>OX101784.1:61009757-61207257 GCA_944452715.1 Ophion slaviceki
AAAATTGCGATGATCGACGAATTTCTTCACAACCGGGGAATTTCTTATAAAGTATTTTTTTTTCGTATATAAAAAGCTCGTAAAGACCCGTGAGAAAGAAAGCATCTACGAGAGCGGAGGAGCACGCGTCGGTCTCGAGGATTCTCGAAATAGACCCGGGGAATTAGAGAACGAGTTGAACCTTTTGTATAGAGAGAGGGAGAGAGAGAGCGAGAGCCGAGACGAAGGGCACGCAATAAATTGTACCACCCTCTTTATCACGAAAAAAAATATATATGTATATCAATTTCTTTTTCCTTCAGCAAGACAAACAAGCTCGAGCTTTTTTCGTCGCCGCGTGTCTTTTGAGGGATCACGTGGTCCAAGTTGAAAATGGAATGAACAAGAGGGACATCAACGGTGATATTTAAAAAAAAATCCCTTCGTTTACGTCGACGTTTATTTCCTTTCTTTTTTTCTTTGTTCCAAATAAAGATGGAAAGAAAATCCTCGAATAATTTCATTAAAAATAAATAAGTTATTTATCATACAGAATTTTCCTCCTCATTCTCCTCGGTATCGCGATATTTTTATTTCCGAAATAATCACTCAAGGGCGGAGATACGTTTACACGAGGAAAACATTTGCTGATTTTTATGATTTTTTTTAAAGGAAAAATTCCTTCACAATTTTTAGGACTTAGGGTATTTTTTATCACTACTTTTGGCTGTGACATGGTATTTTTATCCATCTTTAAAAATGGGGGAGGTATGGCACGGTCTTTTAAACTGCATTTTCAAAACTCCCGTAACGTATAGCTAAAAAACGAAATGACCGGTTTTTATGAATTTTAGTATGAACCTTCCTGAACTTATCGTCCAAAACATCAACCTTAAAAGTTTTTAAAAAATAGAAAAAAAGGATTTTTTCGGAAAATTAAATATTTTTATATCAAACTGTACCATTTCATCGATTTTCAAAATTTCTCACTTTTTCTTGGTTCATATTCTGCGTATGATCGTCAATGAACGAAAAATCTTCGTTGGTTTTTTTTTCAGGTTAATTCCGCCGACCTACGTCTCACGCCGTCTGATAACGTTCGCCGTGACGTACCTTCGTCATTTTTAAAGATTAAGGCCTTAGGCCACAGTAACGGGTATAAAATCGCGTGCGAATTTAACAATTTTTTTTCGTATGAAAAAGTGATTCACTCATAAAATTAATTACACATCTATTTAGTATGAATATTAAGCTGTTAGAAAAAATATATTTTTTTTTTCGATGTACAAAATTGCCGCCTACTAATATTTTCTTTTGTTATCTTTTTTTAAGGCGCTCCGCGGCGTGACATTGAGCATCCACAATTTTTCACCTCGAACAAAAAACAAAAATTCTCGTCAATCTATATTAGAACACCTAGAGAAGTACGTACGGAATTAAAAAAATATTGTTTTATTCAAAAGTTGTAGGTATTTGAACTTAAGAAATGAATTTTCAGTGAAAAATTTCGTTATAACTGCTCATAAACTGCTCATAAAATGAAAAGTTTTCGATTAATCAGAAACTCCGTACGTACTTCGCTGCGGAATGCAATTAGGAACATAACTTTTAAATTTGAAGTAAATCGAGTAAAAATTGTTGAAGTTATTTGTCACGCCAATTGGAAAAAAGCTGTTTCGAGAAGTTTCGAGTAGTCGATCATTTTGTACATCGAAAAAAAATATATATATTTTTTCTGACAGCTTGATATTCATACTAAATAGATGTGTAATTAATTTTATGAGTGAATCACTTTTTCATACGAAAAAAAAATTGTTAAATTCGCACATGATTTTATACCCGTTACTGTGGCCTAAGGCCTTGATCAATTAAAAAAATACCCTGTAATAGCCAAAAGTAGTCGAAAACATATCCTAAGTCTCAAAAATGGTGAAGAAATCTTTCCTTGTAAAAAAAATTATAAAAATCAAAATTTGTTCCTCGCCTGAAGGTACCCCCCTTAATACAACAATTAATGCACAATTATTAGTTCTTTTAGATAAATTGTCGAAGATGCAATCTTTTTTTTTTCAAAATGTCGAAGGGTTTGACATCCTGGAGGGATACACGTACATTCCGAAGTTTCGTGTGAAAAAAAAAACAGTGTATCAAGAAAGAAAGGGGGGTACAAAAAATATGCGGGCGCTCTAAGTAACGCGATATTTAGGATTCGACGCTTGGGATATCCGATAGATCGAACAATTGACCGGCATCGATCGGGATACCCCTTGCGCACCTGGTATTCGCAAATCGTCGTCGCCCGGTGAGAAAAAAATTCTCCGATATATACGAATACACGACTCCAAAATCTGGTCATCAGCTTATAACATCTTGATTAAAATTTTTTTCGAGCATCCTAGCTTATCAGGTGTATAAACGCGACGATTTTATTTTCGATCGAATACACGCCAATATTTTGATTTTTATTATAATTATTATTGTCATTATCGATCTTTGTATTATTTATGTTAAATCAATATCACATATTCAATTACTATAGCATAGTTCTTTATTTCCAAGTACATCCTGGCGAGTTTTAAGGGGTTTTCTCACTTTATACGCTAAAAGAAGACTATTTTCATGAATTTTTTTGATAGGCTTATATTATAGATATTGATATAAAAGTTGTTACACTTAAGGACTTTGGCCACAGTAACGTGTATAAAATCATGTGCGAAATTGACCAATTTTTTGGTATGAAAAAGTGATTCACTCGTAAAATTAATTACACATCTATTTAGTATGAATATCAAGCTGTTAGAAAATATATATATATATATTTTTCGATGTACAAAATGGCCGACTACTCGAAACGCCTCGAAACACCTTTTTTCCAATTGGCGTGACAAATAACTTCAACAATTTTCACTCGATTTACTTAAAATTTAAAAGTTATGGTTCTAATTGCATTTAGCAGAGAAGTACGTACGGAATTTCTGACTCATCGAAAACTTTTCATTTTATGAGCAGTTTATGAGCAGTTATAACGAAATTTTTCACTAAAAATTCATTTCTTAAGGCGGTCTCTAGTTTCTCGGGTCGAAAAAATCGATTTTTTTCATAAATCACATCTACAACATGTGTAGAAAATGTGTGCCAAAGGATTTTTCGATATTCGAAGTGGTTCACAAGTTACGGCCCTGGAACGGAGCAGGTATATTTTCAAACGCGTTTTTCTCGAAACACCATTTTTCGAAACGGTGACCACGATATTTCAGAAACTACTGCACCGATCTTGTTCAAATTTATACAGCATCTTTAATATGTTATAAGCCAGCGATTGAACTAGGATTATCATGATTGCTTCGATAGTTTTTTTTGTACGAGCGAAAAACTTAAGAAAAAATGAGTAAAAAATAGAATGTAATTTTCAAAAGTGTATAAAAAAGTCAATTTTTGTAATTTAGAATTCACTCTAGTTCAATCGCTAGTCTTGAATATGAAGATTAAAATGCCGTTTCGTTTTTTGATTTCAGATAAGCAGAACAGCGGCAATCTTGGTCACCGTCAAGCACCTCTTTTACTTGATGTCTTCCTGTCGGCCACTATAACTTTTATTCTATTATATATTTTGACTTCAAAAAATTTGTAAAGCTTATTTAAATGTTAATAAAGATTATGCAAAAACAATGAGATTGATTATTTCGATGCTTTGCCCGTAAAAAACTATTGAAAAAGCCGTAAAAAAACAGCCGAGAAACTAGAGGACCCCGTTAATAGATACACGTTCGAAATACATATTAAAAAAATGTTATGTATTTATGTAACCCAAATAAACTGTAAGGTATTCCTTTCACGAACCCGAATTTTTCACAATTAGCTGATTTTCGTCTATAATCAAGTAAAAAATACATTCTAATATACTGGTAAAATTTCAAGCTAAGTTACCGAACTTTTAACGAAAAATTACGACTCTAAAAATCGTCACGTTTATACGACGGTGTATGGAGATTACACGCTGGCCACATTTTTATCTAATAATTTATACACTAAATAACTCTAGACGCCTGATGTAAACTGCTCACGCGTGTAAAAAAACCTAAATATTCCGTAACGACAATAAAAACAGGGGGTCGCCGAACGTTTGACGAAAATATTAATGATAAAATTTAGAAAAATGTGATTAGCAGAAGAATTTTCGTAGCCGCGACTTTTCAGAGAAAATGTAAAAATGTTTAAATCTACTAAATTTGCGCGAAATTTTTCATTCCATTTTATCGTTGGGTATAATAATTGGTTATGACTTATTTTTATTAAGCGCCACTTAATTTAACCAATGATTCGGAAGGGCCCTCCTTACGCCCCCACAAAATACGGCCCTCCGCGAAAGGAATACCTGAAACGCGTTTTTCTCGAAACAACATTTTTCGACGGCTCGTTGATAAAATCTTCGAATCTACTGAACCGATCCTTATGAAATTTCAACCACATATTCTTTACAACTATAGCAGGCTACCGCATGATGCAAGTGTCGTCAGGTCATGGGAGCTTCGAAAGCTACACGGAACAAATCTGAACGTCGGTCGATGACAACTGTGTATACTGTAACCAGCCAGATACAGCAGAACACACTTTCTTCCATTGTGGGCGATGGGAGAGATTAAGGCATGAAGCGCACTGCAGATTGGGGACCGAGCTGACAGTCGATAACCTAGTGAATGAACTAATGGGACATAAACAGTAACGGGACATAATTAAGGGGTTACCCCCACTTGCGATTTTGAAAAAATCGATTTTTTTATTGCATTTTTTTGAAGTATAAGTATCCGGGCCCATACAGAAGTATGGGCCCGGAATAGATGACTCTATGTAAGTTTACAAAAAAAAATATTTTCTTCGTGTAAACTGAAATTGAAACTTTAAACGCGTTTTTCTCAAAATGGCATTTCTGAAGTCGGTGACCAAGATTACTCGAACACTAATGAACCGATCTTCTTGAAATTTTGCAGGCTTATTTAATACATAAAAATGTAGTCTTTAATCGTTCGATTTTTTTTGTCGAAAAAAAATGGCCGTTTTATAGACTAAAAACGGCCGTTTTTTTTTCGTTAAAATCGAACCATTAACTTTGACTGTCCGCCATTTTGTGAAAAATGAATATTTTTTAAAATCCTTCGATTAAAGACTAGTTTATACTTATATTTGACTAAATCCATCCGCATTTTTTTTTCAGATTATCCACTTCGCCGCAATGTTGGTCACCGCAAACCGTGTATATAAAAACATTATATCATTGACGGCCATTTGCCACTAATCAATGTAATATTTTTCAATAAAAAAATTACTGAAAGTTCTTCAAGATGTGTTCTTTAAGATGGTATATTGATCGATTAAAAAAGTTTTGTAGTTTTCTTTGAAAAAATTCATGAAAAAGGCCTTTTTTGCGCTACAAGTGGGGGTAACGCCTTAACGACTTGATGACCAAAATAATGGAAAGGAAAGAATCTGACGAGAGAGAAGTGCAAATACAGCCAGAATAAGGAAACGACAGCGGCCATCCCGATGATATGCTTCCACAGCGGTTTCGGAATGGCTTGCGATGAATAGGGGTTTTTTAGTGGGTGGAAATCCCGCACTACTATGAACAACACGGTGGCTGTAACGTTTGAAGTTTTTCTAATTTCTTTTTGAAACCTTAGGAAAATATTCTACATATATAGTTCTATCGTTTAAAGAAAAAAAAAAAAAATCGATTTTTCGATCGTTGTGTGAATGTATATCCTGCCTTAAAAGTTTTTTTCCCTAACAACAACAAAGAGTAGTAGTAGTAGTAGGATTTATCCCGAGTATGCCCTTTTGAGGGTGTTTACATGAGTGCCCTTCCCTTCCCCTTTACAATAGTATTTTTTAATCAGTTTTTTTCATGTCTATTCTAAGTCCCTAGTTTTTCAAATTGTCGTATATAATTGCATAGTTCCTTTGCAGGTTGCCTTTTTGATTGTGCTTCAATTTTGCGCTTTAATTCCACCCCCTTACTATTCCCTAACCACTACTCCAGTTTGTCCACTATTACTTTATTAATCTTTTTTTTCCCTTCCCCACACTCGCAGATATGGCTCAAATTTTCGTTTGCCTCGCGGCATATTCTGCATTTGGAGTCAGTATACCCTTTCTTTCCCATATTTCCATTTTCCTCGTTTTTTATTCATTACAGTATGTTGACGCATCTATTTTGTTCCAATCGTATTGCATCTCTTGCTCGGTTTTAATTTTATGCCTCTTTCTACTCTTCTTTCCAGCTCCCTTATATACCTATTCCATATGGAGTCCCAAATTTCTCCCCCTCCTACGCCGTCCATTGCTTCTTTCAATTCTTTTCCTCATTTGGTTATGAAGATTTTAATTATTTTTGTATTTGCAATTTTATATAATTTTATGTAATTGCAATTGTTATTGTTATTGTCATTTTACCCTCTCTGAGAGCGCGGTATTATTATTATTATTTCAGATCACAATCAACTACGAATTAATATTAACTTCTTCAATTCGCATTTAATGAAGAATGTGTAGTTTTGTTACAAAAATTAATGTGTCATTTACATTTTAGCCAATTCTAGTCAATAGTGGAGTGGCCAATAATGGAAAATCCCTCAATTTTTTAATTTTATATACGAAAAAAATAATCATATGGTATTATTTAGAGAGTTATGAATTATGTGCGGTGTTTCACGGAAGCTTTTTTTTATATCCTCTCTTTCGATAATATATTGATTCTCTCATCGATAATCCATATCGCACCTTGCTCGATCGAAGCATCGATTAGAATATGATTTTCTCGAGGGGGATCAATATATATATATATATATATAGATTGTTTCAGAATTTCACCTATGCGGGTTCGGGGACCGTTGCGTGTGAAAATTTCTGAAGTCATAGACCGGAATGTTGCCAATCCGATGATGATCGTGAGAATTGCTGAATTATTAGGGATTATTTATATTAAAATCCAACTATTTCTTTCAATTAATCTCACAATTATTCGAATCTGCAATTAATTCGGGAATGATCTCAAAAGTGTTACATCGCGATGTTTCAAAATGAACTATTGAATTGGGAATTGGGAATTTTTTTTTTAATGCCCAACAATTTATTTGGTTCGATCTTGAGATTACTCGAATGTACAATTAATTCGCAATTTTCCTTACAATTGTTGGGGTTATCTATGAATAATAAATGTTTAATAATTGCATTAATTATAAATTATAATAGTCAATTATAAACTATAATAATTGATTATTAATTTATAATCAACAATTCATAATAATTGTGAGTTAATTTTCATTCAAGTTCTTTTGATCGATCTCGCAATTATTCGAATATATAAATAATTCGGGAATGTCCTTACAATTGTTGACTCGGAATTTTTTAAAATAATTATTGCATTGCTGGGAATTATTTTTAAATGACGCCCAACAATTATTTTCATTCGATCTTGATATTATTCAAATGTTAAATTAATTCGTAATTTTTCTCACCATTATTGGGGATGATTTATTTATAATGAATTATTTATTAGTATTGAATTCATAATAAATGAATTAATTACAAATTATAATTATTTATAAATAATCAATTTATAATCGACGATTTATAATCATCTTAAATTAAATTTTATTTAACTTCTTTCGATCGACCTCGCAATTACATAATTAATTGGTTGTAGATAATTAATTCACAGTTTTCCTTCGTACACTCTTGGCAATTCGTTATTGGTAAATGTCAAATTATCCGCACATCCGTCAATTTTTTTCCATTGCTCGGTTCAACAAAAAGTCATTCTTTTCGAAGTCACTAAACATGGATTCACCTTGTACAAAAAAAACCTTTAAAAAACTTTTTAACACAATTTAAAAAAAATAAAAAAAACATTCAATAACATTTTTTAAACAAAAAAAATATTAAAAAAAAAAACAAAAAAACATTACCTACCTCAAGGCTCGCGAGAAAAAATCCCTAGACGCAAATATCTCGTCCATATTTTGTTTTCTTTCTTCCACACGTTTTTGTAACTCTTCCGCGTGTCTTTTCGATCGAGAGATTCACGCGCGGCCGCACTTTTTAACTTCTTTTCGTGATATTTCTAGCCACCAGGGGGTCGCAAAAATGTTGCCTAAGGGAATATTTTCCAGGGGATTTTTTCCGCAAATAGGAAAAATCTATCGTCCTCCCGAGGTTTCTCAAGGTCGCCGACCACCAGGAAAACACTTTTCACTCCGCGTATAATCGCTCCACAATTTTTCACGGAAATGACGTCACAAATCGTCCCACATAGCTGAATTTATACCCCGACCGGAAGTGTCCAATTTCACTCAAACTTTCCCGCACTTTTTCCGTCCCCGCAGCCTAATGCAGTAACCTCGTTCCCGTGAATACCTCGCGGGCCCCGGCTCGTAAAATTCCGTGGCGAACCGGATGTCGTTGAGTACCGATAAGGATCACTGTGATATCGAATTGATAAAAAGTGCGAATCTATTAGCGCGAACGAGTGAGAGATTCTTCTACATTTCACAATCGGTGAAAATTTGACAAAGACGAAAGAAACAGAAAGTAAAAATAAAAATGGCGTTCGAGTATGATCAAAACGCTCGATTTTCTTCACGACTTCCGGTCCTCGGATCCACGGCCCCCGAAAGCTTCGCCGCAAAATCCAACCGAGCAAACCCAAACGAACCCAAATAAAAAAATAGTGTACAAGAAAAAATATGGCGTTCGAGTGTCTTCAAAACGGCCAATTTTCTTTGCGACTTCCGGTCCACGGCCCCCGGAAGCTTCTTCGCCACAAAACCCAGCCAAGCAAAACCAGACGAACCCAAACAACAACAACAAAAACCTCTAGAAAAAAAAACAAATAACGTTCGACCGGCTTCGAAACGGCCAATTTGTCTTCGCGACTTCCGGTCCTCGGGTTCACTTCACAAAAGCACCTCCGCCATATTGTTTCTCCCGTCACTCACCGACCTCCTCATCCACTTTTCCTCTCGCTGCACACTCCACACTTTGAATTCTCACGATTTTTCTGCCCCGCAAAAATCCGACACTTCCGGAATTTTTCCAACCTTATGCAGCCCGGAAAGACAAAAATCTCTTTTTCTCCCGTTTGTTTCGCTCGTCCGCGGGGAGCGACGGACGAGCGGCGCGATACGAGGGTGGTCCGGGATGCGAATCGGGAGCGGTACGAGTGTCCTCGTGGTTTTAAGGCCGGCGTTAGACTGAACGAGAAGATATTGTATTTCGGGGGTTGCGAATCGCTATCGCGAACGTGACCAAGCGTCGTGTTCGCCGATCAGACTGGTATATGGCCCCCTAAACCCCTCGCGCGTCCTGTACGGAAGTATTACGTATTAAGAGAGAGAGAGAGAGAGAGAGAGAGAGAGAGAGAGAGAGAGAGAGAGAGAGAGAGGACAGAAAAAGCAGACGGAGAGGCTACAAGGGCGAAGTGACGAAGAGCTATTGTCAAAAATTACTGGTGTGCCTATAAATATATGTTATATATATATATGTGTGTATATATATATATATATAGCGGGTGTTCCATTTTAATCGTAGATCGGATTTATCTTGAAAAATACTGCTCCGATCAAGTATGGAGTAGGTATAATGAAACTTTTGGGGTTCAAATGGGGTTGTTAAAAAAATGTTTTGGTCCCAAATTGAAAATAGCGACCTTAAGATGGCCATCATGTTTTTTAATGAAAATTGTTTGTGTGTGGTTGGATTTGTTCGATAACCCAATCAAACTCACACCCACATACACACTCACACTTACACTTGCGATGTTGAAGACTTTACCTCCTCGCGACACACCTGCATGGCGCTAAAATATTAAAAATATTGCGATCTAACCTAAAAATTATGGACTTTATAAAAAAAAACCCACACAAGTTTGGGCCTGACAAATCTTTTGGCGAAAAAAAGTCATATTGCCATTTTGGAAAACATGTCGGCCCTCTTAACGTCACCATTTGGAGCTATGGGACAAAAATTAATTCGATCGCCGCTCATTGGACCGGTCCACTATACTCAATACTTGATCGGAGCGATAGTTTTCGAGATAAATCAGGTGTGAGACAAAAATGGGACACCCGGTATACACATATATCGGCGATGTTTAAGAAAGCAAATACGTTTTTTTAATTTTTCGTATTAATATTTATTTCATTATATATATATATATATATATATATATATATATATATATATATATATAATGAAATAAATATTAATACGAAAAATAAAATAAAATATATGTGTATACCGGGTGTTCCAATTTTATCTCACACCTCATTTATTTCAAAAACTACCGCTCCGATCAAGTATTGAGTATAGTGGAACGATTCAATAAGCAGCGATCGAATTAATTTTTGTCCCATAATTCAATTATAATTCAAATATTATATAAATATATATATATAAACGGAACATTTTTTGTTTACTTAAAACTACCAATTTTTTTTATCATCCTAATATATACAGGGTGTCCTGTTATGAATGGATAATCCTGCAACAGTCGATAGGTCAGATCATGTCCCACTATATTCTGGAATTTCAGTTCAGTAAAAGTCCCACGGTTTTCACGATTTTGGGCTTTGTGTAATTTTTCGAAAAAAATCATCTGCTTTTCGTTTTGCGCATGCCATTTCTACGAATGACGTGAATCGACAATAACTAAGCAACTTTTTGAAGTTATTGGCACGATATGCGGAGTACATTTTTTTACACCGCAGGCTATCAAAGTCACATGTTCGAATTGGTTTGTATGAAAATTCTGCATAAGATTTTTTTTCATAAAGTTTCCCCAACATTTAAGGTTAAAAAGAAGACTTTTCTAGATAAAACAAACAACCAAAAGTATTTATTTAAAAACCGAGTAAAAAAAGCAATCATTTGTAAAAGTGGCATGCGAAAAGCCAAAAGCAAATGATTATCTCGAAAACCGTGGGACTCATACTAAACTGAAATTCCAGCATGTAGTAGGACATGATCTGACTTATCGACAGTAGCAGGGTTATCCATTCGTAACAGGACACCCTGTATATAAATATATACGTACATTAGTAAGATGCAAAAAACGTTTTTTTTTTTCACCAGTGTCATGGCCAATAACCCTAATCTACGGTAAAAATAAAAATTAAAAAAAAACTCACTAAGAGTGAGTTCCTCGCGTCTGAGTAAATTAAAAAACAAGGCAGCGCGTAAAATCGTAGCCAAGCGTAAAATCGTAAATAAAATTGGTTCACCTGTGAGGCTCGATCTCTCCTTCACCCGCGCCGCGTTGTTGTTCCGCACTTCCTCGACGGATAGCCAAAAATCCTTTTCGCCTTTCGCACACACGTCTCTCATCACGCCCTTCCGCGCTCGTCAATCTCTTTCTTTCTTCTCAAGCTCTATACAGCGGAGAAAAAAATATCCATCTACCGCACGACACTTTTATACGAAATTCGACGGCGCGTTCGAAACTAGTCGTTTCGCGCACAAATTTACCATAAGGCGCGCGCGTGTAAATATGGACCGTTTTTTTTTTGGACGACGTACACACGAGGAAATAAAAATTGTGAAAAAAAAACAAACAAACGTATACACCCGCGAATGAGGCTGTGCAATTTTTAGCGGAGCAGTGATGTGATCGCTGAGAACGTGTCACGTCATCGGTGTCGTCCCGCGTCGTCCGCCATTGTGTTCGTCGCGTGCGCGCGAGCGTCACGTCGAAAACGCCGCTGCAATAATAGCGATATATATATATATATATATATATATATATATATATATATATATATATATATATATTATATAAATATAATATTATATAGATATAATATTTATATAAATATTATATAATATATTATTATATTATTATTATTGTTGTTGTTGTTGTTGTTGTTGTTATTCTTCAGTTATATATATACCGGGTGTCCCATTTTAATCTTACACCTGATTTATCTCGAAAAATACCGCTCCGATAAAGTACTGTGTATGATAAAACTTTTAGGGTTCAAGAGGGACGTTGAAAAAAATACGAAATTTTGGTCCAAAATTCAAAATGGCGACGTTAAGATGGCCGACATGTTTTTCTTTTCATGGAATCATGAATTTTTTTCACCATAAAATTTGTCAGGCCAAAACTAACAACTTTTGTAGGAAAAGTTTAGTGACGACGTTCATAATTTTTAGGTTAAAATACCATTTTCAACTACTTTAGAAGAGCTAAAGTGTTTAATATCCCTAGTGTGAGTGTGCGTGTGTGGGTTGGAGTTTTTTGGGCTTTGTTTGGATTCGTTCGATAAAAAAAAATTATGAATGTTATCAAAAAAACTTTTCATACGAAAGTTGTTAGTTTTAGCCTGGCTGATTTGGTGGTGAAAGAATACTCATGATCCCATTTACAAAAAACATTTCGGCTAACTTAACGTCGCCATTTTGAATTTTCGACCAAACAAGATTTGTTTTTTGACGTCTCCCTTTGACCTCTAAAAGTTTTATTATAGTCAATACTTGATTGGAGCAGTGCGCGCGCGCGCTTGTGTGTGTGTGTGTGTGTGTGTGTGTGTGTGTGTGTGTGTGTGTGTGTGTGTGTGTGTGTGTGTGTGTGTGTGTGTGTGTGTGTGTGTGTGTGTGTGTGTGTGTGTGTCTACACATATAGTTATTATTTATTTATCGGGGTGACAATTACAAGGTGGCCCTGTATTTTTCAAGGGCCCAGCGCGGTGATTTTTCAGACGAGAAAAATACGACACTCAATGGTTTTTCAAGTCCTCTTTGGAAAAAAATACAACGTATCTTTGTGACGTGTTGTATTTGCCAGAAAAAATTGAGCCTCCTAGACAAAAAAAAATCAAAATTCCATTCCGAGCGGAACTCGACATGTTTTTCCTTCATAGAGTTCCATTATCAATTCGTCCACTTTAAAATGCAACTTTGAAAAAACATTCTTGATAACCGGATGCACGAAAAAAGCTTTTCCGGAGTTTTTCGTATTCGAAATTAAATTATCTCCATTCTGCTGCACTGAAAATGATATTTTTTCCAGAATGCTGAATTGATTCTAGCGAATACCGAATCACAAAAATACGCTGTGTTTTTTTTTAAGGGGACGCGAAAAACCATTAAGGGGTCTTCACACTTTAGACGCTAAAAAGGAGGCTATTTTTTATGCATTTTTTTGATAGGTTTATATTATAGATATTGATATAAAAGTTGTTACACTTAATAAATACACTTTCGAAATACATTGAAATTTCTTTCTTTATGTATTTATTTAACCTTAACAAACTTTAAACGCGTTTTTATCGAAAGAACGTTTTTCGACGGCTCGTTGACAAATTCTTCGAAACTACTGAACCGATCGTTACGAAATTTTGAACACATATTCTTTACAACTATAGCTATAGCGCATATCAAGGATTTAATTTTTTTATATTTACTATTTTTTTGCCAAAACCAATGAAAAACACGTTTTTTCTTGTTTTTTTTTTCGAAAAATGTCCGCCATTTTGTTATTTTTGCGTATATGAAAAAAATCGTATGTAATGCGCTATAGCCATTAACATACTGAATCTAAAACCGTTTAATTTTTTTGTTTCGGATGATCCAACTCCGAGATTTCATCAGCAGCGCAGACCTACAATTTTTTTAGGACATTTTTTTAACTACCATTTTCGTGTATAAATGGTGACTCAAATAAATGAATGATTTTTTGAAATGTATTTCGAGAGTGTTTTCATTAAGTGTAACAACTTTTATATCAATATCTATAATATAATCCTATCAAACAAATTCACGAAAATAGCCTTTTTTAGCGTCTAAAGTGAGAAGACCATGGAAAAACCCATGAAAACCCATGGCCCCCGTATCATTTCCACCCTGTTGACACACACACACATTAACTGTTCCGTCCGTTTTTGCCTTCTTCTCGTTTTCAAAAATACTTTTTTACTATTTTCATCAACTCTTATTAGTGACTTTTTTTCGAATCTCCTCCTTATGCTTCGTTTTTGGTTTTTGCCTTCTTACCACTTTTCCCTTGCGTTTACCATTTTCTTATTCCGCGCATTTCAATATGGCCGGGCACCGCTCGCGAGAGATAACGGAGCTCGCTACTAGTTTAATGCTCGAGCATACACACACGCACATATATATATATATATATATATATATATATATATACACATATGTATGTATGTATGTATGTATGTATGTACATATAAACTAGTAGGGAGGCCAATTACTCTATATACCGATACATATATGTACAGGGTGGCCCGAAAAGTGACGTCCAAAAGAAAAATGTACGCTGAGAGAAATGTATGGCGTTCTCGACCATATTTAAACTATATTTCATATTTCCCTGACGGGTCAATAATATTTTACAGCCATAGTTACTGCCAAAAGTATAGTATTACTTATTGATATTTTAGCAGTTGCATGAATTATGCACATATGCAAACCGCAACCACAAATCTAACAAACATACGTTTATTGTTCACTGCTATTATAATATAGTAGGTTTTCATAAAATGGATATTCCCTGTTACTATCAAAAATTAACTTGCCCAAGATCCTAATACTGAGTAGGACTGAAATATATTTATATATACATTGATTAAAAATATTGCCTGTAATTTGTAACGATGTTAATAGTGATTTGTAGGTCCCATATTATAAGATACGACTTGTTATAGGCGTATTTGGTGTGCTATTCAAGTGTTGGTGATGCCTTCAATAGAAGGCATCAATGCCCGTCTACTAAATGCATAGAATATTTCATAAATTCAGAATAAAATAAACCACGCAACAGACAGTTGTGCCCCGATGATTTTTGAAATTATAATTCGCCATTCCCTGACCTCTTGCAATGATTTATTTCGAAGTAAATGTTTCGCCTACACATGACATCGAACCTACAACCTAGCTGCTCATCTTCTGGCTATCTTACGCCCGCTGCTTATTTACAAGGTTTTATTGCCTTTTTGGTTTAGGTAGCCGTACATATTTGGATAAGTCACGTTCAAATTAGACTTATAACAAAAAAAAACGCATCATAATGACAGATGACAACGGATCATAATGACAAAA
Source organism: Ophion slaviceki (assembly GCA_944452715.1). NCBI lineage: Eukaryota > Metazoa > Arthropoda > Insecta > Hymenoptera > Ichneumonidae > Ophion > Ophion slaviceki. The sequence goes on from OX101784.1 coordinate 61,024,845, forward strand.
ACTTTGGGCTGTTTTGTTCAGCATCTCTAAGTTTTTTACGATAGACTATATGTAGCGTGTACAACTTCCCTATTTAACGCAAATAAGGTTTCATTAACTATTAATTAATCCGGATTTAAGATATCGGCGCAGTAGTTCTGTGAGGCAACAGTCGTACACTTATTACAAACTGAATATCTGATAATAATTACAAAGTCTTCAGTTGAATCAAACACAGCCCTGTTAATAGTTGGAAAATTAGTGTTAAAAAATCGACGACTCGTCTCAAATAATGATTTCTTAATAGTTAACAAATCTGTACTTGGGTCGAGGTACACTGGGGACAGTGTGTGACCACGTGTCCACTTACCTAAAGGATATCAGTTTGTGACCGTGATAATGTGAAGCTTTGTTCCTACTCGTGTAAATACCGTTCTATTCAGAAAACTGTTTTGAATCAATTACTTTTGGTACACTTCTATTGGTTTGATCTAAATACAGATAACGAAATTAGATAAGTAGCTACGCTCGGAGAGTTGTTAAACAATCGAAATGAACTGTCAACTTGCATCGTACACTTGCACACTAGCACTATTGGGCTACATTGATTCAACTGCATACTCATATGGCGACAATGAATGACTTCGTCCAACTATTCATTTGGTAACTATACACGAATCTTGATTTGTGCGAATATGAAATATCGATCACTCAACTATCCTTTACATCTGGCACAACTTTTCTACTGAGCTCATTAAATGAACGCCTCAATTATAGAAAACAAGTATTTGTGGTGTATTAATACTAAGCATTGGGCTAGACCAACTGTATATCTACTGGCTGTTAAGAAATGGTATGTTCCATTAAGGGGTTACCCCCACTTGCTATTTTGAAAAAATCGATTTTTTTTATTGCTTTTTTTTGAAGTATAAGTATCCGGGCCCATACCGAAGTATGGGCCCGGAATAGATGACTCTATGTAAGTTTACAAAAAAAAATATTTTCTTCGTGTAAACTGAAATTGAAACTTTAAACGCGTTTTTCTCAAAATGGCATTTCTGAAGTCGGTGACCAAGATTACTCGAACACTAATGAACCGATCTTCTTGAAATTTTGCAGGCTTATTTAATACATAAAAATGTAGTCTTTAATCGTTCGATTTTTTTTTTCGAAAAAAAATGGCCGTTTTATAGCCAAAAAACGGCCGTTTTTTTTTCGTTAAAATCGAACCATTAACTTTGACTGTCCGCCATTTTGTGAAAAATGAATATTTTTTAAAATCCTTCGATTAAAGACTAGTTTATACTTATATTTGACTAAATCCATCCGCATTTTTTTTTCAGATGATCCACTTCGCCGCAATGTTGGTCACCGCAAACCGTGTATATAAAAACATTATTTCATTGACGGCCATTTGCCACTAAACAATGTAATATTTTTCAATAAAAAAGTTACTGAAAGTTCTTCAAGATGTGTTCTTTAAGATGGTATATTGATCGATTAAGAAAGTTTTGTAGTTTTCTTTAAAAAAAATCATGAAAAAGGCCTTTTTTGCGCTACAAGTGGGGACAACGCCTTAAGTGTAACAGCTTTTATATCAATATCTATAATATGAACCTATAAAAAAAAATCATGAAAATAGCCTCTTTTAGCGTCTAAAGTGAGAAGACCCCTTAAATAGATATTTGGGGCATCGCAATAGTTTTGTACCATATAATAGTGATTTGTCCCACATTGCATTATACAACCTGCTAGATGCATAGGAATGCATGTCCTACAAGAACAGATGGTAAACTACAAGAAGAAGTACTGAACTGATATCCTATTTTTGCAATGCAGCAAACATACTATGTAAGAGTTTGTGAGCACACGCGTAGTTCTTAAAACTATTAAGCTGCGGTTGCTCGAACTGCAAATGATTTACATCTTCGCTATAAGTAAACTTTAGCATAACTTTTTTCGAATATTCACTTTTCATAAGGTCTTCGAACAAATTGTACTCGGAAAACGTTAATGTTAACGATATGAATCGTACAAACTCGAAAAGAATAGTAGAAGTTTGACTGAACCAAACCTAACGCACAGTAAACAACCTTAGTATTTGTACGCCGGTTTTGTGATAGCTCTGAATTAACCATATCTATATTGTCAAGCCTTTTACAATAGTGAATAATCATTCCGGGAATAGTAGGTAGTCAAACGCGCCACCTAAATAGCATGTTCAGATATACTGTTTGCTTATAGTCGTGTTAAGGGGCCAGTCTACTTTGAAAATTTCAAAAAATCGAAAGCAAGCAACACTTGAACAAATCGACGATGATGAGCAATCAGAAGGGATTTTGTACGGTGCAGGAATTGCCGATTGAGTTTAGGTAAGAGTTTTTCATAGTATAAACTTCAAACGCGTTTTTCTCGAAACAACGTGTTCAAAATCTAGCTCCATCGTATCTCTAAAACTAATAAACCGATTCTCTTGAAATTTGAACCACATATTGTAAACATGATTCGCAATAAGATGACCCTCGATGGTTTTCAAATTTTGATTTTTACTCTTTTTTGCGAAAAACTGCGAAAAAAACGCATTTTTAAAAACTTTTTTCATTTTTCATCTGCCATTTTTTTTTATTTTGATAAAACTTTACATCCGAGGGTCATGTTGTTTGGTGCCATACTGAATCTAATGGACTTTGATTTTTTTGTTTGAGACAAGCCGTTGCCGAGTTGTGATGGAGCTACCTAGCCCACCTATTTTTGAGGCGTTACGTTAAACTGTAGTTTTTGTGCTTAAAAATGAATAAAAATGAATAACATTTTTTTTAAATGTATTTCAAGACTATTTATCAAGCCCAACAAGTTTTATTTTCATATCTTTTATAAAATCCTCCAAAAAATCGCGAAAATAGCCTTTTTTCGTGGCTCCAAAGTGGACTGGCCCCTTAACCATATTATAATTGCAGTGTCGATAAACTATAACGACCCGACTAGAAATGTTGCTACGGGGCAGACTAGAGCTGCATCTGCGTGAAAAGCTTTTTTAAATCCGGCCATGACGCAGATGCCGGTAACGTAACTGATCCGTATACCTTTTCAGGCTCTGATCCGGTTGCCGTATCTATGCCTGAAATGAAAAAAAAAATCCAAAAATTACGAATAAAAAAATTCTGATAGTATTGTTTGTTGCCATATGCGTTATTTATGATCCTGCCTATATGATAATTGGAATAAAACGTATTCTGCCTCGTTGAAGTTTTTTACCTCCCCTCGGAATTGAACCTACGTCTTCTAATTCTAGAGCTGAGCGCGCTACCTATTTAGCCATTCCAACACTTGTCTAAACCTTCTTTTTTTGCATATTTTTATCACTCTAATTCTATTCTAAAGAATGTCAATAATTTTAGTCACGGGGTTGAAGATTGCATCGCTGCAATGCAACAATAATTCTTTTTTCACCGGATTCTTTCTGCTTATTTAGGCTGTGAAAATAACTCACGCGTTTTTACATATTCTCATTAGAGTGTTACGACCGTAATTTGCAAAAAAAGCTTCTGATGATGATTGTGTAAAAAAAATTTAAGTCGTGCTAATAAAATGTAATTTTATTGATTTGATTGATTACCTTTTGATGATGATAAAAATAATCGAATAAAAGGAGAAGAAAAAAAGCGTTGCATACCCACGATGCAAACTTCAAATTTATTTTTATTCGTTCTTTGTATCTTGATTTGATGATGACGGCGTCCACATGGACACCGTATTACTTTTATTAGAATCTTGCCGAAATTACGCACGCAGCAACTCAGTTGTTTACTTTGATGGCCCCAAATAAGGTTATCCGGTAGACATGCGGCGCAAATCACACATACACGTCGAAGTGCATGGCGGATCGGCACCGGATGTCTACTGGATTAGCCAACCTCGGAGCACGGATGGGAAAAGGAAAATCGATCGGGCCTTGAACAGGCAACCTTGACAGAGCCGTGTGAAGGTCACGTTGCGGGTCGTCTGATGTGGGCCTGATTAATGCTGCCTTCTTACATCGGTATCTTGGCACTACTGATCCGGCAGACGTACGGCGCCGATCAGGCACGGACTTCGGCGCCCTTCCAAGGTCCTCGCAAGAATACCCGATTCAGGACTCATCAGTTTGTCTTTATTACACCCGTTCTCCGGATTCACTGATCCAGTAAATATCCAGCACAGATCAGGTGGGCACTTCTACGGTATTCCGGACCGTATTTTCAAACCTGCATGATCAGTGATCCGGCTGCCGGAACAACATTCCCAGTCGAGCAGTCGTGTTAACCATATTATGATTGCAGTGTCGATAAACTATAACGAACTTTACTATCCCCTATTTTGCCATGGGCGTTTGTTGTATATACCATGGACTTTTCTCTCACAAGGAACATCCCTCGGGTGACACCCGTCGATTTTGTTGAAATTTCGATATGTTATACATCACCGAAAAGTAAGCGATACGTATTTTTTTTTACCGGCGGAAAAACGGTTTTCATGGGTGAAACCACCCCTCGAAAAAAAGCATCTCTAGGGGTAATATAGCAATTCCTCACACAAAGAGTCCACCGATTTTAATGAAACAAAAACGAATATTCTTCTAATCCGAAGCAATGAAAAATCCACTATAGTGACATTGCAAAAAAAATTAAGGGGTGAACCACCCCTATATTAAGGGGTGGTTTCACCCCTTAGAACCGTTTTTCCGCCGATAAGTATCGCTTACTTTTCGGTGCTTTATAACATATCCAAATTTCAACAAAATCGAAGGGTGTCACCTGAGGGATGTTCTTTGTCAGTGTGGTATACATATATATATATATATATATATATATATATATATATATATATATATATACACATACATATATATATATATATATATATATATATATATATATATATATATATATATATATATATATATATATAGTATGTTAGCGCTATCGAATATGTACAATTATATCCTCCGTGCGCTGCGTTGCTTGTGCACTCTTCGCGATCTTATTTTTTTCTCCATACGCTCGCTTCACTCCCATCCGCACCTTGGTTAATTATTCAATTTAAATTGGGTACTCTTTCCGGTATGAACTTTTGCGATTATTTTATTTATTTTTTGGCCTTATTGTTCTCTCCCTCTGTCCCTCTCGCGTTGTGGTCGCGCGACACCAAACAAACAAACAAAAAAATCACAAATTTCACAACGAAGCTTGAGAACTGGACGAGAAGTGAAAGGTTTAATTTACATTTAAAAAGTTCACGCGCGACGAGTGGGTTAAAGTAAAACGACTCACGGGCTCTTTTGTTAACAATTTTATTCGATTTTTTTGTTGTATTTTTGCGGTTGCAAGGTTTCCGGAACGGTAAGAATTTTCGGTACCACCGGATACGCGTAATGGTCGGGACTCCCCGCGGCGTTGACGAAACAACGACCACCCGGGGTAGTTTTCCCTCCCTCGATGACGCTCCCTCTCTCCCTCACGGCTTCGATGCTCTCGCCACCGCCGCGACACCCTCCCGCGACCATAATAACAATATTGATAATAATGGTAGTAATAACAATGATAATGATAACGAGGATATACTTTGTGGCAAATACGTGTGGCGCTGCGCCCTCTCCTCCTTCTCCCTCCATGCGGAACGTCCTTTGGTCCCGGGAGTCTCAGCAGGCGCGCATCTCCGCGCGTCGAGTTCGAGTCTTCCCGCACGCCGCTCGGTGCACGCCCACTGCGCTCCCATTGGCCAGAAACTGGTTGCGGCTGAGGGGAGACGCGGCCGGGCCACGCCCACTAGCGAATCACCGCGCGCGTTGCCCCTCCTGCCGACCGCTGACGGCGGCGGCTTCTCCCCACTCCTGCTACACGTGCGCTCGGCGCGAGACCCCCACTCCGCACGCGCCTGCGCTCCGCGAGAACTTCCCCTACTCGCGGTCTCGCGCCTCCGCAATGCTGCGATCGCGAGAACTTGCCCCACTCCTCGATACCCCGACTCCTCCCTACCATAGGCGCGGGAACTTCTCCCACCGCGACCTCGACGTTCCCCCACCTGGACGACCCTCGTAAGTATGACTAAAAAGTACTACTTACCGTGTCGTTCGGTTACGACAAAAAGAACAGTGAGCACAACAGCGATCAAAAGACGATACCGAGAAACGGAACACAGATTACAATTCCAAAGGTTTCTGGCTTAGTTTGTTTACGATATAACCTACATCTCACGTTCTGGATCACGGTCTTAGATACGGGAAGTTGTCGGGTGGGCAGTGACTCGGATAATGAGGCAAAGGGGTAGTTCTCGCCTCTGCCACCTCGAGCGCTGCTACCTTGGGATGAGCCGAACAAAAGCAGGTCTTATCAACTGTGTAATGGGAAGCTTCCTCGGTATAAACAATAGGTCTAAGAGCGATGTGAATGGAGAATGATTTAGTTTTTTGACTTGTGATCCTATGGCGAGAATGACTATGTGATGGAAAAGAGTCCACACGCTTGTTAATTAATTGCTAATTAATTGGCATCTTGACATAATTGACAATTAATTGACTTTTGAGACAGTGAAATATAATATATTCTAGTGCAAACGTGTTGCGATGGCTTTGGCACTCGAATACCAGGTATTCGGACTTCCTGGTTTCAACGCAATTCTTCGTCTTGCGGAACTTTAAACACTGAACACTTTCCACTATCGTTCTTAAGGGGCTACATCTACCTAGAGGCCCGAAAAAAAATGGCCAAATATCGATGTTTTTCTGGGAAACAGTTAGTGAAAAAAAAGGCATTTTATTAAATACTGAGGTACATATATTGAGTGTTGAAAAAACACCAAAAAATACAGAAAAACATGGCCACTGGCAGATGATGAAATTTTTCAGCGACGTTTGGCGGTGGACACTCTCCAGCTTAAACGTTCCATCCGAAATCTAAAAACCAAACGGGTTATTCATATCAACAATAAATACGAGTCGTTGACGATCGTCGATTTTTTTAATAATTTTTTTAAACAATGTGGCGACGAATGGAAGCTCGAGCATACAAAATCTATGAAATAAAGTCGTCGTTTTTACGTGGGTATTGAAAAATGATGATCGATTTTCAAAAAGTGAGATCGTCAATGACCGTTAAATGTTTCTAATCGTATCTCCTGTAAATTTGGAAACAATCCATCAAGTGGTCCGCGAGATATCATGTCCACCGACTTTGAAAACAGAGTTTCGAGGAAAACGCGTTTGAAGTTTGCAGTATGCTGCTGCTACCGCTTACCCGGACGATTGTTAGAAGCTGTTTTTCATTTCAGGAATGTTTCAATGAAATTTTCAGGGAGTATAGGTAAAAAGTATCGAATAAGAATATTTTTGGAAAATGCAATTTTTTTACGCACCTAGGAAGATGTAGCCCGTTAACGGATTACACCTAGCTCGTGGCAAGAAAAAAGAGGATTATTTTGGGAAACCGTGTGCAGGTTAAACTTTATTTTATACAAAAGATTAGCGGAAATTGACCAAATATGGAGTACCAGTTTGTTTTCTTGACATAAAAGAAAACATTTCGCAAATTAAAGATGTTTTACGGTAATCATAATCAGTCATCCATTTTTGCTTGACGTAGTTAAAGTCTTCTGTTTTTTATATTAATTAACACCATCAAAAGTATTCAAAAATCAAATTAACATAAAGGTAACTATTTACGGAATAGACACCCAAATATGGAACATTAGAATGAGGCGCAACTGTTCTCTCACGAAAATAACAACGAAAGTCCTCATCTTCTGAGAGATCAGAGACTTCGGTAACAAATGAGAAGAAACTCAATTTAGTTTAAAAAATCACAAATCCAAGTGTTAAACTGTGGACCAGCTGAGTCATTATGTGTCCGGAGCCCACACATTAAACATTTAACCGATGTTTCTCCTTTAGCGTCTTCAGAAAACAGTCGTTGACACAACATACCATAAAACGGAGTTAAATTGACATTAAGGGGCTATACCAGTGTGAACGCTGAAAATTTGGGTGATTTTCGGTTTTTTTTTTAAAGAAAAGTACTCAATTAAATGTTTCGGAAAATTGAGAATATATTTGGCTATATTTGACCTATATTACATAATTTTTTCATAGAAAAATATTGAGATGCAAGCGACTTGCGCGCTGCCTTCGGAGGCGCCAAAAAAAAAATTCCTTCACTGCTGACATGATTCCGGCCGATTGAGTAGCTGAAACCGAAAAAGGAAAAAATGTCGTCAAACTGGAAGGTATTTCCTGTACAGTGACGTAGGATTTTCGAAAAATATCAAAATCTAACAAAATGGCGTTATGAAAAAAAGTCTGTTTTCTTGCCTATAAAATGGTCGTTTTTTTCCAATGCCAAATCGTCAATTTTCACCCAATTAAAAATATCCTACGTCATTGTAGAGTAAATATATTTAAGAGTACTCAGTTCAAATTTCAAGTCAATCGGATAATTGCTCTTTGTGTTGCAATGTCAGCAAATTTGAAAAATCTCATTTCGAGAAAAACGCGTTTAGAGATTTAACTATCGATTTTTGTAAGATAAAATGATTAGAGATACGGCCTTGAAAGTTTTACAGGATATTCTTGAAAGTATAAACTGTCGAAAAGGCACAAAAAATCGATTTTTTTGAAGTGTCACACTGGTATAGCCCCTTAAGGGTAATTTTGACAGTTTTTGGGGCTACTCCAACAGAGCGCCAAAATACAATTTAAATGTGTGCGCATTTAAATGTGTTTAAATTTTCTGTTCAAGTTTATTACAATGTTGCTCAAGTTGTTTTTTATCTCAATGATAGAAGACTGATTCAGTGCCTATAATAGTACCCTACGTACTTAATAAAGATGACATTTTAATTGTAAACAATCGTTATTTTTCATTTAATTCCATGTATAATATATAAAATATTAATTTATTTTATCAAAATAATGTCAAAGTAATGCTTAATCTTTGGGATAAGCTGCATTTCAATGGCATGCCGAAGAAACCCCACATTCAAGGTTACTTTGACATTTAAAAATATATATATATAATACTGTGTGGGGCTTGACTTTTATTATACATTTGATAGCCAAAGCACACATTTGTCTGTTGGAGCAAAAAAGTTGGATTTTAGGATGCTTAAAAAAGTTACCTACAAAAAACGTCCAAAACCTGTTCAACGTAACCCCATTTTGCGGTACATTCTAGGTCCTGAGAGTCGGGACCTTCTTGTCCTATTGTGGCATCAGGTTCACTGTCTATATTAAACTGGATTCCGTCTTCATCCTTAGAGTCTCCATCTTCATTGCCTGCAGGATCATGTCTTGGTTCTCTTTTTTTCTTGATGTCCTATCTTTTAGTTTTCAGTTTTTCTTATTCTGTTTCGCTGTCAATTCATTTTTTTCTTCTGTTTTCATCTTGTTGTTCTCTATCAAATCATTTTTGTAAGGTAATGTTATAACCTATGCCACAGCAGCTTACCTTCACCTGTTAGATATTTTCCTCTTTTTTTTGACATTGTATTTATGTCATAAGGAGAAAAGGGCATTCTGAAAAATAAATAAAACACATTATGGGAAGAGGTATCCAACCACCTAAGTTTTAGAACCCAATTATGGAATATTCCATAATTAGACCCCCCGTGGCTGTCCATATTTGGAATTTCAGTCCGCTTCGAACTTGACTTCGTATTTTACAAGATACAACACTTAAGGCGTTACCCCCACTTGTAGCGCAAAAAAAGGCCTTTTTCATGAATTTTTTTAAAGAAAACTACAAAACTTTTTTAATCGATCAATATACCATCTTAAAGAACACATCTTGAAGATCTTTCAGTAATTTTTTTATTGAAAAATATTACATTGTTTAGTGGCAAATGGCCGTCAATGAAATAATGTTTTTATATACATGGTTTGCGGTGACCAACATTGCGGCGAAGTGGATCATCTGAAAAAAAATGCGGATGGATTTAGTCAAATATAAGTATAAACTAGTCTTTAATCGAAGGATTTTAAAAAATATTCATTTTTCACAAAATGGCGGACAGTCAAAGTTAATGGTTCGATTTTAACGAAAAAAACGGCCGTTTTTTGGCTATAAAACGGCCATTTTTTTCTTTCGAAAAAAAAAATCGAACGATTAAAGACTACATTTTTATGTATTAAATAAGCCTGCAAAATTTCAAGAAGATCGGTTCATTAGTGTTCGAGTAATCTTGGTCACCGACTTCAGAAATGCCATTTTGAGAAAAACGCAGTTAAAGTTTCAATTTCAGTTTACACGAAGAAAATATTTTTTTTGTAAACTTACATAGAGTCATCTATTCCGGGCCCATACAGAAGTATGGGCCCGGATACTTATACTTCAAAAAAATGTAATAAAAAAAATCGATTTTTTCAAAATCGCAAGTGGGGGTAACCCCTTAAACCAAAAAAAAGAACTATGCATCGAAATAAAAATCCTTCGTTCAAGCACTGCTTCTTAATATGTAGGAGAAGCTTGCAAAATCTAAAGTCGATCGGTGCAGTGGTTTTGAGATATCTTAGTCACCGATCTTTAAAAAGGCATTTCGAGAAAAACGCATTTAAGGGGTTAGGCTACTGTTAAAATGCCGAACACCCGTTCGTCGCTTGAGACAACTCAAAGTGAAGAGAAAGGCCCACCATGTGGTGCAGGAATCGCAGATTGAAGATAAACTTATGATTACAACGATACAACTGCAAGTAAACATTTAAGGTAATCCTATCGACCGGCTTCAATCCATAGGATTTTCATAATCTTTTTTGAGCTTCACTGAATATATCAATAATTGTCTCTGTAAAATTTCAGGGTCGGTTATCGACCTAAATACAGAGAAAAAAAATATTAAAATTGCGTATTTTTGTGAAGGAATTCCGAAACGACATACAAAAACCCAAACTCCGGTCGCTACGAAAATTTATATAATAGTGGGAATCCGTCAGATTCTTAAAGGTAATCAGATTTACGTACTTAACACTTGTAGTGATTCAATGCTCTCAGAAAAAATTACGCTTGTTGACCTAATTTTTATGTGATATCAAGTTTAATTTAAACTTCCGGTATTGGATTTATTACCACTTGCTACGATAAAGAGGCGTGACAGCAAGGCAACAGCTGACTGTGGTCCTAACTTCACCTCACTCATTCGAATTTCCACACATATTTCATTTTTAACGGAGACTTTGTCCTTGGAGTGCCATATTTCAGGTGTTTACATTTTATTTTTTTTAAAGGAAACGAGTAAAGCTTTTTGAGTGCGGTTTTTTTCTTGCTTTTATTCATGATATACAGAACGTTAAAAACTTTTTTTTTTTTTTTAAATGGCGGCCGCTGCAGCTCCGCGATAACAGGTCCTCAAATCGCAGGAGGTAAACGGCTGACATCACTGCCCCCTCTTTGTTGATCTGAAACACAAATTCAAAGCATATTATCAATCTGTGACCCTTTGGTCATGGAATGACGGATGGGTTTTTCGTTTAGTACAAATTTCGGAAAATGGCGGCAAATAAAAAAAAATCGAATTTTCGCGTTTTTTTCGCATAAAAAGGTAAAAAATAAATGCAAAAATGTATCTATCGAAAAAACGATCCGTCATTCCGTGAAGACATATTTTCTGAGTATGCTCTCCAAATTTCAGGTCGATATGTTAATTACAGCGGTCAGGAGAATGTCAGCCATTTTAAAAAACGTGTTTTCGAGAAAAACGCGTTTAAAGTTTTGTAATGTGTTTACACAAATGTGTTTATAATTACCGCTAATCGGCAATGCCTGGTCCATAGAGGTATCCCTCCTCTTCTTTTAGCTGCTCATGTTGAGCTCAAATTGATTTTTTGAAAATTTCAAGGACAAAGTCTCCCTTAACCCACATATTTCGCCGACACAAATTTTCCACGCTTTTTACCGGTCGTAGCCCACATACAATGCTTTATATTTCCCGCATCTGACATTGTTTTGACAGATCAACGTTAAAAAGTATGGACGTTAAACTCGCCTGGTTGAGTTAAAAGAGACGGAGATAGAACCAATGTTGCCAAATATCAAACCTAGAAATACTGCGCGAATCGTTGGAATAACTATTTTTTTCATTTTTTTAATTCAATGTGAACATTCATTAAACAGTTTACACATGGAAAATTTTAGTTATTACACATTATTTTTTTTTTGCATATGTTAAAAATATAAATTGGACAAGTCTCAAGTATGATCAGTGGTATGACTAGTGTGAAGCGATAGGATTACCTTAAACGCGTTTTTCCCGAAACCATGTATTTCAAAACGGTGTACACGACAACTCGACATCTAACGATCGGATTTATTGTCGTTACGTAATCTTCAAATTGCTTTACACGTGTGAGGAGTTTATATCAGGCATCTAGAGTTATTTAGTTTATAAATTGTTACATAAAAATGTAACCAGTATCTCATGTGCCGTAAAAATAATACGATTTTCAGAATCGAAGTTTTTCGTTAAAAGTTCGGTAACTTGGCTTGAAATTTTACCAGCATACTGGTATGTATTTTCACTTTATTATAGACGAAAATCAATTAATTGGCAAATATTCGGGTTCGTCAAAAGAATACCTTAAAACTTTTCCAACCGTTCGCTACGACGCACGCTTTAAGAATTTTCTCAATTAAATAGACCGCGAGATCACGATTCAGAGACTGGCGAGGTTATCAATTGCTGTACATCTATATATATAAGTATATATTAATAAAACCCATTATTTATTTGAAAAGTACGAATATTTTAATTTTAATATAAGGTACAAACACGGAGGTGATTTGTGGGACACAATATCCGATCAATAGCCGCCTCGTCCCTGTTTGCAAACTTTCACTGTTTTGACGAAAATTTCAATAACATTTTGGCATAATTGCGGACTAATTTCATTAACGGTGCGTCCAATTGCTTCCTTGAGCTCCGGAATGGTCTGTGGATCATTGGCATACACTTTTCCTTTCGGAAAAGCCCAAAGGAAGAAGTCCAATGGCGTCAAATCGCACGATCTTGGTGGCCAATTCACATCGCTGCGGCGCGAGATAACACGACCATGAAACTTCGTCTGCAATAACTATGCAGTAACAATGCAGCAAATCACAATTTATATGCGTTGCTCGATCGTGTTATTCTCTATGACTGAGCCTCAATACTTCCTGATGCCAGTTGTCAAAGATTAGTACTCTATGTTCGCCACAAAAAAGATGGCGGGCAGTTTAAAATGCCAGGTCATCTTGAGACACCCCTTACAAGACCCCTATGTGATGGCGCTCTTAGCGGACACATGAGGAACTAAGTTTGTGCCTCACTAACAGGGGGCACAAACTTAGGCTGACACTGGTACACAAAAAAAAATCAATTGAATCATAAAAATATATTGGTTGATTCAAATAAATGTATGATCGCAAAGTGCCACCTATATATGAGATTATTACAATACTATAAAATATTGGAAAATGTAATTGATTTAAATAACATATTATTTCATTTGAAAATCTCTTCTGTTCTCTGAATATCTACATTATCCTTAAAATAAAATTATATTCTATTGAAATCACTCTATATACAATCCGTAGATGTATGGATGCAATATTCAAGCGGTTGCTACAACATTTTTTATTTCGTACAAAAATTTAATCAATAGAATGAATTATTTCTTTACTACATCGAAACGAAAATGGCATGGGACGTAAGTTTTTCAATTTGTTTTAAATCTTAAATAAAAAGTGAGCATTAGAATGATCATCCACGATAATAGTGGAGAGAATATCAGATATCCAATGGAATATCTATGGAGAGAATATCAGATATTCAACTGATAAAAGCAGATACTACACTTTGATCTTAGCCACAGGCCAAGAAGCGATACTCTTTAGAGTTTCTCCGGCGTTTAAGTAGATATTCGGTTCGCGCTACGCTTACGAGAAACGAGCGCGCGTGCGGCTTCTAGCGGTTACGCCGAGAACTACGGGTTTCTTCACACCTATAATTTCGGTGGCGCTCGGCCATGATTTGGTTAAATTTTTTCAACCAAATGCGCAAGAAACAATTTTTATTTTCGTCTAATTTTTTAACCAATTCAGAAATTTGCTTAATATTTTTCAATAAAAAGAAAATATTAATATTTTAACGAATAATGTACTTGAAAATCAATATCGGATATGGTGAAAAAAATAAAATAACACATTTACTCAATAGAAATTTTATCTGAATCAAACGAGCGAAATTCAATTTTTCTTGTGTACTCGAATCAACAATATCGATGTTATGAATTGAAACGCTTTTTTGTTCGTTGCAGAAAATGCATTCAAAACTCTATAATTTGTTCGCGATCATTTTTTAGATACTTTCAATAATATATTGTTCTCGGCTAACAATATGTCTTTTGAATGAAAAAAAAACTTTCAATTTTGTCATGTTATCAAAGTCAATAGCGTTTTGTTTGGACTAATAAATCCGATTATTTACACCAACAATTTTACCATTGAATCAACGAAATTTCATTCAATAACACCAATGATATTGGATCAATCATTTTTTGTTCTCAGTGTAGACAAATGCTGTTCGCAAAATGTCCTTGCCGCACTGAGGCGCTAGTAGTTGTGTGACAGGCATGCATATGTATGTTATCGCAATAACGATACAGGACGAAACGAAAGTATCGAATCGTTCAGCTGATCGGAGTATTTAGAGCCGAAGGCTGTCACATAACAGCCACCGCTAGGTAGTGGCGATTTCAAGAACTAAAAAGCCGGGACAAAACGCATTTTCGTTTATCGTATAAGAATAGTACACTCAGAAAAAAGATACATCAAGGACAAAGAAGTTTGTCTCCCGGCGAATAAGTTTTCTTATTCGTATGTCGGCCTTCTACGATTTTATTAACAGCTACGAAATTATTTATCTAAGTTTATGTTTAAGATTTACTAAGAATTTTTTTAAAAATCTAATAGGATATATAAGTCAGAAGAAATAAGTGTTTTATATCCGAAAAATAGAGTTTTTCTCAAAATCTAATAGGATTCTTCATAATCCCCCAGCTAGTTTTTTTCGAGGAATTGTGTCATTTCGTCCATCGTTATTTTCTCACTTTATATTCTTACTTACACTTAAATCATTCCTCACTTTCGAGTTTCTCACTTCCGAAACGAAACACTGACACTTGTGCCAAAAGCATTAGCATACGAAGAAGCTACATGGTAAGCGTATGCGGGAGCTACATCTGACGAGCGGCCTGCTGTCGAGCCCGTCGCGTTGAAGGGCAAACTGCGCATGCGCGCATTATTATCATAGTCGCGAAATAAGAGCTTTTCGTGGTTGGAAAGTAATATTTATTTGATTTGAGGAAATATTTATTCAAATTTTCTATTTTAAATGAGGCTTTTAATTGATGTGAAAAATCAGCACGTAAAAAAACATATTTAGTGAGGCCGAATAAATGCTGTAGCTACAATCACATAAAAACTGTCTCCATACGAGTAAACATTTATTAATTTCTAATAAATTATGTTCTAATGTGCCAATTTATTAGAACATAATAAAACTTTTTTCTGACAATGAGTGTAGGCCAGTGCAGGGGGCTGTTCACTAACGACGACACCCCCCGCCACGCAAAAACGCCGCAGTGTCCAGACCTGTACGTAAGGCCGTGTTCTAGACACACGATCATGCACACAGCGCACAAAAGTGAAACCAGTCCTCTTTTTCTCACGATCAGGTACACGAAGACGCAAATGAGATACTGGTCTTCTTTTTTTTCCCCGTTCCTCATCTCGACCCTCCCTCGTCGCGGACTACAGGTAAATTTTACAACTCCGCGGAAAATCACTTCCAGATGTTGCTCGACTATGCGGTGTGTGCCTGGGCGAAGCGCAACGTTCCCACGACTCAACATTTTACCGTATACACGCGGGCGACATGCATATGTATATACGCGCCGCACTGCGAGATTTTGCGCCGAGAGGACGTCGTCTCCACAAATATGTATATACATATATAGATATACACACGCAGCGCGTCCAAAGACGTCCGTGTTTACAAATAAAGTTTGCCCAAATGCGCGTCTCGTGAAGACAAGCGCCAACCTGTAAGACGAAAAATATCACGTGCACGACTTCCCCAATTCTTTCTCTCTCCTCCTCTCCTTCTCTCGTCCCCTTCCTCGCCGAAGCGACCGCGCACTTGCTCATCAGTTCTTCGCAAAGTGGAACCAATCGTCACTTCACTTTCTCGCCTTCCCACGCCTTTTCCGGAACTTACGAGAATCAATGCAAAGTAAATCCCTGCTGGGTTAATCGCAACGTTAATTAATTCTCCCTCGTGATTTCGGCGATTTTTCTGCATACTTCGCGCTTGTTTCACCTGAAGATTGCTACGATTCGATTTTTGATAAAAACGAACACTTTTTTAAGATCGTCTACACTTTGAAATTCGTAAAAACTTGAGAATAATACGCTGATGTAAACTGCAAGCATATTGCTGACCGCATTTTGAAGTGCAATATCGACAGTACGAGTGTACGTAGGAGAGTTGTGCTCAAGATGACATAGTCAGATGAGACGACACACCCTCAATATGTTTTCAAATATTCGCGCTATACGAGTAACGATGATGTTCTATGGTCGGCCAATAAGTGTCGCTAGTGGCGAAATCCAGTATAGCCGTCAGTGAAAGCGAGCAAACCGAAACAAGGATTAGGTCTCTGTGGCTCGTAACTTCCGGTATCAAACAAATCCAAACTAACTCACGCGCACACATAAACTCGGATTAACTCGGTAAGGTAATCCTATCGCTTCACACTAGTCATACCACTGATCATACTTGAGACTTGTACAATTTATACTTTTAACATTTGCAAAAAAATTATTTGTAATAACTGAAATTTTCCATGTGTAAACTGTTTAATAAATGTTCACATTTAATTAGAAAAATGATAAAATAGTTATTCCAACGATTCGCGCAGTATTTCCAGGTTTGATATTTGGCAACATTGGTTCTATCTCCGTCTCTTTTTACTCAACCAGGCGAGTTTAACCTGCATGCTTTTCATCGTCGATCTGTCAAAACAATGTCAGGTGCGGGAAATATAAAGCATTGTATTCGGGCCACGACTGGTAAAAAGCGTGGAAAATTTGTGTCGGCGAAATATGTCGGTTAAAAATGAAATATGTGTGGAAATTCGAATGAGTGAGATGAGGTTAGGACCACAGTCAGCTGTTGCCTTGCTGTCACGTCTCTTTATCGTAGCAAGTGGTAATAAATCCAATACCGGAAGTTCAAATTAAACTTGATATTACATAAAAATTAGGTCAATAAGCGTAATTTTTTCTGAGAGCATTGGATTACTACAAGCGTTAAGTATGTAAATCGGATTATTTTTAAGAATCTGACGGATTCCCACTATTATATACACTTTTGTAGCGACCGGAAATTGGGTTTTTGTATGCCGTCTCGGAATTCCTTCACAAAAATACGCAATTTTAATATTTTTTTCTCTGTAATTAGGTCGATAACCGACCCTGACATTTTACGGAGATGATTATCAATATATTTAGTGAAGCTTAAAAAAAATTTATTAAAATCCTATGGATTGAAGCCTGCCGATAGGATTACCGTAACCGAGAGTTGTGGAACCGGGCCTAACTAGAAGACAGTAAGCTAGCAAAAAAGTTTCTAGCGATTGGGGGACACACCTAGGAATGTTGAACTGCCGGATAGTACCAAACGAGTAACGCTAGACTACTAGTCTTAAGGGGTTACCCCCACTTACGATTTTGAAAAAATCGATTTTTTTTATTGCATTTTTTTGAAGTGCAATTTGAAGTGCAGTTTTTTTTTGATGCCCGGAGTAGATGACTATGTAAGTTTACAAAAAAAAATATTTTCTTCGTGTAAACTGCAATTGAAACTTTAAACGCGTTTTTCTCAAAATGGCATTTCTGAAGTCGGTGACCAAGATTACTCGAACACTAATGAACCGATCTTCTTGAAATTTTGCAGGCTTATTTAATACATAAAAATGTAGTCTTTAATCGTTCGATTTTTTTTCGTTAAAATCGAACCATTAACTTTGACTGTCCGCCATTTTGTGAAAAATGAATATTTTTTAAAATCCTTCGATTAAAGACTAGTTTATACTTATATTTGACTAAATCCATCCGCATTTTTTTTTCAGATGATCCACTTCGCCGCAATGTTGATCACCGCAAACCGTGTATATAAAAACATTATTTCATTGACGGCCATTTGCCACTAAACAATGTAATATTTTTCAATAAAAAAATTACTGAAAGTTCTTCAAGATGTGTTCTTTAAGATGGTATATTGATCGATTAAAAAAGTTTTGTAGTTTTCTTTAAAAAAAATCATGAAAAAGGCCTTTTTTTGCGCTACAAGTGGGGGTAACGCTTTAAAGCTATATCTATAGACGTCAATCTGCAACCGAGTAAATACACCAGTCGAATTAGCTGAGCTGCAATTTCAGTAGTTCACATTGTGAACCAAAAACTAGTGAATTGTATAGCCATTTCGCTCTAGCCTCGTAAATAAAATTGCAGTTTACCTCTTCTTAAACTATTAAATAGCTACTAGCGAGCTATTAACTAGTGTTAATAGCTCACAATGTGACCGCGCCTTTACACTAGGGATGTTAAAGACTTTACCTCCTCGTGGTGAATTCTGGATAGCGCTAAAATGGTAAAAAATTGTGTTCTAACCTAAAAATTATGCACGTTATAAAAAACAATGTCCTACAAAAGTTGTTAGCTTTGGATCGACAACTTTTTTGGTGAAAAAGTCATGTTCTCATTTTTTTAAACATGTCGGCCATCTTAACGTCGCCATTTTGAATTTCGGACCAACGTTTTTTTTACGTCCCGTCTTTTAACCCTAAAAGTTTTGTTACACTCAATACTTGATCGCAGCCGTATTTTTCGAGATAAATGAGGTGCAAGTTAAAATGCGTCACCCGGTATAATAAATAATAATAATGATAATAAATCAAAAATGAAAAAAAGCAATGTTTCAATAACAGTCACGTACATAATAACGTCTGCTTGTATTTATATACCGGGTTAGGCAATAACTATTAGCAGTAGAGATATTTCCTAACCTATCAGACTTACGAGAAAACTTTTCCTTCAAAAGTTGCATAATTCAAAGGGGGTCGTCGAGTGGTGGCTACGAGGTTCATTTAGGTGGAGGCGCTTCGGAGATTTCACGGTCACCTGCAATTTTTGAGAATTTCATAAAGAAGCCAAAAATAAAGTCACACGCCCAATTTTAAGATGGCCGATCGAGATTGGGTATAAAAAATCGATAGAAAAAATAGAAGGTTTGGTCGCACTCGACTACGGCACTTGGATCTACCCGTTTCCCTAAGTTTATTGTACATATCGGTAAACGTGCAACGCGAATCCGTATTCGGATAACGCTCAGCATAGCCAATTGCCGCTGGCGTTGCATTTTGGTGAGATTCTCCGTAAATCAAGATCATATCAACTTGCCCTTGAGCGAACGAGCAGGATGCGTCGAAGCCCTACTATAGAGGGGAAAGAGATAATTGACGATATGGGCGAGATAGCGAGACAGTCCAAAAGAAATGCGAAGAGAAGGGCCGAGGCGACTGAAAGAGAAATGTAATTTTTGAATGTAGGGATTGAAGGTGAATTTCCTCAAATTGAAGAAAATTAAAATCGAATTCACGACAATTATATTAAAATTTACGCCGCAAGTGAGTTCTTACGCTTTTCTTTCCTTCCTTCTTTTCTTCAACTTGAGGAAATTGACAACTCATTTTGTGATTTTTTCATATTTATAAAGTAATATTTGAAACTCACAACTTTTTTTGCAAAAATTTCTTTGTCTCGACGCAATGTTTTCTCTCAAAATACGTAAGAATTCTCTTTTGGTGTAAATTTTAATCTAATGATTGCAAATTTGATTTTAATTTGTTTTAAATACGAAAAAATGCACAACTTATTTTGTGAATTTTTTTGTATGATATTTACTTTTGTATACTTTTTGGATTTTTTGTAAATATTCACGATTTTTTCTGTGAATTTATTTGTATGTTCAGAATATTTGTGAATATAATTGTATTTGTATGCATGCATGTGAATACAAATAAATTCGTATTCACACTTGTAAATACGAATTTATTTGTATTTGTAT
Source organism: Ophion slaviceki (assembly GCA_944452715.1). NCBI lineage: Eukaryota > Metazoa > Arthropoda > Insecta > Hymenoptera > Ichneumonidae > Ophion > Ophion slaviceki. The sequence continues at coordinate 61,045,011 of OX101784.1, forward strand.
TTACAATAAGTGAAGAATGCATAAATTTGTATTTATATTCACATGAAAATCACGATGTGAATAAATTCGTGTTCGTATTTATAAATAGAATTACGCCCAACTCTGCAATATACGCACATTACACACACTCTACACACGCGAAGTGAGCAAACACACGCTTGGCATTTATCGGAAGGGCCTGAGCATGGAGACTTACTCTAGTCTCCATGGGCCTGAGTACAGCGTTGCCACGGATATTCCCAAAATCATAAAATGGCGGCCGGTGAGACAACTCAAGTCAAATCTGATTGCTATTTTAATACTTCACTGGTCATAATATAATACACATAGCTATCACATACACTTCTCACATAATTTCTTTCCGTATCATGGTTATTATTGAACCTAAATGTATTATATTTCGCTTTTTTCAGATTCGAAAATTTATAGATTTTCTGTTGACTAGACATTGCGCTAGTACTACCTTAATGTATTGAATTGTAAATGCAATTTTACTTAGTATTAAACTATTGAAAGAATTAGAGCCTGGTCATTAATACAAACTGACGTGATTAATAAGACAATACATTTTACTTATAAAATTAATTACACATCTATTTAGTATGAATATGAAGCTGTTAGAATTTTTTTTCGATGTACAAAATGGCCGACTACTAATATTTTCTTTTGATATATATTTTTAGGAGCTCCGCGGCGTGACATTTGGTAACCACAATTTTTTACCTAGAACAAAAAACGAAAATTCTCGTCAATCTACATTAGAATACCTAAAGAAGTACATACGGAATTTTAAAAAAATTATTTTATTCAAAAGTTGTAGGTGTTTGAACTTAAGAAATGAATTTTCAGTGAAAAATTTCGTTGTAACTGCTCATAAACTGTTCATAAAATGAAAATTTTTCGATTAATCAGAAATTCCGTTAGTACTTCTCTGCGAAATGCAATTAAGAACATAACTTTTAAATTTGAAGTAAATCGAGTGAAAATTGTTGAAGTTATTTGTCACGCCAATTGGAAAAAAGCTGTTTCGAGAAGTTTCGAGTAAAATTAATATATTTTCTAACAGCTTGATATTCATACTAAATAGATGTGTAATTAATTTTATGAGGGAATCACTTTTTTCGCTTTTTTTCGTACGAAAAAAATTGTTAAATTCGCACATGATTTTATACCCGTTACTGTGGCCTAAGCCCTCAATACGAATCGGATCGGATGGAACGTGGTGGCCATCGTTTTGAGCACCTTTGAGTAAATGTTTGCACGTTTTTTTTAAATTCGATTCTAGACTAAAAACATTGAAATTTTTTTTTAATCGATTTTTTATACTAAATCTTGATCATTCATCTTGAAATTTGGTGTGTGAACTTATTTTTAGTTCCATCATAGAATTGTGAGAAAAAAATAATGGTTCCATTTAAAAAAATGGAGGTGACCGTGAATTTCCCGGAGCGCCTACATCTGGATGAACCTTATAGCTTCCAGTCGATTACCGCCTTCGAACTATGCAACTCTTGTAGGCAAAGTTTTCTCTCAAGTCTAATAGGTTAGAAAATATTTCTACTGCTACTAGTTGTGGCCTCATAATATACTGCGGGTAATAATAACAACAACAATAGCAACAACATTATCATAAGATTTTGAATAATAATATTTGTATTGTTATAATAAATAAGTTGAGTTATAATAATAATAATAATTTATAATACTTATAATAAAGAATCATAATGATAATAAATCACAATTGATTTTCAATAGCTGAGAAAAAAATCAATAACTCAATAATAATCGAAATACATCATAACGTATGTGTCTTAATAATGTGCTATTGTAATAATAATAATGTATAAATATTTAATTGTAATAATAATATATTGTTGTAATAAACTATACGAATTGTAATAAACAATATATAATTATTTATTGTAATAATAACATCAACAACAATTGATTTTCAATAATTAAGGACAAAACAATAATTCAAGAATCAAATGATCTCTCAACAGACCGCCAAATCTTTGCAAAACTAACTTCGAAAATTTATTGGCCTCCCTACCTATAAAGAATAATCGAAGCTCTTATTCCTACGTTCAAGCTTCAAAGACCGAATTCGGCGATCCTAGTGCCCTCTAGCGTCGGGATCGCGAACCCGGCTACGCGCGCGCGACCATTGCGCAGTCGAGTTCCCTGTCAGAGTTGCCAGATTGAGCTATTGAATAAAATGGCTTTCTTTGGGCTCTTAGACCATGTAACTACAGGAAGCGCCTTGCATAGTTCGCTTCAAACAAAACTATCCGCACATTTTTACAGGGAGTGAGGAAATACACACATACACACAATTTACTACGGTCACAAATTATCATCACGTATTTACTTACGCACATAAGAAACATATCATCACATAACATAATACAGCACGCTAACAAAACGATTATACAAAAATCGTGTTCTTTTTTACACACTATACGTATGTGTGCGCCAAAATAGAAGAATAGAGGAGCACCCAAGTCGATAACGCAATCGTTAACAACTATTTTATGGAGGTAACTTTCATTATGGGTTTTAGAGTAATATATTTTATACCTATAAATAATTGAACGTGGTGAATTCATATTTATTAAAATCTTAAATAAAAATATACAATTATACAGCCATCGAGTCATTGTTATGTGATTCACATGGTGTGATTTAATGTTTGTATGAAATTGCGTCATGGACACAAAAAGCCTATTATTGTCCCGCTTGAATCGATGGCCACAAACAACACGAATTTTAAATTTATGATTATGAATTGGAGGAAAAGTGAACTTCAAATGTAAAAAAGAAAAACAGTTTATTAATTACGTATCATAAAATAAAAATACATAACGAACGAACAACATAAAAAAGCATTTTCCTGCAGCCCGACATACTCATATACCACCGTGTCCTCTTCTCAGCCGACAAGGGAAGCTGAGTTCAACTTGAATCCGGATGATCCAGACTCCGACCCTATCCCTGCCCAAGAGAATGTGCCAAAGAATATTGATGTACCAGAGATTCAAATTTCGAATGCAGAGGACCTGCTAAACGAATTTTATGTTTCTCTGATGAACATAGTTGATTTAGATTTCTAGAGAACGTAAAGATATTTACTTTAATATTCTTATTCATATATCATATATGAGACTGTGATTGAAAATGGGTGATTTTTGTACCAGTGTAATCTCAAGGAATAAGTATTTGTTTATTCATGTGATTGTTTTAGCCTGCTACAAAATACAGATATTTTATTATGTTTGATTTTAAAATAATTAAAGAAATAATTCAATTTCTAACTTACATCGGTGCTTTTCCTTCATCACCGATCAAAACCACGAATTCGGGCTATATGCGAGCTTTTACCGCGCTATTTGGGCTTCGTAAAGTCCCGCGGTTTTTGGGCCACACAAGCGGCGTCTGGCGGCGGTTTCGCTCACTACACGTCTGGCAACTCTGTTCCCTGTGTTCGAAACGTCGAACCTCCGCAACGCTCGTGTTTACGCTACTCCAATAGCAACAAACTCGCAATTGAAATAAAGTATCAACGTCCGGACTATGATAGTTTCGCGAGTTATCGTTCGAAACAAATTTTTTTTCATTTCCACCGTCGTGAAACCCCCGGCCAGTCGGGATTCCTGTCACGGCACTAACGTCACAGCGCGCGGCTCTAACCTCAAAAAGCTGTCAGGAGAGAACGCGTAACGATGAGCGAGAAACAAAAAGTTTTGCTTTGCGGCGACGTCGAGGGACACTTCAAGTTTCTCTTCAACAAGGTCGACACGATCAACAAGAAGAGCGGCCCGTTTGACTTTTTGCTGTGCGTCGGAAACTTCTTCGGCGCTGACAACATTGAATTGGAGCCCTACAAGAACGGTATGAAAACTATCTCGATACCGACTTACGTACTCGGGCCGAACCGTCCGGAGGACGCGAAACATTACGGGGACGCCAACGGCTGCGAGATATGCCAAAATCTCACGTACCTCGGCAAACGCGGCCTCTACACGTCCAGCTCCGGTCTGAAAATCGCGTACCTCAGCGGCAGCGGAGAACAAGCCCAGGACAGCGTCTGCAGCTTCGCGGAGAGCGACGTCACGGCCATAAGAAATTCCTGCCTCAAGGGCCAGCCCAGCTTCAGGGGAGTCGACGTTCTCATGACGTCGCCTTGGCCCAGAGGCATCACCAATTTGGATCCGAACGAACCGAGACACAAATATCAAGGCTCCGATCTCGTCGCTTGGCTGGCGGCGCAGATAAAACCGAGGTATCACGTCTGCGCCACGGAGGGTATTCATTACGAGAGACCACCTTACAGGTTAACGCCGCTGCTTTTTTATTTCCAACCTTTTCCTTTGCAACTTTCCAAATTTGTTTACATTATACTTTCATTATTACATAAGATTTTTTCGTATAAATTACATTGTAGATTGCATAGTAAGTATGTTGAAAAATAGCTGAGGAATTTTTGTATGCGGAATCTGAGACAGCAATTGACGGAATTTGGAAAGATTGATTTTCATTGCATTCTGACTATGCAAACTTCAACCGCTTGCCGTCCGAGGATTCGGCATCACTTTTTTGTTGACTTTATTGCTTTTGTGGCCATTTTGAGTATTTTTGGCATTGCGAGTGTATTTGCTGATGATTTCGGGATTGAAAAATGGGGGTACACACTTAATTGTAGTGAAGCCCTAAGATGAAGGATAAACCAATTATTCTTTTATATATTTTTACTTCCTTATTTTTATTATTATTCAACTTTTTTTGTTTTTTATTGTAGAGCTTCAAATGAGCATTTAAGAAAATGGTTGAGGGATTTTTATAGCGAAAAACGGAATTTAAGGCCATAGGCCACAGTAACGGGTATAAAATCATGTGCGAATTTAACAATTTTTTTTCGTAATATATATTTTTGTATTTTTACATGATTGATAAAAGATTATTTAAGTGTTTGATTTTGCTTTTATTTCTTAATATTGTACCCAAAATAATATTTTCAGAACGGAAAAAGAATTCTCGAGAGTGTTCAATAACTGGGACATGCCTGTTCAACATTAGGGACATAGGCACTTCCAGTGTTCATTCATTGGGACATTTGCATGCTTCACATTGTTATTCTTGTTCTTTCATTTAGAATCATTTAAAAATAATTTAAAGGGTGATTTTTCGAAAGTAAAAATATCAAAGTATCATTTGAACATGAAAGCGATGGTTTTTTTCTTGATTTTATATTTTTTCTCACCGAATTCAATCCCCCAGATCCTTAGCTGTTCAATAATTGGGACATTTACCTTACACATCTATTTAGTATGAATATCAACCTGTTAGAAAATATATCTTTTTTTTTTCGATGTACATAATGGCCGTCTACTAATATTTTCTTTTCTTATCTTTTTTAGGCGCTCCGTGGCGTGGTATTTAGCATCCACAATTTTTTACCTTGAACAAAAAACAAAAACTCTCGTCAATCTACATTAGAATACCTAGATAAGTACGTACGGAATTTGAAAAATATTGTTTTATTCAAAAGTTGTAGGTATTTGAACTTAAGAAATGAATTTTCAGTGAAAAATTTCGTTATAACTGCTCATAAACTACTCATAAAATGAAAAGTTTTCGATTAATCCGAAATTCCTTACGTACTTCTCTGCGACATGCAATTGGGAACATAACTTTTAAATTTGAAGTAAATCGAGTGAAAATTGAAGTTATTTGTCACGCCAATTGGAAAAAAGCTGTTTCAAGAAGTTTCGCGTAGTCGACCATTTTGTTCATCGAAAAAAAAAAATTCTAACAGCTTGATATTCATACTAAATAGATGTGTAATTAATTTTATGAGTGAATCACTTTTCCATACGAAAAAAAATTGTTAAATTTGCATATGATTTTATACCCGTTACTGTGGCCTAAGCCTTGAGCAATTGAGGAAAAAAAGTTCAGTTCATTCAAAGGATAGAAACTTCAAAGTTATGTAAGCAGACACCAATTGAAAATTTTGTAAATATCGATTTTCAGTTTTCGACGGATTCTCAAAATATAAAATTTTTAAAATATTCTCTGCAAATGTCAAGTCGATCCGTTCGGAATTGAGGGAGTTATGGGCGTTTAGGTAGGTCCCGCAAACCGACGAACTTCAAATCCGTTTTTCTCAGAATGACTTTTCCAACATCGACGACCACGATATCTCGATAACCATTGCACCGATCAACTTGAAATTTTAAAAGCTTCTTTTACATATTAAATAGTAAGGGTGTGCGGGTACCCGATTCACTCGGGTACCCGATGTTCGGGTCGGGTCGGGTACCCGACGGGTTACGTTTTTGCATTACCCGCCACTATCGGGTACCCGAATGTGGTAATCGGGTACTCTCAAATTTTTGGTACTCGTAAACGTCGAGTACTCTTAAACTTCGAATATTCGTGAACGACTGAAATAATAGGAGAAAACGAAAACTCGAAGAAGGCGATAAAACGAATAAATGTAAAAAATCTTTTTTCGCCTCACTTTTCTATCCTGTGTGTGTGTGTGTACGTACGTGCGAGTGTGTGTCTGTTAGGATGGAATGAAAAACGGTAACTTTTGGCGGGTCGTATCGTAATAGCGCGGGAAAGTTGCGTTTTGGCATCACTAAAAAGTTTCCGAAAGGAAAAAATGTACAATAAATATCTTTTGTTCCGGCGAACGCCTTAAAGTTTTGATTTTTTAAACGTGGTTTTTAAATGGAGAAAAAACCCAAAAAGACCAAGATTCAACGCCTCGCGTTTATTCGAAGCGAGAAGAATGTATCTTCCATTTGACATTTAAAAATTGACAATATCGTAATTAGTTTCAGAGATATAAGCGTTTGAAGAACACGCTTTACCGGGAAAAAAAATTAAAAAATGACAAAAAATTAAATTAAGAAGAATGAATCGCCGAAATTACCAGTTAGCGCTAGAAAGAATTAATGAAAATTCGACGAAGAATCTTGCTTTTATTCAGTTTTTTGACATTCAAATATCTCGATATTTCCTGACATGCGAGTGTTTTAAAAGAAGTTTGCCGGAAAAAATTGTGAATATATATATATATATAACAAAAATACTGAAATTATTAAATAAATTATTTGTATTCCTTATGAAGTCCAACCTATCGGCGAAGGGTAGAGAACATAAAGCTGGAGTCTATTTCGTTCGTTTTGGTACGTTTCCGTGGCGCTATTTATACTATGAAACAAAATTTTGTTCCGGCAACACGATTTATCGAGTACCCGATGTGAGAAGAGTACCCGAAAAAATTCGGGTACCCGAAAAACTCGGGTACCCGATCGGGGCATAGTCTAATTACCCGACCCGACCCGACCCGACTAATTCTGCTACCCGCACACCCCTGTTAAATAGCAGTGCTTTAACAAAGGAATTTTTTAAAATAGTTTTCTTTATACGTTAATGATACGTTCACTTTGGACGGCGGCCGTTTTTTCAAAATCAATATTTTATTAAATCCTTTTAATAAAGTATTTCCAAGAACTACTGAATTTTATGCAAAAACTAGATGCATTGAATTTTTTACTTCGGATGATTCGCTTCCGAGCAGCAGTAGCCACCTCAAAGGATGGTTTTCAAACAGCGGTTTGCACAAACTATTGTATCTACCACATAGATAAACATTTTTGAATCCAAGGATTGTAAAAGATTCTCAAAACCATTCTTCTTAGTGTAATATAAAAAACTGAAAACTGTTAAAAAAATGGTTGAGAGATTTTTATAGCGAAAAACAGGAGAGCGAAATTTGAGCAGTAAACAAAAGAACTTTCATTGCATTCCTAGGATGCAAACTTTAAAGTTATTTGAATAAGAGGCAAGGAGAAAAATATACTTCGAAATATTATTTGTCATTTGTAATTCAAAGATTGAATATTTTTCGAAATAGTGTGCTTTATTAGTACTTCAACTTCAATATTTAAAAATATAATACTTTCCACTTGCATTTGAAAAATAATATTCTTTTCAATATTTTTCCATCTGCACTTTCAAATTATCATTGAACGAAGTCATATTTTTTATTTGTATTGTAAAATATTTTCGAAAATGGTATTTTCTATTCGCTGATAAAAAATTATGTTCTCAAAAATAATATATATCATGCGTATTTTCAAATTTAGGATGTCGAAAATTATTATCGTTAATAATAATATTTTTCCATTATATTGCCAAAATAAGATTACCAAATATATATATATATATATATATATATATATATATATATATATACACTTATTTTTGGGAATCTCATTTTGGCAATAGAAAGGGAAAATATTATTATTAACAATAATAGAAAAAAAAATATTTCCCATATCGGTTCCAAAATAAACATTTCCCAAAGCATATTTTTCATATTTCTGTGAAAATACAATAATTCCCATATGAAGATCAATCATTTAAAAAATAATTCTCTCGATTTTCGTCTCAAAATTCATATTTTAAAAAACCTTCATATTTAAAAAATTCATTATCGAGATAAAATCGAAAAAAGTAAAAACACGCGACTCCCGTTCGTCCGATAGGCCCAGTACGAGACTCCCAGGCACCTCAACATAATGATCCATTGCAGGAATCAAAGCCAGAACGAGAACAGCATCGAGATCGCATCGAGGTTCATAGCGTTGGCGTCGGTGGGCAACACCGAGAAGAGAAAATGGCTGTACGCTCTGAACCTAACACCGGTCGACAGGACGAGGCTTTCGGATCTCGTGCAACGTACGACCGACGAGACCGGCAGTCCTTATCCAAAAACGATGCTGGGCGCTCAGCCGTCCTGTCCGAACGCCGAGCCGAAAAACGTGCAGTTCTTCTACGACATGGAGACGAAAGCGGACAAGCGTGGCCCAAGAAACAACGGTGATCGAGGCCAGAGTAAAAAGCCGAAGATGGAATTCGACCAGGCGAAATGTTGGTTCTGCCTGTCGAGTCCGGAGGTCTCGAAGCACCTGGTGATATCGGTGGGAACCGAAGTCTACGTAGCCCTCGCCAGGGGCGGCCTCGTCGACGATCATTTCCTCATTTTGCCCGTGACTCATCATCAGAGCCTGTCCATCCTACCGGAAGCGGTCGCCCGAGAAATGACGCTCTACAAAAAAGCGATAACCGAATATTACGCCAGCAAAGACACCGTCCCCGTCTTCTTCGAGAGAAATTTCAAAAGCTCCCATTGCCAGTTGCAAGCTGTACCGGTGCATCGTAATCAGGCCTCCGCGTTGCTCGAAATGTTCCAAGAAATGGCAACCTGCAGCAATTTCGAACTCGAGGAAATTCCCCGACACTCGCAACTTCAACAAATCGCCTCGCCAGGCGTCATCTACTTTTACGTCGAGTTGCCCGACGGCACCATGCTCTATCATCGCATAAGAAAGGAATTCCCGCTGCAATTCGGCCGCGAAGTACTCGCCAGCGATCGCATACTCGACATACCCGAACGCGCCGACTGGCGCGAGTGCCAACTCGACAAAGACGCCGAGACCGAACTCGCGAAGAAAATTCGCAATGAATTTCAACCCTACGATCCCGATACGTGAACGATTCTCAAGCTTTGCTCAGCGTGCATTTGTTGCACGAAGTTGCGAGTTTTGTACAAAATCCGAAAGTTTTATGAGAAATTTGAAAGTATGTGGTGTTTTTTGTTTGTTCTTGTTTGAACGATGTATGCAAGAGACGTTTGTACATACATAAAGGACTTATTCTGACGAGGATTTTCCGGACTTCTCATTTTGATACTTCAGCTCGTACTGTTCGGGAGTGAGGCAAGGGTCGATACCGCTCTGCTTCATTTGCACGGCCACGTCGAAGAGATAGTCGTAACACTCGGTCCTGGAGAAAATCATTTAATTCTGAATTATGATTGAATGGTGAATTGAATTGTGAATTATAACTGAATTAAGGGGAGGGTAGGGGTTTCAGCGTGAAAAAAAAACACTTGCGAATTTTTTTCATCTATATGGATAGAGTACATTTATCGAAACCTTTTGTACATTGTTAAGTGTCATTTCAAGAACATTCCGTGAAATTTGTACGCGAAAATATCCACAAACAAGCCGGTGCCGCGTTTTTCTCGAAACCACTTTTTCAAAGTCCGTGGTCACTGCCATTTGAAAACTGAATGACCGATTTATTTCAAACTTGGTACACACTTTCTACATATAAAATACCTCCCCCCAACGGTTAGTTTGAGATTTTTTTACATTGAGGGAGTTTTCCACCCCCAAAATGGCGGAATTTTTCGTGAAAAATAGCACTTTTCACTTTACATGCCCACCAAAAATTAAGAAATGAAAAAAAATTATCAAAGACCGTTGGAGGGAGGATTTGATGATACTTTGACTAAATTTTAATGGTACTTGATTTCAGATAATTTCTAGCTGAGATACAGTGAACACCGCAAATCGTGTTTTTCCAAAGGCGTTCTTGGAAAAGCTTTGTCACCGGCTTGTTTGTTGGATATTTTCGCGTACAAATTTCACGGAATGTTCTTGAAATGACACTTAACAATGTACAAAAGGTTTCAATAAATTTACTCTATCCATATAGATGAAAAAAAAATCGCAAAAAAGTGTTTTTTTACGCTGAAACCCCTACCCTCCCCTTGAAGGGTTAAGGTGTTTGTTTTCACCTTTGAGGGGCCTGCACAACCTTGCAATTTCACAAAAACGATTTTTTTATTGTTAGTTCTATAGCCCGAGGTCTCAACGGGTTACATCTTGCTCGTGGCCGGATGAGGCATTTTCGTGATTTTTTGCTGGGAATACTTGTAAAGGTTCTTACATTTTTGTTACATTATAAAGTATGGGTTAAAGTATTTTTTACAATTTTTGTATTTAAAAATATTTATAAGTGTGGTAGATACAATGGTTTGCTGTCTGCAAAACCATTTTTATGGTTGTCTGAAAAACGTTTTTATTTTTTAATATGAATTTTAAAGTACCTTGGAATCATACAATTTACGAAAATATTCAGGGGTATGCATAACCTTGGAATTTCGAGAAATCGATTTTTGGTATATTTTATTTTCTTATTACGTAGAGACTTAACTTTGATTTGGTTCAAAGATTTTGTAAAAATTCCAAAAATTGACCGAATTATGACGATTTTAGTGGAGCAAGTCAAAACGTCCCGTTGCGTTACCGCTCTGTACTAGCGCTGCGCGGTGCATTGTATGGTTTCTAAGGCCATTGATATGACTTTTTCCAACCAGGGTGTTTGATTGTTGTACCGTGCAGGAATCGCAGATTGAAGGTACGAAAGCAAGTATCTCCAGCAAGTAGTCCATACACTAAAGCACTTTCTTACAATTACATTTTTCAAATAACAATTTGGGACGAAAGAGTCCATTTCATAGATAGAAATTTTAAATAAAAAATATTTAATTTTTTGCTAGATGCATTCGATCTTGCTAGATCGTTCCATGTTTATCATAAAAATGTTCCTTGTTCATATCTCCATTACTTATGGAGCTAGCACAACAAAATTAAAGAGACATTTTTTATTGTCAATTCAAAAAGAAACATCTTTTATTTCAAACTTTTTTCTACAAAATGCACTTATTCGTCACAATCGCCATTATAACAATTAAATTGTTTATTATGAAAAAACAAAACGATTCTCGAACCAAATAAATGTTCTATTCGTATTGCCCGTACCCGAAACCATAAAGAACCATCGAAGATATTGAGCAGACGCAAACATTCATAGGACAATTATATATGGGAAAAGTGGATTTAGTACGTTTTCTTCTCTTGCGTTTATCTCGAAAGTATACTTTGCAATTTGGCGTACGTCATATCTCAAAATATCATCGTCCGATTTACCTCAAATTTGGACTGAACATATTTTATAACATATTCAATCGACAGACCGGATGATTTTTTCATATGTTCCTCCGTTTGTTAATCACGAACCTTTAAAGTCGTTATTTTTTGTCGAAAATCGACATTTTTTTCAAAACAGTGCAATTTATGCAAATTTTAAAAGTTTGAAAAGGTATTCGGTGGGTTTGTAGCTTCACCAGTGTACTAAAATTATATTTTTCCATTTTTTACTTTAGATGAATCTAGCTACCGAAATCATGTACGCGACGGAGCGGTGCGGAGGCTACAATGAGATGAAATGACAATGATTACGTTTATATATATATATATATTTTGGAATAAGAAGAACGCTTGTCCAGGCCCGTTAAGGCGAGAGCCCGAATTAGAGGTTAAAAAATCGTTTTTTTCGAGATTTTTTAAGGGAAAAAAACAAGTGAGCCCGGTAAACATTGAGGTATCTTTCCATGTATATTTAAAATATATTGAAAAAAATTCAACATGAAACAATAAATGACTGCAGATTTATCAGCCTATTCCATGTGCGTCTTGCCACTGCAGTGCCCAATCGCCAAGAAAGATGCAGCTCCCAATTCTTGACTCACAATCACCCAAATAAACCAATGAAATTTTCAATTGTCATATATTTTTCTTCTGGGTGAATTAACAAGAAGTTTAAAAAATCGTGAAATTATAACTTTTCTCAGGTTTGAAAAAAAATGTGTTAGAAAAAACACTAACGTGCTATTAAAATTATTTAAGGAGGTACGGTGATGACCATGCTAGTAAACTTAGACTCTATTTCACGCCGCAATACCGCCACGTTTTAGATATATGTATATGGCCTATTTTTGGATAAATATTTTTTAAGTATTGAATTTCGAGTTTCCCATTATTTTTATAATATGGAAACAACCTTAATAATCTACCACTCGACTTCAGTAGTACGTCATATCGTTGACGTTTAGCATCGTCGTCGGCTTATTATTTTTTGTAGCCGGTTAACATGGAGAATGAAAATACTGTGGAAGTTTATCAAAAGAGTAACGGGATTGTACCTGAACTCCAGTTTAGAGACAAATGTAGATTCTGACGGACAAGAATTAGAAAATGAAAAGATAATATTGCGATTGCAAATAAAAAACGTCGCGTTGAAGTTAACCTCAATGTCCAATGTCCAATCTGTCCAAAGTCAAAACATATTTCATCGATTGTTATGTTATTTTTCCCTTTTCCAATTTTCACAATATTTGCAGGTATAAAAAGGAACGTTTATTTTATATGACGGTTCTCCGATGCTGAATTTATATTTAGATGCGTTGTATAGGTACATGTCGCCAGAAAAATTGAGATGCCTTTACTGTACGTAAAAGAACTTCAAGTAAATATCGACGAAAGGCCCTTTATAATCCATTAAAAAATGTACGGCTTCGCACAATCATATTTTTAATTCGCGTTGAAAATATCCGATAGAGAATCAAATTTGCGCGGGTATCCGGCGTTGCCACACGTCGAGCAAGATGGCTGCCGTTACGTCACGAGAAGTCTCGCTTACCGAAAACTTCGGTTTTTGCGATTTTATTTCTAAATTTATTGCTTATTTCTGCGGTGAGCTTTCCAATTCAAGGTGCCTTATCGATCACAAAGATTCAACGAACGTAACCATCAGTTTTTTTTACGTGTTTCTTGGCTTCAAGTAGCACAAAAAATCGATATATGAGAGGACAGGCACATTTTGTCGTCTACGTGTGACTAATTCACCAACTTTAACAATTAATAACTCGGAACGTGTACGGTAAATCTCGTAGAAACTCCGCATACGCATGGACGAATGTCTCGACAATGCTATAAAAAAAATCGGGCTTTTATCTTGAACTCGCTCCAATCACCGTACCTCCTTAAACAGATTTTTTCAACGATTTTTTAAATTCATTCCGAAGAGATTTTCATACAGAAGAAAATAAACTTTGGTTTGATTCAATAGGTCGTTTAGTTTTTTGTTATCACGCCCGTCAATTTGGAAAAAGCGTGAAAATGAAAACTGGAGAAAACGCGCTTTGTAGTTTTCAATAGGAGGAAATATCAATATCAAATATCAATCGCTTCTCTGCTTTTGGCCTTGTATCTTTGAAAATATTTACAATTGGCCTCTGTAACTTTGTAAATATATTCTTGGATAGTTTATCCATCGATTTAAGCAATAAAAAAACGATTTTTCGGACCTTCTCATTCAGGCTCCCGCCTCAAAGCTGCTAATAGTAATAAACTGATTAACTGATTTGAGAAAGTGACTTGCATAGTTTTGGCCTGTTGCCACGTATCGCCCCACACGTATACACCGTGTCTTCTCACGAGTACCGCGCAGGTCGCTGGATACTCCTCCATCACTTGGGCCATGCGATCCTTCAGATCTTCCTCGAACGGCGTGTTCTCGATTATGGGCACGACCAGTTCCTCGTCGTATCTGTAAGCTCTGCCCGTCTCCTGGTTCCTTATACCTGAATCAGTCGATCGTTCCGATCGTCAATTTTCATTCAAGTCATCACTATGGTGGGTCGAAAAAAGGCAATGGCAAATTTTACCCCTGCAGATAATAACATGAGGTGTAAAAAAAATCGCGCCAAATTTGTATGGGTTATCAAAATTATCAATCGCTGCCACTTGAAAATCGAAATTTGGCTCGAAAATTATACAGCGAGTAATATACGACGCGCTGAGAGCTGACATTTTTTTCGGCTCATTTTCACCCAAAGAGCATTTATACGATAAGATAATTGAAGTGTCATTATCGCCCGGCCAATTATGCAAACCTTTGATCATTTCCAGATGAGTGACCCTGAACTCGTGTCCGGGCCACAGAAGAGTAGCCATAACGGCGAATTTCGAATGCGTGTGAATAACAGCGCCTGCGTTTCTCGTCTTGTAAGCGCACATGAAGAGCGGCGTGCATTGAGATTTCTTAAATTTCTTCTCGGGGCACGGGCTCGCCAGGTCCTTTCCGTCGATGTCCTGAACGAAAAGATCCTCCGGAAGTATTCGGTCCTTCTGCACTCCCGACGGCGCTATGTATATGTCCGAACTGCAATGAACATCAACGAAATTAATGAACAATGATTAAGGCGGGATATACATTTAGACGGGAAAAAAGTAAGCAATATTGAGGGATTTTTTAAACTAAGAAATAATTATTCTACAATTATCAAACTTTAGGTATACTTTAATGGTATATTTAAGTAGACAAAACAATTTTTTTAATTAATCCATCACCAAAATGACGGAGCTGCGGCAGAGTGTTACAGCAAGGTCGTCGCGGAAGTTGCCAAACGGCGTGCAGTCTAGCTTCCCGTAGACTTTGATTTGAAAAAGAGTTCAAACGTTTTTTCAGTTCGAACATGTATAGTTTCTATGTGACGGTAATTAAAATGAAAAAAATGCAAATTTAAGAAGATGGCACGCATTTACAAAAAAATGAACATTTCTGTAAAATGTGGATTAAAAAAATAGTTTTTTTTTCAATTTTTTAAAACAATTCTCGTCAAGTAGAAGGTAGCAATATTATCGATATTTCTACCAAGTTTCAACTCAATCGGCTTAAGGCAGTAGCCTGGTCTAGAAATTTGACAAAATCGATTTTTTTTCTTCATTTTATTGTTCCTTAGACCTTTCTTAATACGCTCGTGAAAACCGTTTATTGATATTTCAAAAATTAGCAGAGTAATAGAAATGATAAGCAAGCCGCGCGCAAACCTCATCTAACGGTATCAAAACTTTGAACGCGTTTATCTCAGAACTATGTTTTTCAAATCGGCGCCCACGATATCTCGATAACTAATCGACCGATCGAGCTCAAATTTTGCACATACCTTCGGTAGCCTCTTTCTGAGGACTGGTAGCAGAATTGAGTCGAACAATAATTTTGCCCACATTTTATAACTCGTCGAATACCCGATAATGTATGAAATATCGTTAATCAAAGTTTAACAGGCCGCCATTTTGTAACAAAATTTTTTTAAGTACTAATTCTGCTACCTGTGCTCAGAATACTCATACAGATTGAGAATATATATTTTTTTTCAGATGCATACAACATCAGCCAGAGTGGGCGCCGATTGAGGCGGTTTTCGACGGACCATGTTGTAAAAAAATAAAAAACTGCATGAAAATATTTAAAACAATTTTTTTTTATGCAGATACATTCTCAAAGGAACAATAAGTACATATGTAAAATTTCATCAAGACAACTTCAACGGTTTAAAAGTTATTCCAACCCAAAAATGACGTAAAAAATCTCGCTCTAGACCAGACTACTGCCTCAATAGTTTTTGAGTAATCCTGCACGCCAATTTCGATAATGCAGTTTTGAGAAAAACGCGCTTGAAGTTCACGCCCGCTATGAATCCGAGCGGTGAGGCACAGCGGTGACGGGATATTTGTTTGAAGTTTTTCGAATTTCGCTGTGAAACTTTAGAAAAATATTCTACATATATAGTTCTATCGTTTAAAGAAGAAAAAAGAAATCGATTTTTTGATCGTTGTAAATGTATATCCCGCCTTAAATCGCCGTGACCCTGAAATGGACTGGAAGTAGGATCGTATCAGGTGGTTGCGTATGAAACCGCCCGCTGGCAGTAGATAGCGTTGGGTAGACCACTTTCTCGAATTGAAAGCTGGTATACATATGACGATAGATCCATAGAGTCCTGATGGAACGCCACAGCTGACGTTTGTGCGACACCTTAAGGGCGCAGATGCCTTTAGGGGAGGAAAACATTTGCTGATTTTCATGATTTTTTTTAAAATAAATATTTCAAAATTTATGAGACTTAGGGTGTGTTTTATTACTACTTTCGGCTGTTCCATGGTATGTTTTTAATTTATTTATCTTTGAAAATGGCGGAGGCATGGCGCGGTCCTCTAAACTGCATTTTCAAAACTGGCGTGATGTATAGCTAAAAAACTGATTGACCGATTTTTATGAAATTCAGTATAAATCTTTCGAACCTTATTGTCTAAAACATGAGCCTAAATGTTTTTGAAAATTTATTTTATTACAATATGTATTATTTTTATTGCAAAATGTAGCAATTTTTTTCAGAAAGTTCAATCTTTTTGTGTCACAGCGTACCATTTAATCGGTTTTCAACATTTCTCACTTTTGCTTGGTTCATATTCTGCTTATGAGTGTTAATGAAAGAAAAATCGACGTTGGTTTTCTAAAAATATGAAATATGAAAAAATAAGATAAAATCAACCTTTTTTCTCGCCCAAAGGTATCTCCCCCCTTAACATCTATTCCAATTGTGTTTCCAATGGCAAGTTTTCTTCCAAATCAGTTGCATTTGCCAGAAGTCATGCTCCATTATTTCCTGGCAAAGAAATCGACCAGAGAAACGCATTGTTGATTACAGGAAATGTATACCGAACATGCTCCATCGAGTACAACGTGCGGAGTCGTTTAGCCGCTTCCAAAGTCGTGATTTCACTATGGACAACAAGTCAAAAGTGGGCTGTCGTTTATTACGAGCTGCCAATGCGTCGGAAAGCATCACTGGGGACCGTTGTCGACTGCAACTGATGCGTTTGAAGCCAGCTCTGCACGAGATGAGGCCGGAATGGGAGAATCGCTTTGAAAAGTTGATTTTGCAGGGTGACAACGTCAGACCGTGTGTTGCTCAACCGGTTGAGAAGTACTCGGGAGCATACTCAGGGTTTATTTGGGTTTGTTGGGAAGTCCAAACAAATGAAACAACAAATGTGTTAACATATTATTAAGGCTTTAGGCCACAGTAACCGGTATAAAATCATGTGCGAATTTAACAATTTTTTTTCGTATGAAAAAGTCATGCACTCCTAAAATTAATTACACATCTATTTATAATTATGAAAACCAGAGAACGAAGCACCAATAGATGCCTGTTCTGAACCACGTTTCTCTCTTTTTTCTTTTGCCTCTGAACAAAATTATTTAATGTTATTACGTAAAAGTTTATAGTCGTACATATTGTCAAATTTAAAAAAAAACATCTCCAGTATGAATATCAAGCTGTTAGAAAATATGATTTTTTTTATGTACAAAATGGCCGACTACTCGAAACATCTCGAGACAGCTTTTTTCCAATTGACGTGACAAATAACTTCAACAATTTTCACTCGATTTACTTCAAATTTAAAAGTTATGTTCCTAATTGCATTTCGCAGAGAAGTGCGTACGGAATTTCTGATTAATCGAAAACTTTTCATTTTATGAGCAGCTTATGAGCAGTTATAACGAAATTTTTCACTGAAAATTCATTTCTTAAGATCAAATACCTACAACTTTTGAATAAAACAATATTTTTTTAATTCCGTACGTACTTCTCTAGGTATTCTAATGTAGATTGACGAGAATTTTTGTTTTTTGTTCTAGGTAAAAAATTGTGGGTGCTAAATGTCACACTGCGGAGCGCCTAAAAAAAAGATAAAAGAAAATATTAGTAGTCTGCCATTTTGTACATTGAAAAATATATATATATATTTTCTAACAGCTTGATATTCATACTAAATAGATGTGTAATTAATTTTATGAGTGAATCATTTTTTCATACGAAAAAAAATTGTTAAATTCGCACATGATTTTATGCCGGTTACTGTGGCCTAAGGCCTTAATGCGTTTGTTTGGATTTATGACGTCCACTAGAGTGAATTTACCAATAGTTAGCAAACAAAACCGAAACAAGCCCAAACAAATGGTAAAGGTCAATCTTTATCATTTGTTTCGGTCGATGCGGAGTAAAAAATGGCTGTGATTGAATTACCTCCATAGAACGCAAATTCCTCCTGCGTGGAATACAAACGTTGTCCCAAACATGGGCCAAGGTTGTCTGTTCCAACGGACAATACTTTGAATAAAGTTTGTCGATTTGCTACCAAACCACTATCTTTTCTCTCGCCCAAAAATGGACGGTTTCATGTGCAACTACCTAGTATTAGCAATTAAAAGGAAACAATTGGCCAGGTGAATTACAAAGCAGCATTAATGACAATATACCGACAATGCAAATATACAATACCCATTCTTGATGGAAATCCCTCCGCCAGTTCCGGTGACCCATCCCAGATGATAAAACAGCTTGCACAATTCTGGAATGAGGACTCTCGGATGCTCCTTGACGCAGCGATGATTAATGAGAATTTGTCAACCAGTTAATGTCGCCGGAAGAGCACAAATACTGGGTCTGTTTGTTTTAGCTACAGTTTTTTTTCGTTTTTACCAGATACAGTAATAGGAAATTCACAGGTGTTAGAAGGTGTTAGAAGTGTAAAAAAGGGTAGGTGAAACGAACAAATCCACGGTCGCAATTACCTTCAGCCTATCGCTACTGTCATTCCCCATCGTTGCGGAGCAGAGATTTTCCATTTTTTTGTCGTTTCAAAAAATCGTATCCCTCGAAAAACTCGAGCTGCCGAACAACGAACATTGGCATGAAAAAATACGTAGTTTGTCGTTAAAAAAGAAGGACACGTGAACTCTTATCTCTTAGCTGATAAGGCGTTTACACTATTGCGCATATCACTGCTGAATTGTCGCCGATATACGCTCCGGACCGGGGTCACGTGACAACAACACGATCTGCCTGAATTTCACCAACGCGAAAATACTCGCGAAAAGAAAGTAAAGTTTCATCATTTTTTTCTAAACATTTTATAAACGCTATTTATATTTTTTGAAAACATTTTTCATTTGTCAAAACATTTTTACATTTTTCAAACTTTTTTACAGTTTTCAAAACATTTTTGCATTTTTCAAAACATTTTTACATTTTTCAAAACGTTTTTACAGTTTTCAAAACATTTTTACATTTTTAAAACATTTTTACATTTTTTTTTCAATCATTTCGACGTTTCAACATTTTTTAATACAAAATTAACGTGATTAAATACTAACTTCTTATCTAAGCGACGATATTTACACATCAGTGAAGATCGAAAGTGAGGTTAGGTTTGTACCTCCGCACAGCGCGACGCACCGCGACCATTCTCGCCTTCAAATTCTCCCGCTCTAGACACCGAATACTAGATTCAACACAAACACCCTCGCGTGACCCTCAAAACCCTCAAACTCCCGAAAAAAACGACAATCCCGAGGAGTACAACCGCACGAAAAATTTGAATAAATGCATCACGAGTACTCGCGCGACGATAATTCGCGATTGATCTTTTGGCCTCAAGCACCGAACACTTCTCAGCTCGACTCGAACGTCCGCGCGTTGCTGCCAACACTCGCGTTCGAAATACTCGGCCGTGTTTCGGCAATTTTCATATCGTAATTAGCGTTATTGCTCTCCCGAATGCCACTGCATTAAGCACGGAAAAAACAGACAGTTCGGATAAAGTAAGCGAAAATTCATGACTAATGCTTGTTGGGCTTGATCCTCCTGTCCGGAGAAAAGAGAGGTTATGTCGGAATTTAATGGCTTCGCGTTCTCAATTTTACGAATTAACGTCGATGATGCACGTATAACTTTATCTTGGAATATCGATCAAGCTAAATAATAATAAATGAGCCCTGCATCGTGTGTATTTTCTCGAGAACTTGAAATCACATAACCTATACACACACACATATCTACAGTCGGTAAAAAAGTATTAACACACGTTTTTTTGTTCTGAAAGAACTCTTCGAAAAAGTGAAGATTTCCGCAATTTTTTTTTATCCTACCTCATTTCGAATACAATTACCGTGTGTTAATATTGACGTAAATAATTTATGTCAATCCCCAGCGAGATAAGTAGGAAGAAGCGAGGTGTGCAAATGCTTTTTTTTCGCTCACTATACATTTGTATATATATATATATATATATATATATATACATATATTTAAAACAAGTGCGTCAGTCCGCGTCCTGCACTCTACTGATGATCGTATGATTGACAGACCGCGGGAACGGTCGTCAGCATCGTCAGCTGATACGCGTCGATAAGCGCCGAAAATCGCATAATGTCGACTACCATGGAGGGTTCGCTGAGCAAGTGGACCAACGTCGTGAACGGATGGCAATATCGTTGGTTCGTTCTCGACGACAATGCCGGGCTCTTGTCCTATTACACGGTACGTAATACGAAACAGTGAACGAGGCGATTTTCGTTTATCGGCGTCCACGGGACTGCGAGGACGCGCTCGGTAGCGCGAAGCGGTGGCTCTGGTGGCGAGTAAGTTGCTTTTGAACGGAGCATGCACCGGATGAACTATCGTTAGCAAAAAACGAAAGAAACCCGAACAGTGACCCATCAACGTAGACGGTTCACGCGTCGGGGCGGAGCGAAGCCGATGAGCGAATTCTTCTCGACCTTGGAGTACTTGGTTGGCGGATTCAAAACGGAATAAACCTTGCGAGTCTTTGGTAATCGAGCGCCTGGATTTTCCTCACTCGCGCGTTTTTAAACCCACACAAACCCAAACGGATGATTAGGTCCATTTAGGCAACTTCGTGCCGCGTAGTTCTTCAATAGATATTCAATCGCGTGACTTCTTTTGACCTTGGAGTTCTTGGTTCGTGCATTCAAACCCAAACCAATGTCAGAAATTGATTTTTCTTGTTCGGGTATTGCGACCAAACTTGATTCGCGCATTCGAACCCAAACTCCCCTTTAACCTTGTTCGTGGTTCGCGTATTCAAAGCAGAACCATGAGGTTGAAGTTTGCATGGTTGGAATGCGATGGAAATTCATTTCAAAAGCGTAGATCGCTGAATAAGAACCCTAAAAAATGTTTGCGCAATATTCATAGCCCGAATCTGCCGGAGGAAGTTTGAGAAATGAAAAAACAAATGATTTTCATTGCATTTCGACGATGCACACTTCAACGTTGTGCTAAATGAACCTTGCGAGTCTTTGGTAATGGAGCGCCTGGATCTTCCTCACTCGAGTGGTCGAACCCAAACAACCCTGAACGATCAGGCTTCTTTCTAACTAATAGTTCTTCATTCGTGCATTCGGACAAATGCGTGACTTCTTTTCGACCTTGAAGCTCGCGGGTCGTGTGTTTAAAGCCAAATCATGAGGTCGAAGTATCCATGATTGGAATGCAACGACAATTCTTTTCAATTTATTATTGTCGTTATCATCCAACACCATTCTTTGCAGATTTAGCTTGTAGATCGCTAAATAAGAATCCTAAAAAATGTTTGCGCAGTTTTCATAGCTCGAATCTGCTAAAGGAAGTTTGAGAAAGTAACAAAAATTATTTTCATTGCATCCCAAGGATGCTAACTTCAACATTGGGTAATTATGCAGTATGAGGACTTTTCCGAAAAACGACGAGAATTTTTCTTTTTTCGCCATTATGTTGCTTATTCCATTATAGTAAGTGATATTCCGTCGAGGGAGGCTGACATTTCCCATTAGTTCCATACGTTATGGGGTTGTAAAGTTTCCAGAAACATGTAATATTTGGACGCCTCGCTAAACAGCTACGTGTTTCCTTATAGATAGTGTATTATGAAGGTAACGATGTATACGTTTTGATTTTGTGACCACAGCTGTCCTGTTTCCGGAAACCGGTAATATTTCGACCCCTCTTGTTTGTTGTCGCTAAGCAGCTACGTGATTCCTAAGGGCCAACCCAAACAAACTCCCGAATATAGGCGTCAAAATGTTTCAAAGTTCCTTATTTTATCACGTGTTTCCGCGAACTTCAAAACCCCATAACTTATGGAATGAATGGGAAATGTCAGTGATAAACAAGTTGACGGTGAAAAAAAAAAATTTCCCGTCGTTTTTCGGAAAAGTCCTCATACTGCATAATTACCCAACATTGTGCTGAATCAATCTTGTGAGTCTTTGGTAATCGAGCGCCTGAATCTTCCTCACTCGAGTGTTCGAACCCAACGAAACCTGCACGATTAGGCAACTTTCTAACTTGTAGTTTTTCATTTGCGCATTCAAACAATCACTTGACTTCTTTTCGGCCTGGAAGAATACACCAATGAAGAACTCCTTCATTGGTGTATTCAAACCCAAACGAATCGGAGTTCGTTCCCTTCAACTTTGTTTTTTACTTCATGTATTCAAAGCCAAATTATGGGGTTGAAGCTTGCATAGTTGGAATGCAAGGAAAATTCTTTTCAACTCATTATTGCCATTATCATCCAACATCATACTTTGCAGATTTAGGTTGTAGTCGCTGAATAAGAATCCTAAAAACTGCTTGCTCGATTTTCGTAGCTCAAATCCGCTAAAGGAAGTTTGAAACATTTTTTAAATCATTTTCATTGCATCCCAACGATGCCAACTTCAACGTTGTGTTAAATCAACGTCGTAAGTCTTTGGTAATCAAGCGCCTGGATCTTCCTCGCTCAAGTGTTCAAACCCAAACAAACCCAAACAATTAGGCAACTTTCTAACTCGTAGTCCTTCATTTGCACATTCAGACAAACACCTGACCTTCCTTCAATCTTGTTCTTCGTTTGCGTATTCAAAGTCGCATGAACCTGGAACTCTTTGGCAATCAAGCTACTAGATCTTCCCAACTCGCATGTTTGAACCCAAACGATTAGGCAACTTCCTACTTTGTAGTTGATCGTTCACGCGCTTAAACTAAACACAGCCCAACAATCGAGCGACTCCCTTTCAACCCTATTGTTCCTCACCCCTGTACTCAAACTCAAACAAACCCGAACATCTAGGCGACTTTCTTTCCCGTATAATTGCTCCTGTAAAAATGGTAGAACAGCAATAAGTTGACAAGGAGATCCACAACTACGAGGACATAAGGCGCCTTGGGGACGTCGCACGACGGCGAGAAACTCTGCGACAAGTGCACCATCAGTACGCAGAATTGAGTCTGAAACAGAAGAGTCAAATTTTAGGTTTCTAGACTTGTTGCTACGGCGTTGAAGTTTGCATTGTTGGAATGCGATGAAAATTCTTCTTTCTTTTGTTTTTATTATTATCGAAAATATATCCCTGCCAATTTACGTTGTAGATTTTTAATAAGGATCCTCAAAAACGTTTTAGTACAGTCGTCCTGTCGCTGAAAAACCTCGTATACGGAAAAAATTAGGAGAATGAAAAGTTTTCCTAAAAATCGGGGTGTAGGGTTTTTTTTTAGGTGACGAAAGGGGATGGGGGTGAATTAATGCCAAACTACAACCCCTACGAGGTCGGCGCCGTGAGACAAAATGTGCAGAAAAATCCAGGCTTTAATTTTGTCCACAGGGCCGGAGTCGTGGAAGCCTATTTTGGGGGTGAACAAGTGGGGTGAGATTTTGAAAAATTAGTTTTAATTCAATAATTCTTTAGAAAAAATTCGTACACTTTTTGCTCAAATGGGATCGTTGTAGCCCTTGAAAAGACGCGTCGATCAAGTATCTGATCATCACTCTCCGATAATATCTTCGCCCCCGAAAAAATGGTTAAAATACAAAAAAAAAATGTTTATTGAATAACTCAAAAATAATCGATTTTTCGGGTATGGTTCAAATGTACGAAATGTAGAGAATAATTTTCTCTATATGTTCGTTTCTATGGACCACCCTTGAATTTTTATTTTTCAACCCCTCGCGGGGGTTGAAAATTCAAAATGAAATTCTAGGAAAACTATTGACCGCACGAATTCGCCGCCTTGGAAGAATTTGTAGCTTGAACCCTCAGCTACTTTTTCGTCCACGGCTCCAAACTCGTATCTCTTTATTTTCGGTCAATAGTTTTCCCGGAATTTCATTTTGAGCTTTCAACCCCTGAGAGGGGTTCGAAAAAGCAAAATTCAAGGGTGGTCCATAGGAACGAAAATATAGAGAACATTATTCTCTACATTTTGTACATTCAAACCATCCCCGAAAAATCGATTGTTTTTGAGTTATCCAATAAACAATTTTTTTTATACTTCGACAATTCTTTTGGTGGTGAAGATATTATCGGAGAGGGATGATCAAATACTCGATCGATGCGTCTTTTCAAGGGCTACAACGTTCCCATCTGAACAAAAATTGTATGAATTTTTCCTAAAGAGTTATCGAATGAAAACTGATTTTTCAAAATTTCACCCCACTTTTTCACCCTCAAAATGAACTTCCACAACTTCGGCGCTGTTGACGAAAATAAAGCCCGGATTTTTCTGAACATTTTGCCCCCCGGTGCCGACCTCGTGGCGGTTGTAGTTTGGCATTAATCCACCCCGATCCCCTTTCAACCCCTAAAAAAAAACCCTACACCCCGATTTTTAGGCAAACTTGGATTTAGCACCCGCGGCACCTACAAAATCACCTGTTAAAAAACTAGCCTTCTAATTTTTTCGATTCCAATATACAGCACGACTGTACTATTTGTGATTTTTGTAGCCCAAATCCGCTGAAAAAATGGAGTGGCGGTCTGAAGAAATTAATTTTCGTTGCGTTCGAACGATGCAAACTATACCATTTTTTGTTTGGGTCAGTGTATTTTGAAAGGACGAGTCCAATGTCGCTACCATTTGCACGACGGTTATCCAAGGTTTGACCGGTTGTATGAGCCTGCGAAGAGTCGGTCCTCCCACGCTCATCAGATAGTAAGTGTACATGATGACGTGCACAGTAGAGTTCACCAGCAGTATGGAGGACAGCATACCCCCGGGATTCCACTTGATGCACACCCAGGCTATCAGGGCGGTCGTTATGTGATGATAGACGTGTAGCAACGATATCTGCGAGTACTTCTTCCTCAGCACGAAGAGCACCGTCTCGGAGAGGTCTATCAGCTTTATTATGTAGGTCCACCACACTATCACCGCCAACTGCGCTTTCGGGGAAAGAGCTCAACTATACCTGGGCTTCGCAACGTGATGGAATGCAACATTATGGAGATCACGCGGTTGATGTTTTTTTATCAATGCACTTCAAAGAAATATCGACCTTTGGTTTCTTAGAATGTACTGGACTTTTGGGATTGTAGATGGAGCAATACCAGAGCGCTTGTTCATTCAGAGATACAATACGAGAGAAGTGGATATAATTTTATAAAGATATTCAGTTTTGGAGGAATGACGCCTGCCTGCGTTTAGAAAAATAAAAATTGTTATAAAATTTCCAATAGCAAGAATATTTTTTCAATGTTCCGGGAATATCTTTGGCACTCTAGTGCCAAAGTCAAAAATAACCAAGAATTTTAAGGAGAAAATTGATTTTCGCAGATATGACGCATGCCTGCTATTTTTTTTAACCAAAATTATTATAATAATGTCAAAAGCAGGATGATTTTTTCGAAATGGCGAAAAAATCTTCCTGCTTTTGACATTATTATGATAATTTTTGACACTTTAATGTTCTATGTCTACGTCCAAGCACTTCCTAACGTAGATTTAAAACACTGAAACAGAACCAAACATTTTTTCAAAGAATATTCATTTTTCAAGAAATTACTGAAGCCTGCTGTTTCTCGAAAACAAAAATTATTGTAATAAAGTCAATAGCAAGAAATTTGTTCAATATTTCACTAATATCTTCGGCGCTTCTATAGTGTTCTATATCTATATTAAAGCATTTTTTTTCAACGAAGATTTGAAAGAGTGAAGAAGACCCAAGAATTTCAAGAAAAAGATTGATTTTCGCAGAAATGACGCACGGCTGCTATTTTTTTAAAACAAAAATTATAATGTCAAAAGCAAGAAGATTTTTTCAATATTTCGCAAATATCTTTGATACTTTAATGCTCTATGTCTACGTCCAAGCACTTCTTAACGCAGAGTTAAAACACTGAAAAAGAACCAAGAATTTTTTAAAGAATATTAATTTCTTAAGGCAGGATATACATTTAGACAGGAAAAAATAAGCAATATTGAGGGATTTTTTAAACTAAGAAATAATTACTTTACAATTATCAAACTTTAGGTATACTTTAATAGTGTATTTAGCTTCTCGTAGACTTTGATTTGCAAAAAAGTCCAAACATTTTTTCAGTTAGAACATGTATAGTTTCTATGTGACGGTAATTAAAATGAAGAAAATGCAAATTAAAGAAAATAGCACGCATTTACAAAAAAAATCGACATTTCACGCAACATTTCTGTAAAATGTGGATTAAAAAAGTTGTTTTTTTTTTCAATTTTTCAAAAACAATTCTCGTCAAGTAGAAGGTACCAATATTATCAATATTTCTACCAAGTTTCAACTCAATCGGGTTAATAGTTTTTGAGTAATCCTGCACGCCAATTTTGATAATGCAGCTTTGAGAAAAACGCGTTTGAAGTTCACGTCCGCTCCAAATCCGAGCGGTGAGGCACAGCGTTAACGGGTCGTAACGTTTGAAGTTTGTCGAATTTCGCTTTGAAACTTTGAGAAAATATTTTACACATGTAAAATATTTACATGTGTAAAAAGGAAGTCGATTTTTTGATCGTTGTAAATGTATATTCCGCCTTAAGAAATTAAGGAAACCTATTTTTCGAAAATAAAAATTATTATTATAATGTCAATAGCAAGAATTTTTTCAATATTTCGCAAATATTTTCAGCACGTTTTTAGTGTTCTATATCCACATTAACAAACACTTTGGCACTTTGCTGCAGGTCCAATCCTAAAAACCGAAAGAATTCCGCCATCCAGAGCTCCAGCCAAAAATGTATAATCAAAAAAGTACTCTTTTTTGATACATTTCAAATCAACGCTCCTAACGAACTGTTTGTCGTAGAGAATTTTTTTTTTTTGAAATCGAACACTCGAAAAATACAATTGAACAAAGCAAGAAAAATGATCTTAGCAGTTCTCACCAATAATGTGGAGTTTGCGGTACCCATGTGTAGGGTCCTAGGGTTAAGAGAAACTTCTCATCCATACTGCCCTCTAACTTACCCTGTAGCCCTCGCCGGTCGGCGAGGTATTCATGGGCTCGCAACCCCAACTGAAACTCGTCGTCCATCCGGAAACAGCAGTACCATATACGATCGCTGCATTGCTTATTATTTGAAAGACGTTGTACAGCTTGATGAAAGTTTCGCAGGAATAAGGCTCCCGGTTTTTCATGTAATTCGGTCCTAATACAAATACGATGTAACAGTAGCAGAGTATTATTAGGACTGGTGGAACGGGGGAATGTACGAGAAACCAATCCTTCGTTCTTGGGTCTGCAAAGAAGAAGATGCAACGGATATCAGCATTAAACATTAATAATAATACAAATTCTCATATAATAATAATAAAATTTGATAAATATTAATAGACGATAAATAACACTGGTATTAAAAACTGCAAGATTAATCATGATCATGCCAATAATAATGTTAAGAATAATAATTGCATGGATCTACGGGGGAAAAGTGCTCGCATATTATTTTTCTAATCTTTACAATTTCACTAGCACTATAAAATTAATATAACTATAACAATAGTCTAACGAAATGATGGGTAAAAAATAAATAATATAACTTAATTAAAATTAAAATAATAATGCTAATAATAAAAATTGCATAGATCATATCATATTGTTAATTATATAAAATAACATAATTAAAATAATAATAATGTAACGAAATGATCAATGCCAAATAAATAATATTACACGAATAATGCCAATAATAATAATTACTGGTCGAAAATAATCGACCCCCAGGCATCATAATTGTATGGATCCACGGGGTAAAATGGTCATATATTTTTTTTCTAATCTTTACAACTTCATTAACGAAGTAAAATTAATATAACTATAATAATAGTCTAACAAAATGATGGATAATAAATAAATAATATCACATCAATAATGCTTGTAATCAAAATTTCCAATTGAAAATGGTAAAATAGTAATGTTAGCAATAATAATTGCATAGATCATATATTGTTAATTATATAAAATAAAATAATTAAAAATAATTAAAATAATAATTATCTAACGAAATGATGGATGCCGAATAAATAATATCACACGAATAATGCCAATAATAATAATTTCATAGATTCACAAAAAAACCGCTCTCAACTTTTTTTCCAATGTTTACAATCTTAAAAATATAAGATCAGAATAATAATAATAATAAAACAAAGTGATGAGCAATAAATAAAAAATATGACGTGAACAATGCTAATAATAAAAATTCCCAGCAAAAATAATAAACCATTAATGTTAATCATAATAATTCCATAGATGCACCGAAAAAATGGTCTCATATTTTTCCTCCAATCTTTGCAATCTTATTAATGTCTTAAAATTAAAACAATAATAATATAACGAAATCACGGGTAATAAACGAACAATGCCGCATAAATAATACCAATGATAAAAATTCCGAGGTGAAAAGAATTAAATAATAATATTAATAATGATTTCATAGATCCACGAAAAAAAATGCTCCCATCTTTTTCTCTATGCTTTGCAAACCGATTAATAATTGTCCAAATAAGTTTGAAATATAAAAATAAATAATTTGAATTGAAAATAAATAATTGTTATATAGCACATTTTTTCGGTGAAATTTAAATATCAAGTAGAATCGCTCACCGATCGTTTCCTCGATAATGTAATTGTAAAATTGCGAAATTCCCATTGTGTATCCATTCGTTTGGTCACTGTCTGAAGAATAAATTTATTACGTGCCACAAATTGTACAATGTACAAATATTTGCCGAAATACAAGCATATGTATACACGTTCGAACAATTACATATATTTTTTTTAATTCGGATAAATACTACACGAGTATACGTGCCCGGCAAATGTAAACCTCGAGCGCCCGCGCGTTAGTGGTCTCAGTTGCGTAAGAATTGCCTCTATATATACGCGAACCTATCGTCAATTATCCGCAATTATACATTCCATTTTGGACAATGTCAGACGGAATTTCGAGGGTATTCAAGAGCGCGCGCGATACTAATGGAGCGAAAAAAGGTGTGATTTACATTCTCGAATTTACTATTGTTCGTCGTTTTTTTATACGGCCGCCAAATTATTTTCGTCTCTGCACACACACGTGACGTGGAACGGCAAATCCAAAAGTCAGGGGCTCGGTATAATGAGTCACGGCAAAAAAGTGTGTTTCTCATTTTCTTCCGTATGACGAGCAATGAAAAAAATGTTTTTTTGTAATTTTTTTAATTTCTCGCTTTTTTGTAAATTTCTTATTTTTCTGAGAATTTGTTTTTTAACAAAGATTTATTTTTATTTTGTGTGTAAATGGCTTGGTTAATTGTACATTTTTCGTGTGGCTGTGATTGTTTCGTTTCTTGTTCTAATGTAACTTTCTTCTTTTTGTTGTAAATTTCTCGCGTGTCGATTGTTTGTCTCATTTTTTAAATTCCTTTTTCTGTAATTTTTTTCATTTCATACATTGACTGATGACCTGAGGAAAAAATGAATTCTTAATTATTTTTTTCTCGATTTTTTCGATTTTTTGAGCAATTATTTTTTCTGAAAATTTCTGTTTCTTTTTATTCGAATAAAGTAGTAGTTTTTTATTTCCATGGTTTACCCTTTAAGGGTGTTTACACATAGTCTTCCTTCACATCCCCCCTTTACATTTTTCTTACAAATTATGCACATGAGCTTCAGTTTTCGTACGGGGCTGGAATTTGCATCGTTGGAATGCAAGAAAAATTGATATCTATGAATTTCTATTCATAAATAGAATATGATCAAATTTCATAAATATCAAATCTGCCGAATTACTTTCGGCAGATTTTGCCTACAAAAATGCTTCAACCATTTTTAAAGATAATTATTTAGCGATCCACAATAGAAATCTATTTCAAAAATATCTTTTAAAATTATAAAAATATGGAAAATAAAATGTAGAAAAGAACTTTCGTTGCGTTCCAACGACGTTAACGTCATGTTTTCATAACAATTCTAGATACTGAAATTTCCTTCTCTTTGCGCCACATGTTTTATCAATACCTTGAATTATTTTACATACACACATAGCTCTTGAACGGGATTATTCCTAACCACCTCCTCTATTTCTTGCCATTTGTTTCTTTTTATAATTTTTTGCTGTTGCAAATTTCTTGTTTAATTGTTCTTTTTTTGTATGGCTGTGATTTTTGCATTTCTTGTTTCTCTGTTAATTAATTGCTTGTAAATTTTTCATTTCTCTGATTTTTTTCTTTCGTGCTTGTTTGTAAACCTCTTTATTTTTTTTCTTGATTTTCTGTAAATGCCTTTATTTTATTTTTCTCGATTTTTTGTAAATCCCTTTTTTGTAATTTTCTTGCTTACTCAACATTTTTTCATGTCTGTGATTCTTTTATTTCTTATTTTTCCGTAAATATTGTCAATAAAAACGTCTTACTTTTTATATAAATTTATATTCTTTTTATATTTCTTGTTTCACTGATAAATGTCTCTCCTTACATATAAATTTCTTTTTTTTTCGTACATTTCTTGCAAACTGACTTTTTTTGCCGTTTCGAATACCGAGAAAATGTTGATTTTATTTTCGATTGCACAAAACTCCACGATTAAACGTAACAATCGACGAACAAAAAATATATAGAGAACAACCGCCGATAAGAAAACGGATTTTTTTTTCAGAGCAAGGAGAAGATGATGCGAGGAGCTCGACGTGGATGCGTCCGTTTGAGAGGAGCCGTGATCGGCATCGACGACGAGGATGACAGCACCTTCACGATCACCACCTCCTCGTCCAAGGACGACCCCAAGACTTTTCACTTTCAGACGAGGGACGGGGAGGAACGTGAAAGATGGGTCCGCGCTCTCGAGGACACGATAGTCCGTCATTCCCATGCGGTACGAAATAATGCCTCTCCTTCCTCTTCCAATGAACAGCCTCTTCATCCTTAAGGGAGGAGATACCTTTAGCTGGGAATTGCTGACTTTCACAATTATTTTTAAAAGGAACGATTTCTTCACCCTTTTTCAGACTTAGGGTATGTTTCATTACTGCTGTTGGCTGCTACATGGTATTTTACAAGCTTTTAGTTAAGGCGTTAGGCCACAGTAACGGGTATAAAATCATGTGCGAATTTAACAATTTTTTTCGTATGAAAAAGTGATTCACTCATAAAATTAATTACACCTCTATTTAGTATGAATATTAAGCTGTTAGAAAATATATATATATATATTTTCTGACTGCTTGATATTCATACTAAATAGATTCATTTAGTATGAATATTAAGCTGTTAGAAAATATATATATATATATTTTCTGACTGCTTGATATTCATACTAAATAGATGGGTAATTAATTTTACGAGTGAATCACTTATTTATACGAAAAACATTGTTAAATTCGCACATAATTGTATACCCGTTACTGTGGCCTAACGCCTTAACTTGAATCTCACAAGAGATGCGAAAAGGAAAATCGATATTTCACCCACTTCCCGACTACTTAGAGCTCTGAAATTTCGCGCACATGCATCTAAAAGGTGACGATGCATGATTCAACTTGATACAAAAAATAAAAAATATCCATAAAATTTTCAACTTTTCATGTAAATTTAGCGAAATCTACTCATCCATATAAAATCTCACTAATACATACAAACCAATTCGTAGCCGACTGTGTTTGTAAGTGAAAAGTTTACATGCAGCAATGAGTCGTAAGTTCAATCCCAATTACAGTCTTTGTTATTTTTCACAAGTATTCCATGTTCCGAACGTAAAAACTCGTGAATTGGTAAACTACTAGCAACAACTAACTAGTAAAATCGATTAAAGACTAAAAAGTAGAAAATCATTTATATGTAAAAAAAAATATTTTTCAGAAAAACGCTTTTCTTTAATGTACTAAAAAGTACAATTTTTTGCCAAATCACCTATATGTGATTATAAATGAAAGCTTGGCGCGCTCAAAGTTCAGACATGTAATCATTAATTTACATAAATCCGTTAACATATCAACTGTATTTAATTTACTGCAAAACAACCTTAGATTTCTTAAATAAAAATCCTAAAACTGACCATAAACGTGTGACAATAATTTCTCTAATTACTATGGTGCCAAATTAAATACCGTTCACCAAACTAAATTGATCAAATTTATTAAACATTCAAAAAGTTGAGCGCCCCAACCTCACAGTCATACATGACTATAAGCTTGGTGAATTGGTAAAAAAAACTAATTTCTACTTTTGTGGTATACTTAATAGTAATATTCAATATACTATTTAATAATATATTGAATAAACCTTTTTTATTTTAATATTCTTTTTACATATCATTTTTTTGAACTAATCTTAAAAAACGGCGGATGTCGTCAGACGGCGTGACACGTAGCGACTGCGGGATTAGTCTGAAAAAAAAGTACCGAAAACGTTTCTTTCATTAACACTCGCACGCAGAATATGAACCAAGAAAAAGTGAGAAATGTTGAAAATCGATGAAATGGTACGCTTTGCAACAAAAAGATTGAATTTTCTGAAAATAAATGGCTACATTTTGCAAAAGGAAGATTCAGTACGTACGTGTGGATGGACAAGTGGCAAAAGGATGATTATAGCGTTAAAGCGTAGGAGTACGGAAAACGGTTGTGAAGAAAAGAAAGGAGGAAATGTAAGAAGCCTGCGAGGGCATACAAGAAAATAAAGGAACTAATACAACTGGCTACATTTTGCAATAAAAAAATACTTTTTTATTTATTTTCAAAAACATTTAGGATCATGTTCTAGACAATAAAGTTGGAAAGATTTTTACCCCATTTAATCAGGATCGGTCGATTTGTTTATTAGCTATACGTCACGCCAGTTTAAAAAATGCAGTTTAAAAGACCGTGCCATACCTCCGCCATTTTTAAAGATTAAGGGATAACACTACTCTAGCCGCAGACAATAAGGCCTAACTTTGACAATTTATTTTGGGAGTATGAAAAAAGGAATAGGATTTCTTCCGAGAGTGTTTATTTAACACATATTAAATAATTTAAAAAAATGTTATTATAATTTTCATACAAAATCACGGCGACAGAGCCCATCTTGAAAAACGTGTTTTTCAACAAATAGCTTCACGGGAGGACGGTTTTCTCGTAAAGTATAAGACCTGGAACAAAAACCAAAAAATGTATAATCTATATATTATTAGCTATGCGACTACGTAGGGATTTTTTTAAATCAAATTTTGAAAAAAATGGCGCACTTTGAAAGACAAATCGATTTTTTGCCCAAAAAATAAGCCGTAAACTGTTTATAAACAAAACAAGTTCACATTTAATTTAAAAAAAAACGGCTACGTACTCTTATAGAGAATGTAATTGTGAAGCTAGTATCGAAATTTCAAATCGTTCCATGCAAAGGTGTTCGAGTAATCCTTCCTCCCAGTTTCAAAACAGTGGTTTCGAGAAAAACACGTTCAAGGGGCTATACCAGTGTGAACGCTGAAAATATGGGTGATTATCGGGATTTTTTTGGAAAAAAAGTACTCAATTAAATGTTTCGGAAAATTAAGAATATATTTGGCTATATTGGACCTATATTACATAATTTTTTCATAGAAAAATATTAAGACCCAAGCGACTTATGCGCTGCCTTCGGAGTCGCCAAAAAAAAAAGTTCCTCCACTGCTGACATGATTCCGGCCGATTGAGTAGCTGAAACCGAAAAAGGAAAAAATGTCGTTAAACTGGAAGGTATTTTCTGTCCAATGACGTAGGATTTTCGAAAAATATCAAAATCTAACAAAATTGCGTAGTTATGAAAAAAGTCTGTTTTCTTGCCTATAAAATGGTCGTTTTTTTCAATGCCAAATCGTCAATTTTCATCCAATCATAAATATCCTACGTCGTTGTAGAGTAAATATATTCAAGAGTACTCAGTTCAAATTTCAAGTCAAGCGGATAATTGCTCTTTGAGTTACAATGTCAGCAAATTTGAAAAATGTCATTTCGAGAAAAAACGCGTTTAAAGATTGAACTATCGATTTTTGCAAGATAAAATGATCAGAGATACGGCCTTGAAATTTTTACAGGATATTCTTGAAAGTATAAACTGTCAAAAAAGGCAAAAAAATCGATTTTTTGAAAGTGTCAGACTACCCTTTAAAGTTGTACGAGGGGCCTGAAAGAAGTCCGAGGCGCTGCGGCAAAATCGATAATTGAACCTCTTAAAAAGAATTTTTCGCTACAGGATCAAATGCATATTGTTTTTATGACCCCAATATATTTTTGGAGCAGAAAAAAACGATTTTTCCAAAATCCTAGAGTGGTTTCATCCCTTAATAAATAAAAATATACAATGTGACAGCAAAAAGTCGTAATAAAACATACTCTGTGTTTAAAAAAAGGTGAAGAAATCTTTCCTTAAAAAAAAATCATGAAAATCAGCATATTTTTTCCTCGCCTAAAGGCACCATTAATTTTAAATCATTAATTTTATTAATGATACCTTGATACTTTGTATAATTTATTTTATAAATTATTTAAAATATTACTTCAAATGTTAATTAATATTAATTAATGTTAATGAAAATAAACATTTTTTATTAATAATATCATTAGGCTTAATGATAGCCCCCTTAAAGTCCGCAATTAAAATGAATTCGATTTCCCCGTTCGCAGCGTTGGGATCCGAAGAAATCGCCGCCCAAGCAGGACTTCGACCGCAAAGTCGCCGAGGCCGACGTTTACCTCCAACTTCTCATCGATCAGATCACGATAATCGAGGAAAAGCGAAAAAACGTACCGGACGAGGACGAGGAGACGCGCGGCAGGTACACCGCCGTCCTCGATCAGGCAAACGCCGTACTCAATTCCGTCAAACACACAATCGTTCAACTACAAATCGCCAAGGTACTTACTTATTTCAATTTGAACACGTAGCGCGATAGTACGGGGCGCAAGATAAAAAGAGTTCCTGTAACTCTCGCGTGATTGTTGTCGCACGACGAATAAATTTGCATCGCGCGCGCGGAAGCATTCGCGATGCTGTGACGAATCGCTGTTTCAGAATACCGCGATACCGGTCAATGGAATCTATCGGGGGCCAATGGAAATTCCTCACGTTTCGCCGAGCTTGCCGCACGGTGAGATGCTCGGAGATTTAATTTTCCAGCGCTGGAAAATTTCTTGTTGTTTTGTCGTTTTATTTCCTATAATTGAATATTTTTCGGCAAAATTCTTTTTTTTATGATTTGGTTATTTTTTTCCAGTGGAATTATTTTTCTATGATTTTATTATTTTTTCAGGGCAATTTTTTTTCTATGATTTTTTTTCAGTGTAATTCTTTTTTTTTCACATAATTTTATCGATCTTTTCGATAAAATTATTTTTCTTTCGATTTTTCTTAGCCGAATACTTGTTTTTTTGTTTATGATTCCACTAATCCTTTCGGTAAAATTCTTCTTTTTTTCTATACTTTTTTTCTGTACATTGGATTTGTTTAGGTTTTTCTCGTAGTAAATTTTCTGCCACTCTTTCAATTTCTTGATTCTATTTTTTAATTAACTGTATTACACCGTCACTTTTGATACTTTTTTTGTTTAAATAAAATGCATACAGTCGAGATACTGCTTTTCTAACATTTTCTTCCAATTTCTTGGGTGTTTTTCAGTTAATGATTTATATTCCGGCAATTCTTTTTCCTGAGCTTATTGGTTTTATTTTTGGTGATTTTTTTGTTACGTGGATTTATGATTTTCTTTCTGTTAATTTCTCGTTTTTCTGTGAACTACACACGCGAGATACCTTTTCCGCAAATTTTGTTTTGGTTTGTTCCGATTTCTTTCCTTAAATTTTTTGGCGTTCTTTAAATTCCTCACTTTTGTGTGCATTTCTTATTTCGGCTAAAACTGTAAAAGAAAGAAAGTAAAAGTTAGGTCAATTTTTGTTTTTCCGTAAATCTATTATTCTTCAAATGTATCATTCCTCTGTACTTCCCTTTCTTCAGCTAGAACTTTCCTGTTCTGTCCATAATTTTCTCGCTTCACACTCAAAATATTTGTCTCTTTCCCTAAATTTCGTCTAAACTAGAAATTGTGTTTTTTTTTGCTTGTAAACTAGAACTTTTTCGCCATAAGATTTTGTAAACTGAGAATATCTTATTTTCTGTTGTCGTTGTAATTAGTTGCCTCGAGGGAGTCCGAGCTGACGGTGCAGACTGGAATTGAATTGGGCTCCGAGTGCCTCGAGCCTCGCATCACATCGATGGTTACCGGTTCGTTCGAACATTTCCTACCATGAAAAAAAAACAACCACATTGACCTTGCAAAGCGAGGCTAAAAAATTTCTCGTGCGTCAATTATTATAATATGCACTAATTCACGTGTATAATTGACGACAGTCGTGGATCGTGATTTGCCGGTGCCGGAATTCTCGTACTCGTCGTCCGACGAGGATGAGGACTACTACGACGCTGCGGACGAGCTGTCGGCGCCCGTCCAGCATTACTTTACCTTGCAAGTATTTTTCGATATCTCGTCGTTCGAAACCAGCGGGGTTTTTTTTCGTCATATCTAAGGCTTCGTAGCCACGAGAAATTTGCGCAATTAAAAAAAAAACATTAAAGAAAATTCAGCAAGTACTCTAAAATTATTAGTAATTCGGAAAATAATTCGTTTCGGAAAAAAAATGAGAAAAACGTTTTCTTCGACAAGGTTTTTTACTCTATTTGCCATCTTTACGAAACCGAAAAATTTCACACT
Organism: Ophion slaviceki; assembly: GCA_944452715.1. Taxonomy (NCBI): domain Eukaryota; kingdom Metazoa; phylum Arthropoda; class Insecta; order Hymenoptera; family Ichneumonidae; genus Ophion; species Ophion slaviceki. The sequence continues at coordinate 61,082,397 of OX101784.1, forward strand.
TTTTTATCGTTATTGGCGTTTAAGGGGTAACACCACTCTAGCGGCCGAAAAAGGGCCTAACCTTGACGATTTTTTTTGGGACATGATAAAAGGAATGGCAATTCTTTTTAGAGAGATTATTCAACATACATTTGAGTATAGAAATTTTTTTTTTCCTTATTTTTGTACAAAATGGCGGCAAGAGAGCCAATTATCGAAATGATCTTTAAAAAAAAACGTCTCCAGTAGCGGACAAATTTCTCGTGAAATATAAGATCAGAGTAAAAAAAAATTAATTTATATCCTATAGGCTACAGAAGTACATAGGGTTTTTTTTATTCAATCAAGTTTTGTAAAAATGGCGCACTTTTGGCAAAAAAAAAATCGATTTTTCCTAAAAAAAAAGTAATCAGTAAATTCGTGATAAAATAAAAAGTTTACATTCCAAACTGATCCATGAAACCGTGTTGAAGTTATGTGTTCGCTAAGATTGAAAAAGTGGTGTCGAGAAAAACGCGTTTTTATGATGTTTTAAGGGGTGAGATGCGGTCGGAGGCGTGAAAATACGAGCATATCCAATCATTTTTTTTTTTATAATAATTAAGTTTGTTTTACAAAAGTGGTTACACAGACTTTTCATGTTATATTTCAACTTGACTTGTACAAATTTTCAAAGAAAAATATTGATTATTTATAAAAATATCGCCATCTTTGTCGGACCCCCTTCGGCATGTAGTGCTTTGCGCTGACGATCATAAAATTTTACTGGATCATCTGAAATCAAAAAACCAAAAAAATCATTAGTTTGATTATAAATCTAGTACTTAATCGAAGCTTTTTTCAAAAATTAACAAAATGGCGGCTTCCGACATATAACTTTCGATTTTCGACCAAAAAGTCGCGCGTTTAGTGGTAAAAAAATATAAATTTTCAACAAAAATGAAAATCCTTCGATTAAGGACTAGTTTTTAATGCTATCAATAAGCACACCAAATTCCATCAAAATCCATCGAGTGGTTTTTGAATTATAGTGGTCACCGACATGAAAAACATAGTTTCGAGAAAAACGCGTTTAAAGTTTTTCGATGTGAATACGGTATTATATGTTCGTAAAATTTTGAGCTCGATGGATAAAGCTAAACTTTTTTTATGTATTTTAATCCGCTGAATCCGAATATCACAATTTTTTGCCGAAAGGTCAAGCATTCAATTGTTTATAGCCAATTGTTAAAACAATTTTTCAAAAAATTAAAGTTTTCCGGGATGAATTATTTTTTAAAAACGTTTTGGGCAATTTTAAAACGAAAGTATCCTTTATAAAATTTTGCTAAAGTTCATAGTTTTTGAGTAATAAATTTTTGAAAATTTCTGAAAGAGTTTTCCAATTTTACACTTGATGTATGTATAGAAATACTAATTAAAAAATTACTTGCATCAAATCATCAATTCCTGGCCCATAAAATAGGACTTCTGCCGATGTGGAAGCTTCCAAAATATCAATTTGTTGTTGTCTTCGAAGCATTCTGCCTTCCCGGGTATTATGGTTTGCGCGTTTGTCAGCCACGTCTATACGTTGAGAATCCGCTACCTGCCATGGGGACCCGACGCTCCTTCGCTAATTGTGGGATATCCCGGAAACTATTCATCGAATTGACTTGACACTTTCAGGGAATATTTTCGAAACATCATACTTCAAGAAAATGTATTTAAAAAATAATCGATTTTTTGAAAATTCTGACTGCATCTCACTCCTTAAGCACTATTTAAGCCATTTAAAAAAAAACGATTTTTTAAAAATCCTACAGTAGTGTTACCCCTTAAGAAACAAATAAAGAAGCAAACATTTTCGTCACTAATGAATTTGCCATCCAACGTCACGATTACTTGCGTACATCCAGAATTCAAATTCAACGTTTTTTTCTCTCGGTCGTATCGGCCAGCGTTTAAATTGTTCGGACGACCGGAGAGTGAGAATAGTTAATTTTATTCAATGATAACGCTCTAATCGACGTTAATGACGATAATACGTGAGCCACCCTCCCCCCCTTTCCCTCCACCTCCACCACATTCGTCAACTGGGCTCACCCGGCTTGGCCGTTTTGGTCGTCGCGTTGCGCAACCGCGAAAATAATATATCGAAGATTTGATGGAGTGAACGATGTTCCAGCAGACGACGAGATGCAGAGAGACTGCAGATATCGAGCGAGATCGGGCCGCCCGGCGACAACCGGAAGCAGCCACCCCAACCACCGATCAAGGGCGATGGATCGGTAGATTACGATGGTAAATATAATTAATTTTTCTCGAATATGAAGTTTTTGAAGTTTATTAAGTTTTAAATGTTTTCGAAGTTTTTGAAGTTTTTGAAGTTTTTGAAGTTTATGAAGTTTTTGAACACTTGACGTTTTTTTTCACGCTCAAGAGTTGGTATGTTGGATACGACGAGAGTGGCGCTGAGAAAAAGTTTAGACGATTCGGTTACAAGGGCTTGTTTGGGTTTGGACTTTTTGGTTGATGAAGAATCGAGGGAGTCTCGAACCATTTGAACGAATTGTAAATATCGACATCTCGAATGTAAAAAAAGCAGACGAGGCGAGAGTTCGAACGCAGTAAATTGGGTCAACGGTCGATAGCTACGCGCATAATTTCAATATGGAATCGAACTTGATTACTGATCGTTTACTAATTCATTTGGTAGCCGATTTAGTGTGGCAAAACTCTTTTTTCTAAGTCATCTCTGTACTGATCCTATTTCAACGCTTGGGGTATGTTTTTCGCCGAGGGCCGCATTTTGTGGTGGCGTAAGCATCACAGTGGCACTTGATAAAAAAATAAGTTACCATCAATTATTATCCCAAATGATAAACCGGAATAAAAAGTTTCGCGCAAATTTAGTAGATGGGGTCACGGCTACGAAAATTCTTCTGCTAGTCACCTTTTTTTTAAAGTTTTGTCATTAATATTTACAGTTTATTTAATGTATAAATTATAATTAGATAGAAATGCCAGCATGTCATCTCCGCGGAGTGGCGTATAATTTAGACGATTTTTAGAGTCGCCATTTTTCGTTAAAAGTTTGGTAACTTGGCTTGAAATTTTACCGGTATAATGGGATGTATTTTTACTTCATCGTAGATGGAAATCAGTTAATTTTTAAGGGGGGGGGGGGATACCTTTAGGCGAAGGAAAAATAGCTGATTTTTATGATTTTTATTTCAAGGAAAGATTTCTTCACTATTTTTGAGACTTGGGGTATGTTTTATTACTACTTTTGGCTGTTATATGGTATTTTCAGGGTTCCGTGCCCAAAGGGCAAAACGGAACCCTATTAATGACACTCTGTCCGTCTGTGTGTCACGGGTCTCTAGCTCGTGAACGGAATGAGTTACAGGCCTGAAATTAAATTAAATTGTGTAAAATGTTGACCCAAAACGGAATATTGAAATAGAAATTCAATAAAATTATTTTTCATGGGGGTCCCATACATGAAAAAGGAGCAGAATTTTATTTTTCTTCTTACCCTGGCATGTGGTGTGTCATTTTTTAAAGATCATTGAGCGAAGTACCAATATATATATTTTTTTTATCTTAAAAAAAAGAAATGGTGGATCGCCAAATTTGTCAGTTTTAGACCATTTTTGTTACGGGGTCTATCTCAAAAACCAATCTAGTTAGGAATTTGGAATTTCTGTATATTATGCACTACATACTGTATTTAAACAACTAAAAACAATTCAAAAGTTAATTTGTCATAGGTACGGAAACTTAATTTTTATTAAGCTTTAAAAATGGCGAAGGTATAGCAGGGTCTTGTAAGCGGATTGCGGCGGACGGTGTCAGACGGCGTAATACGTAGCGTCGGCGGGATTAATCTTTAAAAGAATCAACGAAGACTTTTCTTTCCTTAACACTCATACGCAGGATATGAACCAAGAAAAAGTAGGAAATGTTGAAAATCGATGTAATGGTACGCTTTGAAACAAAAAGATTGAATTTTACGAAAATAAATGGCTACATTTCGCAAAAAAAACTTTCCTTTTTAATTTTCAAAAATATTTAGGATCGTGTTTTAGACAATAAGGCTAGAATGATTCATAGTACATTTCATCAGAATCGGCCGATTAGTTTTTGAGGTATACGTTACGCCAGTTTTGAAAATGCAGTTTAGAAGACCGTGCCATACCTCCGCCATTTTTGAAGAATAATAATTTTGAAAAACACCATGTAACAGCCAAAAGTAGTATATATATATAGAGTTTTATTTGCATAACTTGGAATCGGCCAAAAGTAGTAATAAAGATACCTTAAGTCTCAAAAATGGTAAAGAAATCATTATTAAAAGAAAAAAAATTATGAAAATCGGCAACTTTTTTCCTCGCCTAAAGGTATCTCCCCCTTTTAGTAATCGGGTTCGTGGAAGGAATACCTTAATATCGATATTCTACGTGAGAACACGGAAATATGCAAATTTGTTGTAAAATCTAATTTGACTGAAAAATGTAAGTTTGAAAAAATATTTTTTTTTCATTGAACATGCTTCTTTTTCGTGATTCACTCGAGTGAGAGTTATCGAGACAGTCATGCATCAAACTCCAAACGCAATCAGCCAGGATGTGCGTGTGTCCCGTCTTCCCTTATACATATCGTCCATGATTTTTGTGTCTTGGTGGAAGCGTTTTGCTTGCTCTTTACTCAAGGAGCCAAGATTTTCTGCGAATTTATCTTAATTCTTTGTGTCTATCCCGAAATAAGAAGAAACAAAGCACTTTTTATGAAATCTGGAATCGTTTTTCCAAATTTTTTAATAACATATTCTCCGCACATTAAACAAAATATATTGGGGTAGTTCGAACAAGCTTGTCTTCGCTTTGCTGCAGTCGGATCACTAAATTAATTTATAACAGCAAATAATTAACAAAAAAAAAGGAAAAAAAATCTTCAATGAACTCCTAACGACACTCATTATGAAATTAAAGTTGATTTAAAAACCCTGTTAGTTACTTGAAATATAGGGTGGTATATGCTTCACCAGTAGTCACTTGACAAAATCGTTTGGACCTTTACATCTATGTACATTAACAAAGTTGTGTACCAAATTTCATTAAAAAGTATTAATAATCAAAGAACTTATAAGCAATCCCGTGAAGAACCTTCGAACGTAAAAGGCTCAACGGTGCACTTGATTTTGGCCACTCGGTTGATCTGAAACATAAAAAGTTTTTTTTTTTTCTTAAAATAGATAATATGGGCTAAAACTTAACCGAACTTTTTTTCTTATCGTGTTTCGATTATCAAAAAAACAATTTTGAAGTTCTTTTTCAATTTTTCGAGGAGAAATGACGACATTGTTGTTAATAACTAAAGAAAAACAATGTTAAGGAAATAAACGTCGGTCACGACTAAATTAATATTACACTGAATAAGTGTACCAAATTTCAAGTCAATCCGTTTGTTAGATATCGAGAAATCGTGTACACCGTTTTGGAAAACATTGTTTCGAAAAAACGCGTTTATCGTTTTACTAGCAGTTCTATCGTTGTAATCATAAAGTTACCTTCAATCTGCGATTCCTGCACCAGATGTTGAACCTTCCTCTTCAATTTGAGTTCCCTCAAGCGACGAACTAGTGTGTCATTTTCACAGTAGCCGAGCATTTAAAAAACAGTACAAGTTTAGTACAATTTAGTTTAAAAAAAAAACGTTAGAATTAATTAGTTCTTTTATTCAATTGTACTTATGACAAAAAATTCGAGTGCTTAACTTAAAAAAGGGCAATGAATAGATTTTTTCAAACCTGCATAAAAAAATAATTTCCAAGAGTTCTTACGGGGATAAAAACGGGCATTGATGAATAAAAAAAAACAAAGTAGGATTTTTTTACATCTTTATTAGCTAAAAAATCTCGTGAAATAATTTTTTACCTTTTTTGGCTCCTACAAACTTGTACCAAATTTCTCTCAGGTGTGTAATTCAATGTAAAAAAAAAACGAAAAAAGAAATACTGTCAAAAGAAGATGATTTCTTAAAAGAAATTAATTGTTAAAATCTAGAGTATGAAGTTGAAGTTCCCATCGTTAGAAGTCAACGATTTTGTTGTTAATTTTTCATTCTTCACTTTTATCTTATAATATTTTTACAAATTATGCTCGTAAATCTGTAATAAAAAAACGTAAAAATTAATTCTCACAGGCCTGATTCTCACAGGGTCAAGACGAGGCTAAAAATGTGAACAATAGAAAAAAAATTGGTAATTCTTTGGATAAGTGGCTTTTCCGAAAAACAATTTGTTGCTATTATCTCATTTATCGAGTTATAAATTATGATATTCAATCGGAGGAAGCTGACATTTTTCATTAACAAATATTTTACCAGCAAAACATTGTTAATAATAATTTCGAATTTTTCAAAAACCCAAGCAAACCCAATATAGGCGTCGAAATGTTCAAAAGTGCCCTATTTGATCACGTGTTTTCGCGAACTTCAAAACTCCATAACTTTTTGGTAAATATTCGGAAGTGGGGCTCCTCCTAGAATCAGGTTAATTTTGCTAATTTTGTTTGTTTTTTTGTTAACAAAAAACCCAAACCAAGAATAAACCCAAAACAAAACAAACGAACGCAAACAAAACTCAGCCCGATTCTAGCAGGAGCCCCGCTTCCGAATATTTACGAACTTTTTATCGGAGGTGGGGGGTGAATTTGAACTTCCCCCGACGGAATATCATCATTTATAACCCAATAAATGAGAAAATAGCAAAAAACCTAATTTAAGGCTTATTTTTCGGAAAAGTCAAGTGACTTTTCCAAAGAATTACCATTTTATAATTTTCCGCTTTTGATAATCCGAGGAAAGGCGGGAATTTGGCTCCCACCATTTGCTTTACCGGTTGGCCCAATTATTGATTTGCCGCGCCGTTCCGTGTATATACGTATACAGATATATTATGTAGGAGGTACGCGTGACGGGCCGTACGGATATAGGAGCCACGCGACGGAAGAAAAGTCGACCGCGGTCGCTCGACCGCCTCGTTTAATCTCGCGGGGAGGGACCGAAACGCGTGCGTGTGTCCTCGAGAGATATACTCCCGAGGGCCGAGCGTCCGAGAGCCGATTTTTCTCTCTTGGCTCTCTCTCTCTACGTGTGTGCCCCGCCGTTGCACAGATACGCGCGAGGCAAAAGCGACGATGAGCCTTGACGTGAATTGGCATCGAGATGAGCCTGACGTTTATTCCGCGTTTGTGAAAACGTCCAATTACCACCACCGCGTTCATGCATCTTTCCCCTACTGACGTTATTGCCCGCGAGAGCAAAAAAAACGTCCCAAAAACGTCGGGAATTCGCCGTTTATTTTTTCGCGACGTTTCGTTACACCTCGTCCGGCTGTCGATGCCTTGAGTAATGGGTCTGACAAATTTCACGCAGCCTGTGCAACATTATGAATTCCGATGTCACCCGTGAGTCCGAAAAACTTTATCCTACCTCAAGTTTGGGTTGTTGAAAATTGTTATTCGCAGAGAACGAGTCGCGCCGGCGGGCTGCTACTGCCGACTGGAATTTTTTTCAATTTCACGCCACTCTCTCGCAGACAATGACATTTTTCACAGTGGACGTTTTTTTTCTCGTTTCAGCGCTGTACGAGGAAGAGAGCGAACCGGAGAGTAAATATCTTTCTCTCATTTACAACGACGTTGAAGTTTGCATCGTTGGAACGCGACGATTTCTTTTATTTCTCTATTTTTACTAGGGAGAATATTTTATTTTTATTCAAAGATCTGAATATCTGACGAGGGGGAGTAAAAATGGACGAGTGATTTTCATAGCCTGAGTCAAGGAAAGAGAAATTTAATGAATTGGAAAGAATTAACTTCGGTTGTGGTACAATGATGCAAACTTCAACATTGTTATTTTAACACTTCTTTGGTGCTACGTCGCGCTCTGACACGCTGTTGTCACTTGTATTCGCAGTGGATTCCATGGACGCCCATGGATCGGTGGTCACGCATCTCCTGTCGCAGGTCAAGATCGGAATGGACTTGACCAAGGTGGCTCTGCCCACTTTCATACTGGAGCGTCGCTCGCTACTGGAAATGTACGCGGATTACTTCGCACATCCGGATCTCTTCGTCAGGTAGATGCACTTGGAATACGCATGGCTCCACGGCTCGTCTTCGATGCAACGTTTTCAGAGGGTAACACCACTGCGGTGGCCCGAACGCTGATGCCAAATGGGCTCGCGTTTTGGATCATTGGAATCCAACAATTTTTCTCATTCCTTGTTTTTGTCGCTTGTGAAAATCGGATTTTCGAGACTCGGGTTGGGGATCGCTAAAGACGGGGCCTGAGAAAATGATCGCAGGTTTTCTATAGCGTGAGGGGTTGGGCTACTGTGATGACCCGAAAATCAGGGTTATTTACAAACATTAATTTTGAAGGCTTCTGAATAATTAATTTTTTCAAGAAGAATTTTGAATAATTCATTCAAATTTTTTGAAGAATTTTGAATAATTCATTCAAATTTTTTGAAGAATTTTGAATAACTAATTTTAATAATAAGGAAGATGATTTTGAAAAATCGGTTGGATATTTATTTGTATGTACATTTATCGGAGGTATCTGAGTAAACGGCGAGAGAAACAGGTAAACTTCGGGAATTTTTATCTCAAAAACTGATGTTTCGATTGGATCCGGGTTTTTTTTTATTGGAAAATACGTACATTGAGGTATATTTAGGAATTTTTTAAAATAAATTCGTTAACTGGAAACGATTCAAACGCGATTATCTCGAAACATAGTTTTCAAAGTCGGTGCAAGATGTATCTCGAAAACGGCTTGTCCGATTTTGTCCAAATTTGGAGACAATATTCTTCGATAGTTTTTCTCGTTCGCGCGCAGAACAATAGCAAAGTGTTTCTTTACGTAGATGCGAAAAAGTAGAAGTTAAATATGGAATTTTCAAAAAATGCACTCTTGTATGTAAAAAAAAGTTTGGCAAAATGTGAATAGCAAAAAGATTTTTGAATATTTTGCTAAAATCTTTGGCACTTTTCTAGTTTACAGTGAGAATATTTTTCATATTTTTCATATTTAAAAATGTTTTACAATTTTGCTGTTTTTTTTCTCTATTATCTTTATTATTATTATTTATGATTTATTTTCTTACTATCTGTTTTATTATTATTAGTTAGCATAATTTAAGCAACAAATTGTACATTTTTGACAAGTCCGCTAATTTTTTTTATCTGCTTTGACAACCTCTCGTTAATTTTCGGCCCAAGATGGTGGTGTTACCCCTTAACGGGGCTTCCGAAACATTTTGCAGACGTTTCGCAGGGAGACGTGCAAAATAAAAATTCGCACTCGAGGACGTGGAAAACTGTTCATTCATTTGTTCGCCTTGTTTTTTTAGCATAGCCGACATGCCAACGCCCAAGGACCGAATGATTCAAGTGGTTAAATGGTACCTGTGCAGCTTCCACGCCGGGCGAAAGTCCGGCGTGGCGAAGAAACCTTACAATCCGATATTGGGCGAGATGTTCCGGTGTCACTGGGACATCGAGAAAAACGGCGGATCCAGCAGCGGCGATACGGCTCCGTCCAACAGCGCCAAAACCGTCAAGGATGGCCCGGTGCCTTGGTGCAGAGAGAACCAATTGTCCTTCATTGCCGAACAAGTGTGCCATCATCCGCCCGGTAAGGCCGACGTTTTTTGGAGTCAAATAGTTAAATGATTGGGAATAGGGGCTTTTTTATTGGATAATAATCGGGATAATGGAATTTCAAAATTGATCAATAAATGCTGATTTCAATTTTTTTTAAATGATCATGATAGTAAAAATTTGAAAGTTTTTTTCACCAAATAATCGCCATAGTAAAGCATTTGAACGCTTTTTCTTACAAAATAATCGGGATAGTAAAAAATTTGAAAGCTTTTTTTACCAAATAATCGTGATAGTAAAAATTTGAAAGCCTTTTTTACCAAATAATCGTGATAGCAAAAATTTGAAAGCTTTTTCTCACCAAATAATCGGGATAGTAAAAAATTTGAAAGCCTTTTCACAAAGTAATCGCGCTAGTAAAAATTTGAAAGCTTTTTTTTGCCAAATAATCGCCAAAGTAAAAAAAATTGAAAGCTTTTTTGCCAAATAATCGCCAAAGTAAAAAAATTGAAAGCTTTTTTTTTACCAAAATCGGATGGTAAAAAATTTGAGAGCTTTTTCACTAAATAATCGTGGGAGTCAACTTTTGAAAGCTTCTTTCACAAAATAATCGCCATAGTAAAAAAAAATCAAAGCTTTTTTTTACCAAATAATCGTCATAGTAAAAAAATTGAAAGCGTTTTCACCAAATAATCGTGATAGTAAAAAAATTGAAAGCTTCTGTCAACAAAATAATCGTAATCATAAAATGTTGAGATGAGTTCAAATGCGAATTTTTAGAATTAGGCACATAATCGGCATGATAAATTTCTAAAATTATATTAGCAGCAAATAATAATTCACGAATGTGCATAAGCTTGCATGGGGTTGAGTTTCCACCGTTGGAATGCAACGAAAATTCTTTTCTACTTCTTATTTCCATTATTATCCTGAACAATATTTGGCAAATTTGTGGTAGATCGCTAAATAAGAATCCTAAAAATTGTTCGCGTGATTTTCATAGCTTGAATGTGCCCAAGGAAATTTGTGAAATTAAAAGAAAACCATTTTCGTTGCATTCCAACGATGCAAACTTCAACGTCATTGAGCTTGCCCTATAAACAGGTCGGTTTCCATTATTTTTTCCGCCGAGAGTATTAGGATGACGAAGTTGGAATTTTTTACACAATTGATACACAGTCTTGCCAAGTTTGAGTTTTTTTCGTTGAAAAATATTGATAAACAATGTAGTTATTATTATTTAAACAGAGTGCCGCTGTTGCTGCATGGCCAATCAGTGTAGGTGCTAGGCTCATCTGAAATGAAGAATAAAAAAATGTACTTTCAGTCTAATAATTAAACTTTCCTATGACCGGATACGTTTTTGAAATTTTGAAAATTAAGAAAATGGCAATCTGTAGAAAAAAAGTTCAATTTTCGACAAAAAAACAACTTCAGTAATTTATTATCAACAAATGAATGAACATATGAAAAAATCATCAAGTCGTAAGATAGAAAATGTGATAAACTACGCTCAGTCCAATTTTCAAGTGAACCGAACGAATACATTTTGAGATACGACTTGCGCCGTTTCATAAAACGCAATCGTTGAAATGCAACGAGAATTCTTTTCTCGTCATTTTCATTATCAATGAAAATATTTTTTACCAATTTATGTTAAGAGGCTAAACTGTCGAAAAAGACAAAAAAAACAATCGATTTTTTTTGTGTCACACTGGTATAGCCCCTTAAAGATTTTTAAAGAGGATACCGAAAACCGTTGAACTGATCATTGCCGCGGAAATCCGCCAAAAAATTGCAAACTTCAACGTCATGAAAAAACGGATAGATCGTAGCGCAGTTTTCTCAACTCAAACGAAAATTCTCCCGCAGTGAGCGCGTTTTACGCGGAACATTACGCCAAACGAATAACCTTCAGTGCTCACGTCTGGACGAAGAGCAAGTTCCTGGGGCTGAGCATAGGAGTGCACAACATCGGCAAAGGCTGGGTGTCCGTTCTCGAACACGGCGAAGAGTACTATCTGACGTTTCCGAACGGTTACGGTAGATCGATACTTACCGTGCCGTGGATCGAGCTCGGCGGTAGCGCGGAGATAACATGCGCCCAGACAGGCTATCAGGCCGCCATCGAGTTCATCACGAAGCCTTTTTACGGCGGCAAGAAAAATCGCATCTCTTGTCAAGTTACGCAACCCGGTGAGAAAAAACCGTTCCTCACCATCAACGGCGAGTGGAGCGGGCAAATGGAGGCCAAATGGGCCGACGGGGTGAGTCCAACTTCGTGGGTGAGCGTAAGCGAGTGATTTATCAATCCCACGAGTCCAAAGCGTTGCTGTCATGATGATATTTTCAATCGGTTTCTTTCCGATTCAGCAGAGAAAAAAAAGCGAAGTACTCTTCCTGCAGGGGTAAATCTGCAAATCGTTATCGATTTATCGTGATTGGGCGCGCGACGTTTAAAAAAAGCGCTTTGCTCACAATGACACAACCTGCGAGCTCCGTGAAAACCGGGAAACTCGGGGAATTTCTTTCCTCCTGGAATAATCAGCGAAAAGTCAGAAAATTTTGAAAATTATCTGCAATTTTTCCAGAATCAACTTTTTGCGAGTATTTATAATACTCGCAAAGGTACCGCAATACCTGTGCGGTAATATCAATACCGCAGTACTTTGCTACCTTCTACTCAAGGCGTTACCCCCACTTGTAGCGCAAAAAAAGGCCTTTTTCATGAATTTTTTTAAAGAAAACTACAAAACTTTTTTAATCGATCAATATACCATTTTAAAAAGCACATCTTGAAGAACTTTCAGTAATTTTTTTATTGAAAAATATTAAATTGTTTAGTGGCAAATGGCCGTCAATGAAATAATGTTTTTACATACACGGTTTGCGGTGACCAACATTGCGGCGAAGTGGATCATCTGAAAAAAAAATGCGGATGGATTTAGTCAAATATAAGTATAAACTAGTCTTTAATCGAAGGATTTTAAAAAATATTCATTTTTCACAAAATGGCGGACAGTCAAAGTTAATGGTTCGATTTTAACGGAAAAAAAACGGCCGTTTTTTGGCTATAAAACGGCCATTTTTTTCGAAAAAAAAATCGAACGATTAAAGACTATATTTTTATGTATTAAATAAGCCTGCAAAATTTCAAGAAGATCGGTTCATTAGTGTTCGAGTAATCTTGGTCACCGACTTCAGAAATGCCATTTTGAGAAAAACGCGTTTAAAGTTTCAATTTCAGTTTACACGAAGAAAATATTTTTTTTTGTAAACTTACATAGAGTCATCTATTCGGGGCCCATACAGAAGTATGGGCCCGGATACTTATACTTCAAAAAAATGCAATAAAAAAAATCGATTTTTTCAAAATCGCAAGTGGGAGTAACCCCTTAAGGCGGGATATACATTTACAACGATAAAAAAATCGATTTCTTTTTTTTTCTTCAAACGATAGAACTATATATGAAAAATATTTTCCCAAAGTTTCAAAGCGAAATTCGAAAAACTTCAAACGTTACAGCCCGTCAACGCTGTGCCTCACCGCTCGGATTCGGAGCGGGCGTGAACTTCAAAGGCGTTTTTCTCAAAACTGCATTATCGAAATTTGCGTGCAGGATTACTCAAAAACTATTAAGCCGATTGAGTTGAAACTTGGTGGAAATATTGATAATATTGGTACCTTCTACTTGACGAGAATTGTTTTTGAGAAATTGGAAAAAAACGACTTTTTTAATCCACATTTTACAGAAATGTTGCGTGAAATGTTGATTTTTTTGTAAATGCGTGCCATTTTCTCAAATTTGCATTTTCTTCATTTTAATTACCGTCACATAGAAACTATACATGATCTAACTGAAAAAATGTTTGAACTTTTTCGCAAATCAAAGTCTACGTGACTGGACTGCATGCCGATTCGCAACTGCCGCGGCGACCTTGCTGTAACACTCTGACAAAGCTCCGTCATTTTGATGATGAATTAATTTAAAAAAATTGTTTTTTATACTTAAATATACTATTAAAGTATACCTAAAGTTTGATAATTGTAGAATAATTATTCCTTAGTTTAAAAAACCCTCAATATTGCTTATTTTTTTCCTGTCTAACTGGATATCCCGCCATAACGAGAATTGTTTCTGAAAAATTAGAAAAAAAACTACTTTTTTTAACGAAAATTTACAGAAATGTTGCGTGACATTTTGATTTGTATACTTAAATATACTGTTAAAGTATACCTACAATAGGGTGGCACAAATTTGAAGTCTATTTTTTTTCTTTTTCTCACCATCCAATTATCTTCTTTAAGGGTTTACGTGGCTTTCGAAGCAAAGAGAAGCATATTTTCTCTATTTAAACAAAAATAGAATATATACATTTTTTATTCAAAATGTTAAGCATACAAAAGAGCAAAGTTTCAATAATATTTAAAAAAAAAATTCATTCAGAAATTTGGGAAATTCAGCCGGTGGAACGTAGTTTCCGGAGACCCCTAAAATAAAAGTGTCCTCGTGGTGGTCAGGATAACTCATGATAGCTTTATCTGAAATTGAAAAAACAAATTTTTTCTGTTAGTAGATAAGTATAGCTCGTGAGTGAACGAAGGATTTTTTTTAAATTGAAATTTGAATTTTCGGCAGAGTTATATGCAAAATAGTTCAATTTTTGGTACAATTTACACTACGTATAGCCTTGTAAAATTAGTTGTAAAAAACCTTCGTTCAATCACTGGTCAATGCTATTTTGAAGGAGTGTGCAAAATTTCAATAAGATCGGTGCATTAGTTTTTGAGAAATCGTGTTTACGGACTTCAAAAATAGTTTTTTTAGAAAAATGCGATTACCTACGTCGCTGCCAAAGGCTCTCTCTCCTAGACTTCAACTCCGATTGACTTAAAACTTTGGGAGAATATTCTAGACATATTGTACTATTAGATAATGAAATAAAAAATAAATGGTTCTTTGAAATTTTTAAACCCACGCAACCTCTCAAAGAAGACAAAAATTGTCGCAAAAACTGCGAGCGGTCAAAACATATTTAGAGTTCGCTCAAGCCTTCGAAAAATTCAAATTCTCATTAAAAAAACGATTTTTGTAATTTTTTCGTCCACTTCTCACCCATGATGTTTACGTTTTATAATTTTTAAATTAACCTCGCAAAAGGTCTAGCCGGCCAATGAATAATCAGTGATCGCTAATTAGATGGTGAGAAAACGGAGGAAAAAATAGAGCTCAAATTTGTGCCACCTTAACCTACAGTTTGATAGATGTAGAATAATTATTACTTAGTTTAAAAAATCCCTCGAAATTGCTTTTTTCCGTCTAAATGTATATCCCGCCTTAATCGACAAACGTGATTTCACCAGAGGACGGAACTGTTCGCCGACGTGAGGGAATTGCACGCCGATCGAAAATTGGTCATACCGGTTTGCGAGCAGGAGGAATTCGAGTCGCGCAAAGTTTGGCGAGACGTGACCGTCGGACTGAAGATCAACGATATGGACAAGGCAACAGCCGCGAAGTACGCCATCGAACAGAAGCAAAGAGAGGAAGCCAGAATCCGAAAAGAGGCTAATATTTCTTGGGAGAACAAGGTAGGCAATTATCGTTTGGCATTGTTTTCCTCCCGCGATGAAGATTCTTCAGGGACGATCCTTTTTTTTTGACGGAGCTTTTTCACGAACTTTTCGTTTTTTAAATTAAGTAATTTCATTAAATTACGTAAGGTTAGCTTTTAACGGGTTAGGCTACTGTGACGACGCGAAAGTCCGGGTTAATAAGAAAAATTAATTTCGAAGAAGTGAGTAAGACGATTGAAAAATCGTTGAGAACTTTATTTGTATGTACATTAACAGAGTTGTGTACCAAATTTCATTAAAAAGTATTGATAACCAAAGAAGTTATAACCAATCTCGTGGAGGACTTTCGAACGTGAGGGGCTCAATGGTATCCTTGATCTTGGCCACCCACTTGTTCTGGAACAAAAAAAGAGTTTTTTTTTCTTTCGATTTTTCGAGGAAAAATTACATTATTGTTAATTATAACTAATGGAAACATTATAACTAATGGAAAAAAATTATAACTATGGAATGACATTATAACTAATGGAAAAAAAATGTTAAGAAGAAAAACGTCGGTCAAGACTAAACTACTATTACACTGAATAAGTGTACCAAGTTGCAAGTCAATCTGTTGGTTAGACTTTGAGAAATCGTGTACACCGTTTTGAGAAACATTCTGTCGAGAAAAACGCGTTTAAAGTTCAACTAACAGTTCTATCGTTGTAATCATAAGTTTATCTTCAATCTGCGATTCCTGCACCATATGTTGGACCTTCCTCTACAATTTGAGCTGGCTCAAGCGACTATCGATCTTTTATTCTCACAGTAGTCTAACCCCTTAATTATTAAATTCTACATGATAACAGTATCGCTTTGCGGAAAGTTTATCTACAAATGCGATTTCTTGATAATAATTGTCCGAATAAACAATTTCTCAAATGAACGTTTCCCAAACAAACCCAATTTTAATTTAATAATTAATTGAATAATTTCATAATTTTATAATAGTTTAATTGTTCAGTTATTATTAAATCAGTATCTTAACTAACATGTACACTTTTCTAATCGAAAGTATAATTTAACGTTTTATAAAGTTTTTTTCAGTGACTCAAACAGCCAAATAATCGCAAGATTTTTCATGCAAAATGATACAGCGAAATAAATCCTACGATTCA
This sequence comes from Ophion slaviceki, assembly GCA_944452715.1. NCBI lineage: Eukaryota > Metazoa > Arthropoda > Insecta > Hymenoptera > Ichneumonidae > Ophion > Ophion slaviceki. The sequence continues at coordinate 61,098,767 of OX101784.1, forward strand.
ACAAAAAAAAAACATTCCACGAAGTATTTGCCTCGATTAATGATGCAATATGAATGCAAATATTAATTATTCAAAATAAAAGTTATTCAATTTGTTTATAATTTTATCGTTCACCCTGAAAAAAATTGTCCATTCGGGAAATCGTCCGTTCGGGAAATTGTTTATTCGGCAAATAATTCTTTCGGGAAATTGTCATACGGGCAATTGTTTTCGAAGATTTTTCCGCAAACGAAAAGTAACATAATTTATCATCACATCCGCAGTTGTTCATCGAGACCAAGGACGGCGGTTGGATATACAAGTCGACGCTTGGCGACCGCTTGAACGCGACCCCCGAAGACTCGAGCTCCGTCAAGTTGCACGACACCGCAGCAATAACACCACCGTAGTAAAATAATGAGGGAAAAAAAATACAAGAACAAAAGCGCACATTATAGCTCGAAACAATCGTGGCTCCAATTGCCTTCCGTATCCTCGCGATACTCCGGAAAGTCCGCGCCTGTGCGGCTTACAAAACACGCCCGCGACCCGAGACAGCCACTTTTTTTCGCAACAAAGAAACAAACGAAAGAAGCAAGAAATAAACAAACGTAAGAGAACTCGTCACGTAAATTAGCCAAAAAGTTTGCACCTTGCACACGAGTACGACGTATAGGACAATACGAAACGAGGAGAGAAGGAAGAGAGAAAACGCGCATGCCGCCTTACCTCGTTGACAAATCACGTGTTCCAGAGGAAATCTTCGTGTCAAATTGTGTACTTTAGCCTCCTGATACGAGAGTCGATACGCCTTGAAAGGACGTCCCCAAAGCGTACATTATGCATGCGAATAATTCGAATTACTTTTATCTCGAGACTAACAAATTTTCCGCAATGTTCATTTTTTTAAATCAACTCCAACGTCTCCGAGTTTTTGCTCCAGCTCCCTTGAAACGATCCCGAAAAATTCTTCGCACGCGATCTCAACGCAAGGACGAAAAATTGTACATACACGTCGCTAGCGAAATTTTCGTTCTCGTGCAATTAGCGATTATTTCGATCGGCGCAGGAATGTTTCTTCGCGAAAACTGTGCGACGATGAAAAAAATCGTGAAAGCGAGGATTATCGAGGGAAAAATTAGTCAAGACACTCGTGGAATCCGTGCAAAACACGTCGCAATGCCGAAAGTATTGATGCGCTTTGTAAACGTTAACGATGAGGCTTTAGGAGAGTGAAACGGTGGACTACTCAAGTGGCCTTTCGTCACGCAATTCATCGAAGACATTACGAACGATCGTTATCTCGTTGTAAGAAGCAATCTCGTTCCGTGTAGTAGAATTTATTTTTGTGACGTTCGGAAGAAAAAGAAAGACGGGTCGCGCCGTCTTCGTTTTTTTTTTCCATTGCTCGCGTTGTCACGCGAAAGGGTCTTGGCGATTTTCCATCCGATTTTTGCCTCGCCGATGAGCAAACGGAAAACAAAGGATTCATCCTTCAAGCATTAAAGATGATTTTTTTACGCCCAGACGGCAACGCGAAATGTTATAAATTCCAGACGTTGCTTGCGTCGATAGACGATCGCGGTTGAGAAATCGTCGGACATCGGAAATTGTTGGGTTTGACCGGCGAATAAATGTATATCAGCAGTAGTAAATCTGTATAGCAAAATCGATTTATTGTCAACGTTAGACTAGACAATATTAATTATATATATATATATATATATATATATATACATTTAAAAATGAACGTTAACAAAAATATGTTTTCTTCTGAATGATGAACTCACGTGTCACAAGGAACTTCGCAAAGGCAATATATACACGAGTATTATCTTCAGAGGTGTGCGAGACGATGAACATGTACATGGTTCACGTTGTTGTGCGAATAAATTACAAAAGAAGATATAGGCGAATAGAAAAAGAAAAGAGGTACCGTGTTATTCGCGTACGTTGGAACTAATTCTCGCAACGGTACATGTCCTTGGCCATGGTCGATGTCGAGTAAAAAAAACACTGGTCGACATTTTTTTAAACATTCGATGAACTTGGGAGTTTCGACACCAAAATCGAAACGCTTGTAGACGATTAAAATTCATATCGCCGAGAGATTGATTTTGGATGCATTAACTGTCCAAACATTAATCCGTTTCGCCACATAGTTTCGGAGATTTTGAAGGTTCGGGTTGAGTTTTGTTGGAATATTATTAATGAACCAAGAGGAGAAACCGCTTAATTTCTTAACACGACATTCCTGGCACTAATCGCAGTTTGTTCAGTTTTTTAAATTTCAATCAAAGCATTATCTTAACCCCTACAGACCTATAACTAGTGTTTACGAAGTGCCACGTGTATTGCCGTATGGATGAAGGTTCAAGTTGAACCTTCATGGCACTTCGTAAATACTGGTTATAGGGCTGTAAGGGTTAAAATAATGCTTCGATTTAAATTTGAAAAACTGAACAAACTGCGATTGGTGTCAGGAATGTCGTGTTGAAAAATTAAGCGGTTTCTCCACATGGTTCATTAAGGGGAGGGTAGGGGTTTCAGCGTGAAAAAAACACTTCTTTGCGAATTTTTTTCTATATGGATAGAGTAAATTTATTGAAACCTTTTGTACATTGTTAAGTGTCATTTCAAGAACATTCCGTGAAATTTGTACCCGAAAATATCCACAAACAAGCCGGTGCCGCGTTTTTCTCGAAACCACTTTTTCAAAGTCCGCGTTCGCTGCCATTTAAAAACTACATGGCCGAGTTATTTCAAACTTGGTACACACTTTCTACATATAAAGTACCTCCCCCCAACGGTTAGTTTGAGATTTTTGTTACATTGAGGGGGTTTTCCACCCCCAAAATGGCGGAATTTTTCGTGAAAAATACCACTTTTCACTTTACATGACCACCAAACATTTCGAAATGAAAAACAAAATTATCAAAGACCGTTGGGGGGAGGATTTGATGATACTTTGACTAAATTTCAATGGTACTTGATTTCAGATCATTTCTGGCTGAGATACAGTGAACACCGCGAATCGTGTTTTTCCAAAGGCGTTCTTGGAAAAGTTTTGTCACCGGCTTGTTTGTGGATATTTTCGCATACAAATTTCACGGAATGTTCTTGAAATGACACTTAACAATGTACAAAAGGTTTCAATAAATTTACTCTATCCATATAGATTAAAAAAATTCGCACAAGTGTTTTTTTTTCACGCTGAAACCCCTACCCTTCCCTTAACAATACTCGAACAAAACTGAACTCAAACCTTCAAAATCTCCGAAACTATGTGGTGGAAATACAAGCATTTCGATTTTGGTGTCGGAACTCCTTAAATTCGCAGATTGTTCAAGCGGGATCGTCAAGTTTTTCGATACGCTTGAATTGAATCGTTTTTTTTTAATTGTGCAAATTCAATTTTACGTCTCAATTTTGCGATAAAAAAAAAGTTTTTGTCTCCTTAGTTAAAAAAGTTTTCGTCTTTTGAATTCACAAAGAGTTTTTGTCTTTCTAATTGAAAAAAGGACTTTTGTCCTTTTTAAGTGAAAAAGACTTTCCTTTTCAATTAAAGAAATCACTTTTTGTGTTTTGATAATTAAAAGAGTCGTCTTCTTAATTCAAAGAAAAGACTTTTGTCTTTGTAATTGAACAATTAGGACTGTCTTTGTAATTAAAGAAAAAGGACTCTGATGAAAAAAGTCGTTTTTTCAATTGAAGAAAAAACACTTTCTTCTCTTTAATAAAAAAAAGTACTTAATTAAAAAAGTGACTGTATTTGTATCAATTTTGTTTCGGTTTTTGGATCGTCCGAATCAAATCTCTAGAATCCTCCAAAAAAAAAGAATCAATTAATTTTCTAACGGCCAAATCCGTCTCGCATAGCCGAGTAAAGAGAAAAGCAAAAGCGCTGACCCAATTACGTTTCACGCGGGGGTCAAGTTTTATCGTGCACGTCGAGGCTGATGTAGCCGACATGATGCCCGTCGACGTTGCGATAAGCGGGCGGCACGCGTTCGGACGAGAGCACCAAATGTTCGACAGCGGCAAGCATACACTTGAGCCCGACGCGAACGCGTTTAGCGTCTTCCCTCGAATCGCGCATGAGGCTCGTCTCAGTCTCGCCGTAATCGTAAAGAACTTTGACGACCCTCTTCACCGGCAAGTTCACGTTGTTCCGAGAAGCCTCAAGGTCATCAGGCTCGACGAGCAAATCCAGATTCCATTCCATGGGTCTGAGCAAGAGAGAACGTTTAACTCCGGACTCCCTCGTCTCCAGGATTATCCTCTCGTGCGCGAATCCACCGGCGCAACTTTTCACCACCGCCTTGAAGTCCGCCAGTGGATCGGACCGTTTTTGCGAGGCCTCGTCGCAGCGAGCGACCTCGACGCAACAATTCCAGAGCTTCAGCGATCTTGCGCTATTGGGCAGGCCCACGACGGACAAACATCTGCCGCAGACAACCTCCTCGTCCGTTATCCTCAATTCCTCGCGAAAGTTTTGCCTGCCGATCAGCGCGTAGTGCGGCCCGTAGAGATAGTCGCAGCCTCGAGGCTCCAGTAGGTCCGAGTAATCGTCGCCGTTGTGCGAACAGCAGAAAAAATCAGCCGGATCGCAATCGTTGTCGGGCAACGGCAAGACTCTCTTGAACTCGAGCACCGTCGTCAGGTGCATCTCGCAACACGAACACGAAAACACCAGAGCCGCGTCTTTGGGCACTTTCGAGCCGGCGGAACTTTGGCTCTTGGGAACAGACGTGCCGACGAACTCCGTGACGAACGAGCCGTAGAGGGAGTCCGCCGGGGTCGTTTGAATCCTGAATGAGAGCCAGCGACCGGCGACCTTCATGCACGACAGAGAAGTCGGTATAATTCTCACGGCGCCCAGACTCAGCTCGTAGGAACGATCGCCGGCTCTCACACCGACAACCTCTCGACTCAAATTCACTCGCACCAGGGCGGAGCTCGCGGAGGATCGCAGACGCACGAACACGTTGCAGCAACGCAGACGAGGCCTCGTCTCTATCGTCACCCGGTCCATCGGAATCTGTCACTCGTTACTTGACCCTCGGTCCGGGGAGTATCTTTTTGCGACGGTGGGACGCTACGAGGTTACGCTGCTTCTCGGCGGAGAGCCGGCACATCGTTGCGCCTTAGATAACGGCGGGACGCGGCGACGGTGGAAACTGGAAAATTCCTTTTTTTAATGCTTTTTATTGTTCCCGTGCGCTTGAAGTTTTTGGGCAGTTTTTTCGAAGTTGAATTTTTCGGGCGGTGAGGAAAAATTGTCGATGTCCTCAAAATTAACGATACGTCGATACCAAATATAGATAGTGGATTCGATTGGATCGATATTATTTGCTTGGGCCGTTCGTGGATTTAAATGCAAAACAGATGGAACGCAATTTTGGCGTGGAAAAAAAACGAAAATTTGCGCGATACTTACGGTGAGTAACGAGGTAACGAATTCGGTTAACGTTTCATGAGAACGTTTTCATCGGTGTGCTGAAAATTGGGGGAAGATTGCACACGTGTGTGTATGAATTGTTTATCGTAATGACAATCGTATGTTTATCGAATCTTCGGATTACTTCGAAGCCCGAGCCACGAGGTAAACGGGTCCGGGAAGACCAGCGTAGAAAGACAAACGCGTGGACAATTTTGTGCGTTACGAAACAACGGTAGTTCGGCCCGCGACGTGTAGACGGCGAATTTTACAGTGTAACGGCGGTTTCCGGTTTGCTTTGAATTTTACTCACGCGCGGACGACACGATAGAGAGAAGCTTTTTTTTTTATTTTCGGGTCAAATTTGGCGCCCGATTTTTTTATAATAGTGTTCTTTTTTAAGTGTTGTTTGTCACGATTCGCATGTTTTCTCTATCCTTTTATCGAATGCTTTTTTTTTATTTGGTAATTTGGTCTACCTATTAGCGATCCCGAAAAGTCTTGGCGCCTCTCGCGGTTTAAGGATACGGGCGATACAACGTTACCATGCTAAACCATGTTAAAAACATAAAAAATTTCAAAAAGTTCAGAATTTTATAAAATTTGGTGAACATATTCTTTAGTGCCAAATTTGACAATACAAATTTTTTCAAATTTTTCTTCTGCACAGTTATCGAGTAAGTTAACTCTAAAGTTCACGTGTATAAGCATAGCATTTCCATATATATGGGTATACATTGCGGGCATAAGAAATCTGCTTTAATGCTTAATTACTCGATAACTAAGTAGAAGAAAATTTTGAAAAAATGTGTGTTTTCGCACTTAATGTTGAAGAACATTATCACCAAATTTGATCAATTTCTTAACATTTTGACTTTTGTACCGAAACTCCTTGAGGCAGTAGTCTAGTCTAGAGGGAGATTGTTGACGTCATTTTTGGGTTGGAATAACTTTTAAACCGTTGAAGTTGTCTTGATGAAATTTTACATATGTCTTTATTGTTCCTTTCAGAATGTATCTACATTTAAAAAGAAATTATTTTAAATATTTTCATGGAGTTTTTTTATTTTTTACAACATGGTCCGCCGAAAACCGCCTCAATCGGCGCCCACTCTGGGTGATGTTGTAAGCATGTGAAAGAAAAAATATATATATATATTCTCAATCTGTATGAGTATTCTGAGCACTGGTAGCAGAATTAGTACTTAAAAATTTTGTTACAAAATGGCGGCTTGTTAAACTTTGGTTAACGATATTTCATACATTTTCGGGTATTCGACGAGTTATAAAATGTGGGCAAAATTATTGTTCGACTCAATTCTGCTACCAGTCATCAGAAAGAGGCTACCGAAGGTATGTGCAAAATTTGAGCTCGATCGGTCAATTAGTTATCGAGATATCGTGGGCGCCGATTTGAAAAACATAGTTCTGAGATAAACGCGTTCGAAGTTTTGATACCGTTAGATGAGGTTTGCGCGCGGCTTGCTTATAGTTTCTATTACTCTGCCAATTTTTGAAATATCAATAAACGGGTTTCACGAGCGTATTAAGAAAGGTCTAAGGAATAGTAGAATGAAAAAAATCGATTTTGCCAAATTTCTAGACCAGACTACTGCCTTAAGGCGAAGTAGAAGATGTACCACGTGACATATGAGTGCGAGAGAGATAGCTGAAATTTTCGAACAGAGATTCCTCAGAGATAAATAATATTTAGGGCAAAAGGAAATCATCAAGCTCTGCGTCAGGGAATTCTCCAGAGCCTTATGCTTTGTTTTTCCTAAAAAATGCAACCTTCTATGAGAAAATAGGGTTGAAAAATTTGTGAGGTTATGTTGACCTTGTACATGCCCTTACAGCAGAAGCTCTACTAGAATAGCAATAAACTTTGCTAGAATACATTGATAACAATGGACAACATTTGAAGGAAGACAAATTACTCGAGATTTTGCTGTGTTCCATAATAAACGTGAATTATCGTTCCATAAGCCACTAAAGATAGTCTTTTAAAACAAGTGATTGTTGGCTCTGAAAATGACTTTCTACTGGCTATGAAGGCGAGTTTGTAGTCACTCCACAAGACTTTTCTTTCCAAGTTTGTATCTTTACAAATAATAAATCGAGCAATATTAAAAGTTATTTCTGTTATATAGAATGTATAAATATAACTTCAGACGTCCTTTTTAAAAAGGATGCTCTGGAAAATAGAATCACTCTTCGAAACCTGCGAGTGACTCTCATAACCTCAAAAAATCTAAATTCAAAGCCGACTGAGCTAAAAAAAGAGCGAAAAATCAATTATTACACTGCAATAACATCTTTACAATCTACCATGAAGGTAAAGCCAATAATCAGCTCGCGGAAAATCAAGAACGAAGTAATTGTTTACGTTATACTTTGACCGGCCATATTGAAATATCGCTGCGCCACCTCTAGAACGTGAAAATCGCGAATTCTCCAGCAGATGGCGTTACCAGAACTGCGTGCCCGTAGTTTGAGATGGCAACGCATCTACAAAAAAGTACTATTATCAAGCTTGAAATTCTGTGTATGTCATTTCGCCGAAGTGTAAACAACTCTTTCTTCATAGTATTAAACATGTCAAATTTCGTGCCAAAAAAAGAGTATTTGCGGAGAATTTTACTGCACTACTTTATTCAAAGAAAATCTGCAGCTGAAGCACACAGAATTCTTGTTGAGACTTACGGCGACCATGCCCTGTCTGATACAACATGCAGATCTTGGTTTAGACGCTTTAAAAACAATGATTTTGATGTCGAAGACAAAGAACGAAGTGGCGCACCGAAAAAGTTTGAAGACGAAGAATTGGAGGCGTTACTTCGCGAAGACTCATGTCGAACGCTGGCTGAACTTGCAGAATCATTGGGAGTTGATCACACAACAATTTCGAAACGTTTGAAAGCATTAGGAATGATACAAAGACAAGGACGTTGGGTGCCGTACGACTCGAAGCCGACAGACGTCGAACAGCGACTTTTCACGTGTGAACAGTTGCTTCAACTGCAGAGGAGGAAAGGTTAGCGATATAACAGAAGTTTCCAGTTCGCTTCGAATTTTATTCACGCTCGGCCAACAAAATCGAGAGGAACGTTTTTTTTAACATTCCTTTGAATCAATTTGGCGCCTGAATTTTTTATAATAGCGTTATTATTTTTCGAGTGTTTTTTTTTGTCGAAATTCGAATGTTTTTTTATTCTTTTATCGAATGTTTTTTTTTTATTAGGAAATTTGGCTCGACGGATTCTAACTACAATGTTGATTTTCCAGAATCTTCGTAAACGCAAACTAACCCAACAAAGCCCGGGACAGTTATCATGCCGATGTGAACACGTGCTTTCGACAGAGGCCTGAAACACGTACGCGAACATTAATAGTTTAATGTTAATTAGAGGACACCATGGTGACGGGTAAAAAAGCGTTTTTTTTTTTCGCATTTTTCAAAAGTATACATATTCAAGAATTTGTGAAAAAAAATTTAGTTGGAATATCGATAATCGACCAAATTACAGACCATTTACATATACTTAAATTTTCAATTACGTTTTTTGTAGCCAATGATCCTTATTTTTTTGCCCAAAATTTATTATTCAAGAAAAACAAAACGATGTACCCAAACATTCGTTCAAAGTGGGAGATGCGTTAAAAAATATGTACTTGCACAAAGAAGACGATAATTTTAATTTTTTTGTCGTGTATTTCAAAAAAGCCATTTGAGGTTTCTAAGGGGCCATACGCAAATTACGTAACCTAATTGGGGAGGGGGAGGCAAGGTTTGCGTTGAATTACGATTTTAAAACTGCCAGAAATAGCAAAATTTCTGCATGTTCAAGTTTTTAGTTTAAACCTCGTGTGCAATTTTACCGTGGACAGCTCACAGCTTTCTATACGCAATGTCAGTTAACAGGCTCTTATTATTTTGTGAACTATCATGAAGATGAAGAACCGTCATATCGCCAGCGACTAGATACTTCAATGTAACTATCAATATTCTGGAAAAAATATAACTTTATATCGAGAAACACGGAACGAAAACTTTGAACGCGTTTTTCTCGAAACTAGTTTTTTCGACCTTGTCCGAGCGAATACTTAAATACTTATCAACCGATTTTCAATTTTTTTGAAAACATTTTTGTAATCGCAGTGACTAAGGTTGTACGTATCCGCATTTTCAACATTTGATAATTACTATTTCAAAAGACTGCTTGAATACAGAAAAAAGGCCTTGAAAATAGAAAAAAATGTCCAAACTCTGGGTATTTTGAAAATAAAAAACAGCTATGCATAACGACAGCTACATTTGTGTAGATATCGATAAATTGTTGACTTTTAATTTACAGATAACCTTTCATAAAGATATCGATGGGACAATAAAGAGACATTTTTTTTCGTCGTCAAATCAAGGCATATATCTCGGTTCATTTTGAAGATTTTGTCATACAAATTGGTATAAAACTAGATGAATGTATACTTCATACAATGAGTATAGACCCGATCCTTTCATAATTAGTTATGTCTATGAAAAAAATCGCAATTATTGACGACAAGGCACCCGTTACGTAACGGAATAAGGGGGGGGGGTCTGGCCAACCGTTACGGTCCCGTTACGTGAGGGGGGGGGGGGGTCAAAAATTGGGTAATTTTGCGTTACGTAATTTGTGTACGCCCCCATAGCGTTGAGCTTCCTACGATCCGTCTTTCGCGAAATATTTTATATAAATTAAAAAAAGGATGAAAATGCCAAAAAGCGATACAAAGGAAAGTTTACAAGAAAAAAGGCGCTTGCTAAAAGACTGAAAGCTGTGGCAGACATGTGTCAAGCAAATGCGGCTAAACGCGATGAGGATAACCATAACCTTAACGATCAGCAACAAAAATTAATAAATATAAAATATATACATTAAAGAGTAAATCATTTTTTTTCTAAATATAATAAAAAAGTCGTTTAAAGTTTTTAAAGAGGAAGGTTTGTAGATATGAAAAAAGGACAAAGTCGACCGTCTTTCCAAAAAGTATATTTATTCGGAGGTTTGAATTTGAGCATTTTCGGGATAGTGAAAAATGGGAAAAATCGACTCTTTCTGCAGATTAAGTATTGAAAACGTACATTTTCCGCATTTTTTTACTCCAATGACTTATTATTATTAACATTTACCGCAATCGACGCATAAGTAAATTCGGTGCTCGTTGCACATAGCCCTCCTGCATAATGGACACTTGCTTTTAGTTTTACGATCGGCATTCTGAATACATAATTTACTACAGTAACGCAAAATTAAAAATGTCCATGAGCTTTTTCTATCGTAACTCACTTTCATGTAGCAATAAAACACAAAATTTCGCAACAAAAAAGTGTTTTCACTTTCATCGCACTACCGCATAAACGGGGTCGATTCGACCCCAGGTACTTTTGCGACAGCTGTCCTCAGTACACGAGCAGGATGTAGGATGGGGGCCGAGTGACCACTTATAGAGTAGGAGTGGGGGAACACTCGAGCGCCGCACTGCGGCCGAATAGATTACCTCGTTTTACGATAGTCAGTTGAAAACAAACAATACGGTCAAAATGACCGAGTGTGCAGTCGAAGGGTCAAAAAACCAGAATTTCCATAATTCCAGTAGCTTTCGTTGTACGCAGCCGTTTTTTCTCGAAATTTAGTATTTTTTAAGCCCCCGAATAGAAGTAAAAATTTCGTCAAAATTACACTTTTTTTCAACACCCGCCATGATGTGAAATTTTTTAAATCGAAAAACGGTTACGTACAACGAGAACTACATTTATATAGATTATAAAACTTTTTTATTTTTCAGACCAACAATTGTCAAGTTATCGATCTGGGGGTTGGACCACATTTTTTTTACAGCGGCTCTATCATACCTCAATAATGTTGATGATTAATTTTTTTAATAACAATTTTCACGAAATAAATTCAATGTATGCATAACAATAAACCTTTTTTTAAAATACCAAACAAATAATTTAGTAGACAAAACAACTCGGAAAATATTTTTTCGGCCCGTCACAGTGGTATCCTCTTTTCAAATTTATTTATTTACTCTTCTTATTCTTCGAATAAGAAACATTCTTATTGTTTCGAATTTTGTTCCGGATTTTTCACGCTTTATTCTTAAAGAAATTCATAAACATGTTGATTTCCCGCCCGATTGGAGGTTATGTAACTCGTTAAGGACATGTACAAGGTCAACATAACCTTACAAATTTTCAAACCGGGTTTGCTACCGGACGTTTAGGTTTTTTGAGAAAAAACAAAGCATCAGGGTCCGTAGAATTCACCAATGTAGAGCTTGGAGATTTTTCGGCTGTAAATATTAGGTTTGTTCGCGCTAGCTGCACTCTACACTCGCCAGTGTAAACGGAACTAGAGCAGTGTCTAGGGAGTGCAGTTTATTTCCTCGCAGGTAAGCAACTCTAGCGCGAACGCGATAGTGTACAAGAAACATGGCGGCGACCTAGTGGACAACACCTTAACCTCAAACAACACATGAGAAGCCGGAGTTTCATCTAACCGTTAAAGAGATATACCGTGTAACCTCAAGTTTGTTGATCTCGTAAACTGATTACAATGAACGGTGTTATTGAAATTATTAACTTGCACTTGTAATTGCGCTTAGAATGGATGTATTGATACCAGTTTTACATAGAATGGAGTGTTAAGGTGCGACCCCATGCAGACGCTCGACGCTGGTTTGTGGCGTCATATCGGGTCACGTGACCCTATTTCGAATTTCCCCCGCGGCCCCAAACTGTAGCGACAAGTCGCCGCATCGAACAGCAGCGTCAAGATGGCTGCTTACAGAAAATCGATTTCCTAACCTCTATCAGTAGCAGTCTTGGTGTGGTCGTGACAGTGTTGAAGTGAAAGAAATACGAGCGAATAAAAGTTGAAATATAATAAAAAGTGTTTTTTTTTCGGAAATCGGCGCGACATACTCTAAACAAAAAAATTTTCCAAAAATTGCACTCGAAATATCACTTGTCACTTATTGTTTGTAAATTTCGACGCTCTCCTGTCGCAGCGACAAAGCTCAAATAGTTTCAGCTTTGTCGCTACTTGTCACGTGACCCGATATGACGCCACAAACCAGCGTCGAGCGTCTGCGTGGGGTCGCACCCTTAGTGATACGATTGTAGAAATCCAAAACCTTCACAAATGCACACGTTGTTGTCAGCATCAACGACTAAGCCGCCTTCTGAATCTCGGAACAGCACTGCTGACTTAATTTTTTGCTCCTGTTCCATATTAGCTTCTGTTTGCGTTGATAGTAGATTGGAACGTATTGTGATACTGCGAATTTATAATAAATACTTGTCATTATATCTTGTCAATTTTTTCATCACCTTGATCAATAGAAATTGATAATTCTAATACTTTGTTATTTTGAACCTTCATTATTGATTGTTTTTCATAATAAATGAGAATTTGTTTGTGATTGCCTTATACATTGTAGGTCATGTCAATTTTTTAATCACCTTGATCGATAGAGAGTGATAATTATAATAGTTTGTTATTTTGAACCTTTATTATTGATTGTTTTTCGTAATAAATGAGAATTTGTTTGTGATTACCTTAAATATTTTAGGTTATGCCGTACTCACCTCTGTATACACTCACTGACAGTTTCGCTGGTTATGGGGTTTTTCTAGTAATATCACTGTTACACTTTTCGTGTACTTTTACACCTCGTCAAGATCGAGTGTAGAAAGTCTAGGGTTAGTGGCACGAAAGTGTAGCTACACTCGTAACGCGAACAGCGGCGCGTGACGTCATTTCCGTTAAAACGAACGCGAAAGTGTACACTCCCTAAAAAAGTGTAGAAAGTGTAGCTAGCGCGAACAAACCTATTATCCATCTCGGAGAAATCTCTGTTAATCAATGGGACCTATCACTCTGGCATTCACGGGTCACGTGGTACAGCTTCTACTTGATACTTCAAACGCGTGTTCCTGAAATGAAAAACACTTTTTTGTGAACCTCGTACAAGATAACTCAAAAACTATCCTATCGATCGATGTGAAATTTTGCGCACTTTTAGATAACATAATTACCGTCTATACAAACCTAAAGTTCCTAAAAATTATTCAAAAAACTACTTTTTCATCAACAAATACTATAGTAAAAAATTTCACGAAAAATAGAGCATTATTTGAAACACGTACCATTTAGCAAATGTTCACTTTTCTTTGGATTGTTTAGTTTCATATGCAACGTGTGGGTCTTAGCAATTTAAGACTTCTTGGCTCTGATGTTACAGATCAATGTACCAGGCGCTAGGTTGTACGCCGTGAAACGACTCAGGCAGAAACCATTTCTGAAGCACGTGTCAACAGGCGGCATTTTTTAAGTTAAAAAAAATTGGAAAACAAAGATATATATGTACATAAAATTTCGGTTATATGGAATAAATAGTTACGACACAAAAAAATCTTTAAAGCTCGTTATTTTCGGCTGCCTACAAGTATGTCTTCCCTTAAGAACACAGTTTATACTTGGATATAATTGTTTCATAAAATATAAGTAAGATAATTTACAATCGTAAACGATTATAAACGACATTTACGTTTATAAAAAATTAAACAAAATTTATAAATAAAATTTTCGAGTATAAAAAAAGTCGAGACGACTCGTTGCAATGTAATTAACATCAGTGATAGATTGTAAGCAATTTCGGGAAGGGTAGGGGTTTCAATGTGAAAAAAAAAACACTTTTTTGCGAATTTTTTTCATCTACCAGGTGTGTAAGTATGAAAACAGAATTTGCCCATAGGTGGCGCTAGATGTCGATGCAGTTACCGACACATCACGTCAGCGGTGTCTTGTTATTGTATTGATATCCGACAAAGATTTCCAACTCACAATAATACGAGTTTCATTCAGTAGCATTAGTTTATTAGAGATAAACATGTCGAGTTTTGTGCCAACAAATTACGATTTGCGGACAGCACTACTTTTCTGTTTTCATCTGAAGAAAACCGCAGCCGAATCGCATCGAATGCTTGTGGAGGCGTTTGGTGAGCATGCTCTCGGTAAAACACATTGTTTCGAGTGGTTCAAACGGTTCAAAAGTGGCGATTTTGACGTGAGGAACGAAGAACGTGGAAGACCACCGAAAAAGTTTGAAGACGCTGACCTGCAAGCCTTGTTGGACGAAGACGACGCTCAAACACAACAACAACTGGCGGATTAGTTAAAGGTGACCCGAGAAGCCATCTCCCTTCGGTTGAAAGCCATGGGAAAGATACAAAAGGTGGGGAAATGGGTTCCACATGAACTCAACGAAAGACAGCAGGAAAACCGCAAAACATCATGCGAAATGCTGCTCGCTAGGTTCAAAAGAAAGTCATTTCTCCATCGAATTGTGACTGGCGATGAAAAGTGGATATATTTCGAGAATCCTAAGCGCAAAAAATCATGGGTTACTCCGGGTGAACCATCAACATCGACGGCAAGACCAAACCGCTACGGACGAAAGACAATGCTGTGTGTTTGCTGGAATCAGAAGGGCGTAATCTACTACGAGCTGCTGAAACCTGGGGAAACTGTCAATACTCAACGCTACCGACAACAAATGACCGATTTGGATCGAGTTTTGCGTGAAAAACGACCAGAATACCAACAAAGACAACACAAGGTGATTTTGCTGCATGACAATGCACCAGCACACAAAGCAAAACAGGTCCAGGAAACGATAGAGTCGTTCCGTTGGGAGATTCTTCAGCACGCGCCTTACTCACCGGACCTTGCCCCATCCGATTACTACTTGTTTGCATCGATAGGACACGCACTTGCTGAGCAGCGCTTTACTTCTTACGAAGATGTACGAAAATGGCTCGATGACTGGTTTGCCTCAAAAGAGCAACAGTTCTTTTGGCGCGGAATCCACAAATTGCCAGAAAGATGGGAAAAATGTATAGATAGCGACGGACAATACTTTGAATAAGTTACTTTGTATCATATCATTACAATAAACGTGTTTTTTCTGTACAAAAATTCCGGTTTCATACTTACACACCTGGTATATGGATGAGTAAATTTATTGAAACCTTTTGTACATTGTTAAGTGTCATTTCAAGAACATTCCGTGAAATTTGTACGCGAGAATATCCACAAACAAGCCGGTGACAAAGCTTTTCCAAGAACGCCTTTGGAAAAACACGATTTGCGGTGTTCACTGTATCTCAGCTAGAAATTATCTGAAATCAAGTACCATTAAAATTTAGTCAAAGTAACATCAAATCCTCCCCCCAGCAGTCTGATAATTTTTTTTTAATTTCTAAATGTTTGGTGGTCATGTAAAGTGAAAAGTGCTATTTTTCACGAAAAATTCTGCCATTTTCGGGGTGGAAAACCCCCTTAATGTGAAAAAATCTCAAACTAATCGTTGGGGGAAGGTATTTTATATGTAGAAAGTGTGTACCAAGTTTGAAATCAATCGGTCATGTAGTTTTCAAATGGCAGTGAACATGGACTTTGAAAAAGTGGTTTCGAGAAAAAACGCGGCACCGGCTTGTTTGTGGATATTTTCGCGTACAAATTTCACCGAATGTTCTTGAAATGACACTTAACAATGTACAAAAGGTTTCAATAAATTTACTCTATTCATATAGATGAAAAAAATCGCAAAAAAGTGTTTTTTTTTCACGCTGAAACCCCTTACCTCCCCTTAAGAACAGAGTTTGTTGATGTAACACAATTAAGGTAGTCCTATCGCTTCACATTAGTCATACCAATAATCATACTTGAGACTTGTACAATTTATATTTTTAACATATGCCAAAAAATTTGTAATAACCAATTTTTCCATGTGTAAACTGTTTAATGAATGTTCACATTTAATTGGAAAAATGAAAAAATAGTTACTCCAACGATTCGCGCAGTATTTCTAGGTTTGATATTTGGCAACATTGGTTCTATTTCCGTCTCTTTTTACTTAACCAGGCGAGTTTAACCTCCATGCTTTTCAACGTCGATGTTTCAAAACAATGTCAAGTGCGGAAAATATAAAGCATTGTATTCGGACCACAACTGGTAAAAAGCGTGGAAAATTTGTCGGCGAAATATGTCGGTTAGAAATGAAATATGTGTGGAAATTCGAATGAGTGAGATGAGGTTAGGACTACAGTCAGCTGTTGCCTTGCTGTCACGTCTCTTTATCGTAGCAAGTGGTAATAAATCCAATACCGGAAGTTCAAATTAAACTTGATATTACATAAAAATTAGGTCGACAAGCGTAATTTTTTCTGAGAGCACTGGATTACTACAAGTGTTAAGTATGTAAATCTGATTATTTTTAAGAATCTGACGGATTCCCACTATTATATACGCTTTTGTAGCGACCGGAAATTGGGTTTTTGTATGTCGTCTCGGAATTCCTTCACAAAAATACGCAATTTTAATATTTCTTTTCTCTGTAATCAGGTCGATAAACGACCCTGAAATTTTACAGAGACGATTATTAATTTATTGAGTGCATCTCAAAAAATATTATGAAAACCCTTTCCGATAATCTCGATTTCAACCAAATTTTCGACCCCGCCGCCAATGATTCTCGTCCCAAGGGCGCAGGACGCGCTGAAACCCGATGCGGCGAATGATGTACAGTATCACGTGGGTTTCTACAATCCGCGCAGCTTCGGGTCCATAGTGGGGGTCACCTTGAAACGTCATTCGTCCGAGTGCTCTCGCGCCGGCAACACACGAAGTCTATCCCTCCGAAGGTTTGCTTTCGTGCCCTTTGTTTTGCATCGCGAGTGCAAATTCGACGCGACAATGGGTGGTCGGTGGTCCAGCATGGACCCTTCGAAGATCGAAGTTCCCGCTATCAAGGCCCTTCTCACGAGGGACCCTTATTTGAAACCCTACGAGGTTGAAATTCGCAAGAGGTAACAATTTTCACGTTCACTTTTTCGCGCGAGGAAAAATTCGAAATTTCCGTATCGAAAAATAATATCGTCGAAATGGATACGAAAAAATTATTTTATTAAATAGAAATTCAGTATTCATTATGAATTATTGATGGTGATATTAATTTGTTTGCGGTGAAGATTTTTGAGTTGGCGAATGTTTTTGTACCGTAGAATAATTGAGGATCGGGCGACTCTACTTCGAGTTTTGGAAATTTTTTTGTGCCTGAAAACTGCTTTTTTGCCCGAAAGGCAGTTTTCAAAATATTTTGGGAGCTAATAAAGGTGTTTGAATTAAACGACAACAAGAAAAAATTGTTCACTGCTCCTCAATTATTATCGAATCCGAGTTGGCTGCGGATAATCGCGGATCGCGAGAAGCGAAGAGCCGCGGCGCCGATAGCGTTATGAAATTAATTCAGCCTCCAATTACATAACGATTATTTTGACGCGCAAGACGTTTGTTATCCACGTCACTATCGCACTGACGCGTCGATCGCTCCCGCGGTTCTATTTCCAGATACGCCTTATTCAAGGATTATCTGGAAAAGATAGAGACGGGAGACGGCGATCTTCACAAGTTTTCCAAGGCCTACAACAATTTTGGCATTCACGTTAACGAAGACAACAGCGTGAGGGCTCTGGAATGGGCACCGGGCGCTCGAGAACTTTTCCTCACCGGAGATTTCAGTAAGAAGTCCACTCGTAGACTTTCCATCGGTCGTTGGAACTCTCGAGTTATTCTTACGACGAATTTTTCAGACAATTGGGACAGAACGAAGAATCCCTACAAGAAGTTGGAATTCGGAAAATGGGAGCTCAAATTGCCGGCCAACGCGGACGGCACGTGCGCAATAAAACATCTCTCGGAGGTAAAAGTCATCGTGAAGAACGAAAGCGGAGAGCTGCTGGAGCGTCTCAGCCCGTGGGCCACTTACGTAACTCAGATGGCCGACCGCAGTCAAGGAGTCACTTACAAACAGAGAATTTGGCGTCCTCCGAAAAACGAAGTACGAGACCTTTGGACTACTCCCTAAACTGAGATTTTTCAGTGGTGAAGAAAACTTTTTATTTTTATTTTTCGACCAGGTTTACAAAGCCGTACATCCCAAGCCGAAACGACCTAAGAGCCTCAGAATCTACGAATGTCACGTGGGCATCGCGACGCAAGAATTGCGGGTCGGCACTTATCTGGAATTCGCCAAAGACACGATACCCCGTATCGTCAAGCAGGGCTACAACGCGATACAGCTCATGGCCGTTATGGAACACGCTTATTACGCAAGCTTCGGATATCAGGCAAGTCTGTATACGTTGCGTCCAAAGTTTCGTCCCGATGCGACGATTGTGCGCGAGGGAAAAAGACATTTTCGGGCTTGGAAATTTATAGATAGAGGCGCTATGTCCTTCAATGGCCCGGAATAGAAGCAGCGATATTTGTTTCAATCGATTTACGCACATTTGGCAAGCGACAATGTATTATTATTACACGCATCAAAAATTGTATATATATATTTGGCTTATACAATGTTTTATTACAGTTCTCTATTAATATCTGTATAAAAAATAACACATATGTGAGGTGTGCAAATTATTTTTTGTTTTTTTTTTTGTGTAGTGCGATATTTATTTATAAAAGTAACAAAAGGTTTTTTAAAAATGTAATATTCTTTATCTTTTTTGAAGACTCGAAATGCGATAAACTATTTTGTTAATGGAAATCTTGTACTTTTATAAATTGTTAAATTTACGAAGAAACAAGTGCAAATCAATGCCTTGCTTTTTTGTAAAATTAAAAATTTGTTCATAAAATTACAAGAACGATTTTTATTTACAAAATGGCTATCATAATTTTTAGGCACCGAAAAAGATACGATGTTGAAGTTTGCATCGTTGGAATGCAACGAAAATTATTATTTTCGATTACCCCAAATTTCTTTTCGCAGATCTTAGCCACGAAAATCGCTGGAGAAATGTTTTATTTGCTCATTCAGAGATTTATCATCTAGATTTGGAAAAAAAAACATTTTTCGAAATAATAAAAAGGAGGCAATAAAGATATCAAAAACAATTTTTATTGCACTCCAACGATACAAACTTCGAGAGCGTAAAATGATGGAGAATACTTTGTTGAATCAAAAATCTTCCAGTAGATTTATAATTGCACCGCAGGCGGAAAGCTAGTACATCCATATATACAAAAAGAAATATAAATCATTTGCCATTATTGAAGGTAAATCAATTGCATATTTTTCGAAATAATAAAAAGGAGGCAATAAAGATATAAAAAATAAATTTCATTGCACTTCAACGATACAAACTTCGAGAGCGTAAAATGATGGAGAATGTTTTGTTGAATCAAAATTCTTGCAGTAGATTTATAAGCAATTTTCAACTTGATAAAATAACGAAAATAACGAATTCGCGCACCTTACATGTGTAGTATTTTTCACACTTGAAATAAAATATCAAATTAAAAAAATATATTCTTTAGGACAAGACAATCTATACATATAAAAGAACATGCCTTGATTGATTCATCAACGCCGAGCCAAAACCGCTAAAGCTAATTATATGAAATTTGGACAATAGGTTGCTTTTGTGACGTAAGCTCCCACTAAGAAGGGATTTTCCAAAATTCAACCCTTAAGAGGAGAAAAGGGGTGGCAAAGTTTGTATGGAAATGAAAAAAAAAACTGGTCCGATTTACTTGAAATTTGGCATTCGTGCTTCTCGACACAATGAAACACGTATTTCAGCGTTTTTATAAATTCAACCCTTAAGGGGAGAAAGAGGGAGGCAAAGTTCGTATGGAAAATGAAAGAAATCTGGTCAGAAGATTTACTTGAAAGTTAGTATTAAAGTTCTTCAATACAATTAATAAAGCGCGTATTTTAGCGTTTTTCGGAAATCAACCCCTAAACGAAAGGGGGTGGCAAAGTTTGTACGGAAAATTGCAAAAGTCGTGTCAAATTTACTTGAAACTTTGTATTACTGCTCCTTGACACAATTAATGAAATTCCAGCGTTTTTGGAAATTCAATCCTTAAGGGGAAAAGTGGGTAGCAAAGTTTGTATGGTAAAAGAAATATCTGTTCAGATTTACTGGAAATTTAGTATTAATGCTCTTCAACTTCTACGTGTTCCTTAATGAAACATTTCAGGAGCACATTTCATTAAGGCGGGATATACATTTACAGCGATCAAAAAATCGATTCCTTTTTTTCTTTCTTTACACGATAGAACTATATATGTAGAATATTTTCCCAAATTTCAAAGCGGAATTCGAAAAACTTCAAACGTTACAGCCCGTCAACGCTGTGCCTCACCGCTCGGATTCGGAGCGGGCGTGAACTTCAAACGCGTTTTTCTCAAAACTGCATTATCGAAATTGGCGTGCAGGATTACTCAAAAACTATTAAGCCGCTTGAGTTGAAACTTGGTAGAAATATTGATAATATTGGTACCTTCTACTTGACGAGAATTGTTTTTGAAAAAGTGAAGATAAAAAACTTTTTTAATCCACATTGTACAGAAATGTTGCGTGAAATGTTGATCTTTTTAGTAAATGCGTGCCATTTTCTTAAATTTGCATTTTCTTCATTTTAATTACCGTCACATAGAAACTATACATGTTCCAACTGAAAAAATGTTTGCCATCTTTTTTGCAAATCAAAGTCTACTTTGATTGCAAATCAAAGTCTACTTTTTTGCAAATCAAAGTCTACGAGAAGCTAGGATGCACGCCGATTCGCAACTCCCGCGGCGACCTTGCTGTAACACTCTCACAGCTCCGTCATTTTGATGATTAATTGATAAAAAAAAATGTTTTGTATACTTAAGGCAGTAGTCTGGTCTAGAGCGAGATTTCTGACGTCATTTTTGGGTTGGAATAACTTTTAAACAGTTGAAGTTGTCTTGATGAAATTTTACATATGTATTTATTGTTCCTTTGAGAATGTATCTACATTTAAAAAAAACAATTATTTTAAATATTTTCATGTAGTTTTTTATTTTTTTACAACATGGTCCGCCGAAAACCGCCTCAATCGGCGCCCACTCTGGGTGATGTATGCATCTGAAAAAAAAATATATTCTCAATCTGTATAAGTATTCTGAGCACTGGTAGCGGAATTAGTACTTGAAAAATTTTGTTACAAAATGGCGGCCTGTTAAACTTTGATTAACGATATTTCATACATTATCGGGTATTCGACGAGTTATAAAATGTGGGCAAATTTATTGTTCGACTCAATTCTGCTACCAGTCCTCGAAAAGAGGCTACCGAAGGTATGTGCAAAATTTGAGCTCGATCGGTCAATTAGTTATCGAGATATCGCAGGCGCCGATTTGAAAAACATAGTTCTGAGATAAACGCGTTCAAAGTTTTGATACCGTTAGATGAGGTTTGCGCGCGGCTTGCTTATAATTTCTATTGCTCTGCTAATTTTTGAAATATCAATAAACGGTTTTTACGAGCGTATTAAGAAAGGACCAAGGAATAATAAAATGAAGAAAAAAAAGATCGATTTTGTCAATTTTCCAGACCAGACTACTTAAATATACTATTACAGTATACCTAAAGTTTGATACCTAGAATAATTATTCCTTAGTTTAAAAAATCCCTCAATATTGCTCATTTTTTCCTGTCTAAATATATACAAAATGAAGTATAAATAATTAACCATTATCGCAGGTAACGTCGTTCTACGCCGCCTCGTCGAGATACGGTACACCGGAGGAGCTGAAGGAGCTGATAGACGTAGCCCACTCGCACGGTCTTTTCGTTCTCCTCGACATGGTCCACTCGCACGCGTCGAAGAATACCCTCGACGGTCTAAACATGTTCGACGGTACGGACGGTTGTTTCTTCCATTCGGGGAGTCGCGGCGACCATCCGCTCTGGGACAGTAGACTTTTCAATTACGGCGATTACGACGTGTTGAGATTTTTGCTCTCGAATTTGCGATGGTACGTCGAGGAGTACGGTTTCGACGGATTCAGGTGATTTTTCTTTCCTTCCGTCGAATATCCTCCGAAAATTTCGACATTTTCGAATATGAAAGATAAGGGATAAATTGACAGATTCGACGGAGTGACGTCGATGCTTTATCACTCGCGCGGTGTCGGTCAAGGCTTCAGCGGTCACTACGACGAGTATTACGGTCTCAACGTGGACGTCGAGGGTGTCGTTTATCTGATGATAGCGAATTACATGCTGCACAATCTCTATCCCGAGATGGTTACGATCGCCGAGGACGTGAGCGGCATGCCGGGGATCTGCCGGCCCGTCGACGAGGGCTGCGTCGGTTTCGATTATCGCCTCGCAATGGCGATACCCGACAAATGGATCAAACTCCTCAAGGAGGTCAAAGACGAGGATTGGGTAATGGGCGATATTGTTTGGGTACTGGCCAATCGTCGATGGATGGAAAAAACGGTCGCCTATTCGGAGTCACACGATCAGGCACTCGTCGGCGACAAGACCATAGCTTTTTGGCTCATGGACAAAGACATGTACACCCACATGAGCGTCGTCAGCCCACCAAATTCTGTCATCAGTCGGGGCATCGCGCTGCACAATATCATCAGGCTCATCACTCATGCCCTCGGTGGCGAGGCTTATCTGAATTTTATGGGTGAGCGCGAAACAAACGAATGAGAATTTTGCGAAATTTGGGTGAAATTTGTTCTCTCTCCGGTTCGTCGCGTACAAAGATGTTCGCTTTTGTCTTTTTTTCAAATTCGGTATACAAATTTTCTGGGGATCATTAATTTATAGCGTTTTTATAGTTAATCAAAGTTTTTAATAGAAAACTATAATTTCGTATAATGTTCACTAAACAACTATAGTTTTATATAATTTTAAGAATTCGAAGTTCTTACGAAAACTAGCATGTTTCGGCTGTCGCTGCGAAAACTAGCTTGTTTGATTTTCACTGTAAAAACTAGTGTAAACGGAGTAAATTTAAAACCTTCATGATCTCATCGCTCGTACAATCTAACCAAAAAGAGTTTTGGTGAGAATTTAAAGTCCTTCGTGCTCAGGTAAAAATCTGGAAAAATTAAACAGTATTTTTTTTAAATAAGACAATTTTTTGCACAATGACATTTTAATTTTATACTCGTTGCTTTTATTAACATTGTGATAATAATCATCAATTAAGGAGGTACACCAGCTTCATACAATGTTGCCATGCTAAACCATGGTAAAATTTCAAAATGGTGATAGATCAATAAAATTTGGTGAATATATTCTTTAGTATTATATTTTTTTTTTTTTTTTTTTATTGTATCTGCTACGGCGAACGCTTCGCCATTTTTGTAGCTTCCATGTACAGGGATTTCCCCTTTTTACATTTCCCACCATTTTTTCTCCAATCCACATCCCTGATCGATCCCCACCTTGCGGCCGCAGCCGACTTCCCCCTCTGTATCGCATTCACCATGACATTTTCTACCATGGGTATAGGGAAACTGCGGAAAACCTATACCAATACAGCCGGTCACGGGTTCGCTTCCCAGCCTCGGAGCTAGTCGCGTTTCGTCGAGAAATAGCTCACAGGCTACAGCCATACACACCCGACACACACACGTACCGGTCCGTGTGCGCGACATCTGTGTAGAACTGGAGCTACGTCACGCCTGTGTTTTTATTTCTCTCCGAAACTACGAGACGGTGATTCGAACCCGCGACCTCCCGCCTTTAGTATTATATATGTCAATACAATTTTTTTCAGATTTTTTCATTGTGCCGTTATCGAGTAATTGAACATTGAAGTTCACGTGTATAAGCATAGCGTTTTTATAGATATAGGTATATATTCCGGGTATAAGAATAAACGCTTGTGAATTATTTGTAAGAAAACGGCACAACCAAAAAATCTGAAAAAATTTGTATCTACATGAATAATACTAAAGAATATATTCACCAAATTTTATTGATCTATCACCATTTTGCTGAAGCTGGTGTACCTCCTTAAAATCGATAGTAGTAATTTTTATAAAAAAATATCGACATTGTAAATATAATGAAATATTTATTGTGATTTTCTATTAAAAAATAACGTTATTGAAAATATCATTCAACAAATGTACCGTAATCTTACAGATGGTTATCGTCGAATATGGTTGAAAGATCTTGCTGATGTTCGATTGGAATTAAACCTCTGTCAAGCATGGCCTGTGAATCTTTTTTTTTCTTGGTGCAAGAGGTAATTTTTTATCTGACGTCTGTTTTAATTGGAACATTCGAACATCATCCATGTTTTTGTTTTTTTTAAAGATTTTTATCTCTCGTCCTTCTTGGTCAAAATCATATTTAACGTGGATTGTATCGACGTAAGGTTAAATGGGTGTTTCCCGAATACTTGCAATTTTAATTGAAGTCGAATTAACATTTCTTGAGAGGTCTATAAAATCGTAAATTTCCGATTGTGGTGAAAGGAATTGGAGTAAAAAAATAGAGGTAAGGCGTAAAAAAGCATGGAAGAAAAGTCGGATACAATTCCAGGGTTACTGAAACATGCTAATTTTCGCGGTGAATATCCAAACTTGCTAGTTTTCGTGTCGGAAGCCAAAATTTTAAGTTGAACAATTGGAAGCCTTACTCGACGAAGATCGATGTCGGACTCTCGAAGTATTGTCAGACATGTTAAACGTTACTGAAATGGCTGTTAGCAAACGTTTACATAATTTGAATGTAATATATATATATATATATATATATATATAATCTACTGGCGCGCAAAAAAACTCCCCGATTCGGGCGCTCACCCCTTGAAATATTATTCGATAATGAAACAAAGAAGCTCGTGAAAGGAGCATCCTGTAGATTAATCCTAACAGGTGACCCATGAAATTTTTTTATTCTCCATTTGATTTACACGCGATTAACGTTTTTTTTTCCAATGCAAACCATTTTCGATAGATACAATCAATAAGTGGTCTGGACCAATCAGTGGGATTATTATATATAGTAAACGAATTTATAGCCCGAAATTAAAGCCTTTGTAATCATGCATCCTTTCTTTTCAATCTTGATCAACAAGTTTCGAAGATTGAAAAGAAAGAATGCATGATTACAAAGCCTTTAATTTGGGGTTATAAATCCGTTTACTATATATAATAATCCCGCTTTGGGGATTATAATTTAAGGTTATAAATCCGTTTACTATATATAATATGCAGGGTGTCCCTCTTATCTCTGCCACCCGAAATAACTCGGCAATTATCGACGTCACAAAAAAATGTTCCAGACAAAAGTTGTACGGTGTGAAGGGGGCCATCAAGTGCGACCAATTTTTTTTTTCCGGTGGAGGCGCTGACGCACAGTGAAGGTCACCTCCACTTTTTTAAATGGAATGGTACATTTTTTTCCAACCATCTTGTGGAGCACCGCAAGCCGCATAAAAAACATTAGAGGGTCAAAGTCGTTCGAGGTCATTCAAGGTCAGTATCGATTATACAAATCTAATAGGTGGCCTTGAATGACCTTGAACGACTTTGACCCCCAATGTTTTTTATGCGGCTTGAGGTGCTCCACAAGATGGTTGCAAAAAAATGTACCATTCCATTTAAAGAAGTGGTGGTGACCTTCACTGTGCGTCAGCGCCTCCAACGAAATAAAAAAAAAATGGTCGCATTTGATGACCCCCTTTACACCGTACAACTTTTGTCAGAAACATTTTTTTGTGACGTCGATAATTGCGAAGTTATTTCGGGTGGCAGCGAAAAGAGGGACATCCTGTATATATTCGTATAATATATACATACATACATATGTAGTATAAAAATAGATAACAAATTTAAGCTCTTTAACTCAATTTTAAATGGTATCGCTCGATAATTCTATTCCTCGTTTCCATTTGCACGGAAAATTCGCTCTCTACGTTGAAACTCGAACAGCTTAACAACTACCGAAAAAGTGTCGATATTAAGGCCTCAGGCCACAGTAACGAGTATAAAATCAAGTGCGAATTTAACTTTTTTTTCGTATGAAAAAGTGATGCACTCATAAAATTAATTACACATCTATTTAGTATGAATATCAAGCTGTTAGAAAATATATATATTTCTTTCGATGTACAAAATGGCCGACTACTAATTTTTTGTTTTGTTGTCCTTTTTTTAGGCGCTCCGCGGCGTGACATTTAGCATCCACAATTTTTTACCTAGAAAAAAAAACAAAAATTCTCGTCGATCTACATTAGAATACCTAGAGAAGTACGTACGGAATTTGAAAAATATTGTTTTATTCAAAAGTTGTAGGTATTTGAACTTAAGAAATGAATTTTCAGTGAAAAATTTCGTTACAACTGCTCATAAACTGCTCATAAAATGAAAAGTTTTAGATTAATCAGAAATTCCGTACGTACTTCTCTGCGAAATGCAATTAGGAACATAACTTTTAAATTTGAAGTAAATCGAGTGAAAATTATTGAAGTTGTCACGCCAATTGGAAAAAAGCTGTTTCGAGAAGTTTCAAGTAGTCGGCCATTTTGTACACCAAAAAAAAAGATATATATATATATTTTTTCTAACAGCTTGATATTCATACTAAATAGATGTATAATTAATTTTATGAGTGAATCACCTTTTCATACAAAACAAAAATCGTTATATTCGCACGTAATTTTATACCCGTTACTGTGGCCTAACCCCTTAAAATCGGCAAATGCGATAGGTCGATTGATTTTAATTCTCTTTTGTCTCTTGTCGCAGGCAACGAGTTCGGTCACCCCGAGTGGCTGGACTTCCCTCGGGTCGGCAACCAAGACAGTTATCATTACGCCAGGCGCCAGTGGAATTTGGTGGACAACGAGTTGTTGAAGTACAAATTTATGAACAATTGGGATCGCGAGATGAACATGCTGGAAGCAAAGTACGGCTGGTTGCACTCGGACCCCGTAAGTTGGGTCGCCGAAACACGTGATCCTGGGAAGTTCTGGAACGTGATCCCGGATCGCGAGATCGTTTCACGTGCCATTTTTGTGTACACAGGCCTACGTCAGCTGGAAACACGAGGACGACAAGGTGATAGTCTGCGAGCGAGCCGGTCTCGTGTTCGTTTTCAATTTCCACACGAGCAAATCGTTCCCCGACTATACCGTGGGCGTTTACGAGCCGGGCGTCTACAGAAACGTTCTGAACAGCGACGATCCACAGTTCGGGGGTGAAGGACGACTGGACACGAGCATCGATCACTTCACGAAGCCCGAACCGTTCGCCGATCGTCCGAATCGCATGATGATCTATACGCCCTGCCGCACAGCGGCCGTCTACGCTCGAGGTTAACGACTTTTCACGAGACATTTATTCGAGCACCCTTCGAACTTCTGAAACTCGAACTTGTCGCTTTTTCAGCTTCCTGAGTTTCGTTTCATCGGGGCAGATTGGTGCCTTGAGAGGCTTGATCGACGCTGAGGCAATTCGATCGGATTAACGATCAGAAGGATCGGGAGCAATAGGCCACTACGATCGGTAGCGATGGATCACGACGATCGGTAACGATAGATCGCGACGGTCGGTAACGTCCGACCGCGTTTTTTTTCTAACGTCTATTTTTATAGTCCACGGCATAATCCAAAATGCCCATCCATAATGCCAAAAAACGATGGAAATCGATATTTTTTTATAGAATATTGTGAAAAAAAAATACTCGGCGCCTTCGGACGCGTCTCATGTGATACGTCATTTGCACAATAAAAATATTGTTTGTTAAAAAAGGGCCAATTACTCAAATATTCAATTATCCGTAATGCGTTCCCTCCCACAGTAGGGTATTTTACTCTATGTGAGAAAAATACTATGAATGTATTAATAAGGTGGTTTTTGCAATAAGCAATCGGATAATGTTGGTTTTAATTTATAAAAACACAAAATAAATTTTCTAATCATTTTAGAATAAAGGATTTCTATCTGTTCAACGAACATGCGAAACGGTTGTCGCCATAATGGATTCCGACGTGACTAAATTGACATATTAAACATAGAAAGCGGTAGACGTCTTACTCTCTAACTTGTGAAAGAAAGCGTTAACTATATATTTTCGTTTGTCATAGTTAATGGCAAATTTTCAAATAGTTATCTGTACTCCAAAAAAGAACAAATGAGTTTTTTTTCGGACTATGACTTTGGACCGCTTTCCGCAAGTTTTAACCAAGTCTTCCTCAAATTTATATCAATTGGCATTTTAATCCACAACTTTCCCGGTGTTTTTACACTAGTATTCTTACGTTTAGGAACAACACACAAAAGATAGGTATTGTAACTAACTTTTGACGAGGCTGCTCAGGGTTTTGCACGGGCGCCTGTACCGGCTGCCGAGCCCGAATAATCAAATTTTCGGTTAGGTAAAATAAATAAATTTCAGCTAATAAATATGTGGAATGCATATGATTGACTTTAGAAATGTTATTGATCTTTTTTGTTTATCTACATCGCGAATAAGTTATTAACCAAGTTGAAATGTGACAAGCGCGCAATTTAGTTCTCAGTAACTGGTATCACTGAGCTCAGATACGAACTCCACATCGTGAGCGCGTAGCTGTCAAACATTCTTCGCGAATTCCGTTTTTTTGTTCGGCGAAAATGGAAAGATGGAAGGAAAAAATGCAAACCGAAAAACAGTACAATCGACGGTTGAAGGAAGTACAGCCTGGAAAACGCCGGAAAAAAGTAGTTGAGCCGGAAAATAATGTGCAGTCGAGGGACGACGCGTAATTGATTTGAAGGTTATGTCGAAACACATGCACTGCAGCTTCTGTGAAGAATGATTCAAAATATTTAAATACCCTTTCTGAAACCGCGGTAAGAAATTTATAGCAAGGAAGCAATAGTTTGTGTGTTTCAAATTTTGGCGCCTATTCAAAATGGCCGACTTGGCAGCAGCGTTGCCACGTGCCGTAGGGCGCTTTGGCCGCGAGATGCGTGACGATAGATAGGTATACTGTACAACAAAGACAGAACACAGTACAGAGTAGCATTCTGTCTCTCGTTCTACCATGTAACGCATAACTCTAACCTCATTACTCGTATTTATTCCATGTTTCGTAAACAGTGTTTAATTTATTCACGAAAAAAATACAAGTACATGTTCTACACGATGAAAGATAACTAATTAACGCTTCATCGGTTTTAGGTTTAAATGTAAACTGAACACTTGCAAAATTTAAGTGATTCTGATGAAAATGAATGACATTCCGTTCAATGCGGACACAGAGGTCATTTTGCCAAGTCGATTCGTTCTGAGCTTACACTTACAGTATTTTGTGTTCAATTCCCTAAACGGCGTATTTTTTCTCCTAAATTTATTTCCGATGTACACAGATCACTAAGTAATAAAGAAAGTATAGAAGAAAACATCGAGCAAATCTGTAAAACGATTTCGCTGTGGTACCCAGGTTATGTCCCACACCGGGTCTCACCGTACCGATCGATAGCAGCGACGCGCAGTGGCGTTGAAGCGAATGAAAAGCTCGAAATTCGCCGCCGAAATTCGCCATCGTTTCTAGACCTGTATGTAAGACCGTGGCTGAAATTTCCTGTTTTATTTCACGAATATCTCGATAACGAAACAGACAAAACGCTGTACTCTTCGTTGAAATTATTCATATAAATCTCAAGATTTTTTTCCGCCTATTTGCATTCAATTCTTACTATTTTGTTATGTCGCGACAGTCGTATTAGAGTTCAGATGAAGCTTTTGCTATGTCCCCCGTGCATCAGAGCCTAACTTCAATAATTAATTGCTCAACAATCACGCAGACGAAGTACTTGAAATTTTCCGAGTCGTAACACCTGTTTGCAAATATCGTCAATAAATTTCGCAAATTTTTACTATTTCGCGATAGCTGAGCAACCTCCTCAGCCAAAAAAATGTACGTATTCACAATTGGCATAGCGTCGATTGTTTACTATGCAAGTAGCGTCACGAACCGACGCAGCATGGCGGCTAATGCATTCAAATTTGAAATGTCAAATTTAAATGCATTTTTATGGCACTTATCGATTTCATAAAATCAAAATCAAAATTCTAGTAGTTTATTACCTCCAAAGGATCAAATTGCGCCACCTGTCAAAAAAGGGAGTAATACCCTATCGAAGCCATTTCGTCCTACAATTCTTTAATGTTCCCTACATCTAGTGATACTGTACACAGTTACGTATCGTCGATGTTGAAGTTTGCACCGTTAGAGTGGAACGAAAATTCTTTTCCCATTATTTCTCCATTTTCCGTATGATGCAAAATCTTATCCGGCAAATGTGGGCTGTAGATTTTCGATCAGTATCCTGAAAACCGTTTGGGTGCTTTTCGTAGCCCAAATTTGTCGAAAAAATAAACTTCGAAGTCCGAACTTCCGTTGCGTTTCAGCGTCGCAAACTTCAATATCATTACGTATCGAGACTCTTGAATTCCGATTCGTTGACGTCGTAATCGCGCATCTTGTCCTCCCAAATCCACCAGGTGTTGAGCAAGCCCACGTCCACGATCCTCCTGTGAAACGTGACGTAGCGGGGCCTCAGGTACGTGCAGGTGGCTCTGTAATTGGCGCACTCCCTGTCGTAGTCGTCTATCCACACGAGCGACAATATTCCCAAATTCAGACGCCTCACCACGTTCTCGGCGTAGCAGCGTTCCATAAATTTAATGTGCTCGACCGCGCTGGGATTGCGCACACCTTGGCCCACGGGAATCACTCGCATCGTGTTCCTCAACAACTCTTGGCGGAAGGAAACCTCGTCTGGATTATTTTTCACCAGGTAGCAGGCGCCTCCTAGAACTTCATTCCGCAAGTAAATATCGTAAAAATCGAATCCTGCGACATAATCAACTTACCAGTGGCTTTGAAGGAAGCGCGAACTGGGTGCGCCTTGCAATTCTTCGCCACGTCCACGGCTACCTCTTGATAATCGAGGTAAACGTTTTTCCAGAATTTGCCTGAAATTTGAAGTTATTGGGAATATTAGGGTAAAAGGACGCGCGAATGGACGAAAGCTGATTTATATTTAAAACTAGCTTTCCGGCCGCGGCTTCGCTCGCGTAGACTTGTGTTGAAAGCTCCTTAAGGCAGTAGTCTGGTCTAGACATTTGACAAAATCAATTTTTTTTCTTCATTTTATTATTCCTTAGACCTTTCTTAATACGCTCGTGAAAACCGTTTTTTGATATTTCAAAAATTTGCAGAGTAATAGAAATAATAAGCAAGCCGCGCGCAAACCTCATCTAACGGTATCAAAACTTCGAACGCGTTTATCTCAGAACTATGTTTTTCAAATCGGCGCCCACGATATCTCGATAACTAATTGACCGATCGAGCTCAAATTTTACACATACGTTCGGTAGCCTCTTTCTGAGGACTGGTAGCAGAATTGAGTCGAACAATAATTTTGCCCACATTTTATAACTCGTCGAATACCCGAAAATGTATGAAATATCGTTAATCAAAGTTTAACAGGCCGCCATTTTGTAACAAAATTTTTTTAAGTATTAATTCTGCTACCAGTGCTCAGAATACTCATACAGATTGAGAATATATATATATATTTTTTTTTCAGATGCATACATCATCCAGAGTGGGCGTCGATTGAGGCGGTTTTCGGCGGCCCATGTTGTAAAAAAATAAAAAACTACATGAAAATATTGAAAATAATTTTTTTTTAAATGTAGATACATTCTCAATGGAACAATAAATACATATGTAAAATTTCATCAAGACAACTTCAACGGTTTAAAAGTTATTCCAACCCAAAAATGACGTCAAAAATCTCACTCTAGACCAGACTACTGCCTTAAGGTAGTACGAGCGCGCGCTCTTGATTTTTATAGATTTTGTACAAATTTTAAACCAGACATTATTCATATCATTATGCATGTTTGAGTGAAATTTCAGAACAGTCGACTATTTAGATTGGGAAATAATGGGTTTTGAAATTGCAACTTTTAACACTGCAGGGTCAGCATTGAAATTTTGACAGAATAATTTTCGGTAAAAAATATTTGTCCCCTATAGTAAGACATATGGCAACACCGCATCGTTCCACTTATCCAATGACGTGAGTTTGTGCGGCATATTTTAAATAATACTGCAACACAAATCTCTATTTGGAAGTAATTTTTAATCTAACAAGATTTTAATTAATTATGAATGAACCAACACTTTTATTTGTTTATGAAGATAACATGAACAATATAAAATATTAATATCTATAATGTAAGTATTTTTTGTGTGATAAAAGTTTTTAATTTCAGAAACACGATAATTATTTTTTTCTCGAAATATTGAACAATACTGCTCTGCGGTGTTGCCATATGTCTTCATATTATAGAGGACAAAAATTTTTTACGAGGAATTACTCAGTTTTTACGGAACGTTTTCAGCAAAACTGAATAGTAAAGGCAATCCAAACTTTTCGCTCTTTCCCTAACTAGGTTGCTATCTAAACATAATTTTTTTTCAAAATTTATGAACACAATAGAGTGGTACAAAAATTATGCAACCTGACTTTCGGTCAATGCAGACCCTGCAGTTTTAAAAGTTGCAATTTGAAAACCCATTATCTCCCAATCTAAATAGTCAACTGTTCTGAAATTTCACTCAACATGCTAATGATGTGAACAATGTCTGGTTAAAATTTGAACAAAATCTATAGAAATCGAGAGCGCGCTCTTACTACCTTAATGAAATGTGCTCCTGAAATGTTTCATTAAGGGGAGGGTAGGGGTTTGCACTTTTGAAAAATCGATTTTTTTTGTCTTTTCTTATAGTTAAACATTCCAAGAATATAATCCCAAAATTTCAAGTCAGAACAAAACTCTCGAAGTTGTTGACTATTTAGTCCCGCTCCTCTAACACTGTACCTCCGACTTCTCTAAACTTCAAACACGTTTTTCTCGAAACCACTTTTTCAAAGTCCGTGTTCACTGCCATTTGAAAACTACATGACCGATTTATTTCAAACTTGGTACACACTTTCTACATATAAAATACCTCCCCCCAATGGTTAGTTTGAGATTTTTGTTACATTAAGGGGGTTTTCCACGCCCAAAATGGCGGAATTTTTTGTGAAAAATAGCACTTTTCACTTCACATGACCACCAAAAATTTAGAAATGAAAAAAATAAAGATCAAAGACCGTTGGGGAGAGGTTTTGATGATACTTTGACTAAATTTTAATGGTACTTGATTTCAGAT
This sequence comes from Ophion slaviceki, assembly GCA_944452715.1. Lineage (NCBI taxonomy): Eukaryota > Metazoa > Arthropoda > Insecta > Hymenoptera > Ichneumonidae > Ophion > Ophion slaviceki. The sequence continues at coordinate 61,132,319 of OX101784.1, forward strand.
AATTTCTAGCTGAGATACAGTGAACACCGCAAATCGTGTTTTTCCAAAGGCGTTCTTGGAAAAACTTTGTCACCGGCTTGTTTGTGGATATTTTCGCGTACAAATTTCACGGAATGTTCTTGAAATGACACTTAACAATGTACAAAAGTTTTTAACAAATTTACTCTATCCATATAGATGAAAAAAATTCGCAAGTGTTTTTTTTTCACGCTGACACCCCTACCCGCCCCTTAAAAAATCAGAGGGTCCCGATCCTCTAGGCTATAACCTCAAAATGCAAGGCCCGTGAATGAAACTCACCCCATCGTTCCACGAATGTCCCTTTGAACCTTTCCGGAGTCTCGAAATTCTTGACTTTGTCAATAAATTCGAGTCGCTTCGTCCGCAAATCATTAAATGTCCTTTGCACTCGGTCAAAACCGAGAGTTCTACGCAAAGCCATGACAGCACTTTGTTCTCGCTCGTCGACTAATCAACTGCACGCTAAAACTCTCCAAACTGTCATCGTGCGCGCAGTTGTACTTTTTATTCGGCAAATTCAAATCAATCTTTTTAATTCGTACTAATTCATGTTTTTCCTGTTTTTGAGTTAACAACTGAGTAAAAAGTACAGTTGAAGCCTCGAGTTGACGAAGTTGATGAAAATAATGGCCGGTGCGACGTGAAGCTAGCTACTCACGTCCACTTTTCTGGGCAATTTATTCAGAGAGTATTGAATAATCGCGCAAATAAATGAATAATAAAACAAATTATAGTACTGTTTTGATTACAAAATTAATCTCGCTGGACTTTAGTCCAGCCGTTTACGGAGGATTCGGCATAAAGAGGAGCGAAATGAGCTTCGCAGCTGTACCGCTAGATGGCGCCGCGGCGTGATTTCACGGACAAGCTGGGATTCCCGCGCTACGATCGCCCCGTCCGATTTCGCTGACACTTTGTTGCTCGAAATCTGAAGCGCACCACGTGCGATAACGGCCGCCGTTTCGTCTCATTGTTCCTTCAGGGTCGTGAAGAATTATATTTCCGCCACAGAACGATCCATCCGGCAAGATACGTAGAAGGAATTAAGACCTCTAACACCACCGTATCTTACGAAATATTGTGGTAAGTTTACATTTCTTCGTCGCGGTAAACATTTTCTAGTACGAATATGAGGCTTTTTTTGTGTAGAGTGCTGAACATATTTATATTCATTTCTAATTAGAAATTATACAAGAAAAAGTCCTATTGAGGGGTTCTTCGAGCGTTAACAGAGTCCTTGGTGCCGAGGAACTGTAATTGAATTGTACGATAAAAATGAAACGCATGTACCCGTAGGAGCCTGTAAGGGCCTACACACTTGATGGGAGATCCCCTTAGGCACCTAAAAATAACAGAATTTTGAAGATTTTTTTGTGTTCAAACGATTCTATATACTCGAAATTTTATGTACATTTTATTATGTCCTTTAATTTTACCATTTTTTTTATTTAAAAAAAGGCGACACACTACACTGGCTTCAAAGACAGTATCGTCTGAGTTGTTCCACGGTGTACAATCTAGCGTCTGATGCATTGATCCGTAACATCAGAGCTAAGAAGTTTCAGTTTCCTGAGATGCACAAGCTCTATGTAAACCTAAAAAACCCGTAGAAAAGTTGAAATTCGAAAAAGCGTAAGTGTGTGAAAAAGTCATATTTTTCATGAAACATTGATTATAGTATTTGTTAATGAAAAAGTAGTCGTTAAAAATAATTTCCAAGAAACTTTAGGTTCTCGTAGACGGTAATTATGTTATCTAAATGTGTGCAAAATTTTAAAACGATCGATCAAATAGTTTTTGAGTTACCTTGTACAAGGCTCTCGAAAAAGGAGTTTTCAGAAAAACGCGTTTAAAGTTTCGCGACTCAAAACTGGTGGGGCTAAATGGCCTACAGACTAATCTGCGATTGCAAACCCTTAAAGCAGTCCCTCAGGTCATGAGCTCTTTACGTTACAAAAGAATGTCCTTAAGGCGTTAGGCCACAGACACGGGTTTAAAATCATGTGCGAATTTAACAATTTTTTTTTCCTATGAAAAAGTGATTCACTTATAAAATTAATTACACATCTATTTAGTATGAATATCAAACTTTCAGAAAATATATTTGTTTTTCGATGTACAAAATGGTCGCCTAAATATTGTCTTCTATCTTTTTTTTAGGCGCTCCGCGGCGTGACGTTTAGCATCCACAATTTTTTACCTAGAACAAAAAACAAAAATTCTCGTCAATCTAATTAGAATACCTAGAGAAGTACGTACGGAATTTAAAAAATATTGTATTATTCAAACATTGTAGGCATTTGATCTTAAGAAATTAATTTTCAGTGAAAAATTTCGTTATAACGGCTTATAAACTGCTCATAAAATGAAAAGTTTTTGATTAATCAGAAATTCCGTACGTAGTTCTCTGCGAAATGCAATTAGGAACATAACTTTTGAATTTGAAGTAAATCGAGTGAAAATTGTTGAAGTTATTTGTCACGCCAATTGGAAAAAAGCTAGTTCGAGTAATCGGCCATTTTGTACATCGAAAAAAAATATATATATATTTTCTACCAGCTTGATATTCATACTAAATAGATGTGTAATTAATTTTATAAGTGAATCGCTTTTACACACGAAAAAAAATTGTTAAATTCGCACATGATTTTATACCTGTTACTGTGGTAAGGGCCTTGATGTAACAACTTTTAACTAAAAAAAATTCATAAAAATAGCCTTTTTTAGCAACTAAAGTGAGAAGACCCCTTGAGTTATGGCCTTCTAATCACCTTCAAGAATGTTTTAGTGATTTTTGTAGCCTGAATGGGTAAAAAAATTGGGTAATATGAAAAAAAAATTCATTGCATCCCAGCGATGCGAACTTCAGTACCATGATTATCCATTCACAACAGGAGACCCTGTATACATGCGTATTCTTTTTTCTGCCATCCATTCTTAGCTCTCCATTTTCACCCACACATACATGCGTCACATCCGGCCTCACAAAATTCGCAACGCCAATAATTCACATTTCCCCTACTGTGTCCCATCATTTGTCCCATCTCGTGACCCAAAAAAGTCAATCCGACGAGCGCAAAAATATTTTTTCGATATTAAAATTCCAACAACCACAACTACTTTCCATTGCATCTAAATTCCAAAAATGAAATTTCGCTTCTCACGAATAAATGATATTCTTCAGAAAACCCACGGGCTCACAATTGGGTCATGGACGAATCGTCGGATCCCCTGGCGACGTCCGTGCAGATCTCGGACCAAGGGTCGGACGAGGTCGCGCAGCATCCATTGGCGCTGATCGATCCTGGCGATCTGGATCTACCGAGCCAAAGATGGGGATTTTGCCGGCTGAACGATCGTTCCTTGGCTATCTACGAGGTGACCGTGCCGCTCGATTCGTCGGCTTTGCGCATAAGAAAGCACGTGCACGTCGATCGGTCCAATGGCGTTTGCACCTCCTACGTTTTGGATCGCATGATCAGCGAGATAACGGCGGTGAGGGCAGTTGACGTGGAGCGTTGCGTCGAGGAACTTCACATGATGCACGTGTGCGGCGGGGGACCAGCCGCGTCCAGATTTCCACCCAAGGTCCATGCCAACGCCCGTGTCGACGTTTACGGCAAATGGCGTCACAACTCGTGCCGAATAATCGTACCGTGGACCGGACTCCCGTGCAACGCTTGCGAGTCGCTGGAAAACGAACTCGCGGAAATGGAACGAGCGAACAAACGGAAGAAAGTGGAAGGCGACGCTCCCAAGAGAATCAACGTCGCCAATCTCAGCCACAGGAAACAGAGCCAGATCATTCTTTTGCGCAAGCGGCGCAAATCCTGGTACCGGAAGAAGAGAAACGCCGAAAAAGAGATGAAACTCATCGACGACATGATCGCGGAAGTTGCGGAAGAGCCGGAACGCACTGATGAAAACGACGATGATGAACTGTGACGTATCACAGTTCTTCGTCTATCGTCACGAAAATTCGTAAATCGTCACGAAAATTCGTAAAGTGTCACGAAAATTCGTAAATCGTCACGAAAATTCGTGAATTTTTGCGACAAACTCGCATTTGCCTTGAAACAAAGGTTTTCTATGTTTGTCCTCGTTGCTACTGCTCTGGTGGATTCGGGCGTTTGGGATGTTGACATAATATTCAACGTAATTGCGGAATTACGCAACTGGTCGTAAATGAGCGCCTTTTTCTTTTCTTCCATCGTTACGTGTTTTCGTGCCTTTGTGAGGATATGCGGCACGGAATAAAACGAAAACAAAACTACGTTGATTCGACACTCTGAAGATGAGAGAGAAATATTATAGACTAAGAAAACGTGACGTTGGTTAACAATGTAATTGTATCAGCTGCAAAGCTTATAAAATATGCCGTGGGAAAGCACAGATAAGAAAAATAAACGTATGAGATGCTGGAAGTTGCTTTCGTTATGGAGCGGTTGATGTTAATTAAGATAATTATTCGTCAGTGGGAAAAAAAATATTTAGACATTACCCGAATTTATTAGCAACGTTGAATAATATTTAGGCTCAAAGGATTTCGTAAAATTATTGATTGTTGAAGTCTTAGGCCACAGTTACGGGTATAAAGTCATGTGCGAATTTAACAATTTTTTTCGTATGAAAAAGTCATCCACTCATAAAATTAATCACACATCTATTTAGTATGAATATCAAGCTGTTAGAAATTTTTTTTTTTCGATATTCGAAATTGCCGACTACTCGAAAATTCTCGAAACAGCGTTTTTTCCAATTGGCGTGACAAATAACTTTAACAATTTCCACTCGATTTGCTTCAAATTTGAAAGTTATATTCCTAATTAGATTTCGCAGAGAAGTACGGAATTTCTGATTAATCGAAAACTTTTCATTTTAGGAGCAGTTATAACGAAATTTTTCACTGAAAATTCATTTCTTAAGTTCAAATACCTGCAACTTTTGAACAAAAAAATATTTTTTTAATTCCGTACGTACTTCTCTGGATATTATAATGTAGATTGAGGAGAATTTTTGTTTTTCGCTCTAGGTAAAAAATTGTGGATGCTAAACGTCACGCCGCGGAGCGCCTAAAAAACATAAAAGAAAATATTAGTAGTCGGCCATTTTGTACATCGAAAAAAAAATATATATATTTTCTAACAGTTTGATATTCATATTAAATAGATGTGTGAAAATTTTATGAGTGATTCACTTTTTCATACGAAAAAAATTGTTAAAATCGACCCTGATTTCATACCCGTTACTGTGGCCGAAGGCCTTAGAATAATTATTCGTCAGTGGTAAAAATTATTTAAAAATTGCCCGAATTTATTAGCAACGTTAAATAAGTATAGTTTTTATTTAGCCATTCTTGCCTCTCGGGCTTAAGAATATTCCATCAAATTACGGCGGTTACATACTTTTCTCTTATCCTACGCTTAAGTCTAGATATAATCTTGTCTTTGGATTCCATTACTCTTTTTCTCTATTACTACATTTCCATTACAACTTATCGTCTTGTACCCTTTTTACTTCTTGTTTTCTCTTGTTCGCACCTTTTCCTCGAACTTTCTCACGTATTCACAGAGTACGGGCCTAATGTCTGTATTTAACAGTTCGTTCCATCCTATCTGTTTCTTTGCTTCTACAAAGAGTTATTCCACGCTCGTCCTCACATCTCTACTTACCATTTTTTTAAGTGCCTCACATTGCCTTAAATGCTCCAAATTCTCTTTTCCTTTCCCGCACGGTCGGCACGACTCTTCTTTAAACCCTTTATTTCCCTCTCTCCCCACGTTGCCGCATCTCATTCTGGCCCACTGTTCTTTGTCTTCTCCTTTTATTTTTTCCTGATCCCAATATTTTTGCATTCTTACATTTCTTACACGATATTTATACTCCATGCAGTATTTCGAGCTTTCTATTCTGCACCAGTCTCCCTAGCAACGTCGAATAATATTTAGACTCAAACGATTTGGTAAAACTATTGATTGTTAAGGCGGGATATACATTTACAACGATCAAAAAATCGATTTTTTTCTCTTTAAACGATAGAACTATATATGTAGAATATTTTCCCAAAGTTTCAAAGCGAAATTCGAAAAACTTCAAACGCGTTTTTCTCAAAACTGCATTATCAAAATTGGCGTGCAAGATTACTCAAGAATTATTAAGCCGATTGAGTTGAAACTTGGTAGAAATATTGATAATATTGATACCTTCTACTTAACGAGAATTGTTTTTAAAAATTGAAAAAAAAAACTACTTTTTTAATCCACATTTTACAGAAATGTTGCGTGAAATGTTGATTTTTTTGTAAATGCGTGCCATTTTCTCAAATTTGCATTTTCTTCATTTTAATTACCGTCACATAGAAACCATACATGATCTAACTGAAAAAATGTTTGAACTTTTTTGCAAGTCAAAGTCTATGGGAAGCTAGACTGCACGCCGATTCGCAACGCCCGCGGCGAGCTTGCTGTAACACTCTGCCACAGCTCCGCCATTTAGATGATGAATTAATTTTAAAAAATTGTTGCGTACACTCTTATTGCGTATTGCATATACTTTCAAAGTATACCTAAAGTTTTATAATTGTAGATTAATTATTTCTTAATTTAACAAATCCCTCAATACTGCTTATTTTTTTCCTGTCTAAATGTATATCCCGCCTTAATTTACGTTATATTTTCAGTTGAATTATTAATTTCTCATGGGCCTGCATAAAGTTGGGGTCCAAAAAACGGGTCGAGATTTAATAATTTCTGATGAGAGTATTGGGATGATGGGGTCGATACTCTACCCTCCGTGTGCACACTATATCTTTCGAGACACGATGCGTCAATAGGGCCTTTGAGGGAAACCTGATTTTCAAAACTTTCTAGGCTTCCCAGAAATTTGATAAAACTCGGAGTCGCTTTCCAAAGTGTCTATGACCCAGAAGCTGCGAATGTTAAAAGTTTAACTTAGCTCGTGGCCGGAAAAAAGAGGCATTTTCGTAATTTTTTCTGGAAAAACGTGTACAGTTTTTCATTTTTTTGTACATTGAGAAATATGGGTTTTAGTAGCTGAAAATGTTTGTGCTGAAATATATTAATACATGTGGTAGATACGATTTGTGCAGCTGTTGGAAAAAAATCCTTCGCGCTGACCACTGCTGATCGAAAACAAATCCGAAAAAAAAATTTTTAACGCATTTAGTTTCTGCATTAAATTCATCCTAGAGTACTTGAACGGAGGATTTATTGAAATATTGATTTTTGAAAAAATAGCCGCAGTTCGAAATGAAAAGTATCGATTTTCGGTAAAAAAAGAAGCGTCGAAAAAAAAATTCCTTCGTTCAAGAATTGCTTTTTAATATGTAAAAAAAACTTATAAAATTTGAAGTTTATCGGTGCAATGATTTTTGAGATGCGGTGGGCACCGATTTTGAAAAAAACTTGTTTAAAGTTCGCTGGGTCGCGCAGCGTACCCATAAACGCCCATAATTCCCTCAATTTTGAACGGATTGACTTGAAATTTCCGCAGAATATTTGTGAAATGTTATATTTTGAGAATCCGTCGAAAACCAAAAATGAATATTTTCACAAAATTCAACCAGGTGTGAGCCCTTAAAACTACGTGTAAGCCCTTAAAAGTAAGTGTAAGCCCTTAAAAGTAGGTGTAAGCCCTTAAAACTAGGTGAAGGCCCTTAAAATTAGGTGTAAGCCCTTAAAAGTAGGTGAAGACCCTTAAAACTAGGTGTAAGCCCTTGAAACTAGGTGAAGACCCTTAAAACTAGGTGTAAGCCCTTGAAACTAGGTGAAGGCCCTTAAAACTGGGTGTGAGTCGTGAAAAATAGGTGTAAGCCCTTAAAAATAAGTGTAAGCCCTTAAAAATAGGTGTGAGCCCTTAAAACTAGATGTCAGCCCTTAAAACCGTTAGTAAAAATTGAAGTATTGTCGAAAATGCAGAAAAACGGGTAAGTCCGAATTGTCGACTGTATCTTTCAAGACCCAGTATACACGCAGGCGTACAGCATAGTCTTGCCAAGAATGATTGCTTTTGATCCAAAAATAATGCTAAACAATGAAGTTATTATTCAAACAAAGGCCGCCACTGCTGCATGGCCAATCGGTGTAGGTGCTCCCGGCAACTAGGGTCACTTCAGACAAAGAACCTACTTTCAATACACAAGACTTTCGTATGACCACTTTTCGGAAATTGAAAAAAAAACTACGAAACTGACAACTTGAAGAATAAGTTCAATTTTCGACCAAAAATGTGACTTCACCCATTTGTCATCAACAAATGTATAAAAATACAAAAAAATAATCCTTTCACATGTTAGAAAATGTTATCAACTCCGTCTGAATTTTTAATGAACCGGAGACTTGATTTTGAGATGGAATCTTCAAATCCATTTCTCTGCGAATTCGTCATTGGCAGCACTGTCCGAAAGTGGTTTGTTTTCGGCTTAGCCTGAGAGGGAGCGATGAAAATAATAAATACGCGCGATGCGATTGCGATCGGCGTGTGTACGCGTATGAGAGCCCGAGAGGTCGCCGGCGGGCTGAGTTGCTGTAAACAAAGCAAGCGCTCGTAAAGTCGCGAAACAATGAAGCGAAAGTGTTGCGTTCCTATGTGCAATTCGGCCGCCAAGTGCACCACTTGCCAAGTCGGTCTGTCCTACTTCAAAGCGCCGAAGGAATCGTCGCTCACGAAAAAATGGGAACTCGCTCTGGGCCTCAAAGAGCAGAGCCTGACACCGCGAGTTCGAGTCTGCAGCTCGCACTTCCGGAAGGCCGATGTCGTCACGAAGAGATTCGTCAGCTTGAAACGTCCCAGTACTAATAGCAAGGTGAGCACGCAAAAATCCAAAATGCTCCCCAAAAAGCGCATGTCGGGCTTGATAGATCGAAGTGTTTTGTTTTGTTTTTTTTTTCAGATGATTCTCGAAATTTCGAAACTCGAACGCGAAGCCATTCCCACGACGTTTCATCACGAGGCGCGACCGTGCGGCCATAGAGTCAGGCCGGCCAACAAGCAAGTGTCGTCGACGATGAAATCATCGCGATCCGAGGGATCGTCCTCGGCACCGGCGTCTTCGCAGAGCGACGACGACGAGGACGAGAGCGACGAGAGCTCGGGCGACGAAGGACGCGCCGAGAAACGAAACTCGCGACCGACCCGACGAGATTATCGCATGCTCGCTCGAAGCGTCGAGCATCGCTCGCTCCGCCGACAAATTCGAGCCTACGCGAATTTGGAAAAAAAGTGGCTGGAAAAGTCGAAAGCCCTCGACAAACAGATCCGTATGCTCGGCAACCGGATACGCGAGCTCGAGATGGAAGAACTGGAATCTCACAAGAGCCAATGAAAAAGTTACTGTTCAACGGCGCTTTTTTCGTATATTTTTTTTTCGTTTTTTGTACTAAGTACGATGCTTTTCAATAAAAAAAATGATAAAGTTTAATAGAAATCGGTATAGTAATATAGGTTGCAGGTTATTAGTTCATTTCCAGTCCCCATTGGGATGGGTTTGCGTTTAAAGAGGTTGCTCAGCTAACGCGAAAAAGTAAGAATTTGCTGAAATTTATTGAGGATATTTGCGCACAGGTGTTACGACTCCGTGTAAAATTTTAAGTACTTTGTCTGCGTGATTGTTGAGCAAATATTGAAGTTAGGCCCTTATACACGGGAGAGGTAGCAAAAGCTTCGTGAGAACTCTGATACAACTGTCGCAACATAATGAAAATAGTAAGAATTTAATGGAAATAGGCGGAAAAAAATCTTGAGATTTTTATGAATAATTTTAATGAATAGTACAGCGTTTTGTCTGTCTCGTTATCGGGATATTCGTGAAATAAAACAGGAAATTTCAGCTGATTCGCGTAAAACGATAAAGCGCCCTACGGCACGTGGCAACGCTGCTGTCAAGTCGGCCATTTTGAATAGGCGCCAAAATTTGAAACGCACAAACTATTGCTTCCTTGCTATAAATTTCTTACCGCGGTTTCATAAAGAGTATTTAAATATTTTGAGTCATTATTTACAGAAGCGACAGGCATGTGTTTCGACATAACCTTCAAATCAATTACAGGTCGTCCCTCGACTGCGCATTCCTTTCTTCGGCTCAACTACTTTTTTCTGCCGCTTTCCAGGTTGTACTTGCTTCAACCGTCGATTGTACTGTTTTTCGGTTTGCATTTTTCCCTTCCATCTTTTCATTTTCGCCGAACAAAAAAACGGAATTCACGAAGGATGTTTGATAGCTACGCGCTCACGATGTGGCGTTCGTTTCTGAGCTCAGTGATACCAGTTACTGAGAACTAAATTACGCGTTTGCCACATTTCAACTTGGTTAATAACTTATTCGTGATGTAAATAAACAAAAAAGATTAATAACATTTCTAAACAGTCAATTATATGCATTCCACATATTTATTAGCTGAAATTTATTTATTTTGCGTAACCGAAAATATGATTATTCGAGGTTGGTAGCCGTTACAGGCGCCCGTGTTTAAGCATATGCGTGCCTCTTGCCGCCTGCCCCGCAAAGACCGTGAGCAGCCTTCTTAATATCCCTCTGTCTTCTTCTTTCAAACACTTTTTCGGCCACCTATCTTCCGGCATTTTCATTATCGCACATAGGTAACTTACTGCTCTTTTCCAAACTACTATATGCCCCTTATTCCCGTCTCCATTCTTCATATGTAGCTCGGGGGATTGTCATTTATACCCATTGCCGTTTTAACATATTTACCCTGCAATTTTTAATAGATCAGTATTTTCGGTGAGTGAACTTTCCATTCGCTGATTTCCAAGTAATTCGAAACGCAAAAACTTCGAAGTTCGCAATGTTTGAATCGCGCGCGCACGCCCGGCAAGGCGGGTGGCGCCGCCGAGCGGATTTCGAGCGAAGCTCGTAACGAAACCGCCGCGAAAACTCGATCGGTAAGCAAAAAAGTTGCGAGCTTACGAAACGGAATCGTAAAATCAATTACACGCGATGATTTTGGCAATTGATATGACATTTTTTGCGGATTCTGATTTTTTTTAGTTAATTGTCAAATTTTACAGTTTTTTTTTACGAAAGATCGAATTTACAGCATCTCGGATCGCCAACGTAATTCGCAATAAATCGTAGAAACCGAATGACTAACGAAAAACGAGCGCTAAAATTGATCATATCATTTTTGTGCACGTAAGCAGAAAATCGTTTACAAAAGCGCTTTGTTATCTTCCGGGACATGCCTCCCCCTGCACAACCACGTAGCTTGACTTTTTGGGCCCGCGGTATTTGTTTCCATTACGCTCGGGCAACATCCCGAGTAGAAATATTGTCAGGCTGGCCTGATATTTGATCTGCGCCTGATCAGCTTGTAGTACGAAGGCCTTACTTAAGTTTGCCTTAATTTGCCTGATCAAGCTGGGGTCAGGCGGTGGTCGAGCAACCGGACTTACGGCTTACTTCAATTCGCCTGACCCGGCTAGCTTCAGGCGATGTCAAGCAACTGGACTTACGGGTTACTTCAATTCGCCTGATCCAGCTAATTTCAAGCAATCATCATGTAACTGGACTTCTACAGTTTGGCGCTAAAAACGTGCCTAACCTCATCTTGTCAAATGATACACAGACACGAGAGAAGCACGAGACATATTATTAATCACTTTATACATTTTTACATATAACGTGTACGTTGTGAATAAGATGGACAAACACAATCGGAAGAAGATTGCGCAACGACTGTGTCTGCGTGAATAGCGGGCTCTAAATAAGGGAAAAAACGAAGAAATAATACAGCAGCAAGTTAGTATAACAATTAATTTTTTTCAAAGACTTACAATTCTTAAACCTATAAATGTAAATTGAATTAAATCTGACTGTAAATTAACCATACGCCAAATTATATATGCGTTGGTTGAAATATTTATTATGATACATTTGACAGATCCGGAACAGATCCTCAGCGAGGAACAACTCGAAATTCCTGAGGATTGGCATGTGTTGGCGCTACCACTATGTAAGTAGATTTATATTTGTTTTGTGTATCGCTTTTATGATTCTTTACTTGGTCCGTCTCCTTTGTCAGAGGAGAAGAAGAGACAGCGTAGGCCAACCAAATAATGGTAAGCTGACAGCGTAGTTCAATCTGGTAAATGTTTTGCCATCGGTGCTGATTAGCCCGGACAGCGCAGGCTAACCGAATAATAATAAGTTAACTGCGCAGTTCAGTCAAGTGAAAGTAATTCTATTGGTGCAAGTTAGCCCATAAGAAATGCACTTCGGATGGACATTACATTCACTGAACTGACTACGCTGTCAACTTACCATTATTTGGTTGGCCTTCGCTGTACGGCCCCGGACAGCGTAGGCTAACCGAACAATGACAAGTTGACTGCGTAGTTCAGTTAAGTGAAAGTAAGTCCATCGGTGCAAGTTAGCCCATTAAAAATGCACTTCGGATGGACATTACATTCACTGAACCGCACTACGCTGTTAACTTACCATTATTTGGTTAGTCTTCGCTACGGGCCTGGACAGTGTAGGCTAACCGAATAATGATAAGTTGACTGCATAGTTCAGTTAAGTGAAAGTATTTCCATCGGTGCAAGTTAGCCCATAAGAAATGCACTTCGGATGGACATTACATTCACTGAACTGCACTACGCTGTCAACTCACCATTATTTGGTTGGTCTTCGCTGTACGGGCTCTCCTGCTTCGATTCTAATTTTCGTTAAAAAATGACCGCTCGCAGCTTTTGCAAAAATTTTTTTTCTTCTTTAAAGTAGATAATTGGATGGTGAGAAAAAGGAAAAAAAAATAGAGCTCAATTTTGTGCCACCCTAATAAAATAATGTGCATACCTTATATAGATATATATGTAGACATTGAATTCTAAGTGGGATGAACATTTTCGTATTTTTCAGTGGCTGTCATTTCGAAATATAGGGAACACGGAATAGAAGTTCTTTCGAAGCAAATTGGACAAGCTGTTGGAGCGGTATCAAGGCCTGATTAATTCAGCAAAAGACTGGGACAAGTTTCGAGCGTCGCGTAAAAAAACGAACAGAACGCCCAATATAACGTTTCCTAGAAACGTCTGGTCATAAAAACGTTGAGCTCTGTTTACTTTATTCACGAAGTTTCTTAAGTTTTTGTTTGAAAAATATATTAGTTTATTTCGGGATGATAAGTGGAATATAATACAGTGATATATCTTAGTTTATTTCGAGTTTTTGTTCTATTACAAATACAAGAAAAATGATGTTTGTTTTCCATATAGATATATGTGAAAAATATATGTGATAAATTTTATATTAAGATTAAAAAATAAACGATCAGCGTTATTTATAAAGTGGTACCTTTTTCTCTTTTGTGTATGCGTTGTATTTTTTATTTCAGGAAAAAATCGGTCATCCTGAGCCGTGAAAAATCATATGATTTTTCATTTTTATCAAGCCGTGAAAAATTAAGCCCTTATCAGGCCTTAATTTTTTACGCTGATCAGGCCTTGATCTTTTACACTGACCAGGCCTTGATTTTTTACCCTGATCAGGCCTTGATAGTTTACCCTGATCAGGCCTTGATTTTTTACCCTGATCAGACGGAAGTCAGGGATTGTGTTTCAAAAATCATCAGGGCTTGATAAAAAATTCTGATCAAGGCTGGAAAAAGAAGTCAGGATGCCTGATCAGGTGCTTATTGTAGCTGGAGCAAGATTTCTACTCGGGATCGCGCTCAACGCGTTACCGATTGCAGGCCCGAACAGCCGAGACGAAACTTCACATTTGAAGATCGAAGAAACAACAGCGATTCGAATCTTTAAGAGCACGTGCTTCAACATAACCTCACAAATTTGCGAACGAAGTTTTCTCATGGCTGGTTACGTATTTCAGGAAAATAAAAGCATCAGGCTCTGTAGAATTTACTGACGCAGAGCTTGACAATTTTCTTCTGCCCTAAATATTATCAATTGCTGAGAAATCGCTGTTCGAAAATTTCATTTTTCACTTGTCACGTGGTACGTCTTCTGGTCCGCCACAAGGGAGCTGATCGAGGCGTCTATCGAATTAAAAAACAACAATCGTGTTTTTCAAAGCACACGGCTGGATTTTTTGCAAAGTTACATTGACAAAGCAAACTTTAAGGCCTAATATACCTTTAGAAAAATTATGGTTTTTTAATTGGCTTAAATGATACATAAACATCCCAAGAATGATATAGTCCGAAGAAAAATGGGTTTAAGTGGGTTTTTCTTGAAACTATGTTTTCAAAATCGGGCGGACTTGTAGCTCCTACCAACCGATCGACTTCAAATTTCATCTGTAGCTTCTTAGATAGATTTTCTACCGAAGTACACACGATTTTCACGATCTCTTAATTATGACGGTTTGCACAAACAAATTAAGGGGCTATACCAGGTGCACGCTGAAAATTTGGGTGATTTTCGGGAATTTTTTGGAAGAAAAGTACTCAATTAAATGTTTCGGAAAATTAAGAATATATTTGTCTATATTTGACCTATATTACATAATTTTTTCATAGAAAAATATTGAGATCCAAGCGGCTTATGCGCTGCCTTCGGTGGCGCCAAAAAAAAAGTTCCTCCACTGCTGACACGATTCCGGCCGATTGAGTAGCTGAAACCGAAAAAAGAAAAAATGTCGTTAAACTGGAAGGTATTTCCTGTACAATGACGTAGGATTTTCGAAAAATATCAAAATCTAACAAAATGGCGTAGTTATGAAAAAAGTCTGTTTTCTTGCCTATAAAATGGTCGTTTTTTTCAATACCAAATCGTCAATTTTCATCCAATGAAAAACATCCTACGTCATTGTAGAGTAAATATATTCAAGAGTACTCAGTTCAAATTTAAAGTCAATCGGATAATTGCTCTTTGAGTTACAATGTCAGCAAATTTGAAAAATCTCATTTCGAGAAAAACGCGTTTAAAGATTTAACTGTCGATTTTTGCAAGATAAAATGATTAGAGATACGGCCTTGAAATTTTCACAGGATATTCTTGAAAGTATAAACAGTCGAAAAAGGCAAAAAAATCGATTTTTTTTAATGTGTCACACTGGTATAGCCCCTTAAGGCCGTTTTTTAGTCTCAAACACAACTTTCTTTCGAAATGGTGGCAAATCTGCAAAAATCGATGTTTGTAATTATCCTATGTACTTCGCTAGCAGAGCGAATGTAGATTGCGAAGAAAAAAATATTATTTCTTCTAGGTGCTCATGTACGTTTCCAACGAGTCCGCCCGTGGAGAGGTTAAAAAAGTTCTCTTTCTGCCTGCCGCTGAGCCGCCATTTTGTATATTTTTGGAAAATAAAAAATTGTATTGAGTACCTGCAGATATGCAAAAAACCCTCCACAGAAGCCTTTTTTCCAACCATACAAAGGTACATCACGCCTTAACGGGAGATATACACCTAGATGGTCGAGGTCGAGGAATAAGAAGCTATGAACATTCCGTCGACCGTAGCAGACCTACACTATGGGCCAGGTATCGATGATTCCATGTAAGTTGACAAATTTCATGATTTATTCATTCCCAAAATTTCAAACGCGTTTTTCTCAAAACCACGTTTTTCAAATCGGTACCCAAAATTTCTCGAAAACCAATGAACCGATTGCCTTGAGGTTTTTTGTGGTTATTCTATACACCATTATCTAGTACTTGTCATACAATTTTTTTTCCTGTTATTTAGTTTTTGTTTTATAGGCAAAATAATAACTAATTTTTGGCCCAAAAATTACTATTTATGTTCAAACGTCCGCCATTTTGTCATAAATCGATATTTTCAAAATCGGCTATGACAAGTACTAGATTATAGTATCTAATTTAATAATCTTTTGTTTTTTTTTTCAGATGATTTTTGAAGAAACGCCAGTGGGTACCGTATACGCAGATTTTTTTACGACGCTCCAAGGATCATACAATATCCTTGTATATTTTTGATATTTTTAAATAAAGAAAATTAACCATATTTTTGAATGTATATACCTTTAGATAATTAAAACCCCAATTCGAAATTTCAAATAGTTTTCCTTGAAAAAATTCACAAAAATGACCGTTTTTCCGGCTCCTAGGTGTATATCTCCCCTTAATATCCGCACGTTAGCTTGGCCGAAAAATCGCGTAGTCCGAAAAAGAGTGAGGTTATGTCGATTTCCGAAACGCCGCTTCGTTCGCGATCGGTGATCAAACAAACTTGACGAGAATAATCCTCGCATCCGTCGTTTACAAATAGCTAGTTAAAAATAGGCAAACTCAAACAAAGAGACGCTCCGTTTTATCGCAGGCGCGAGGCGCGGGGCCCGTAGCGGTACACGCGCCCCTGCCTCGCTCGGAACTTCGCGAAAGTAGTGGGGAAAACACAGAGTCGACGAACACAAATGCGAAGGCGCAAATGTCAGCCGTCTGATTACGAGACAGGTGGAGGGTGTATAATGTGACCGGTGATAGGCGGTTCGATATATTCCTTTCAAAGCAAATAAAACGAAACGAAAATCATCGAAAAGCAACAACAATAATTGTCCCAATAGCGAGTTGTTGCGCGCGATGGAGGGCCAGCAGGTAAGCGACGAAGAAAACGGAGCGAAAAAATTGCTCCGAGTTCGCGATTAATGCCACAAGTGACTGGAACTCATATTCGTGACTCACTGACCATTGTCCACGCGTTGGCACTTCCCACAAATTTCGCGCATCCTCGTGTATTTTTCGAAAAGCAAATTTAATTCAACGTAAATTTGAAAAATGTAAATAGGAAGGAAAAAAAAATTGCAGGTGAGAGCCCTTTACGATTTCTCCGGCGAACCCGGCACCGCCGAATTGTCCATCGTGGCTGGCGAAATTCTCACAGTGACGAGAGACAACGTGGGCGACGGATGGTGCGAGGGCTACAATCAGTCGAACAAGGCCGGACTCTTTCCGGCCGCCTATGTCCAAATCATCGAACCTACGACCCCTGTGCCAGGTACATGAAAAAAGGCTTTCGATCGTTCTTCAATGGAGCGCGCTTCTTGTGGGGTGAAGGCGATGTCTGCAATGTCAAAAAAGCTGAGCGTGATATTAGGTGTACAACTTTGCTTCCGCCGTTTCTTTCTCCCAAGTTGAGGCATTATTCTTAAAAAGTGATAAACTACTTATGATTCAACGTACTGTCCGTCGCTAGCTGCTACTTTTTCCCATCTTTTTGGCAATTGTCGCATACCATCACGAAAAAACGATACGTCTTTTGAGGCGATCCACGAATCGATCAATTTTTGGACTTCTTCATAAGAGCGCAAATGCCGATCAGCCAGGCCGTGTGCCATCGATCGAAACAAATGGTAATCGGAAGGAGCAACGTGCGGAGAGTGCGGCGGGTGGGGTAAGACCTCCCATTTGAGCGTTTCCAAGTATGTCTTGACCGGTCTTGAGACACATGGCCGAGCATTGTCATGCTGGAGGATAACTTTGTCGTGTCTCTCTTGGCACTGCGGCCGTTTCTCCTTCAATGCTCGGCTCAAACGCATCAATTGCGTTCGATACCGAATTCTTCTTGCGTTTTGGACGAGTCTTCGTCAAGTAACGCCTTCAGTTCGGAATCTTCGAAAATGTTCTCTCTTCCACCGTCATGCCGGTCCTCGACGTCAAAATCGCCGCTCTCGAAGCGTTGAATCCACTCACGACATGTTCTTTCACTAAGAGCAGACTCGCCGTAAGCACTTCAGAGCATTCGTTGCGCCTCAGCTGCAGTTTTCTTCAAATGGAAGCAAAAAATCAAAACTTCCCGCAAATTACGAGAATTTGACTCGAAAATTGACATCTTCGATCGAGAATAAATTTATCATGCAAACACAAATTCACTAATGTGGTGCTGTCGTTTTGATGACGGATGTCCAAGCTTACTGTGTGACATTTTTCATCTGCCTATTTCGACCAGCACTTACCGCAGCAGCCATCTATCGAAAAACGGCGGAAGCAAAGTTGTACACATAATATTTTGATGTTTACTTGTCCTGATGGGTGTCTTCTCTATTTTTTTGAAATTTTTGTTGAGGGTAAAGTAAGCCAGTGGTTTATTATAAAATAAGGCAGTGGCTTGCACAACATTGAGCGAGTGTGAGCAAGAGCTTAAGGCTTAAGTACACTCCCTTGAGCTGAAACTTAAGGCTTAAGTACACTCGAATATTAAGGAAAATGCGAGTGTAAGTCCTTGTACAATGCCCTTATAAGCGAGTGTAAGCCTACTCTCACTTTAGAGAGAGGAACGGGTTGCACCTAGCTCGTGGCTAGGAATTATTGGAGGAATTTTTGTGAACTTTTTCCGAGTAAACGTGTGCAGGTTTTCAAATTTTTACAATTTTTGTATTGAAAAATATTTATAAATGTAGTAGATACGATGATTTGCGCAGACTGCTGTTTGAAAAACGTCCTCCGCGGTGACCACTGCTGCTCGGATACGAATAATCGGAAATAAAAAAAACCAAGGCGTTTAGTTTTTGCATTAAATTATCTAGTGCTTGGACGAAGGATTTAAAGCAATATTGATTTTTGAAAAAATGGCAGCAGTCCAAAGTGAAAGTATCAATTTTCGGTGAAAAAACGCTATACTTTCGTTGATAAAAAAATGATGCATAAAAAAACCTTTGTTCAACTGCTTTTGGATATGTAAAAGAAGCTTGTAAAATTTGAAGTTGATCAGTGCAGTGATTTTTGAGATATAGTGGTTACCCATTTTGAAAAAGTAATTTACTGTAATTATTAAAGTAAAAAAGTAGTTCAAGTAAGCGCCCATAACTCCCTCAACTTTTGCCGGATCGAGTTGAAATTTTCAGGGAATATTTTTGAAATGTTATGTTTCTAAAATCCGTGGAATACCAAAACGCGAAAGAAAAAAGGGTAAATTGCAGGAGGGCGGTCGGACTCTAAAAAAATCCTTATAACTCGGTAAATTTTCAAAATTTGTACAAAATCATCGCTACAAATTGAATTGGAGACCCTGATCTATAAAATTACGGAATACCAAAATCTCATCATTCAAATCTCAAGAATACGCCAATCTCTCGATAGAGTATATTGAGGTCCAGTCAAAGTTTCCTCCAAATGAGGACTAATTAAAGTGAAGTCTCCAGGCTAGAAAAAAAATCTTTTTTTAAACTTCAAGTTACTTCGACCCCTTAAGAATCTTCAAGCGGCTCAGGCGAATATCAATTATAATAATAACAATCGAGTTTCATTTGCACCACTTGCTTTACAAGTTTTTTACAAAAAGAATATCAATTACTTTATGATCTTATCAAGCTCGAACGTGAAATCCAAATTTTCCGACTACATCAAATGGCGGAAAAAATTGTCTCGCTTTACCGCTTAGACTCGATTTCGAACGTTCAACAGGGTGAACTTTTTTCACACCCGATATTATTATCTAAAAGGCTGAGTTGAATTGTTCTCTTCCGATACACTCCAATCAATGTGTCTTAAGGGGGAAGATACCTTAAATGGTAGAAAAAAAATACTGAATTTCATGATCTTTTTCTTAAAGGAAATATTTCTTCACCTCCCTTGAGACTAGGGTATGTTTTATTACCGCTTGTGGCTGTTACGTAGTATTTTTTTAAATTAATCATTAAAATGGCGATGGTATGGCAGTCTTCTAAGCGGGTTACGGCGGATATTGTCATACGGCGTGACACGTAGCGTCGGCGGGATTAATCTGAAAAAAAAAACGAACAAAGATTATTCTCTCGTTAACACTCATACGCAGAATATGAACCAAGAAAAAGTGAGAAATGTTGGAAATCAATGAAATGGTACGCTCTGAAACCAAAATATTGCAGTTTCTGAAAAAAATGACTACATTTTGCAATAAAAGATCCGTTTAAAAAAAAATTTCAAAAACATTTACAATCATGTTTTAGACAAAAGTGGTGAAGAAATCTTTTCTTTAAAAAAAAAAAACACGAAATTCAGCAAAAAATTACCTCGCCTAAAAAATCCCTCCCCTCTTAAAAATAAAGAGCGAAGTGGCATCCCCAGTTTTGGCCGTTTTTCATTTTCATCGTTGTTTTTTGGCACAGCGGTGAGTCTCACCACATCCCAACAGAGTTCCGGAGACTACTGGGACGACGACTGGGACGACGACTCCGAGGTGGGACAGACGCAGGCCTACGTACCGACCAACCATCACCACCAGGCGCAATCGGCGTCGCTGCAGTCCAATCAGACCGCGGTGGACTACAATGACTCGATATCCGTGCAGGGCGTACACTCGGTCATACCGGACCGGAGTGTACCCAACGTACCAAAGAGGAATACCAAGTTCACGACTCTCATTAAATCGAGCGACAGCTTTCTGCTGGGTACGAAACTAACCCCCGTGCCCGAAAACGAGAAAGTCTTCATCGAGGAAACGGACGGCCGTTGCACGTGGCTCCCCACCGGCGAATCTTACAGCTGCGTCATCACATCTCCAAAGAAAGAATCCAAGCTCAAGGGACTCAAGAGCTTCATCGTTTATCAGCTGACGCCGACGGTAATCAACTGATTTGTGTTTCCTGAGTGGTGACGGACGTTGCAATTTCCTCCGGAGAAATGAGAATTTTGAATTTGGCCAGATTTTGGCTACTGGGCGAAAAAATTCACCTGTCATGTATTGACAGTTGAATTTCGTCAAAGCTTTGTCATTGAGTTTGTCAAATGAGCATCGGATCAATACGCAAGCGTTTTAAAAAATGTAATTCAGATTTGTGGCGCCAAAAACAGGTCGGTTTTCAATTTTTTTTTTCTGACAAGAGTATTGCGATGACGAGGTCGGCCTTTCACACAATTAATACATAGGCATGCCGAATTTAAGTTTTTTTTTTTAATTGAAAAATATCGATAAACAATGACGTTATTATTACTTAAAGAACTTCTAGTATGATAATAAAACTTTCGTATTATCGGATACTTTTTTGAAATTTCGAAAGTTAGGGTAATGGCAAGCTGTAGAAAAAGTTCGATTTTCGACCAAAAAACCACTGATCATTTGTTATTAACAAATGGATAAACATGTGAAAAAATCTCCCGGTCATACGATAGAAAATATTATAAACTACGCTCCGTTTGCGCTCCACCGTAGCGCAGTGGGCGATCTGGCCCTTCACATAAATCGTCATGACTCGGTCAATTCTTGGAATCTTCACAAAAGCTTTGTTGCAAATTGAAGTTAAGGGGAGGTATACACCTAGGAGCCGGAAAAAGGTCATTTTTGTGAATTTTTTCAAGGAAAACTATTTGCAATTTCGGATTGGGGTTTTAATTATCTAAAAGTATATACATTCAAAAATATGTTTAATTTTCTTTATTTAAAAATATCAAAAATATACAAGGATATTGTATGATCCTTGGAGCGTCGTAAAAAAATCTGCGTATACGGTACCCACTGGCGTTTCTTCAAAAATCATCTGAAAAAAAAAAACCAAAAAGATTATTAAATTAGATACTATAATCTAGTACTTGTCATAGCCGATTTTGAAAATATCGATTTATGACAAAATGGCGGACGTTTGAACATAAATAGTGATTTTTGGGCCAAAAATTAGTTATTATTTTGCCTAGAAAACAAAAACTACGTAACGGAAAAAAATCCTATGACAAGTACTAGATAATGGTGTATAGAATAACCACAAGAAACCTCAAGGCAATCGTTTCATTGGTTTTCGAGAAATTTTGGGTACCGATTTGAAAAACGTGGTTTTGAGAAAAACGCGTTTAAAAAATTTGGAATGAATAAATCATGAAATTTGTCAACTTACATGGAATCATCGATACCAGGCCCATAGTGTAGGTCTTCTACGGTCGACGGAATGTTCATAGCTTCTAAATCCTCGACCTCGACCATCTAGGTGTATATCCCCCCTTAAGACTCTAGGCTATAAAGCGATGCACTAAAGAAATCATATTTTCGAAATTTTAAGCTTATGCAGACCCCTCAATGCTTGAACACGCATTTGAAATTCATTTTGAGAAAAATGAGAAATTTTAGAGAATTTTAGAGAATATATTTTTGAAATGTTATATTTTGAGAATCCGCTGTCAGCCGAAAATATTTCCAAAAATGTAAACTAAGTGTAAGCTCTTTAACGGGGTCGTCTAGTGTGAAGGCCGTTTTTTAATGCTTTTTTTGGGGATTTTTTTTTTGACAAACCATTAAAATAAAATAATTTATAAATTGCATATAATTTTTATTAACATTTAAACAAACTTTGTGAATTTTTTGAAGTCATTATATAGAATATAGTCGGAGGTACAGCGCCCAACAGGAACACATATATAAAAAGGGGTGCTCCACTGCTGCCATGATTCCGGCCGTTCTACTTATCTGAAATCAAAAAACCAAACGCAATTTTAATCGTGAGACCTGAGGCTCTACATGGAACTAAAATAAAGTTAGAACTAAAAAAAAAGAATTTTTTTTACGCTTGAGAAAAACTATTCAATTTTTAGTTTTTTTTTGGGGTCTATATAGCCGATAAAAAGAAAACTAACGAAGCAATCTTAATTATTTTAGTTCAACTTGTAGTTATATATGTACTAAAGATGCTGTATAAATTTGAGTAGAATCAATCAAATAGTTTTTGAGATATCATAGCAGCAGTTTGAAAAAATCGTGTTTTGAGAAAAACGCGTTTGAAATTTGATGTATATGATTCACAATAAAAAAAAATGGTCTCATCAATCTGCTATGCCTGGACCATAGAGTACACCTTCCTCTTCTTCAAAGAAGTCATGCAACGCTTTTCTTTCGATCTGACACACCAGACGACCCCCTTAAAGCGGTATATACATTTAGATAGGAAATAGATAAGCAGTATTGAGAGATTTTTTAAACTAAGAAATAATTTTTCTACAATTATCAAACTTTAGGTATACTTTGATGGTATATTTGAGTATACGAAACAATTTTTTAAAATTAATTTATTATCAAAATGACGGAGCTGTGGCAGAGTGTTACAGCAAGGTCGCTGCGGGAATTGCGAATCGGCGTTCAGTCTAGCTTCCCGTAGACTTTGATTTGCAAAAAAGTTCAAACATTTTTTCAGTTAGAACATGTACAGTTTCTATGTGACGGTAATTAAAATGAAGAAAATGCAAATTTGGGAAAATGGCACGCATTTACAAAAAAAATCAACATTTTACGGAACATTTCTGTAAAATGTGGATTATAAAAGTAGTTTTTTTTTCCAATTTTTCAAAAACCATTGTCGTCAAGTAGAAGGTACCAATATTATCAATATTTCTACCAAGTTTCAACTCAATCGGCTTAATAGTTTTCTAGTAATCCTGCACGCCAATTTCGATAATGCAGTTTTGAGAAAAATGCGTGTGAAGTTCACGCCCGCTCCGAATCCGAGCGGTGAGGCACAGCGTTGACGGGCTGTAACGTTTGAAGTTTTTTGCATTCCGCTTTGAAAATTTAGGGAAATATTCTACATATATAGTTCTAACGTTTAAATTTAAAAAAAAAGAAATCGATTTTTTGATCGTTGTAAATGTATATGCCGCCTTAAAATATTTCTTTTAAATCTCAATATTTTCTCGTCGCAGTTCAACAACATTCAAGTGTCGCGACGTTACAAGCACTTCGATTGGTTGCACGAGAGGCTGCAGGAGAAGTTTTGCTTCGTAACGATACCGCCTCTGCCGGACAAGCAGATCTCGGGCCGATACGAGGAGCAGTTTATCGAGCACCGGAGAACCCAGCTGCAGGAATTCGTCGACTACGTGTGTCGGCATCCCGTGTTGTCGAGGAGTCGTGTGTGGGAACATTTTATAACGTGTACGGACGAGAAGCGATGGAAGGCCGGCAAACGGCAAGCCGAGAAGGACGAGCTATTGGGCATGAGTTATTTCAACGCGGTGCAATGCCCGGAAGCGCCGCTGGACGCGATCAAAGTTGAGATACAAATAGACGCGTTTGCGCGCTTCGTAACGGCCCTCGATCCGGTCGTGCAAAAATTCATGGCCCTAGCGATGGACCAGGGAAAGAAGCATCAGGTGTTGTACAAGCGAGAGTTTCAAAAAATTGGACAGTCCTTCACCTCGTTGGGTCACACGCTGGAGATGGACGACGCGGGCCGGGGCACCCTCACCCAGGCCCTCAAAATTACGGGCGAGGCTTACAACGATATAGGCAAGTTGTACGAGGAGCAACCGAAGTACGATTGGGAACCGCTCGGCGACAAGTTTCATATTTATCGAGGAATCATCGGCAACTTTCCCGACGTCATCAGTATACACAAGGTACCTCGACTCAATACACCCAAACAAAATGAGAGTTGCCAGAATAGAGGTTTTCGTCCGGGAGAAAAAATTGTGCCAAATGAGGGGTTTGTTTGAATACGATCGTCCCGTGCTTGAAAGTGCCGTTGAGAAGTTTATTTGGGTGCTGTGTCGTTGCGAAAAGAAAGTGTTGCCAAATCAGGGGTTTGGGGTTATCTAGCCAGATCCCACATTTTGCCGATAATTATTAAGGCGTTACCCCCACTTGTAGCGCAAAAAAGGCCTTTTTCATGAATTTTTTTAAATAAAACTACAAAACTTTTTTAATCGATCAATATACCATCTTAAAGAACACATCTTGAAGAACTTTCAGTAATTTTTTTATTGAAAAATATTACATTGTTTAGTGGCAAATGGCCGTCAATGAAATAATGTTTTTATATACACGGTTTGCGGTGACCAACATTGCGGCGAAGTGGATCATCTGAAAAAAAAAATGCGGATGGATTTAGTCAAATATAGGTATAAACTAGTCTTTAATCGAAGGATTTTTAAAAATATTCATTTTTCACAAAATGGCGGACAGTCAAAGTTAATGATTCGATTTTAACGAAAAAAATCGAACGATTAAAGACTACATTTTTATGTATTAAATAAGCCTGCAAAATTTCACGAAGATCGGTTCATTAGTGTTCGAGTAATCTTGGTCACCGACTTCAGAAATGCCATTTTGAGAAAAACGCGTTTAAAGTTTCAATTTCAGTTTACACGAAGAAAATATTTTTTTTTTGTAAACTTACATAGAGTCATCTATTCCGGGCTACTTATACTTATACTTCAAAAATACTTATACTTCAAAAAAATGCAATAAAAAAAAATCGATTTTTTCAAAATCGCAAGTGGGGGTAACCCCTTAAAAGAATACTGATTTCTTTTTGTGACACAATCAAAATCAACCAAATCAGAGGTTTTTTGTCGGAAAAAAACCTGTTGCCAAATGAGGGGTTTGTTTGGACCCAGTCGTTTCGTTCTTGAAAAACAATGTTGCCGGATTAAAAGCTGATTTGCTCGTTGTTGCGAAAAAAGTGTTGCCAAATCAGGGGTTTGGGTTTGGCTGGCCACAGTAACGGATATAAAGTCATGTGCGAATCTAACAATTTTTTTCGTATGAAAAAGTGATTCACTCATAAAATTAATTACACATATATTTAGTATGAATATCAAGCTGTTAGAAAATATATGTATATATATTTTTTTCGTTGTACAAAATGGCCCACTACTAATATTTTCTTTTGTTATCTTTTTTTTAGGCGCTTCGCGGCGTGACATTTAGCATCCACAATTTTTGACGTAGAACAAAAAAAAAAATTCTCGTCAATCTACATTAGAATACCTAGAGAAGTACGTACGGAATTAAAAAATATTGTTTTATTCAAAAGTTGTAGGTATTTGAAGTTAAGAAATAAATTTTCAGTAAAAAAATTCGTTATCACTGCTGATAAACTGCTCATAAAATTAAAATGTTTTCGGTCAGTCAGAAATTGCGTACGTACTTCTCTGCGAAATGCAATAAGGAACATAACTTTTAAGTTTGAAGTAAATCGAGTGAAAATCGTTGAAGTTATTTGTCACGCCAATGGGAAACAGCTGTTTCGCGAAGTTTCGAGTAGTCGCCCATTTTGTATATCGAAAAAAAAAATTCTAACAGCTTCATATTCATACTAAATAGATGTGTAATTAATTTTATGAGTGAATCACTTTTTCATACAAAAAAAATTGTTAAGTTCGCACATGATTTTATACCCGTTACTGTGGCCTAACCCCTTAATAAATAAACTTTCGAAATACATTTAAAAAAATATTTATTTAAGTCACTATTGATAGACGAAAATGGTAGCTAAAAAATGTTCTAAAAAAATTGTAAGTTTGCGCTGTTGATGAAATTTCGGAGATGGATCATCCGGTTCTCAAACGGCTTAAATTTAGTATATTAAGGGGCCAGTCCACTGTGGAGCCACGAAAAAA
Organism: Ophion slaviceki; assembly: GCA_944452715.1. Taxonomy (NCBI): domain Eukaryota; kingdom Metazoa; phylum Arthropoda; class Insecta; order Hymenoptera; family Ichneumonidae; genus Ophion; species Ophion slaviceki. Next base: position 61,158,593 of record OX101784.1, read on the forward strand.
GGCTATTTTCGCGATTTTATTTTGTGGATTTTATAAAAGATATGAATATAAAAGTTGTTGGGCTTGATAAATAAACTGTTCGAATACATTTGAAAAAAAAAAATTAATTAATTTTTATTCATTTTTAAGTACAAAAACTATAGTTTAACGTAACACCTCAAAAATAGGTGGGCTAGATAGCTCCATCACAACTCGGCAACGGCTTGTCTGAAACAAAAAAATCAAAGTCCATTAGATTCAGTATGACACCAGCTACAAAATGACCGTCGGATATGAAGTTTTATCAAAAAAATTAAAAAATGGCAGATGAAAAACGAAAAAAAACGCGTTTTTTCGCACTTTTTCGCGAAAAAAAGAGTGAAAATCAAAATTTTAAAACCATCGAGGGTCATCTTGTTGCGAATCGTGCTTACAATATGTAGTTCAAATTTCAAGAGAATCGGTTTATTAGTTTTACAGATACGATGGAGCTAGATTTTGAAAACGTTGTTTCGAGAAAAACGCGTTTGAAGTTTGTACTATGAAAAACTCTTACCTAAAGTCAATCGGCAATTCCTGCACCGTACAAAATCCCTTCTGATTGCTCATCATTGTCGATTTCTTCAAGTTTTGCTTGCTTTCGATGTTTTGAAATTTTCAAAGTGGACTGGCCCCTTAATGGCTATAGCGCACATCATACGATTTTTGATATACGCAACATTAAAAAAATGGCGGACATTTTTCAAAAAAACAAAACAAACGTGTTTTTCCACCGTTTTTGGCAAAAAATAGTGGATAGCAAAATTTAAAAAAATCCTTGATATGCGCTATAGCTATAGTTGTAAAGAATATGTGGTTAACATTTCATAAGGATCGGTTCAGTAATTTCGAAGATTTTATCAACAAGCCGTCGAAAAACGTTGTTTCGAGAAAAACGCGTTTAACGCGGTCCTCTAGTTTCTCGGCTGTTTTTTTACGGCTTTTTCAATAATTTTTTACGGGCAAAGCATCGAAATAATCAATCTCATTGTTTTTGCATAATCTTTATTAACATTTAAATAAGCTTTACAAATTTTTTGAAGTCAAAATATATAATAGAATAAACGTTATAGTGGCCGACAGGAAGACATCAAGTAAAAGAGGTGCTTGACGGTGACCAAGATTGCAGCTGTTCTGCTTATCTGAAATCAAAAAACCAAACGGCATTTTAATCTTCACATTTAAGACTAGCGATTGAACTAGAGTGAATTCTAAATTACAAAAATTGACTTTTTTATACACTTTTGAAAATTACATTCTATTTTTTACTCATTTTTTCTTAAGTTTTTCGCTCGTACAAAAAAAACTATCGAAGCAATCATGATAATCCTAGTTCAATCGCTGGCTTATAACATATTAAAGATGCTTTATAAGTTTGAACAAGATCGGTGCAGTAGTTTCTGAAATATCGTGGTCACCGTTTCGAAAAATGGTGTTTCGAGAAAAACGCGTTTGAAAGTATACCTGCTCCGTATACTTGCTCCGTATACCTGCTCCGTTCCCGGGCCGTAACTTGTGAACCACTTCGAATATCGAAAAATCCTTTGGCACACATTTTCTACACATGTTGTAGATGTGATTTATGAAAAAAAATCGATTTTTTCGACCCGAGAAACTAGAGGACCGCCTTAAAGTTTGTTTGGGTTACATAAATACATTTAAAAAATTTTTAAATGTATTTCGAAAGTGTATTTATTAAGCGTAACAATTTTTATATCAATGTCTATAATATAAAGCTATAAAAAAAATGCATGAAAATAGCCTTTTTTAGCGTCTAAAGTTAGAAGACCCCTCAACTTTTATCGATCCGTCGCTCATTCGAGTTTAATTTTCGCACAGAGCGCGGTGCAGAAGCGAAAGGATTGCGAGCGTCTAGTCAGCGAGCACAAGATGGAGCCGCCACAACTGCGCGAAATGTCGCATCGAACGGACGTTATAGCGCGGGCGCTTATGGCCGAGGAGCAACACTTCCAGACGGAGCGTGAGATACACATCAGACAAACGATGAAGAATCATCTGACCGAGCAGATTGCGTTTTATCAGAAGATCGTCGCGCGATTGCAGGAAGCGTTGACCGCCTACGAGGATTAATTATCCCCACCGTTATTTCCGCTTCGCTTAGCGCGAGAGCAAACGGTCTTTTCCGTTTCGACTCCCCCCCCCCCCCCCCCGTTTATCCTTGGCACGAAAACGCTCTTTTCATTTTCGTCCCCCGCTGTACGGTGCTACGGCGATAATCGCGCGGAAATTGTCGAACGCGTTTCCTACTGCCGATCTCGGAGATGGGCAACCTTTGTATTGGGAACAATTGAGTACGTCGAGGGCCGAGTTTTTCGCCGATCAATGTCAAAGGACGCTGATTCTTTTTTTATAACGAAATTTTGCATCGTTGGGAAGCAACGATGTTTTTCTCATTCCATTTCTATATTTTTATCATTATCCAAAGCCTTTTTTTACAAATCGGGATCGTAAATATCTAATAAGGGTACGTAAAAACGTAGGAAAGTTTTGAGGAATCGGAGAGAATGAATTTCCGTTGCATTCTTATGATGCAAACTGCATCTTTTTTTTCAACGTCCTATTAAAGTTTCATCGATTTCGGTCGAAAATTTTTGAAATCGTAGCAGGATGAACTTCCGAAAAGCTGTTACCCCCGATTTGGCTGAAATTTTGCACAGATTTTTCACTTAATATATAAAGACATTCTCCAAAGGGATTTTTGGGGCATTCCGATAGTTCACGAAAAAATCGAATTTTAAAGTCTATTTTTTAGCCCGCACGGGTTATCTGTATCGCTCGCCACGGCCGATCGATATCCCCACTCTTCCGACTTCACTGGTAGCTAGCGAGCCGCGCTTATCTTTACAAGTATATCTATACTGCTGGGGTAACCCAAACACACAAACAACCAATCAAACAAAAACAAACGAACAAACACCCAAACAAAACAAACGAACAAATAAACCCAAACAAACAAAAAACAACAAAAACCCAGACAAATTCGATATCTCGGAAATTATCGGAATGTGCCAAAAATCCTTTTAGGGGATGTCTTTAGATATTAAATGGAACATCTGTGCAAAATTTCACCTTAATCGGAGATAACGGCTATTCGGAAATACAGCCTCAACGCAATTTGACGCGGATCCTGGAGAATCGCGAATGGGCTAGATTTTTATCGCCAACGAGCGCAAATTCACGACTTTCCACCAAAAACTGTGCCAAGTTGCCCAAATGTCAAAATCTTCGAAAACGACGTGGAACTTGTAAAAACTTCGAGGTTGAAATTCCACTGGAGCACGTGTGAAAAAAATCAGTACCGTTTAGCATTCCTCGGCGAAAGGCCCTCGTAAATTCACCACGGAATATAATTTATTAACGATACCATAGAAAGAGAGAAAAACCATATTTTTTACCGCCGTAATATCTTCTCGAACTTTGTATTCGATGCAAAAGTATTTCGAATCATCGGACACGCTCATCTCTCTGTTGCCAATCAATTTCAGACCCTCGTTTCGTCGAAAAAACCATTTTTCTCTCATGTACTTCGTCACAAATTATTTGGGAATAGCGACGCGCGGTCGCCCTCGCTGGATTACTCCCCGCTGCGTAACGTTGCGTTATACTTTCGCCTTATTTATTCGTGCTGTGCGCTGGAAAAAATAGTCACTCGTATTACGCGCAGGGCCCAGCGCATGACTCAGGGAAGTTTTGCCAAACGATTGGCGATGGATAATCAATGTAGAGAGAACAAAAACCTGCCGAAATTGCGCGCCTCACGCATTTATCCTCGACGGAACGGGAAAACGATAAAAACGAGGCGCCCGATGTCACAATGAGTTACGATTGCCGCTATTGAGTCGGGAGACAGTCACCAATCGTCGAAGCTGTCAAAGTTTATTGATTTTTTTTTCGTAAACTATTGTCCGAATGGTGCGCGATATTTATCGATACCGTAGATTCGGAAAAAAAGGGTTTTCGATTTAGTTTTTTTCATTTTTGAGTCGATACATTAGGATTTTTGAATTATTGTTGCGATATCGGAGTATACGGGGTATACGAGCGGGCGTGGGACTTTGACATCGTGCATTGTAAAAAGGGAAGTGAAAACACAACTCATCCATTCCAAGAGTTCAGTGTGTGAGCTGCGAGAATACTTGCGCTGTGGAAAGTACGAAATTCCTTAATTTCTTTAATTATGTTACTATTTTAGGTAATTCTTTAGATAAGCGACTTTTCCGAAAAGTGAGCCTGAAATTATTTTTTTTGCTATTTTCTTACTTATTGGGTTATAAATTCACCCGCCTGTAAAAAGTTATTGGGTTTGGAAGTTCGCGGAAACACGTGATAAAATAGGGCATTTTTGAACATTTCGACGCCTATGTTGTTTTTTTTTTGGGTTTAAAAAATTCGAAATTATTTTTAACGATTTTTTGCTCGCAAAGAGAAAAGTCACTTATATGAAGAATTACCCTATTTTATTATACTTATTACAATAATGCAGCAGCTCTCATTCCTTGATAATTAATTGTGAATAGACTTTCCATCGCTCGTATTGGTGACTGTTTTTTTTTCGTCTTTAATCGCAAATTCATTTGAGTCTCGCCCTTTCACGCTGCTCGAATCACTTGAAAGCAATGAAATTATCCATCGTGTATTTTTTTTGCTCCTCTCCCTCGCCCTTTCAATTGTGTATAAACGATAGATTTAATAATTTTGTATATACGTATGTAATGAAGACGTCGCGTCGTAGAATTCGATGTTCGAAGAAATAAGAACAGAAAAATACTACGCATACGACGATGTGTACCGTGTCTGTGAAATGTTCGATGTGCCGCTGTGTTCTGCGAACCAGAGCGAACTTAAAACAAATCATTGCTAAAAATTCGAAATAGAAATACACTGGTGATTCCTGCGAGGGAACAAAAAATCGCAGGCGTGCGATTCCACCCTGAATCATTTCTATTGTCACAGGTGGCTTATTTTTTTAGCACAAGTATATATATATATATATACATATAAATGTATACATTTTTGTGGACATTTGTTAATAGAGACCAAAAATGAAAATTCACGAATTTCTCTGTGGAATTAAATTCGTCGGCGGATAATAAAGCCTGAATCATCGTGAAGTGCAAATTGGCTTTTTTTTCGATGTATGTTCTTCCTTTATGGGCTTACAGCAAGTTGAAATATTTGAAAATCGCGATTTTTTATTTTCGAGGGATTCACAAAATATGACATTTCAAAAATATTCGCTGAAAATTTCAAGTCGATCCGTTCGAAATTGAGGGAGTTGTGGGCGTTTATAGGAAGGTACGCCGAACCGGCGAACTTTAAGGCAGGATATACATTTACAACGAGGAAAAAATTGATTTCTTTTTTCTTTCTTTGAGGGAGCCTGAACTAGAAGGTCGAAAAAAAGATTTGGAAGAAAGCTGAAAAAATCGTGAAACTATAACTTTTCTCAGGTTTGAAAAAAAAATGTGTTAAAAAAAACACTTTAACGTGCTATAAAAATCATTTGAAAAGACTTTTTCAATGACTCTAAATTCACTTAGAAGAGATTTTCATACTGAAGAAAATAAACTTTGGTTTAATTCGATAGGTCGTTTAGTTTTTTTTTGCTATAACGCCCGCCAATTTGGAAAAATCGTGAAAATAAAAACTCGAGAAAACGCGCGTGAAAGTTTTCAATAGGAGGAAATATCAATATGAAATATCAATTGCTTCTTTGCTTTTGGCCTTGTATTTTCGAAAATATTTACAATTGGCCTCTGTAAGTTTGTGAATATATTAGTTTATCGATTTAAGCAATAAAAAAAAACGATTTTTCGTATTTTTTCGCCTTTTTCGACAGTTTATACTTTCAAGAATTTCATTATCATTTATATCAATATCATTTTAGCTTGCAAAAATCGATAGTTAAATCTTTAAACGCGTTGTACTCGAAATGAGATTTTTCAAATTTGCTGACATTGTAACTCAAAGAGCAATTATCCGATTGACTGGAAATTTGAACTGAGTACTCTTGAATATATTTACTCTACAATGACGTAGGATATTTTTGATTGGATGAAAATTGACGATTTGGCATTGGAATTAACGACCATTTTATAGGCAAGAAAACAGACTTTTTTTCATAACTACGCCATTTTGTTAGATTTTGATATTTTTCGAAAATCCTACGTCATTGTACAGGAAATACTTTCCAGTTTAACGACATTTTTTCCTTTTTCGGTTTCAGTTACGCAATCGGCCGGAATCATGTCAGCAGTGGAGGAATTTTTTTTTGCGCCTCCGAAGGCAGCGCATAAGTCGCTTGGATCTCAATATTTTTCTATGATAAAAATATGTAATATAGGTCGAATATAGCCAAATATATTCTTAATTTTCCGAAACATTTAATTGAGTAATTTTTTCCCAAAAAATTCCTGAAAATCACCCAAATTTTCAGCCTTCACACTGGTATAGCCCCTCAAAGTGCCAATAATTGGGCACCTTATGGCCGCAATCATAACTATAGCTATAATTGTCAGACTCAATTTTTTTAAACAAAAGTTTCCATAATTGCAGTCGCTATCATTATACGCAGTCATTCTTTTTCAATTTAGTATGTTTCAATCACCCCAATTTGAGTAAAAATTTCGCCAAACTTGCACTTTTTTCAACACGCGCTATTTTGTAAAAAAGAATTCGTAAAAATGGCTACGTTCGACGAAAACTACATTTATATACACTATGAACGTTTTTTATTCTTACTTTTCAGACCAACCATTGTCAAGTGATCGATCCGGCCGTTGGACCACATTTTTTATACGGAAACTATATTATACCTCAATAGAGTTGATTTTTAATTTTTTAAAATCAAAACTTACACGAAATAAGTTACCTCAAAAACGCACATATTCCAAATCGCAAATAAATCATTTGGTAAACATAAAAATATTGAAAAAATAAGCTTTTTCGACTCGACACAGCGGATCCTCAGAGTAAAAAAATCGAAAACGCGCACACGTTTTTCAGAAAAAAATCCGGAAAATTTCTCTTTTTTCCGGCCACGGGTTGGGTGTAGTGCCTTGCGAAAAACGTTGGGGTGAAAGGCCGTTCGATTATTTATGCATATTTTTATTTTCAACTCAATCCGTGAAATCATAAAAATGTCAAACATTTGTATACTATACATAAAATTCACGTTGAAAAAAAATTATATATATATGTATATTTCACACTCTTAATCCCCGTTGTCTTTATTTGCTTCGTACTCGATTCGTTTTCTATCTAAATGTTTTCTTCTTTCGCTCTCGATCTTTCGTATTCTCTTTTTTTCTTTAGGTCTCCATAGGCACGGCCAATTATTACGCGAATTATAAGTGAAAGTTTGATTATAGAGGAAAAAACATTTTCCGCGTATATATATATATATATATATGCCTCGAAGCAGGTACGAGTCCGCATCGCGCGCATCTATGAGTCAAAGAAAAAAAAGGAATAGTTTCCGCGACGCTTTTTCGCTTCGCCTTCCCGTCGTCGAGACCTTTGATACATTAGCACCACAGCAGCTATGTCTTTTTTTCCCTTTCGATTAATTCTCTCGTCTTTACAAAGGTATATCGTAGATATTGGCACGAACGACACTATACACGACGATATTTCATGAAACGTTTCATTCCGAAGCTTCCGGTATAACGACGTGCGTTATGCATATTCCGGTAACTCGTAGCTCAATTTTTTAAACTTTATTCTTTATTATCTTTTTGCGCTTTCGATAATTCGTAGATCCTTTACGGTACGTTCAGGGACACAGTCGATGTCCTTATTAACGAGAAACTGGTTTTGCGGTGCGGCCACGTAAGCATGGAAAAGTGAAAGCTTTTTGTTCACATGTACGTGTGTGCGAGAAATTTATTTGTGTACCTTATATAGAGGGTGATTGACTAGAAGTTAGTCACTCGAAAACACCCATAAATATATTGATTTTGAACGAAAAATATTGATTTTCCGAAATATCGTGGACAAATTTTGAAAAAAATATTGATTTTTCGAAAAATCTTGGACAAATTTTGAAAAATTTTGAACGAAAAATATTGATTTTTCGAAAAATCTTGGACAAATTTTGAAAAAATTTCAACGAATAATATTGTTTTTCCGAAAAATCTTTTAAAAATGTCGAAAAATTTTAAACCAAAAATATTGATTTTAAACGAAAAAAAAGTCGGAAATTTTTTCCAAGTGAAGGTATCAACATTATCTCAAGGTCACCTCCACTTTTTAAGTAAACATATGATTGTTATAGAACAGCTAGTTAAACTTTAAACGCATTTTTTGCGGAGCTACTTTTTTCAAAACGGTGTACACGATTTCTCGACATCTAGAGAACGACTTGAGATTTGGTACGCTTATTCAGTGTAATAGTAGTTTAGTCTTGAACGATATATATATTTATCATCAATATTAAAAAATGGCAGAAGTATGGTGCGTTCTTCGAAACTGCATTTTCAAAACTCGCGTGACGTATAGCTAAAAAACTAATCGACCGATTCTGATGAAATTTGGTATAAATCTTTATAACTTTATTGTCTGAAACATGACCCCAAATGTTTTTGAAAATGAAAAAAAAGTATTTTCCTTATTGCAAAATGTAGCCATTTTTTTCGGGAACTCAATTTGTTCCAAAACGTCCCCATCTGTTTTCAATATTTCTCACTTTTTCTTGGTTCATATTCTGCGTATGATTGTTAATGAAAGAAAAATCTTCGTTGGTTTTTTTTTCAAATTAATCCCGCCGACCATCCTTCGGCCATCTTTAAAGATTAATAAAAAAAAATATACCGTGTTACAGACAAAAGTAGTAATAAAACATACCCTAAGTCTAAAAAATGGTAAATTCTTTCCTTTAAAAGAAAAAATGGTAAATTCTTTCCTTTAAAAGAAAAAATGGTAAATTCTTTCCTTTAAAAGAAAAAATGGTAAATTCTTTCCTTTAAAAGAAAATCATCACAAATGTTTCAACATGTCATGCAATAAAAACATCATTTGCCTCTGCAAACACCGCCTTTTTTGCTTGCCTTGCTTTAATTACCGTTTTGCAATTTTTTTTAGTATTTCAAGGTCATCCCAAGGTCATTTTTTGTTTTGTTTTTTGTGCACTAAATTTGTGGCCAATGAAAAAGGGGGTTTTCCTTTGAAAAAGTGGAGGGAATCTTGAAATCAGGTTGATAACTCCAGTTGAAAAAAAAAATCTATCAAAATGTAGACACTGACAAACCGATCAAATTTTGTCTCCGAATTTTTCGTCTAAAATCAATATTTCTAGGTGTTTTCGAGTGACTAACTTCTAGTGGATCCCCCGGTCTTTATATACACGAGATGTAAAAATCAACTTCTCGCTTTTTCTCGTTGCACAAAAATAATTAAAAGTTAAAAAGATTTCAATCGATAAATCATTGATTGTCTGTATAATCTGCGATGACCTTGAGAACGATAGAGACAGTTTCAATCGAAAAAAATTTTCTTCTACTCTTATCAACTCTGAATTCCGCGAAGCCAAGAAATTGATTTGTGCACCCAATATAATATATATCAATATAAGATGTACAAGTTAATTTCTCTGCTTTTTCCCATGACGTTCGGAATTCGTAAGATTTTAATCAACGAAATACTTTTCATTTTTGGTTATCTTAAAAATTATCAAGACTATTTTATTCAACAAATTCTTGTCCTCCTATAAATGTTAAAATGTGCAAGAAAAAGCAAGAAATTAATTTGTACACCTAATAGATATATATCTATATATATATAGAGAACGTGCGATAGAGAGAAAAGTCGCGCTCGTGTACGTCAAATTGAGCCGGTGAAGAGTCATCGTATAGTAATGCAGATATAGATACTTTACAATGCTTTTTCATCTTATCATCTTCTTGTTTGTTTTTTTTTTCGTCCCCCAGTAAAAGCAATAATGTATGTAGTCAATCTCTATCCAACAATCAGTCTGAGCTCAACAATATATATATGTATATGTATGGATGTATGTGTGTATATCAGAAATTGCATTTACAGATTCTTATCGTGGACCGTGATCAAGTGAATTGTCTCCTGTATAGATTTCCACATATTTATGCACGCGATAACAGATGCTGAGAAGTATATACGAAGAAAAGTGTTTCCTTTACATGGTTCCGCGATCCATTTTTATCATATCTCTCTCTCTCTCTCTCTCTCTCTCTCTCTCTCTCTCTCTCTCTCTCTCTCTCTCTCTCTCGCGTCTTAATTTATACAATTTGATTTTTATTGCCAAATATTCGTTCTAAATTCGTGCTAATTTCTTCCCCAAAAGTGTACTCGCAGTGAGTGGAGTGTGATATAATAAGCGATTATTGCATAGTCAAAGGATCCAATTAGTAGATTGGTACACGTTATTTTTCCTTGTTTTCTTTAATCACTTAAGTATGTCCGAGGCGAGAGAATCGAATTTCACTTTTACTTCCTTTTTCTTCCACTCAATTTGAAACCGTTATCCTGCTAATCTGCTATACGAGTGTTACTTTAAGTACAATAATAAGTGTTACTTGACACGCTTTTTTATTCGTCTCGTTGATCCGCGATGGGGATAACTTCACGTTTCTTTCAATCTAAAATTCAACATCGGATACATGTAGTCGTCGCAGTTAGTTTTTTTCCTCGCACTTTTTGCTTGTTTTATTTTTATTTTGTTGGTACCAAGTATCTTGACCAATTGAGACTGAAATACTCGTAAGCATATTTACAGAGTGTCCGTCTTATCTCTGCCACCCGAAATAACTCGGTAATTATCGACGTCGCAAAAAAAAGTTCCGGACAAAAGTTGTACGGTGTGAAGGGGGCCATCAAATGCAACACTTTTCTTTTTATTTCCGTAGAGACGCTGACGCACAGTGAAGGTCACCTCCACTTCCTAAATGGAATGGTACATTTTTTTTCAACCATCTTGTGGAGCACCTCAAGCCGCATAAAAACAATAGGGGGTCAAAGTCGTTCAAGGTCATTCAAGGTCACCTATTGAAATGAAATACAAATCTAAATACCCGAGATATTTATATTTATATCATCGATACTAACCTTGAATGACCTTGAATGAATTTGACCCCCTAATGTTTTTATGCGGCTACAGGTGCACCACAAGATGATTGAAAAAAATGTACCATTCCATTTAACGGGAGATATACACCTAGATGGTCGAGGTCGAGGATTTAGAAGCTATGAACATTCCGTCGACCGTAGAAGACCTACACTATGGGCCTGGTATCGATGATTCTATGTAAGTTGACAAATTTCACGATTTATTCATTCCCAAATTTCCAAACGCGTTTTTCTCAAAACCACGTTTTTCAAATCGGTACCCAAAATTTCTCGAAAACCAATGAACCGATTGCCTTGAGGTTTCTTGTGGTTATTCTATACACCATTATCTAGTACTTGTCATAGGATTTTTTTTCCGTTACGTAGTTTTTGTTTTATACGCAAAATAATAACTAATTTTTTGCCTGAAAATCACTATTTATGTTCAAACGTCCGCCATTTTGTCATAAATCGATATTTTCAAAATCGGCTATGACAAGTACTAGATTATAATATCTAATTTAATAATCTTTTTCATTTCTTTTCAGATGATTTTTGAAGAAACGCCAGCGGGTACCGTATACGCAGATTTTTTTACGACGCTCCAAGGATCATACAATATCCTTGTATATTTTTGATATTTTTAAATCAAGAAGATTAAACATTTTTTTAAATGTATGTACTTTTAGATAATTAAAACCCCTATCCGAAATTTCAAATAGTGATCCTTGAAAAAATTCACAAAAATGACCTTTTTTCCGGCTCCTAGGTGTATATCTCCCCTTAAAAAAGTGGAGGTGACCTTCACTGTGCGTCAGCGCCTCCACCGAAATAAAGAAAATTGGTCGCATTTGATGGTAACTTCACACCGTACAACTTTCGTCTGGAACATTTTTTTGTGACGTCGATAATCACGGAGTTACTTCGAGTGGCAGAGATAAGAGGGACACCCTGTGTGTGTGTGTGTGTGTGTGTATTCACCAGCAGAGTTTAATGAAGACAGACATATCTTAAGAGTAATCATTAAATTAAACATTATCGATACAGTTCATGTGACACGATCCTCGAACGCATCGAATAAAAATCTTCCTTACGCTTATTATCCTCATCAACGTTGCGTGACCAATATAATTCGGACGGACGTCTAGTGCACGATCTTGAGATAAAACAAAAAAAAACAGCGATAAACAAATACATGTATAAATTCGATCTTAAGATCCTGGTTCGAGAGCTCGGTAGATAGGCTTAAGATTACGTAGAGGAACCAAAAAAACTTCAGAGAGACATGAGTAGGTATTTTTTACATTTTCGATATGGAATATTGTTTTTTTTTGGGTATTTTGTATCGAGGAATAATGATGTTTTTTCGAGCTTCCGGTACGCGAAGTATTGGGATCGCAGGATATTTTTCGCGCCTCCCAGGCTCGTTTCCTGGGACATCCCGTTTAGTTGAATTTCTTTTGGTTCCGTTTTGAGATTCGGTCGCCTGGGTTCAAACGCCGTCTGAGGGACGTTTTAGCGATGAATTTTGGATATTAATTGAACGTCCAATAAAAGTGCAACTTCGTTTTCGAGAGACAAAAATTGAAGACTCGGAAATTTAGATCGTAGTTTCTAGTGGAAAGTCGAGAATTTAGACGCTCATGGTCTGAATTTTATTTGATTTTTTTTTTACGAAAATGACGCAAGATTACAAAAACTTCGAACTTTTGTTGGACGTATCGACAATGGAGATTCTAATTTAATTCAAAAAACGAAATTCGCAATCGAAACTGGCCGGTAGTTACCGAGCCGAGAATATTCTTTTTCTTTCCGGTAACGAGGGACAAGCAGACAGAACCGTTTTTAATTTTTGTCGCCAAGAGCTTCGCGTACTCGAGCGAATGGCAAACGATAAAAATTGAATCCAAAACGAACGAAACACGAAGTTTTTCCTCCGATGAGATTTCGTTCTCGCAAAACTAGTGACATTTTTACGATCAGATATTCCTTCTCGTCCTCGCCGATTAAAAACGCAACGCAAAACTGACCGTCCGAAATTCTCCGGATATTTCTTTCGTACGAGCGATTATTTTTCCCACGATATTTCAAAATTCATTGCAGCCTCGTACAAGACTCACGCGACAAACACGCACACACTGGAGTTCGACTCCGCACGCTTTTCTCAGCCACTCCAGTCAGGTGAATATTTTCAGAGAGATTGAGTTTGCGGACAGAATAAGAAGAAGGAAGGAAACGGGGTTCGTCTGTGTAAACGAGAGAATCGTAATTCATAATCGTCGCCCTTTTTGGCATTTGTTCCTGCGTCAATGCATATCCGGTCCGCTGCCAACGCCCTTGTCTCTCACACGATAGTTTAAGGCGAGATGTACACTCAGAATGATAAAAAAAATCGATCTTTTTATTTTCCTTAAACGATAGAACTATATATGAGGCATTCCACGTCACTTCAGATAGTAAAAAAAAATCCACAATTCATTTTGAAAAAACGAGTTACTTTATTGAAAAATATTCACCGAGTGTCGACATTTTTTAGAAGTTTCTGACGTTTTTTCTCGTTGATTACCATTTTTTAATATTTTTCCATTCAAATGGCTGTATCTTTGGGAGGTTTTGACGTATTCACATTCATAAAAAAACGAAAATGTGCGTCTTTTTCTAGCCTTCCGGAAAATTTTTGTTTAGATTTTATTGAGCAAGTCGAACGTCCATTTCAGGGCAAAATATGCAAAAATATTTTTTTTCTCAAGGAAAGACACTCGTTGTTTTATTTTTAAGAATTTCCCCGAATTGTGAATACGAAAAACGGATTTTTGTTATTTTTTATATTATGGGATTCCTAAACACCGTGAAGTAACTGCTATTTTTATTTTGTTAATTTTTTTTATTAATATTCGATTGAAGAGTGTGGAGCAGTCGCTGTATGTTTACCAGGTTTTTAAGATGCATATGACATATATGTCATATGTATTGGAGCCTTGGAGTGCTCCACACTCTTCAATCGAATATTAATAAAAAAATTAAAATAATAAAAATAGCTGTTACTTCACGGTGTTTAGAAATCCCATAATATAAAAAATACCAAAAATCCGTTTTTCGTATTCACAATTCGGGGAAATTTAAAAAAATAAAATAACGAGTGTCATTCCTTGAGAAAAAATTTTTTTTTGCATATTTTGCCCTGAAACGGACGTTCGACTTGCTCAATAAAATCTAAATTAATTTTTTTCTGGAAGGCTATAAAAAGACGCACATTTTCGTTTTTTACGAATGTAAATACGTCAAATCCTGCCAAAGATACAGCCATTTGAATGGAAAAATATTAAAAAATGGTAATCAACGAGAAAAAACGTCAGAAATTTTTAAAAAATGTCGACACTCGGTGAATATATTTCAGTAAAGTAACTCGATTTTTCAAAATTATTCGTGGATTTTTTTTACTGGCTGACGTGACGTGGAATGCCACATATGTAGAATATTTTCCCAAAGTTTTACTTGACGAGAATTGTTTTTGACAAAATTGAAAAAAAAAAACTACTGTTTTAATCCACATTGTACAGAAATGTTGGGTGAAATGTTGATTTTTTTTGTAAATGCGTGCCATTTTGTAAATTTGCATTTTCTTCATTTTAATTACCGCCACATAGAAACAATTCATGTTCTAACTGAAAAAATGTTTGAACTTTTTTGCAAATCAAAGTCGATTGACTTTGCGCACGCCGATTCGCAATTCCCGCGGCGACCTTGCAGTAACACTCTCCTACAGCTCCATCATTTTGATAATGAATTAATTTGAAAAAATTGTTTTGTATACTGAAATATACTATTAAAGTATACCTAAAGTTTGATAATTGTAGAACAATTATTTCTTAGTTTGAAAAATCCCTCAATATTGCTTATTTTTTTCATGTCTTAATGTATATCTCGCCTTAATAAACGATAACGAGCAAATGTCAACGTTTGTTCTCCGGGTTTTTCCCTCTTCCTTTCTCTTTCTCTTTCTTGCGCGTTTTGTTTTTCTCAGCGCGTTAACAGGTGACGACGGTTTACTCGTTAATGACACTAACGCGAACGCTCGTTATTCGGGAGCCCAGCGTACTCGGGCGAGTCTAGAACAAAATCAGCTTCGAAGTCGCAACGACAAAATTGACACGAGAAAAATCCTCGCCAACCGGTAAAACTGCAAAAGACGATAAAAAAAGTATCTTTTTCGCATTTTTATTCAATCATTGACAATCAAAAAAATAATGCGATCCCATTTCAATAAAACTACAGCACCTTATTTTGATTCGGTGTCTGATTTTCTTGGCAAGATCTTCGCAAAGTCTGTGACTGAAAATGTAAAGTTACGTTTGAGTTTAGGTTTTCTTACATTTGTTCATTTTTGCTTTGTCGTTTATTACAAATGAGTGATAAAAATCACCGAAACAAAGATATCTATTTTTTTTGCTCAATGACGCTCGTCTTTTGCGGTTCTCTCAGAATAATAATCAATTTTGGGACATTCGGAATCGTCATTATTCATTGCGTTATTAATATGAATGATGACAACTATGAGTCTCATACGAATGAGCTATTTTTTTTCGAACATCCGTTGTTAATTGCATTTTTTTCCCACTTTATCCATTTTTTCCCATTTTATCCATTTTTTTCCATTTTTTCCATTGTATCCATTTTTTCGGTTTTATCCATTTTTTCCATTTTTTCCATTGTATCCATTTTTCCGTTTTATCCATTTTTTTCATGTTATCCATTATTTTTCCTCGATTGAAATCTTCGAAAAAAAATAACCCACCAAAACGCGCTCACTTCGATGTCCCTCGCCGAAATAATTCGCAATTCGCGCTCGCTAATTAATCCGTACACAAAGAACACATCTTTCTCCAGATCGAAATCATCCCCTAGGGATTGATGAAAAAAAACCCTAACGCATATAGATTGGATAAAAAGGAACGCACGTGTCCCTCGCAAAATGGACCGACACGCTCGAGCTAGCTCGCACAACGCTTCGGAGTTTGAAAAAAAAAAAACATGATCAGGAACGCGGTGAAATTCGTGCTTGGCCAGAAGTCCACGAGCTTATAATAATGTATACAATATATAGGAGCGTCTCGTCTCCCTCTGGCCGCACTTTTTTTTCGCCCTTTCACTACTAGTTGCGGAACTATGGTGCATATATTGTACATACAGTGTCGATAAAAATATTTTTTGCAGAATTAACGTGTAATATGTATAATAGTGGCTTTAGTCCAGCTTGAGGCTTCCAAGAGAAAAGAAGCTCATCGGCGACGACTGCTACGTACGACCGATACGAAATTTCGAAAACTCCTACACATCGGATGAGTCCCAAGAAATTAGACACTAGAAAACTCTTACATCATCGAAAACAAAGAAAAAAAAAGTAAAATCCCAAAACTGCGAAATCTACACTTCGTCGGCCGCTGTTCTTTTTTAGGTGAAATCTGAATTTCAAGGTCATCTCCACTTTTGTCAATGATGATCCCGCTTAAATCTTCAATTTCAACAAAACCCATTGCTTATTGTGACCTTGGAATGACCTTGATGTGCGAAAAAAAATTCAAAAAAACGGAAACGAGCTCGAGGCTCGTGAACATGACATTTCCGTGATGGACATAATAATTTTGATTAAGGGGTCAGGCCACTGTAGAAACTTCAAAAAATCGATTTTTTTCTTAATATCTGCCTTAACGATGCCTTACTATCTTAAAAATGACATACTCAAAGGATTAAGATGGGAAAAATGTCTAAATACTTATATTTTGAATTTTGGCGCAGACCCTCTCAGTCCGATGCAGTCCGTACCGAAAACTTCAACAGCGTTTTTATCGAAACTACATTTTTCAAGTCGGCCGGACTCATAACTCGAACAAATCTTGACGGAGTGACTTGAAATTTTAACTGTATGTTCACAATTGCGTTCTGCATAAAAGTACGTAGGATTTTCTCCATATATTACATAGTTTTTTTTTTAACATTTATCGGACGATGTTTTTTTGACAATTTTGAACTTTTATTCAAAAAACGCGCTGTTTTTGCAAAAATCGATATATGACAAAGTCCTACGTACTGCTGTAGCTATTCACATGTGAGGCATTCCACGTCACTTCAGCCAGTTAAAAAAAAATCCACAAATAATTATGAAAAATCGAGTTACTTTATTGAAAAATATTCACCGAGTGTCGACATTTTTTAAAAATTTCTGACGTTTTTTCTCGTTGATTACCGTTTTTTAATATTTTTCCATTCAAATGGCTGTATCTTTGGCAGGATTTGACGTATTTACATTCGTAAAAAACGAAAATGTCGGTCTTTTTTAGCCTTCCAGAAAAAAACTAATTTAGATTTTATTGAGCAAGTCGAATGTCCGTTTCAGGGCAAAATATGCAAAAATATTTTTTTTCTCAAGGAAAGACACTCGTTATTTTATTTTTAAGAATTTCCCCAAATTGTGAATACAAAAAACGGATTTTTGGTATTTTTTATAATATGGGATTCCTAAACACCGTGAAGTAACAGCTATTTTTACATTTTTTTTATTAATATTCGATTGAAGAGTGTGGAGCACTCGCTGTATGTTTACCAGGTTTTTGAAATACATATGACATATATGTCATATGTATTGGAGCCTTGGAGTGCTCCACACTCTTAAATCGAATATTAATTTTAAAAATTAAAAAATTAAAATAGCTGTTTCTTCACGGTGTTTAGGAATCCCATAATATAAAAAATAAAAAAAAATCCGTTTTTCGTATTCACAATTCGGGGAAATTAAAAAAAATAAAATAACGAGTGTCTTCCCCTGAGAAAAAAAATATTTTTGTATATTTTGCCCTGAAACGGACGTTCGACTTGCTCAATAAAATCTAAATTATTCTGGAAGGCTATAAAAAGACGCACATTTTCGTTTTTTACGAATGTAAATACGTCAAATCCTGCCAAAGATACAGCCATTTGAATGGAAAAATGTTAAAAAATGGTAATCAACGAGAAAAAACGTCAGAATTTTTTTTTTATTTCGACACCCGATAACCCGATTTTTCAAAATTATTTGTCGATTTTTTTTTACTGGCTGAAGTGACGTGGAATGCCTAATGTATCATCGAAAAAAAATATCATTCTGTGTAAAATAAAGATTGCAGGTGCCGTGTGGTCCGGCTGCGCGCCTAAGAAAAAAAACGGCTTCGTCGAAGAAAAGCTGTGCAGCCGCCATTTTGTTTTGTATTACTTTGAAAAAATAGTTTATACAGTTTACGATATGTCCAATAAAGGACCTTTTTCAGAATTTTTATTTATTCCATAGTCCCGCTAAAAAAAATTCCTAAAATATACTTATTTTTTTCCCCCGCTACAGTGGCCTTACCCCTTAACAAGCGCGCTCGAAATGTTCCCCATCGAAGGCGTAAAATTTCACCGCCACGATTTCTAAATGACCCGGACAGCAGCCTCTCGTTTTCGAGTGTCTAAATTCCCTCACCCTCGTCTTTAAATCTTCCGATCCTTTTTCTCTCATTCCACGCGGCAAACGCATTCATCGCGTAGCCAATAAACGTCATCAGCACACGCCCTGACGTCCGAAGCCCATCGGTGAAAAAAACAACGTAAAATCTCTTCAAGAACACTAAACGCTAAATCGTATGCTGAAAAGTAAACTCGTTCGAGACTCGATACTCCCTTTTGCGTTTTTCGCCG
This sequence comes from Ophion slaviceki, assembly GCA_944452715.1. Taxonomy (NCBI): domain Eukaryota; kingdom Metazoa; phylum Arthropoda; class Insecta; order Hymenoptera; family Ichneumonidae; genus Ophion; species Ophion slaviceki. The sequence continues at coordinate 61,177,418 of OX101784.1, forward strand.
CCCTTTTCCCTATCCTCGCGTCACAATGAAGCAAACGTAATAACAATTGACAACCACTGTCCCTTACTCGGCAGGGCTCGTTTGCCGAGCTTAATTTTTCGTTACAATTGATGTGTCGTGGTCGTCATCGTCGAGTGAAATCTTCAAGATATGTCGTATCGCATTTTGTTGTTTATGCAACGATACACGTGAGTGACAAGATAGGTTAGGTGTGAACGAGTACGTCGAAAGAAAGATTATTCACACTCAACCCTACACAAAGAGAGAGAGAGAGAGAGAAAGACAGAGAGTATCGTAACGACAAATCGCTCTCGACAAAACTCTCTCCTCCTCTCTCCTTCTCACCCACGTTAATCCCCACAGAGCAAGAAAAGTACGCCATTGTCAAACGGAGTCCAACAACTCCAGGAGCGATTTCCCGACTTCCTACAGCCGTAGCCGTGTTTATTTTTTCTATTTCGTTCGTCCGACAACGATCATTCGCCATCTACGGTACAATTTCCAATGGTCTATAATTATTCGGGGCGAGAAGTCCGCAACGACATGTGGATACGGAGAGAGAGGAGAGGAATGCGTTGGTGGCCAACGTATTCCTGCTCGCGCGTGTACTCTCGCAATAACACAGCTTTTCTTCGTTAACGGCATTAACTCTATGTATATGTACATACATAAACTCGTGTGTGCATATACAAAACGCACATACACACATATATATATATATGTGTGTATATATGTACATGTATGTATATGTGTAAGTATACGGTGTATCAGGGAGAATGAGATTCAACTTTTCTTATGCTTTCTCTGCCTTCTCAGATGCGAGACGTTCGTACGAAAGAGGGTAGAGAGCGCGGTGCGTGTGCTACCCCACAGCTTGAAGCGTTTGTTGCGCAAGTATAATTGTGTATTCGTGGGTAACGTCGACAGATTGTTGGGCGATGCTGCGTTGGCCAATATTGGTGTCAATCTTGGCGTTTCTATAGCGATATCCTTGGATTTAGTTAAGCAGTTGTCTAGCAGCCGGTTGTTCTGCGGCGAGTGTTGCTGCGATTTGATTAGGACTGTTCGGTTCGCGACGTTTGGCTGCCTGTGGAGGGGCCTGTCGATCCTAGGCCCTGCTGCAGCTGCTGCTGTGGCTGCTGCTGTTGCTGCTTCTGTTGCTGCTGATGATCGTTGTTGAGGACCATTCGTCGCATCTGATGGATGACCGTGGCCGCGTGATATGCTTGCTGCAACCATGAGACAACAGGGAGACTTTCCTACGGAGCCTGGCGAGCAAAGATTACATACGATCAGCCGCGTTTGCCAATCAAACTCAAATTACTAACCTTCCACCTTGACTTGGCAAAGTTCTTTTTAAGTTGTTCCGATACAGTACCATGGATATTTTTATTGCTCGCCGCGTTGCCGGATATCCTGGAAAACAAATGCATTTCACAACGGAGAGCGGATCACAATGTACGGTTGTTTTGGGTCTTGGGTGCTTGATGGACTCGGTTTCGGGCTGCACGTCGCGGTGGTCGCAATGAACAACGCTAACGCACTCACCCCCGACAATTCGACACGACAGAGAAAAGTAACACACACACACAGACGGAGACGAGCAAATGTCTGTTGGGTGATTATTGGACGCGGCGAATCCGAATTCTGGAAGGTTTAAGGGGTGAGGTGCAGTCGGAATTTTCAAAAAATTGATTTTTTTTTCATTTACATTTTCTTGGAGTGTGATGTTTCGAAAATATTCCCGGAAAATTTCGAGTCAATGCGATGAATAGCTTCCGGGATATTCCACAATTGGTGGAGGGGCGCCGGGTCGCCCATGGCAGGTAGCGGATGACAAACCCGCAAACGATAATACCCGGGAAGACAGAATGCTTCGAAGACAACAACGAATTGATATTTTGGAAGCTTCCACATCGGCAGAAGCCCTATTGTATGCGCCAGGAATTGATGATTCGATGTGAGTAATTTTTTAATTAGTATTTCTATACATGAATCAAGTGTAAAATTGGAAAACTCTTTCAGAAATTTATAAAAATGTATTACTCAATAACTATGAACTTTAGCAAAATTTTATAAAGAATACTTTCGTTTCAAAATTGCCCAAAATGTTTTAAAAAAAATAATTGATCCCGAAAAACTTTGATTTTTTGAAAAATTGTTTTAACAATCGGCTATGAACAATTGAATGCTCGACTTTTCGGCAAAAATTGTGATATTCGCATTCAGCGGATCAAAATACATAAAAAAAATTTAGCTTCATCCATCGAGCTCAACATTTTACGAACATATAATACCGTATCCACATCGAAAAACTTTAAACGCGTTTTTCTCGAAACTATGTTTTTCAAGTCGGTGACCACTATAATTCAAAAACCACTCGATGGATTTTGATGAAATTTGGTGTGCTTATTGATAGCATTAAAAACTAGTCCTTAATCGAAGGGTTTTCATTTTTGTTGAAAATTTCTATTTTTTTAACAATAAACGAGCGATTTTTCCCTCAAAAATGAAAAATTATCTGTCGGAAGCCGCCATTTTGTTAATTTTTGAAGAAAAAAGCTTCGATTAAGGACTAGATTTATTATTAAACAGATTTTTTTGGTTTTTTGATTTCAGATGATCGCGTAAAATTTTATGATGGTCACCGCAAAGCACTACATGCCGAAGGGGGTCCGACAAAGATGGCGATATTGTTATAAATAATCAATATTTTCCTTTGAAAATTTGTACGAGTCAAGTTGAAATATAACATAAAAAGTCTGTGTAACCACTTTTGTAAAACAAACTTAATTACTATAGAAATTTTTTTTATTGAAAATGCTCGTTTTTTCACGCCTCTGACTGCATCTCACTCCTTAAGAGGATCGAGCTTTTGACCTGGTGCACTTCGAAGAATGGTGAGATTTTTGAAGTTTCGGTTAGTTACGGTTGGATCGCTCTCGAGAAGGGTATGATTTAGTTACAAGCAACTTGATACGAATTCTTGAAAAAAATCGTGAACTTGACGGCATTATACGAAGAAGTTTTTTATAAGAGTAATTGTTGCGTTGCTCTCTAACGATATGGTGGATAAGTGACTTTTGGAATTGTCTGTTCGTTTGTATGCAGACGCGTCACGCAAAAAGTACTCAACGAGCCTTTTCAAAACTTGGCGTAAATGTAGCTTACATCCTGAACTAACATATAGGATACTTTTTATCCCGATCAGTGACGAAATTTTAACTCAACGTTGCGCCTCTTAAGGGCTACTGTGAAACCTCAACTCAAACTAAGGCTACTGTGAAAGTGTCGTACACTCGTTCGTCGTTTGAGGCAACTCAAAATGAAGAGTCCACCATATGGAGCAGGAATAGCAGATTGAAGGTGAACTTATGACTACAACGATAGAACTGCAAACTTTAAACTCGTTTTTCTCGATACTATGTTTTTCAAAGCTGTGTACACGATTTCTTCAAATCTAATAAACGGATTGACTTAAAATTTGGTACGATTATTCAGTGTAATAGTAGTTTAGTCTTGAGTGACGTTTTTCTTCTTAACTTTTTTTTTCGTTCGTTATTAGCGTTATTTTTCTTAGAAAAATCGAAAAAAATTCGAACTTTTTTTTTTCGATGATTGGAACACGATATCAAAAACCAGCTCGGTCAAGTCTACGCCATGAACTATTTTCAAGAGGTTGCTCAGCTATCGCGAAATAGTATGAATTTTATGAAATTTATTGAGGATATTTTCGAACAGGTGTTTCGACTTCGTGTAAAATTTCAAGTACTTCGTCTGCGGATTGTTGATGCAATTAATTATTGAAGTTAGGCTCTTATACACGGGCGACACAGCAAAAGCTTCATGAGAACTCTAATACGACTGTCGCAACATAATAACAATAGTAAGAATTGAATGGAAATAGACGGAAAAAAATCTTGAGATTTTTATGAATAATTTTAACGAAGAGTACAGCGTTTTGTCTGTCTCGTTATCGAGATATTCGTGAAATAAAACAGGAAATTTCAGCTGATTCGCGCAAAACGATAAAGCGCCCTACGGCACGTGGCAACGCTGCTGTCAAGTCGGCCATTTTGAATAGGCGCCAAAATTTGAAACGCACAAACTATTGCTTCCTTGCTATAAATTTCTTACCGCGCTTTCATAAAGAGTATTTAAATATTTTGAATCATTCTTTACAGAAGCTGCAGTGCATGTGTTTCGACATAACCTTCAAATCAATTACGCGTCGTCCCTCGACTGCGCATTCTTTTTCGGCTCAACTACTTTTTTCCGCCGCTTTCCAGGTTGTACTTGCTCCAACCGTCGATTGTACTGTTTCTCGGTTTGCATTTTTTCCCTTCCATCTTTTCATTTTCGCCGAACAAAAAAACGGAATTCGCGAAGGATGTTTGACAGCTACGCGCTCACGATGTGGCGTTCGTATCTGAGCTCAGTGATACCAGTTACTGAGAACTAAATTGCGCGTTTGCCACACATTTCAACTTGGTTAATAACTTATTCGCGATGTAGATAAACAAAAAAGATTGATAACATTTCTAAACAGTCAATTATATGCATTCCACATATTTATTAGCGGAAATTTATTTATTTTTCGTAACGGAAAATTTGATTATTCGGGGTTGGCAGCCGTTGCAGGCTGTTTAAGCATATGCGTTCCCCTCTTGCCGCCTGCCCCGCAAAGACCCTGAGCAGCCTCCTCAAGAAAAAACTGGTTTTTTTTGTTTCTGATCGGCCGGGTAGCCGAAACCAAGTAGCACGTTGAGCCCCTCACGTTCAAAGGTCCTTCACGAGATTGTTTATAACTTCTGCAATTATGAAAATTTTTGAATAAATTTTGGTACACAACTTTGTTAATGTACATAGAAATAAATGTCCAAACGATTCTTCAATTATCTTACTTATTTCTTCAAAATAATGTTTCAATAGTTTACAATTCAGCGATAGATGGCGCCACGTATATTTCACATTTCGCTATGCAGTCGTTTCATCCAAAACTATAAAAGGAGCGTCTACATGCGCCGGCTCTTGTATTCTTTCCTGATCGGGCCATTCGAGTTGTGCAAAGAATATTGAAGACTGCGATAATTTTGGACTCGTAGGTTTGCTTTGCTATTCTCGTTGCGGTACGTCACGCAACCTCATCACGAAGTCCACGGGGACATTGAAATTCCAACTCGGTTCGCGATTCTCGATAAGGAACTGCGTTGAAGTGCCTGAACTCTGATATTTTTTTTGCTCGGAATCGAAGTGCTGGAACTAACCGTAACTTCGCAGCTGAACTTTCAGCGAAAGTTTCAAGGGCGAAAGAAAAAAAAAATCAGTGCCGTCGGTGAAAAGCTCGACCCTATTCAATGCGACTGGAATAATCGTCCTGACGATATTCAGCGATAAAAAAATCACGATTATTTACGCATTTTCACCAGATCTCATCCGAGATAGTAAAATTTCGAGAATACGGATTTTGCGCCTGTCCCATGAAGACACTACCGGCGAAAAGTTTACACTCTTGCAATTCTTCGAACGAAAACAGTCGCGGAACAAAAGTTTCAATTTTTTTAACTTCACTGCGTTTAGTTTATTATTCCAACGATTTCTTTTTGCCCACTAAATGTTTTATTTCAGACTCTCGAGCTCTCGAGTAACATTTCAATATTTTCTCTGAAAACGTACTTTACGAAAAGCTGAGTAATTTTGCGCAAAAAAAGCAAGTTAGAGGCGAACCTCGGCTTTTTCCAGGCCCGCTGAGCAGAAATTTCTATCGCCTTTTGCAAAAAAATTCGGGGCCGGGTTGAAATTCCGAACTTCGAATGCTCCGACGGTTTAAAATTCCGAATTTTAATGTTCCGAAATTCAAGATGGGGCTGGGTTGAAATTCCAAACTTTGAATGGTCGGAACGCTCAAAACTCCGAAAGAATAGTACCGCGAAAGATCAAAACTCCGAAAGAATAGTACCCCGAAAGAATTTTACACGAAAGACTAAATCTCCGAAAATCTCCGTCAAAATAATTCGGCTATGAAAGTTTTTAAAGTTTCAAAATTTTCAATAAAACAACGAATTATCTCAAGATTTTTTTTATTAAGGCCTTAGGCCACAGTAACGGGTATAAAATCATGTGCGAATTTGACAATTCTTTTTCGTATGAAAAAGTGATTCACTCAAAAAATTAATTACACATCTTTTTAGTATAAATATCAAGCTTTTAAAAAAGGTTTTTTTTTTAATGTAGAAAATGGCGACTCCTTGAAACTTCTCGAAACAGCTTTTTTCCAATTGGCGTAACAAATAACTTCAAAAATTTTCACTCGATTTACTTGAAAATTTAAAAGTTATGTTCCTAATTTCATCTCGCAGAGAAGCACGTACGGAATTTCTGATTAATCGAAAACTTTTCATTTTATGAGCAGTTATAACGAAATTTTTCACTGAAAATTCATTTCTTAAGTTCAAATACCTACAACTTTTCAATAAAACAATATTTTTTAAATTCCGTACGTACTTCTCTAGGTATTCTAATGTACATTGACGAGGATTTTTATTTTTTGTTCTAGGTAAAAAATTGTGGGTGCTAAATGTCACGCCGCGGAGCGCCTAGAAAGAAAATATTAGTAGTCGGCGATTTTGTACATCGAAAAAAAATATATATATTTTCTAACAGCTTGATATTCGTACTAAATAGATGTGTTATTAATTTTACGAGTAAATCACTTTTTCATGCGAAAAAAATTGTTCAATTCGCACATGATTTTATGCCCGTTACTGTGGCCTAAGGCCTTAAGGGGTTACCTCCACTTGCGATTTTGAAAAAATCGATTTTTTTTTATTGCATTTTTTTGAAGTATAAGTATCCGGGCCCATACTTCTGTATGGGCCCGGAATAGATGACTCTATGTAAGTTTACAAAAAAAAATATTTTCTTCGTGTAAACTGAAATTGAAACTTTAAACGCGTTTTTCTCAAAATGGCATTTCTGAAGTCGGTGACCAACATTACTCGAACACTAATGAACCGATCTTCTTGAAATTTTGCAGGCTTATTTAATACATAAAAATGTAGTCTTTAATCGTTCGATTTTTTTTTCGAAAAAAATGGCCGTTTTATAGCCAAAAAACGGCCGTTTTTTTTCGTTAAAATCGAACCATTAACTTTGACTGTCCGCCATTTTGTGAAAAATGAATATTTTTTAAAATCCTTCGATTAAAGACTAGTTTATACTTATATTTGACTAAATCCATCCGCATTTTTTTTCAGATGATCCACTTCGCCGCAATGTTGGTCACCGCAAACCGTGTATATAAAAACATTATTTCATTGACGGCCATTTGCCACTAAACAATGTAATATTTTTCAATAAAAAAATTACTGAAAGTTCTTCAAGATGTGTTCTTTAAGATGGTATATTGATCGATTAAAAAAGTTTTGTAGTTTTCTTTAAAAAAATTCATGAAAAAGGCCTTTTTTGCGCTACAAGTGGGGGTAACGCCTTAATAAAAAAAATATTATTTGAAATAATTCGTCGATTTATTGAAAATTTTGAAACTTTGAAAACTTCCATAGCAGAATTATTTGGACGGTGTTCAGATTTTCGGAGTTTTGGTCTTTCGTGTAAAATTCTTTCGGAGTTTTGGTCTTTCGGGGTCGTATATTTTCGGAGTTTTGAGCGTTCTGATCATTCAAAGTTCGGAATTTCGACCGGGCCCCAAAAATTTCCGTCGAGTTTGGAGAGTAGAAAAAATCGCTAAAATAGCAATGTCCAAGGTCACCCAGAGAGTGGAATAGTAATATAGCGAGCGAGAAAAAGCCTTTTTCCAATCTCTCCAAAGACCACCTCGAATCTTGCTCCTTTTTCCGGCCGAGATCATCAGCGACTCGTTCGAAGATTAAAAAAGGTGCGCACTTTTCGCGTCACGGTTGCATCATCGTCGTTCATCACGACACGTGGAAATTGTTAGGTCGCGGACTGCGCGTTTTCCCTTGTATTGTAAATGACGCTTTTTTTTCGTCATGTCGCTTCTACGTGTTTAAACATTGTTACAATGGCGAGTCACATACACAGCAGCACATAAAACTTATGCGGATGCGAGCGATGTACGAATGATGAATTAAAAAAAAAAACAACAACACTCATGTGTAAAAAAACCCGGTTAATATTGTCCCCTCCGTATGCAAATGTTTTTCGTTTAATTTCGAGCGATGATTTATTTCTTTTCTACTTACTTAGTAGGCAACTTTTGTATTTTTCTCTTTTTTTTGTCTCGTTTTTAGTCATATTACGAATAACACGGGTGCTCGCTTAAATCCTTTTGCTACCTGAGGCAAAGATACACGATGAAAAAGTGCATTCGAGGCTCACGCAAAATTCATTGTACTTTTTTCCTTGGGAAGCTTCTCTCTCGTGGGCCTCGAGACATTTATATCGCATTTGTTACCATTCTGCGCCCACTCTCTTTTCCCACCCTCCGCGTACGCAATCGTTTGCTCGGAACCTCCTCAACTTTCTTTGCTCTTTTGCCCTCTTGACTTTGTTTTCTTTGTCTCGGACGAAAAAGCCGCGTATTAATACACAGATGGAGCTCGGCACAAATTGGCTATTTCGCGTTGAGGGGTTGGGCTACTGTGAGAATGACGAACGATCATTCGTCATTTGAGGCAACGCAATTTGAAGAGTATGGTCCAACGTATGGTGCAGACATCGCAGTTCGAAGTGTAAACGCGTTTTTTTAAAAATGAAATTATGTTTTTCGAAACGGTGTACACGATTTCTCGATATCTAATGAACCGATTGACTTGAAATTTGGTACATTTATTCAGTGTAATAGTAGTTTAGTCGTGACCGACGTTTTTCTTCTGAAGGCCTTAGACCACTCTAGAGGCCGAAAAAATAGGCTTTTTGGGGATTTTTTTTTTCAGCAAAACTACAAAATCAATTTGAGATTACAAAAAAGGGTGTTTATCATACATATCAGTGACTGTATAAAATAATTTTTTTGAAGCGATTAATTTTAAAATGGCGGCTGTGCAGCGTTTGTCTCAAAACTGCATTTTTTAAGTTGGCCGGAAACATAACTCCGAGAATTTTCAACCGATTCACTTGAAATGTTGAATATATCTTGAAAAATACATTGTCCATGGAAGTACGTAGGATTCTTTTTTTATATTGCATCGTTCATTTGTTATTAACAATTATCTGACGATTTTTTAAGCAGATTTTTGTAAAGTGAAAAATTTGTCTGGTCTAGAAATTTGACAAAATCAATTTTTTTTTTTCATTTTATTATTCCTTAGACCTTTCTTAATACGCTCGTGAAACCCGTTTATTGATATTTCAAAAATTAGCAGAGTAATAGAAATGATAAGCAAGCCGCGCGCAAACCTCATCTAACGGTATCAAAACTTTGAACGCGTTTATCTCAAAACTATGTTTTTCAAATCGGGGCCCACGATATCTCGATAACTAATTGACCGATCGAGCTCAAATTTTGCACATACCTTCGGTAGCCTCTTTCTGATGACTGGTAGCAGAATTGAGTCGAACAATAATTTTGCCCACATTTTATACCTCGTCGAATACCCGAAAATGTATGAAATATCGTTGATCAAAGTTTGACAGGCCGCCATTTTGTAACAAATTTTTTTTAAGTACTCATTCTGCTACCAGTGCTCTGAATACTCATACGGATTGAGAATATATTTTTTTTCAGATGCATACAACATCACCCAGACTGGGCGCCGATTGAGGCGGTATTTGGCGGACCATGTTGTAAATTAATAAAGAACTACATGAAAATATTTAAAATAATTTTTTTTTATGTAAATACATTCTCAAAGGAATAATAAATACATATGTAAAATTTCATCAAGACAACTTCAAGAGTTTACAAGTTGTTCCGACCCAAAAATGACATCGAAAATCTTGCTCTAGACCAGACTACTGCCGTAATAACAAATGAACTATGCAATATAAAAAAAAAATCCTACGTACTTACATAGACAATGTATTTTTCAAGATATATTCAACATTTCAAGTAAATCGGTTGAAAATTGTCTGAGTTGTGTTTCCGGCCAACTTAAAAATGCAGTTTTGAGATAAACGCTGCACAGCCGCCATTTTCAAATTAATCGCTTCAAAAAAATTATTGTATGCAGTCACGTATTATAAACACCCTTGTTGCAGTCATGTATGCAGTCATGTATTATAAACACCCTTTTTGTAATCTCGTTTTATTTGTAGTTTTTCTGAAAAAAAAATCCCCAAAAAGCCTATTTTTTCGACCTCCAGAGTGGCCTAACCTCTTAACATTATTTTTTCGTTAGTTATTAAGGGATGACACCACTCTAGGATTTTGGAAAAATCGTTTTTTTTTTGCTTAAAAATACTTTGGGGTCATAAAAACTATATGCAATTGGTCCTGTAGCGAATGTTTTTTTTAAAGGTTCAATTATCGATTTTGCCACAGCGCCTCGGACTTCTTTCAGGCGCCTCGTACAAATTTAAACGCGATTTTGTCGAAACCACTTTTTTCAAACTGGGAGGACTGATTACTCGAACACCTTTGCATGGATCGATTTGAAATTTTGATAGTAGCTTCACAATTACATTCTCTATGGGAGTCCGTAGCCGTTTTTTGATTAAATGTAAACTTCTTTTTAATAAACAATTTACTGCTTATTTTTTGGGCAAAAAATCGATTTATCTCTTTCAAAGTGCGCCATTTTTTTAATTTGATTTAAAAAATCCCTACGTAGTCCCATAGCTAATAATATATAGATTATAACTGTTTTTGGTTTTTGTTCCAGGTTTTATACCTTACGAGAAAACCGTCCTCCCGTGAAGCTATTTGTAAAAAACACGTTTTTCAAGATGGGCTCTCTCGCCGCCAGTTTGTATGAAAATTATAATAAATCTTTTTTTTATACTTTAATATGTGTTGAATAAACCCTCTCAAAATAAATCCTATTCCTTTTTTCATACTCCCAAAATAATTGTCAAAGTTAGGCCTTATTTTCAGCCGCTAGAGTGGTGTTATCCCTTGACAATAATTATTTCATTTCTCCGCAAAAAATCGAAAAAGAAGTGCAAAATTGTTTTTTTTTTAAATCAAAACACGATGAGAAAAAAAGCTCGGTTAATTCTTAGCCAATATTATCTATTTTAAGAAAAAAAAAACTCGTATTTTTGTTTCAGATCAACCGGGTGGCCAAAATCAGGTACACCGTTGAGCCCCCCACGTTCAAAGATGGCGTTGCAGTTTGCATCGTTGGAATGCAACGATAGTCTTCTTTTTTTATTTCATCACTTTGATTATGTAGAATTTTTTTCATCAATTAAAATCGTGGATCTCTAATGTGGATAAAAAAAACCGTTTGGGTGATTTTCGTACCCAAAATCGGCGAAATTACTACGAGCAATAGAAGAAATATCAACTTTCGTTGCATTCCAACGATGCAAACTTCGACTTCATGTTCAAAGGTCCTTCAAGAGATTGTTTATAACTTTTTTAATTATCAATATTTTTAATGAAATTTGGTACATAATTTTGTTGGAGTGAAGAGAAATGAATGTCCAAACGATTTTTCATTCATCTTATGCCTTCAAAATGTATTAATTTAAACAGCCCTGATTTTCGGGTCACCACAGTAGCCTAACCCCTTAAAGAAGAAGAGAAAGAAAGTGATCATAATAATTGCGAGAAGGAAGAGTAATTCTTGGCTCCTTTCGTTCGTCTCGTGTATTTCATCTCTTTTTTCGTTTCGTTGTTGGGTCTCGATACTCACCATGGATGCGCCAGTGCCTGCTTGCAGGTGTATCGCTCCTCGACCTTGACGCACATGAGCTTGTGAATGAAGTCCTTCGCTGAGTCGCTTATGTCGTCCCAGTACGGCGAATCGAATTCAAATTCACCTACAACAATCTGGTTAGCTCTTTGCTATAGAGTAGACGATTTCGTTTTGTAATCGTATGTGTGCGCGTGTGTTAGAATTGCGTCGGCTCGTGAACGAACGGTCGGCATTTCTAAACTTTTCTCATTGACAAATTATATACACATGTATATACACACGTGTATATAAATTTTTAATTTTTTAATTTATCTCAGAATATTAATATATTCATTTCATATATTAAATAATTATATCATGCATATGTAAAATGCAAAAAAATTGAATTTTTTTAAAATTTTGTTGAACATGTTGTTGAGAATGACAAAAAATGGATGCTAACCAAATTTTAGTCCTTTGTATTAATATTTAGAGGTCCCTCATCGCGATTTTATATTTCCCATTCATTGAACATGAAAAAGTTTTGTTTGCGGCGTCTGAGCTTTATAACTCGCCTACCGGTAAACACACGGAAACGCCCAAAAATATTGTTTAGAGAAAATGTAACGCTCTACAAAAAAGGTCCTTAGCCTTCGTACGATAAATTCACTCGTTCAAATTTTATTCAACATTAAAGTTGAAGTGATGATAAATTTCATGATTTTGTGAGATTTTTGGACTTTTGTGATGATTTTTTTTGTGTTTTTCTAATTCATCTTGAAAAGTATTGTATCCTTTTTTTAGCGTCTAAAGTGAGAAGAGCCCTTAAGGGGTTAGGCTACTGTGAAATTGACGAACGCTCGTTCGTCGCTTGAGGCAATTGAAATGGAGAGGAAGCTCCAACATACGATGCAGAATTCGCAGATTGAAGGTAAACTTTTGTTTACAACGACAGAACTGTTAGTCAAACATTGAGCGCATTTTTCTCGAAACTATGTTTTTCAAAACGGTGTACACGATTTCTCGACATCTAATGAACGGATTGACTTGAAATTTGGTACAATCATTCAGGGTAATAGTAGTTTAGTCGTGACCGACGTTTTTCTCCGTAACATTTTTTTTCTTTAGTTATCAACAATAATGTCGTCATTTTTCCTCGGAAAATCGAAAAAGAAATTCAAAATTGTTTTTTTACTAATCGGAACACGATAAGAATAAAAAAGCTCGGTCAAGTCTCAGCCAATATTATATATTTAAAAAAAACTAGTTTTTTTTTTCGTTTGGGATCAACCGGGTGGCGAAAATCAAGTACACCGTTGTGTCCCTCACGTTCAAAGCTCCTTCGCGACATTGCTTATAACTTCGTTAATTGTTAATATTTTTAATTACATTTGAAACACAAATTTGTTAATGTACATACAAATAAATGTCCAAACAATGTTCCGATTATCTTACTTACTCTTTCAATTTTTTTTCTTTTCATAAACCCTATTTTTGCGTCGTCACAGTAGCCTATCCCTTAAATATCTATTCGTATATATATATATATATATATATATATATATATATATATATACACACACACACACACATATGCATATACATAATAAGAAAGTTCAAACTCAAAGCTTTTTTACGTTTCAACCCTACTGCCTTGAAAAGCTCGCAAAAAAATGCGAATACATTTGTTACTGATTAGAACAGGATGAAACAAGGGATAAAACAAGATAAAATCCAAAAATAAAGAAAACACAACAAAAAGTGGAACATTCACGGACCATCAGATTCACAGACACACACGCTTCGAACAATTTACTTACTACTACGCTAGTGTGCGCGCGTGTCATAGCTGCGATTCATAACTAATCTATAGTAGATTTAAATCGAGATTAGAACGCTATCACGCGTGTGTGCTTATAGCCACGTGCTTACACTCGGAAAACAATATTATAGCGGGTTGGGGGGGGGGGGGGGGACAACGTCGACAGGTGGATTGCATGTCAGAGAGAGGAAACAAAAAAAATCCAAACAAATGGGGCCAAAGGATAAGAAGAAACTAAGAGCGAGCGAGGGAGAGAGGGAGAGAGAGATTAATTGAGGAGCTGGCGAACAAAACCAGACTTGTCCACACCACGTCAAATTTTTTTTCCTTCTTCTTCAAGTCCATTTTTATTGCTCCCGAAATATTTTGCATCAAATTCGGCTCTAATCACCTTAAAATTGGTTACAAACTGCCTTTTCAAGCAGAAATGGACTTGTCCATGGCTGTCTGGATGAAATATACATTGCATTTTCGTTTGCAATCGAAAGAGTTTGTGTAGGATTATTAAATTGATAATAAAATAAAAACTCGGCTAAGTGCGAGTCGGACCTCGCTCTATCAACGTTCCGTGCATATGACCAATTAACTTTTTTTTGTCAACACATATTTAATTAGTTGATGCTTTTTTTCTGTCTTAATTCTTAGGCAGTACTAAACTGAAACCATTTGGGGTGATGATAGCTAAAGGAAGCTTGGTATACTCCTGATATAAGCTAATAATGAAAATATATGAAATTATTGTTATTTGAATATTTACAATATCAAATTTTTTTTGGAGTCTACCAGCCAATTGCCAATAGTGTCACATTTTTCGCAAAAAAAAGAGGAGAGGAAGAAAAATAAATGAAATATACGATCTACAGTCTTTTTGAATTTGCAATCTCGGTTCTTCCGTGACGTCAATCTCTAGTTCTTTGCTGGCACCGACTGCAAAAATAAGTTATTTAGTATTGTAAATATTTACATCACAATAATTTTATACATTTTCATTATAAATTTGTTGTATTATTTATACTATAAATTATTATATATACAACATTATGAATCGGCGTTTTCAGTATTTGTTATTTACATACAGTATATGGTACATAATATACAGAAATTCAAAATTCCTAACTAGTGTAGTTTTTGAGATAGACCCCGTGACAAAAATGGTCTAAAGCTGGCAACTTCGACGGCCGCCCATTTCCTTATTTTTGAAGATAAAAAAGAAAAAAAAAGTGTAGTCTACTCAATGAGCTTTAAAAAATGACATCTCAAATTATAAGAAAAAATTAATCTGCTCCTTCTTCACGTATGGAACCCCCATGAAAAATAATTTAATTGAATTTCTAATTCAATATTCGGTTTTGAGTCCACATTCTACACAAAATACTAGTTTCAGGTCTGTAGCTCATTCCCTTTACGATCTAGAGACCCGTGACATACGGACGGACAGACAGCAGAGTGACATTGATAGGATTCCGATTTGCCCTTTGGGTACGGAACCCTAAAAACAAATTTATATTCAATTCGAAGAATCTCTTTTATTTTATAACCGGATATGTTCATGAGATTTTCATTCACAAGCGAAGTTGTCCACCATTCTCATTCAGAACCGGACTTGTACAGAATAAAAATTTAAAAAATGGTAAATAGTGTTTTTATTTAACTAAAGCCAGGTCCAGGCTTACGTTTTGATAAAGCCTTCATATACTAAGGGGAGGGTAGGGGTTTCAGCGTGAAGAAAAACACTTTTTTGCGAATTTTTTTCATCTATATGGGTAGAGTAAATTTATTGAAACCTTTTGTACATTGTTAAGTGTCATTTCAAGAACATTCCGTGAAATTTGTACGCGAAAATATCCACAAACAAGCCGGTGCCACGTTTTTCTCGAAACCACTTTTTCAAAGTCCGTGTTCACTGCCATTTGAAAACTACATGACCGATTTATTTCAAACTTGGTACACACTTTCTACATATAAAATACCTCTCCCCAACGGTTAGTTTGAGATTTTTTTTACATTCAGAGGGTTTTCCACCTCCAAAATGGCGGAATTTTTCGTGAAAAATAGCACTTTTCACTTTACATGACAACCAAAAATTTAGAAATGAAAACAAAAATTATCAAAGACCGTTGGGGGGAGGATTTGATGATACTTTGACTAAATTTTAATGGTACTTGATTTCAGATAATTTCTAGCTGAGATACAGTGAACACCGCAAATCGTGTTTTTCCAAAGGCGTTCTTGGAAAAGCTTTGTCACGGGCTTGTTTGTGGATATTTTCGCGTACAAATTTCACGGAATGTTCTTGAAATGACACTCAACAATGCACAAAAGATTTCAATAAATTTACTCTATCCATATAGATGAAAAAAATCCGGAAAGTGTTTTTTTTCACGCTGAAACCCCTACCCTTTCCTTGAAGCTTGAAAATTCTAACTCATCTCTATTTGGTTATTTTGGTTTTCGGCCTCTCCTGTGAAAAAGTCATTCGTGGACAAGGGCGGTTTTGTTCGCCAGCTCCTCAATTATTGGCAAACTTTGGCGTATGAAAACTGGCATTATTGGCGTATGAAAAATACGGAAATCAAAGAAAGTAAATGACCAAAAGGTGAGGACATTGGAAGAAAGAATGGCAATTCTCTAGATAAGTGACTACCAAAAAATGAGCCGAACATTTTTGTTATTGCTATTTTCTCATTTATTGAGAAAACAGACCCCCGTAAAAAGTTATGGGGTTTTGAAGTTCGCGGAAACACGTGATGAAATAAGGTATTTTTGAACATTTCGACGACTATATTACATTTGTTTGGGTTTTTGAAAAAATCGAAATTATTTGTAACGATTTTGAGCTCGTAAAAAATTTGTTTATGAAAAATTACTGCTTCCCCCGACTGAATCTCATTTATAACTCAATAAATGATTAAATAGCGAAAAAAATTGTAGGCTCATTTTTCGGAAAAGTGACTTCTGTAATGAATTACCGAAAGAATAATTACTGGGCGTTTTGTATCTGCGATTTTGTGTACTTTCCGGCCGAGACAGCCAGGGACACGGAGCTGGAGGGAAAGGGAAATAGAAAGTTTCGCAGTCCCAGTCGTGAGAAGGGCTTTTGCACGTTACCTTTTAGGATTTGTGCAAACAGATTGTCATCGTTGTCGTCGTAGAAGGGTGGATAGCCGCACAACAGTATATACGATATGACGCCTATGCTCCAGACATCGACGGCTTTCCCGTAGGGCTTCTGTGCCAGCACTTCCGGGGCTGTAAAACGACCGTCTCTGTTAAAAGTCATCCCGAAGTTCAATTGGGCAAGTACTTTGATGGATTGGGCGAGGAACGAGGGGGGCTCAGGGAAAACAAAGAGATCAACGAGGCTGAAAAGTCGTAGTAAAAATTTGCATTGTGTCATCGAACCACCGAATGGAAAAATATATTTTACGCGTTTGGGATGACGATGAAGATTGCAACATTGGAATGCAACGAATATGATTTTTTTTTATTCTCCAATTTGCTTTGGCAGATTCGAGCCACGAAATTCGCCCAAACATTTTTTAATAATCTTATTTAGCGAGCGACAACAAATCTAAAAAAAAATAGGATTTTCGATGATAATGACATTAAGAAACTGACAAAAAAATTCGATAAATTTCTAGAATCGGGGCTGCTGACCAAAAATGTCAACGAATTTTTTTCTTTGCCATGAGCAACTTCGATTGGTCTCCAGTAATGATATTTCGTCGACGGAGGCTAACAATTTGTATTAATTTGATAAATTTCGGGTTTTTTAAATTGGGAAAACATGCAACGAAATTTCGGATTTTAAAAACTTCGACGGGAATATTGAGGTCAAGGGGTAGGACGCACACACACACATATACCCACGCGCATGCGTCACGTAAAATGTATTTTGTTTGGGTTTGTTTGGGTTTGTTTGGGAAATTGTCTTCCGCCGAGTTGTATAATCATAAGTACCCTGAAAAATATCAGATATGTAAAAAAAATTTCAACCCCTTTTTGGTCAGGAGCTCCGATTCTAGACATTTACCAAAAATTCATTGCATTCCGACGATGCAAACTGCAATCGGATTGTTGGAGAAAAAAACTGACGTCTGGAGAATTAATGATATTATTACATACGAAAAGTGACGTCCAAGAAGAACATCTAGGTGGCTCGTATCAACCTTTAGACGAGCAAAACATTTGCTGATTTTCATGATTTTTTTGATAGGTTCATATTATAGATATTGATATAAAAGTTGTTACAGTTAATAAATACACTTTAGAAATACTTAAAAAAAAAATTATTTATTCAAGTCTCTATTTATAGACGAAAATGGTAGTTAAAAAAATGTCCTAAATAAATTGTAGGTCTGCGCTGTTGATGAAAACGGTTTTAGATTCAGTATGTTAATAGCTATAGCGCATATTATACGATTTTTTATATGTACAAAAATAACAAAATGGCCGACATTTTTCGAAAAAAGGAGAAAAAACGTGTTTTTTTTACGGTTTTTGACACAAAAAAATAGTAAACATAAAAAAATGTGAATTCTTGATATGCGCTATAGCTATAGTTGTAAAGAATATGTGGTTGGAATTTCATGACGATCGATTTAGTAGTTTCGAAGATTTTCTCAACAAGCCGTCGAAAAATGTTGTTTCGAGAAAAACGCGTTTGAAGTTTGTTCGGCTTACATAAATACATTAAAATTTTGTTTCAAGTATTTCGAAAGTGTGTTTATGAAGTGTAACAACTTTTGTATCAATATCTATAATATAAACCTATCAAAAAACCGTGATATTAGCCTTTTTAGCGTCTAAAGTAAAAAGACCCCTTAAAGGCACGATTTAATCACTATTTTTAAGACTTAGGGTATGTTTTATGACTTCTTTTGGCCGTGACATGGCATTTTTTAAAACTAATCCTTAAAAATGGCGGAGATACGGCACGGTCTTTTAAACTGCATTTTCAAAACTGGCGTGACGTTTAGCTTGAAAAACTATCGACTGATTCTGATGAAATTTGGTAAAAATCTTGCTAACTTCATTGTCTAAAACATGACCCCAAATGTTTTTGAAAATAACAAAAAAAAGTATTCTTTTATTGCAAAATGTAGCCATTTTTCGGAAAATTCTATCGCTTTGTTTCAAAGCGTACCATTTCATCGATTTTCAACATTTCTCACTCTTTCTTGGTTCATATTCTGCGTATGAGTGTTAATAAGAGAAAAATCTTCGTTGTTTTTTTTTTCAGATTAATCCCGCTGACGCTACGAGTCACGCCGTCTGACAACATCCGCTGCAACCCGATTAAAAGACCGTGCTACACCTCTACTTTTTAAGATTAAGGGGGATCCCTCTCTGGAAACTGCAAAAAATAGTTTTCGTTTGGAAATAGTTATAGTATGAAGTTTAAATAATATTTTAACGGGTTATACGCAGTTAGAAATTTCAAAAAATCGATTTTTTTTATTGCATTTTCGGAATGTACAAATATGTGAGTATATTCGCTGAAAATTTCAAAACGATCCAGCGAATATTCCCGGAAATACACACATATTTGTAAGGACTCTCGGAGCGCTGCAAAGTTGACTGTTGGAATTTCAAACGCGTTTTTCTCAAAACGGTGTTTTCAAAGTCGGTGAGCACGATTTCTCAAAAACGGCTCAACCGATCGGTCTGCAATTTTAACACAACCGTGTCCGATATATTCTTCAGGTATTGATCGAAGTAATAAGATTTCCGATAATTATTTCTATTTTTTGTCAACGATTTAACGAAAAAAATTTGGTCGAAAATCGAAATTGTTTCTTTCCGGAGCTACCACTTTGTGAAAAATTAAAATTTCGACTATTCCTTCGATCAATACCTGGATTCGTATATCCCCTAAAATAATCATTTTGGTTTTTTCATTTTAGATAATTCAAACCGGAGATACTTTGCTCACCACCGGACAGGTTTTTCGGGGACCTCCAGGAGACTTCCTACAGGAGCAATGTTAATGAATAATTTTGAAAATGAAAAATGCCAATGTAAATCTAGAAGATGCCAGTACACTGCCTAATACTTTTCGTTTTGCCCAAATGAAATCCTTTTCCAGAAAAAAATCGTGAAAAAACGACTTTTTTGGCCTTGCAACTGCGTATAACGCCTTAAGACCAACCGGACCCTGAAATTTTTCAAATTGACGAAGTTACACCTATTTTAGTGGCAGCAGAGCGTATGAGTGGTATAAAGTTTAAAGAATTGCCGATTGAGTTTGGGTAAGAGTTTTTCACAGTATAAACTTCAAACGCGTTTTTCTCGAAACAACGTTTTCAAAATCTAGCTCCATCGTATCTCTAAAACTAATAAACCGATTCTCTTGAAATTTAAACCACATATTGTAAACATGATTCGCAACGAGATGACCCTCGATAATTAATTAAAATGTTGATTTATACTCTTTTTTTGCGAAAAACTGCGAAAAAACGCGTTTTTTTACGTTTTTCCTTTTTCATCTGCCATTTTTTTGTTTTATGATAAAACTTTATATCCGAGGGTAATTTTGTAGCTGGTGTCATACTGAATCTAATGTACTTTGATTTTTTGTTTCAGACAAGCCGTTGCCGAGTTGTGATGGAGCTACCTAGCCCACCTAGTTTTGAGGCGTTACGTGAAACTATAATTTTTGTACTTAAAAATTAATAAAAATGAATAAAAATTTGTTTAAATGTATTTCAAGATTTTATTTATCAAGCCCAACAATTTTTATGTTCATATCTTTTATAAAATCCTAAAAAAAAAAAAAATCGCGAAAATAGCCTTTTTCGTAGCTCCAAAGTGGACTGGCCCCTTAATTGGATGAACCATTCGTTAAGGGGTAAGGCCACAGTAGAATTTTCAGAAAATCGATTTTTTTCGCTAAAACGGTGCTTTATCATCATAAGAATAAGTTACTATTCGATTTATGGCAAGACATTTTTCTTCACCAAATGTGAGGGTATAACGTAAGCCCACCTCTGGCACGACCATAGAGTACCTAAAACTTTAAACGCGCTTTTCTCGAAACAGCTTTTTTCAAATTGGCGTGACAAATAACTTCAACAATTTTCACTCGATTTACATCAAATTTAAAAGTTATGTTCCTAATTGCATTTCGCAGAGAAGTACGTACGGAATTTCTGATTAACGGGGTCCTCTAGTTTCTCGGATCGAAAAAATCGATTTTTTTTTTCATAAATCACATCTACAACATGTGTAGAAAATGTGTGCCAAAGGATTTTTCGATATTCGAAGTGGTTCACAAGTATAAATCACATGCGCGAACTTTCAAACGCGTTTTTCTCGAAACACCATTTTTCGAAACGGTGACCACGATATTTCAGAAACTACTGCACCGATCTTGTTCAAATTTATACAACATCTTTAATATGTTATAAGCCAGCGATTGAACCAGGATTATCATGATTGCTTCGATAGTTTTTTTTGTACGAGCGAAAAACTTAAGAAAAAATTAGTAAAAAATAGAATGTAATTTTCAAAAGTGTATAAAAAAGTCAATTTTTGTAATTTAGAATTCACTCTAGTTCAATCGCTAGTCTTAAATATGAAGATTAAAATGCCGTTTGGTTTTTTGATTTCAGATAAGCAGAACAGCCGCAATCTTGGTCACCGTCAAGCACCTCTTTTACTTGATGTCTTCCTGTCGGCCACTATAACGTTTATTCTATTATATATTTTGACTTCAAAAAATTTGTAAAGCTTATTTGAATGTTAATAAAGATTATGCAAAAACAATGAGATTGATTATTTCGATGCTTTGCCCGTAAAAAATTATTGAAAAAGCCGTAAAAAAACAGCCGAGAAACTAGAGGACCACGTTAATCGAAAACTTTTCATTTTATGAGCAGTTTTATACGAAATTTTTCACTGAAAATTCATCAAAATACCTACAACTTTTGAATGAAACAATATTTTTGAAATTCCGTACGTACTTCTCTAGGTATTCTAATGTAGATTGACGAGAATTTTTGTTTTTTGTTCTAGGTAAAAAATTGTGGATGCTAAATGTCACGCCGCAGAGCGCCTAAAAAAAGATAACAGAAGAAAATATTAGCAGTCGGCCATTTTGTACATCGAAAAAAAAAATATATATTTTCTAACAGCTTGACATTCATACTAAATAGATGTGTAATTAATTTTATGAGTAAATCACTTTTTCATACACAAAAATGTTAAATTCGCACATGATTATATACCCGTTACTGTGGTCTAACCCCTTAACTACTTTACAAGATACTTTTAGAAGTAAATAGCGTCAAAAATATTGTTTATACACTGAGCTGTAACAAATCCTTCATTTCTATAGTTTGCAAATCTAAAATGATCAGAATCTAGCCTTGAATGTTTTATGGCTGTGAAGTGCTTGCGACGTATAGCAATTTCCCATTCCTTGCGAAGTTTTTCGTTTTTAGGAAATAAATAAACGCCTTCGTTTCTGCATCCAATTGCACAACACTGATGCATTCTTCACAATTTATCCACGACAAACGGATTGTTTAAGGTAAATTCAACAGTAGTGGTAGAAACGCGGGCAAAACCAAGGAGAATCTCACTAAAGGTCATGTCTTGTTTACGTTATAATGCAATGTCCCCTCTAGCGGGAGAAATGGGCAGTAAGGTTCCCTATTGTGGCCACGTTGCAGAGTTAGGCGTAATTCTATTTATAAATACGAATACGAATTTATTCACATCGTAATTTTCATGTGAATATAAATACAAATTTATTCATACTTCACTTATTTGTATTCACATGCATGCATAGAAATACAATTGTGTTCACAAATATTCTGTACATACAAATAAATTCACAGAAAAAATTGTGAATGTTCACAAAAAATGTGAATATTAAGAAGAAATCCTGTGAATTAAAAAAAATTCACATCAAAATCTGTGAATACAAATGTATTCACAAAAAATTGTAAATACAAAAAAAAATCACAAAATAATTTGTGAATTTTTTCGTATTTAAGACAAATTAAAATCAAATTCACATTGATTAGATTGAAATTTGAGTTTCAAATATTACATTATAAATATGAAAAAAATCACAAAATGAGTTGTGAATTTCCTCAAGTTGAAGAAAATTGAAATCGAATTCACGACAATTGTATTAAAATTTACACCACAAGTGAGTTCTTACGAATTTTGAGAGAAAACATTGTGTTGAGGCAAAGAAATTTTCGCACAAAAAGTTTTGTGCAAAATTTCTTTGCCTCGAGGCAATGTTTTCTCTCAAAATACGTACGAACTCACGTTTGCTGTAAATTTTAATCTAATCATTGTGAATTTGATTTTAATTTGTCTTAAATACGAAAAAAATCACAACTTATTTTGTGAATTTTTTTGTATTTACAATTTTTCGTGAATACATTTGCATTCACAGATTTTGATGTAAATTTTTTAATTCACATGATTTTTTGTAAATATTCACATTTTTTGTGAATATCCACAATATTTTCTGTGAATTGATTTGTATGTTCAGAATATAATAATGTGAATACGAAATTATTTTACAAATTACAAATATTACAAATAAATTCGTATTCACACTTATGAATACGAATCAATTTGTATTCGTATTTACAATAAGTGAAGTATGAATAAATTTGTACTTATATTCACACGAAAATCACGATGTGAATAAATTCGTATTCGTATTTATAAATAGAATTACGTCCAACTCTGCCACGTTGAAGTGTGAACTACGAAGGGAGGAAAATAAACGTACCGACGTATCCCGGTGTACCGCAGGCGGTCGCCATTATCCCCGAATCTTCCATCTTCGATAGGCCAAAGTCGCTTATCATTATTTTACTATCTTCGGCGGGACTGTAGTAGAGCAGATTTTCCGGCTTGAGATCGCGATGAACGACACCCTGCTCGTGCATATAATCGACCGCTTCGAGTACCTGCCTTATCAGGCCCGATGCATCTTTTTCCGTGTACGAGCCTTTCTCGACGATACGATCGAACAACTCGCCACCGGTGACACTTGACAAATCGTGAAAAAAAAAATTAGACACACACGTATACATTTAAGGAGAAAAAAAAAACAAAAAATGGTACGAACGTTCGAAAACACAAAAAATACATTCCTACGCAGGAAGGTTTTTTTCTGATCTTTCCCTGTTTCTTTTTTTTCACGTCCTTATTTTATTTCCAGACCGGTCGTCGCCCATATAGGACGAATTATTTCAGTGCAGCGACTAGCTGCTCGCATTCACTAAATGGATATAAAAGACGCTGTCGTTTTCTTTTTCGCTTCTCTCAAGTACGAATCAATGAAGCGCGACGACTCGACGAAAAGGAAAAATCCACGGTCGCTAATTGATTTTGGTGCTAAATTGGACGACGAACAGGTGAAGCTCGTCCAGGCGCGAATTCGAGAGAAAATAAATCGTACAAAGTACAGAACGACTGGAAATTTATCATCGATTGGGAATTCTCTCGGATTAGAAGGAGTGAAGTACTTTCGGGGGAAAAAATCATACGATTCCTAGCTTGTTTCCGAGCTCAATTTCAAGTGAGTGTTTTTTTTTCCTTTTTTTTCATATTACTTTTTAACCGAAAATAAAATTGTTTTAGAAACGATTTGTCAGAACGGAATTTTTATCGTACTAATAAAATAGCCCTTGCAGCTCTACAGATTGCATATTGGAAGTAGAATTTTTCGTAGGAAATGTGGTTTTTTTAACCATCACTTTTTGAACCGGGGCAAATTTTATTTGAGGACAATTTTTTGGAGACTTTTCTTATCATAGAATACTTTTTTCCAGGTGTTTATTTCGATGTGTTGTCACTTTGAATTTTATTTTTCGCAAAGTGCAATGAATCTCTTCAAATTACTTTTTAAAGCTCAGAAAGGTAAAGGAAAGAAGATTTATTGGATCAGAACTTCCTTATCATAAAAAAATCAATTCAGTCTGTTTATTTAGACTCGTTATGTGTAAAATTGATTTTTCGAAAAGTAAAATTAATTTTTACGTTTTTTTTATAGGAAAAAACATTTGAACATAATTTATTTGAATATTATTTTTATTAGTTAAGGTAGTACCTCCACAGAAGAGTCGAATTAAGAAATGGTTAAAATTTGACATATATGTTATTCAATACATTATCCAAACATCTGTGCAATTTGAATAAGTTTGACCACCCCAAACCTGAGATATTTACACTTAAAGTTGGCTTGGTTTACACGCAACAAATGCGTTATGATGGCCAAACAGAGCATCATTAATTTTACCGTCAAAACTAAAATTAAGAAATTGATAAAAAACGAGGATAAGCTAGAGTAAGATATCACGAATAATGTGAAAAAAAAATGAGAATGATTCACCATCTAGTTTCCAAGATATAACCATGAAAAGCCCTCACAATTTTGGTGCAAAGCCTGGCAAAGCCTGGCAAAGCCTGGAAAAAAAACAATTGGGGCAAAGCCTGGACAGTCCCGGCAAAAAGTTTACTGGCAATGGTAGATCAAAAACACAATATAAAATATATTTTACGGCAATAAATGATATCCATCGTATTATCTACTAATACCGAGTCAATATTGCGTAGTTTTTAATTTTATTTATTACTAATTAAACCAATTATCAATCTTTTAAACATGAACATGGTATGTAAACTTTTGGTTGAGATTTTCGCGGAGGAACTACCTTAAGACGAGACTTTTTTTGAAGGAACGAAGTAGAAAAAAAAAGAGAAATCGTGCAAAATCATTTTTAAAAAACGGAAAGGGGAGAAAACGGACATCGAACAGAAAAAAATTCATCGAAAACGCATGGAAAAAGAATAACGATTTACTGAATTAGAATTCCCTTATCATAAAATTATTCCGACCCACTGCGAATTTAAAATGGACTTTTTTAAGATAAAGAAATGAATTTTGGCTATGACTTTTTAAATAAAAGAGGGAAACTTTTTTCGAAAACAATTCATGGGAATATAATTTTTCGTCATTGAAGGCGAGATTTTCTTTCATGGAATCAAAGTAGACAAAAAAATTAATTAAATATCAGAAATAAAAGAAACGACCGAGAAAAAAAATAAACGTCCTAGAAAAAAAAGAAACGGCTTCGGAAAAAAAAGGCTCAGAAAAAAAAATTGGCCTAGAAAAAAAGCAATCGAGTAGCAAAATAAAAACGAGGAAATGTAGTAGGAAAAAAAGGTGCGCGACTTACAGTTCCATAACGAGGTAGACCTTGTGCTTGTCCTCGAAAGTTTCCAACAGCTGTACAATATTCGGATGCGTTAGCCTGAAACAATTGGTGGGCGAGCAGTTAACGAGGTGCGGTCTTCGTCGGATACCCGTGCAAAATGTACTTTTTAGTATCGGCGATTGTTCGCACGTTTCGCGTACGTGCATGGGTGTATGCGATGCTGTATGACCGGCGGCTCGTCGGGACACTTTGCCATCCTCATGCGCCATGATTTTGTACACAGACGGCCGGTGACGCTATTAGTGGAAACTTGGCTTTCCGAACGACGCGCACAAGTGGGACGAGGGTTGAGACCAGCGAATTGCCAATTTAATATCGATAATCGATTTTACCCGTGTTTGTCGATCAAATTATTTTACATGCTTTCGGAAATTATTTGGCCTCGTTTTTCCTTCACTCACGAAAAAAAAAATCGAATACTCTTGAATTCGAGCGCTCAATAAAGAAATCAAATACTTTTTCATTAGAATGCTCGATAAAAAAAATCGAGTACTTTTCAATTCGCGTGCTCAATAAAAAAAACGAGTCCTTTTTAATTCGCGTGCTGAATTTAAAAAAAAGAGTACTTTCAAATTCGAGTTCTCAATATTTAAATATTGAGAACTCGATATTTAAATAAATTGAAAACTCAATATTATAAAACTTGATATTTAAATAAATTGAAAACTCAATATTTAAATAAAAATCGATTATTTTTGTATTTGAGTTCGAAATATTCAAAAAATCGATTACTTTTTACTTCAAGTGCTCAATAAAGAAATCAAGTACTTTTTTATTAAAATGCTCGATACAAAAAAACGAGTACTTTTTAATTCGCGTGCTCAATAAAAAAAATGGAGCTCTTTTTAGTTCGCATGCTCAATAAAAGAATCGAATATGGTAATTACAAAGCCGAGCACCCAATTGAAAATATTCGATCGATTAAGGCCTTAGGCCATAGTAACGAGTATAAAATCATGGGCGAGTTTAACCATTTTTTTTCGTATGAAAAAGTAATTCAGTCATAAAATTAATTACACATCTATTTAGTATGAATATCAAGCTGTTAGAAAATATATATATTTTTTTCGATGTACAAAATGGCCGACTACTCGAAACTTCTCGAAGCAGCTTTTTTCCAATTGGCGTGACAAATAACTTCAACAATTTTCACTCGATTTACTTCAAATTAAAAAATTATGTTCCAAATTGCATTTTGCAGAGAAGTACATACGGAATTTCTGATTAATCGAAAAATTTTCATTTTATGAGCCGTTTATGAGCAGTTATAACGAAATTTTTCACTGAAAATTAATTTTTTAAGTTCAAATACCTACGACTTTTGAATAAAACAATATTTTTGAATTTCGGTACGTACTTCTCTAGGTATTCTAATGTAGATTGACGAGAATTTTTGTTTTTTGTTCTAGGTGAAAAATTGTGAATGCCAAATGTCACGTCGCGGAGCGCCTAAAAAAAAAGACAAAAGAAACTATTAGTAGTCGGCAATTTTGTTCATCAGAAAAAAATTCTAACAGATAACAATTCATACTAAATAGATGTGTACTTAATTTTATGAGTAAATCACTTTTTCATACGGAAAAAATTGTTAAATTCGCACATTATTTCATATCCATTACTGTGGCCTTAAAGAAAATCGACTGGATCGTATTGGTCGAATAAATTGTTTGACATTTTTGCGGGAATTATTTGACCTTATTTTTCGTCCACTTTCGTAAAAAATTGAGTACTTTTTAATTCGAATGTTTAATTGAAAAATCGAATATGATAATTAAATAGTCGCGTGCCCAATTGAAAACATGCGATCGATCTTAAAAATCGATTGGATCGACATTCGTAAACAATCGAGTACTTAAATAATCCACATTAAATAATCGACATTCGTAAATAATCGAGTACTTTTTAATTCAGGGACTCAATAAAAAATCAAGTATTTTGTAATTCGAGTACTCAATATTGAAAAAACGAGTACTTTTGAATTCGAATGCTCAATACAAAACTGAGTACTTTTTTATTAAAATGCACAATAATAAAAATGGAGGGCACAATTAAAAAAATCGAATACGACAATAAAAAAAAGTCGAACGCCCAATTGAAAATATTCGATCAATATCAGAAATCGGTTGGATTGTATTTGTCGATGAAATTATTCAACATTTTTCCGGGAACGATTTGGCCTTTTTTCGTTCAGTCGCGTAAAAAAATCGAGGATTTTCCATTCGAGTGTTCAATTAAAAAATCGAATACGATAATAAAAAAAAGTCGCACGCCGAATAAAAAATGTTCGATCGCGATCAGAAATCGAGCGAGTAAGAAAGCTCTAATTTCGCTCAATTAATTGATTTTCAGTCCATTGATGTAAACAACGATAAATCCAATAAAACAAAACGAAAAATAACAATAATTCACTGCAATTTTTTCTCAAAGCTGTCACACGCGTCTCACGAAAGATTACGATCTTTTCTTTGAACGATACAGAAGAGATAAAAATCCCGGCGCTCGTCACTTTGTACTCGGTATACGTAAGAAATTCTCGAGTAATCAGCGCGTTTGTGGTAAGCCGATTTTCCAATTAACGACCAACGCCACTTTGTATGTGGGTAAACGGGGTTTTTTTTTCTTCGAGCGTTTTTCAATAGCAAAGTTCGCACTGTTGTCCCGGCGAGCACTGGCCATCCAATACATACGCACTATAGGATGATTCACAACGATTCGGGTTCCTATCGCTAGCATACAGGATGTGTCATCGCGGGCAAAACGCTTTTTTTTCGTTCAATGTCGTGCGAAAAAACTTGGCCGAGCCAAAAATTCGCGTTCAAAGTCCAAGTATAGTAATAAAAAATGGCACAGTAGTTGCTCACGCGCGAAACGTGGAAGCCGGATCGAGAACAGCTTCCACCTTCTGACAAGTGAATACTTGTTTTCTTAAGGCCTTAAGCCACAGTAACGGGTATAAAATCAAGTGCGAATTTAACAATTTTTTTCGTATGAAAAAGTGAGTCACTCGTCAAATTAATTACACATCTATTTAGTATGAATATCAAGCTGTTGGAAAAAATATATTTTTTTTTTCGATATACAAAATGGCCGACTACTAATATTTTCTTTTGTTATCTTTTTTTATGACATTTGGCATCCACAATTTTTTGCCTAGAACAAAAAACAAAAATTCTCGGCAATCTACATTAGAATACCTAGAGAAGTACGTAAGGAATTTAAAAAATATTATTTTATTCAAAAGTTGTGGTATTTGAACTTAAGAAATGAATGTTCAGTGAAAAATTTCGTTATAACTGCTCATAAAATGAAAAGTTTTCGATTAATCAGAAATTCCGTACGTACTTCTCTGCGAAATGCAATTAGGAACGTAACTTTTAAATTTGAAGTAACTCGAGTGAAAATTGTTGAAGTTATTTGTCACGCCAATTGGAAAAAAGCTGTTTCGAGAAGTTCCGAGTCGTCGGCCATTTTGTACATAAAAAAATATTTTCTTTCTAACAGCTCGATATTGATACTAAATAGATGTGTAATTAATTTTATGAGTGAATCACTTTTTCATACGAAAAAAAATGGTTAAATTCGCACATGATTTTATACCCGTTACTGTGGCCGAAGGCCTTAAAGTAAGGCCCGACATATAATTCAGGAATCGCAGATTGACGGTAAACTTATGATCGCAACGATAAAACGGCTAGTCAAACTTTGGTAATTCTTTAGATAAGTGACCTTTCCGAAAAATGAGTTTGTTTGGGTTTGTTTGTTTGAGAACCCAAACAAACCCCAACTCATTGTTCAGAAAAGTCACTTATCTAAAGAATTACCCAAACTTTAATCGCGTTTTTTTTCGAAACTATGTTTTTCAAAACGGTGTACACGATTCCTCGACGTCTAATGAACGGATTGACTTGAAATTTGATACACTTATTCAGTGTAATAGTAGTTTAGTCTTGACCGACGTTTTTCGTCTCAAGATTTTTTCTCGAAATCGAGAAAAAATATTAA
>OX101784.1:61212257-61251889 GCA_944452715.1 Ophion slaviceki
ACTCATCGACGTACGCTGGCTCATCGGGCGCACCTGATTGGCCCGCCTTACAAATTTGATAATAATTCAGCGGTTGATCTGAGAGCCACACATGCTTATATAAATCGACTCAGAATTTCATCCCCAACTCCCTATTTCAGGGAACGCATTCCGTTCTGGGACACCCTGTATACAGGGTGTCCTGTTATGAATGGATAATTCTGCAACTGTCGATATGTCAGATCATGAACTATATGCTGGAATTTCAGCTTAGTTAAAGTCCCACCGTTCTCGAGACAAAAATCATCTGCTTTTGGTTTTTCGCATGCCATTCCTATAAATGATAACTTTTTTCAACCCGGTTCCTTACAAATACTCTTGCTTATTTGTATTATCTATAAAAGTCTTCTTTTTAACCTCAAATGTTAAGGAACTTTATGAAAAAAGATCTTATGCAGAATTTTCATACAAAGGAATTCGAACATCTGACTTTAATAGCCTGGAGTGTTAAAAAAATGTACTACGCATATCGTGCCAATTACTTTAAAAAGTTGCTTAGTTATTGTCGATCCATATCATTTATAGAAATGACATGCGAAAAAAGCAGATGATTTTTTTAAAATAAACGACGTAAAGTCCAAAATCTCGAAAACCGTGGGGCTTTTACGAAACTTAAATTCCAGCATACAGTGGGGCATGATTTGACCTATCGATAGTTGCACGATTATCCATCCTGTATATATATATATATACCAATTAAGGGGAACGATATCATTTTTGCATTAAAAAAATTCCGGTCGAATTTTGTGGGATATCCAAAAAAATTATATGTATGAAATTTTATTGTATGAATTATATGTGGGAAATAATATAATTTCCAAAAAGCTAAAATATATGTTATAAAACATCATTGTTTTGGATGTCAGAAAAACGTTTGACCGACGTTTTATTAAATTCAACAATGCTATAATATATATTGCTCATTTGACTGAGACGAAATTATTTTTTATGATTATACAGTGATTTCTTTCCTTTTTTGGCAATCCCGTTCCTAAAAATTGCAGAAAAACTTTTTTTCATTTTCGTTAGAACTGGAACTTTTCAGAAATCCGATACAGTGATATCATTTCACTTCAGTTAGACGTCACTATATATATATATATATATATATATATATATATATATATATATATATATATATATATATATATATATATATATATATGGGGTATTCCAGCTCAACTGAGACAACTGTTTCCCTCACCATCGTTGATTATAGATTTCCATAGTAGCAAAAGTCATCCCTGATGTCAAAAAAATACTGATTTTTTTCAAATTCTCTTCCTACCCTTACTCTTTTGCGGCTGCATAAAAGCCGAAATCGAAAAGTCCACTCGGGCGGTTTTTAAGGTAGTACCTCCACAGAAGAGTTGAATTAAGAAATGGTTGAAATTTGACATATATGTTATTCAATACATTATCCAAACATCTGTGCAATTTGAATAAGTTTGACCACCCCAAACCTGAGATATTTACACTTAAAGTTGGCTTGGTTTACACGCAACAAATGCGTTATGATTGGCAAACAGAGCATCATTAATTTTACCGTCAAAACTAAAATTAAGAAATTGATAAAAAAGAGGATAAGCTAGAGTAAGATATCACGAATAATGTGAAAAAAAAATGAGAATGATTCACCATCTAGTTTCCAAGATATAATCATGAAAAGCCCTCACAATTTTGGTGCAAAGCCTGGCAAAGCCTGGAAAAAAAACAATTGGGGCAAAGCCTGGACAGTCCCGGCAAAAAGTTTACTGGCAATGGTAGATCAAAAACACAAAATAAAATATATTTTACTGCAATAAATGATATCCATCGTATTATCTACTAGTACCGAGTCAATATTGCGTAGTTTCTAATTTTATTTATTACTAATTAAATCAATTATCAATCTTTTAAACATCAACATGATATGTCAACTTTTGGTTGAGATTTTCGCAGAGGAACTACCTTAAAATTCTGAAAAAAATTAGATACACGTTTTAGACCTGTTTTGTGCATTTTTCACTAAAGCTCAACTTGCGCTTCCGATATTTACTATTCATTTTGTGGAATGTCGACTTTGGGGCTGATTATTCAACATTTTGGAAGACAGAAGAGTACTTTTTCGGTCTACATATACATCCCACCCGAATTGAACTTCATCTGAAACCATATTTTTGAAGTTCATTGTTACTTGCAGACCGAAAAAGTACTATCATCACTATAAATTCAATTTTCCAGAATTTAAAAAACAGCCCGAGTGCACTTTTCTTTCTTTTTGCAGCCGCAGAAGGGCAACGGGTGCGGGAAAAAGAATTAAGAAAAATTAGGTGTTTCTTTGATGACCCCAGGAGTGGGGTTTTCCACTATGGAAATCAACAATGGTGAAGGAAATGGTTGTCTGATTTAAGCTGGAATGCCCGATGTATTTTTTTTAGCTATTTTATTTATTTGTTTATTTATTATTATTATGTTTTATTCAAGATATATATTAGACTGGCCCAAGAAAGAATTGGAATTTTATTTTTTTAAATTTTTGTTGAAAATGTTGTTGAGATTTACAAAAAATGAGTGCTGACCAAATTTCAGCCCTTTGTATTAATATTTAGAGGTCTCTCATCGCGATTTTCTATTTCCCATTCATTTAACGTGGTAAAAGTTTTGTTTGCCGCTTCCGAATTCATGATAAATTTCATGATTTTTTAAAAAGATTTGGGACAAAATTATTGATTGTTTTTTTCTGATTCATCTTGAAAAGTATTGTATCCTTTTCAAATTATTTCCTAGATATTTATTTATCATGCTATGAGCAATTGAATTCGGTTTAAGGATGTATGGCAGCTACTGCAGAGTCGTTACAGAACTGATTATGCAATTTGCAAAAATCGCATTTAAAGACTAAATAAAATAATTGTAGTATTCATTGAAGCTAAAAAGGAGATTTACCACAGCTCAAAGTAAAACATGCGGTACAGAAAGAAGAATTTTCAATTTTTAACTGCAAATTTAGTTGCTGATTTGATGTACGTTTTCCCTGACGTTGTCGTGGTTACGACATACGAGCTAAAGAAATACGAAAACGGTCCCATTTAACTCGCAATATCTCGCAAAATATATGGGCGCATGTCGATTTTTTTTTAAGGTATCATGCATATTACAGCGATACCGCACAAAAGTTTTTTTTTACAAAAGAGTACTCCGGAAATACCTTTTTTGCCAATGTAAAGGGAATTTTGGACGTACAGTCCTATATTCCCCGTGTTAAATGACCCAACTTTGAATTCGTTTATCTCAGCATTCACGTGGGCAAATTTTGTTTTTTTAATCTCAAAAAGTTCTCGATATTTTCCTTTACAATATCAGTGAGTTTCAATTCGAACAGTAGTAAATAACTTAGTTGCCATACATCCTTAAGAATAGATTTTTGTAACAATGTACATTTAAATAACAATAAATTTAAATATACTAGGAATTTTAGAAACTATCTGGGGAATAATTTGAAAAGGATACAATACTTTTTAAGATAAATCAGAAAAAAAATCAATAATTTCGTTGTAAGTCCTAAAATCGCACAAAATCATGAAATTTATAATAGATTCAACTTTGACGTTGAATAAAATTCGAACAAATGAATGTATCGTATGAAGGCTGAGGACCTTTTTTGTAGAGCGTTAAATTTCCTACAAAACAATGTTTTATGCATTTCCGTGTATTTACCCGTAGGCGAGTTATAAAGCTGAGAAATGGCAAACAAAACTTTCACCATGTTAAATCGCGATGAGGGACCTCTAAATATTGATATAAAGGGCTAAATTTTGGTCAGCACTCATTTTTTGTCATTCTCAACAACATTTTCGAGAAAAATTTCAAGTGGAAAAAAATTTGGGCCAATCTGATAAATATATATATTGAATTTATAGTGAATTTATAGTTTCCATTTTGACAGAGGCAGACTATCTTCGTCCTATCTTACTCTGATGAAGTTTAAGGGGCTATACCAGTGTGACACTTAAAAAAAATCGATTTTTTTTGTTGCCTTTTCCGACAGTTTATACTCTCAAGAATATCATTATCATTTATATCATTTATATCAATGTCAGTTTATCTTGCAAAAATCGATAGTTAAATCTTTACACGCGTTTTTCTCGAAATGAGATTTTTCAAATTTGCTGACATTGTATCTCAAAGAGCAATTATCCGATCGACTTGAAATTTGAACTGAGTACTCTTGAATATATTAACTCTACAATGACGTACGATATTTCTGATTGGATGAAAATTGACGATTTGGCATTGAAAAAAAAAACGACCATTTTATAGGCAAGAAAACAGACTTTTTTCATAACTACGCCATTTTGTTAGATTTTGATATTTTTCGAAAATCCTACGTCATTGTACAGGAAATACCTTCCAGTTTAACGACATTTTTTCCTTTTTCTGTTTCAGCT
Source organism: Ophion slaviceki (assembly GCA_944452715.1). Classification (NCBI taxonomy): domain Eukaryota; kingdom Metazoa; phylum Arthropoda; class Insecta; order Hymenoptera; family Ichneumonidae; genus Ophion; species Ophion slaviceki. The sequence continues at coordinate 61,216,727 of OX101784.1, forward strand.
ACTCAATCGACCGAAATCATGTCAGCAGTGAAGGAACTTTTTTTTTGCGCCTCCGAAGGCAGCGCATGAGTCGCTTGGATCGCAATGTTTTTCTATGAAAAAATTATGTAATATAGGTCAAATATAGCCAAATATATTCTTAATTTTCCGAAACATTAAATTGAGTACTTTTCTTCCAAAAAATTCGCGAAAATGACCCAAATTTTCAGCGTTCACACTGGTATAGCCCCTTAAGAAATGTTCTGCTTGAGCACGAGATTTTTGGTCATTTTGTCTGGAACGGTTCATACATGCGAGTGTATGTCATATATATATATATATATATATATATATATATATATATATATATATATATATATATATATATATATATGCATACAAATGTATGCTTGAACTCGGTGAAATAGCGAAGTGAAAGCCCTCGGAATACCCGTTTGACTTTGTAGGAAACGAGTGGTGCACGTAAAAGAAAAAAAAAAGAAACTAAATAAAGAAAATAAAAGATTCAACGCCGACGAGAATTATTTGGACAATCTCCGACCGCCATTCTCAAAAGAAAAAGTGATTGTTCTTGACGAAGAAGAACAATAATAAAAAATAAAAAATAGAGGCAAAATTCAAAGTGGAAACGATATAAAAAAATTAAGGAAAAATTCAAAGTGAAAACGATTTAAAAAATTGAGGAAAAATCCAAAGTTAACGCGATCAAAATTGAAAGAAATAGATGAAAAATTCAGTGAGCACGATGAAAATTTTAAAAAATTTGAGGACAAATTCAAAGTGAGCACGATGAAAATTTAAAAAAATTGAGGAAAAATTCGGTAGACGATGAAATTTTTTTTCAATTGAGGAAAAATCCACAGTGAACACAATCTATGCACCTGAGGCCACCGTATTTTCTCTCTTTCTTTTGCGAAAAAGGATATTCGACGTTCCAAAGTGTTACGTACCCGAAGAGACATACGAGCGTGCAAAATGACATTCGATGCTAATCGCAGAGTGTTGTGTAACTCTGCTCTCTCTCTCTCCCTTTCCCTCCGATTCATTCAAAACGTCGAACGTTACGGGAATATGTCTCCCGTGGACAACTTTTAATTCGAGTCCTTCGTCACGCGACAATCGACGATAGTTATTTTTTCTTTGCGTATTTTTAGCCGGCGAATTGCAACTTAATAATTAATTTCTGGGTACACCAGGAGGCGGGAGGGAAACGACGAAAATTACGGCCTTCCTCATTCGTCCTTGTTCACATTCTAATTGTCAACGTTGTGCCCTAGTTACGCGCAAGAAATATCTTTTTGCATCCGTATAATGACTAATTACGAATCCTCCAAATTTCCCTGCAATTGTAGTTGGAAAAAAAACTGCGAAAAATACAAAGTGTCGTTCGCCCGAAGGCACTGAAAAGAGAAAAACATTTATTCCCCGTCGAGAAATCTTTGTTTTATAAATCGAATTAGTTGGACAGAGAATAACGATTGAGAAAAAAAATCTGTCCTCGTCGTTGGCAAGTTCGATGAAAAATATTGATTTTTTACATTTGGTAAAAAATTTAGTAAAGTTGGTAAAAAAAATATAATTCACGAATTAGAAAAAAGAAAATTTGGTTTTTCCAACCGTCCTCGAAACTGTCAATATGTGTTTATTTTAAAAATTTTGAATTTATTCAGTCTAATATGTGTTTAATTGAAAAAAAATATATAAACAAATTTTGAATTGTAATGAAAATTATTTAAATAAATAAATATTTATTTATTTACGTGTATGGACATACACGTAAAGTATCCAGTATCGCCGAATTGCACAAAAACTTATTTTTTATCCACCAAAAGTTGGCACCACACGACAAAAGTACAAGGCAAAGAAGGAACTCGCAACAGCTGCGAAATCCACATGGAAACACAACAAGCAAAGCATCGTTAGAAAAAAAAAGCCGAAAAGAAGCCCATTCACGATGGTACGATGGAGACAGAAAAAAAACATCAACCAAACGAGAAACAGGCAATAAAAGAAAGGAGTCAAATAAAAATAAATAAAAAAGCATCGATATTCGTTACTTATGCAATGTGAGAGAAAAAGCAATGCGATCGACACGATACAATGTTTCGACACCGCGCACGCGGCGATGTCTCCCACGTTTTTCTCTTTCAAGATCTTCTTTTTACACGCAGGAACGATTTTACGTGGGTCGAGTATGGCCGGCTCGAAAATTCGTATTCGACACGCGCGTTTCACGATGTTCTCGTGTAATTTCGTTTTGCGAGCACGCCCACGGAAATTTAACGGTAGTGCATTTTCCGAATATTCACAATTTCCAAGCAAATTCAGTATTAAACAAAAAAACGGTAATTCTATTTTGTTCCGCTGCAATAATTTTTAATTCGGGAATTAATCATTTTCGTTTCGGTCGAACTTTATCCCGAGACTTTCCGAACGTAGTGTACACGCCTCGCCCTTTCTGTCATTCGTTATCGCGAATATAACTGACACGCTAGAGAAAAAAAAACGATTCCGATCACTTCGATCGTTTTCCACGAGTGACATTCTTTTTTCTTCAATTTTTCTATTTCTACGCCTCGCGCGGGAAATAACAATGCGTGTACGTGAATAAATAAGCGGGATTGTTCGTATTCAGTGTGCGTATATGTGGATCCATAAGGAGGGTATAATAACGTGATTACTTTGTTAATAATAATAATAATAATAATAATAAATATGATGATGATATTAACAATATCAATAATAATAATAATGGTGACAGTGATAGAAATGACCGCGTGCGTATTTAATGTGAGAAAATGAATGACGAATCGCGTTTCGAACGATTGTGCACGAGTCAGAATAATTTGTAGAGAAAATATTCTCGTGTATATATATATATATATATATATATATATATATACACGCGACAATTGTTTTCAATTATTTTTTTTCTAATTTGTTCGAGGGGCCACACTTACCATCCTCTTTCGTCACTATTATCCGACTTGATCGGCCCGTCACCACTCTGTGGTGTCACTGTTTCACTGAACCTACGAATTAATAATAACAACACCGTACACAATAATGTAACAGAGTGGACGTCGAAATAGTGGCTGTTAACTCGCCTGCCAATGCTGTCTTTTCTTAGTTGTTCGTTTTTTGACTCGTTAAAAATGTTTAATTCTTTTTTTATTCGTCGACACTTCGTTATCTTGATTTTAGCTCGTGACGTACTGATAATCAATAATAATTATTATTTCTTTTCGTTCTTGTGCATCAATAGCATCGTTTTTTTAATCGATAGGATTTTTTTTCGCATCTATAAATCGATTTTTTCTTTTCGTTTTTATGAATCGATATATTTTTTTCGCTTTTATAAACCAATAATATTTTTTTTCTTTTTCGTTTTTATGCATCGATATATTTTTTTTCGCTTTTATGAATCGATAGTATTTTTTTTCTTTTTCGTTTTTATGCATCGACAGCCTTCATCCTCCTCTCGTCAATTTTGTCCAATTTTTCATATTCGTCGCGTCAATCGATTAATGTACCAGTGGAGAATTTTCCATTAAAAAAGTGGACAAAAAAAGCCCTATTCACGACGATCCATCTACGGTGAAGGGAGGAGAAAAGGCGAAAAAAAACGCTCTTGATATTCTCGTGTAAAAAATGGGAATGTGATTCGATGGGAGCGAAATCAAAGAGAGTGCGGTGACGATAAACGAAATAAAAATCGCGTGTGGAAATAAATCAATTTTTTTTTGCTCGTTCGATCGCGATGATTTTTATTTGTCGTTTGCCCGGCGTCTCGTGGCCTTTTTACGACGGCGTGTGTTGGGAGCTGGATTCTTTTTTCGTCTCGCTCGTTTGATGTGCCGAGTTTGGAAGGAAAATTGAGAGAAAAAGAAGGGGAATTGGTGCGCCAACGATCTATACAAAAGCTGCCAGATCATAGTAAATAACGTGAGACAGTAAATTGCGATAATTGCGTACAGAGAAATACACGCGATCGACACAAATGTAATATTCACGTATACATATATATGTAAGCAAAGAGAGCGAGAGAAAAAGAGAGCGAGAAATGTATTGACAATGAGAGATAACGAGAGATACAAAATTATGCGTTAAAAATATTGCACAATTCTCATAATACGGATTAGCACACTGACATTGAGAAGAGTGACGAGAGATAAAGAATAATTTCTTTGGCGTTTTACATGGGTGCACGAATCGTCTCGCGTATTGGACTCGAGGATTTTAAGGGGTTAGGCTGGTGTGATAATGACGAACGCTCGTTCGTCGCTTGAGGAGACTCAAATTGAAGAGGAAGGTCCAATATAGGGTGCAGAAATCGCAGATTGAAGGTAAAATTATTGTTACAACGATCGAACTGCTAGGCAAACTTTAAACGCGTTTTTCTCGAAGCTATGCTTTTCAAAACGGTGGACACGATTTCTCGATATCTAATGAACGGATTGACTTCAAATTTGATACACTTATTTAGCATAATAGTAGTTTAGTCTTGACCGAAGTTTTTCTTCTTCACATTATTTTTTCACTAGTTATTAAGGGGATATTTTGGTGTGACACTTTAAAAAATCGATTTTTTGCCTTTTTCGACAGTTTATACTTTCAAGAATATCCTATAAAAATTTCAAGGCCGTATCTCTAATCATTTTATCTGGCAAAAATCGATAGTTGAATCTTTAAACGCGTTTTTCTCGAAATGAGATTTTTCAAATTTTCTGACATTGTAACTCAAAGAGCAATTATCCAATTGACTTGAAATTTGAACTGAGTACTCTTGAATATATTTACTCTACAATGACGTAGGATATTTTTGATTGGATGAAAATTGACGATTTGGCATTGAAAAAAAAAACGACCATTTTATAGGCAAGAAAACAGACTTTTTTCATAACTACGCCATTTTGTTAGATTTTGATATTTTTCGAAAATCTTACGTCACTGTACTGGAAATACCTTCCAGTTTAACGACATTTTTTCCTTTTTCGGTTTCAGCTACTCAATCGGCCGGAATCATGTCAGCAGTGGAGGAATTTTTTTTGGCGCCTCCGAAGGCAGCGCACAAGTCGATTGGATCTCAATATGTTTCTATGAAAAAATTATGTAATATAGGTCAAATATAGCCAAATATATTCTTAATTTTCCGAAACATTTGATTGAGTACTTTTCTTCCAAAAAATTCTTGAAAATCACCAAAATTTACAGCGTTCACACTAATATAGCCCCTTAAGAATGTCATTTTTCCTCGAAAAATAGGGAAGAAATTCTTTTTTTTTTAATTATCGAAACATGATAAGGTAATTCTTTAGATAAGTGACTTTTCCGATTTTTCTGCTATTTTCTGATTTATTTGGTTGTAAATGATGATATTCAGTCGGGGTTGCTGAAATTTTTCATTAACAAATTTTTTACGAGCGAAAATCGTTAAAAATAATTTCGAATTTTTGAAAACCCCAAACAAACACTATATAGGCGTCGAAATATTCAAAAGTGCCCTATTTTATCACATGTTTCCGCGAACTTCAAGGGGCCGGATTGAAATTTTGAACTTTGAATGCTCCGACGGTTTAAAATTCCGAATTTTAATATTCTGAAATTCAAGATGGGGCCGGGTTGAAATTCCGAACTTTGAATGATCAGAAGGCTCAAAACTCCGAATGAATACTACCCCGAACCATACAAAATCCGAAAGAATTTTACACGAAGACCAAAATTCCGAACATCTGAACACCGTCAAAATTATTCGGCTATGAAAGTTTTTAAAGTTTCAAAACTTACAATAAATCGACGAAATATTTCATGTTTTTTTGTTATTAAGACGTGATTTTACGTCAATTTTGAAATTTGTCTAGACAATGTTATACGTTGTGCATAATTTACAGTCAACTGTGTAGATTTTCGCTGGCATGATCTTGACATGGGGGCGGGTTGAAATTCCGAAATTTGAATGCGCCGACGGTTTAAAATTCCTAATCTTAATGTTCCAAATTACAAGGTTCGTCAAGATTATGCCAGCGAAAGTCTACACAGTTGACTATAAATGATGCAGAACGTATAACATTGTCTAGACAAATATCAAAATTGACGTAAAATCACTTCTTAAAGCCTTAGACCAGTCTAGAGGCCGAAAAAATAGCCTTTTTGGAGATTTTTTTTTTTTTCACAAAAACTAAAAAATAAATCGTGATTACAAAAAAGGGTGTTTATCATACATATCAGTGACTGTGTACAATAATTTTTTTGAAGCGATAAATTTTTAAATGGCGGCTGTGCAGCGTTTATCTCAAAGCTGCATTTTTTAAGTTGGCCGGAAACATAACTCAGACAATTTTCAACCGATTCAGTTGAAATGTTGAATATATCTTGAAAAATACATTGTCTATGGAAGTACGTAGGATTTTTTTTATATTGCATAGTTCATTTGTTATTAACAATTATCTGACGATTTTTTAGGCAAATTTTTGTAAAGTGAAAAATTACGTCACATAATTGTTAATAACAAATGAACTATGCAATATAAAAAAAATCCTACGTACTTCCATAGACAATGTATTTTTCAAGATATATTTAACATTCCAACTTAATCGGTTGAAAATTGTCTGAGTTATGTTTCCGGCCAACTTAAAAAATGCAGTTTTGAGATAAACGCTGCACAGCCGCCATTTTGAAATTAATCGCTTCAAAAAAATTATTGTATAGTCACTGATATGTATGATAAACACCCTTTTTTGTAATCTCGATTTATTTCGTAGTTTTTCTGAAAAAAAATCTCCGAAAAGCCTATTTTTCGGCTTCTAGAGTGGCCTAACCCCTTAATAAAAAAAAATCTTGAAATAATTCATCGATTTATTGAACATTTTGAAATTTTGAAAAATTCGATAGCCGAATTATTTTGCCAGTGTTTAGATTTTCGGAGTTTTGATCTTTCGGGGTAGTAATCTTTCGGAGTTTTGAGCGTTCTGATCATTCAAAGTTCGGAATTTCAACCCGGCCCCAACTTCAAAACCCCATAACTTTTTATGGGGGGGACTGAATTTCAGCTCCGCCTCGACTGAATATCATCATTTATAACCCAATAAATGAGAAAGTAGCAAAAAAAATATTAGGCTCATTTTTCGGAAAAGTCACTTATCCAAGGAATTACCCATAACAAAAAAAAGTTCGGTCACAAATCTGAGCCAATATTATCTATTTTAACGGGCTACATCTACCTAGCTGGGTCAAATAATTGGATTTTCCAACAAAACAAATAAAATCGATCCTATCACCTTTTAGCTATATTCCTTGAAAATGTCATTGCTGGAAATTCCATTGATAGGATGAGAAACATTTAAAGGTCGATGACGACCTCACTTGTTTAATAGTTACGTAAAAATAGCATTTTCCATAGATTTTGTATGCTCGAATTTCAATTCATCGTCACGTTGTTAAAAAAATAATTTAAAAACTCGACGATCGTCAACCACTCGTATTTATTGTTAACTTGAATAACCCGATTGGTTTTTAGATGTTGAATGAACTGTTCAAGCTGGAGAGTGTCCACCGCCAAACGTCGCGAAAAAAATTTCATCAACTGCCGATGGCCATGTTTTTGTCGTTTTTCTGTATTTTATGCTGATTTTTTTAAAGGTTCTCAATATATGTGCCTTTGTGTTAAAAAGAAATGCATTTCTTTTTCAACAACCGTTTGCCAGAAAAAATACGAATTTGGCCATTTTTTCGTGTCTCTAGGTAGACGTAGCCCCTTAATTAAGAAAAACTCGTTTTTTTGTTTCCGACCAAATTCTTCAATTAAAAAAAAAATGACATTACTACACAACTTTGTTGTACATACAAATAAATGTCCAAAAGATTTCGAAAACCGTACTTTTTTCCTCATTTTGCCGTATCCGTAATTTTCAAAATTTCAAAAAAGTACCCAGCCATACGTACCTTTTGTTATCATACTAAAAGTGAATTTTTAAATTTTTCATTGCATACGCGCCTAGTTGCCAGCAGCACTTACACCGATTGGCTATGCAGCAACAGCGCCACTTTGTTTCAACAATATTGCCTTCATTGTTTATCAATATTAATCAATTAAAAAAAACCTCAAGCTCGGCAAGACTGCGTATCATCTGTGTGTAAAATCCCGACCTCGTCATCCCGATACTCTCATCGGAAAAAAATATTGAAAATCGACCTGTTTTTCGAGGCCATCTCACGCAGACCCTGTGGACTAATTTAACCTCAACAATAAATTTATATGTTCGCAAATTAATTTGTTTTCCCCGATGCATCTGTCTGATGAAAATACACGTAATATTAGCATCCAATCCGATCTTCGACCGCGGTTGTGTACACGCGCCAAGTGTTTTATATACGTGTTCTCGACAAAATTAGTATATCGTCTCGCGTACAGCGCGGTTCGTTTCTCTCGGCAGGCAGCGCGTAGCGCGGTCGCCACCGGAACTGCCGCAATGCCTCCGTATACTCTCCGCACGTAACCACAAGCGCGATGTATCGTAACTGTCGATCGCCGCGATAAGCGAGAGGGCCGAGCGCTCAGTCCGCAAACAACAAATTCAAACGAAAAAGAAAAACAAACTCGTCACTGACAATGAGCCGAACAAAAGTCACGTACGTTAGAAAGTCGCAAAAAACTGTTCGATTGTTAATAAACAAATCCGACCTACGACCTGGCAGGACTACGTTGTTTCATGTGTGCTGATACGTTAGACTCTGACGAGGAAACAATAAAACCGTTGACGCTTCAAACAGTGAGGGTTGGGAAAAAAATTCTTGCCGATTTTGAGCTAGCTGATGCTCGACATTTCTTTCCAAATTTGCTGAATTACAGGAAAATTTCGCTTTTGAGGGAGACTACGGATCCAGAGTCCGGAAAAAAGTCAATTTCGACATTTTTGCATCGTTGGAACGCATCGAATTTTTTGTTTGTACGGCTTAATCTTTTTGTGGCACATTTAGGCTACAAATATCACTGAGATATTTTTGAAGAGATCTCTTTATGAGAGATTCATAAGCTAAAATTGCGAAAGAAGAGTGTAGACAGTAATAAAAATGGAGAAATGAAAAAATAAAGAATAATTTTCGTTGCACTCCAACGATGCAAACTTCAACACCATAATTCCGTTTAGTGGCTTTTATTCTACATATCCCCAAGAATCTCAAGGGGTTGGGCTACTGTGAAAATAAAGAACTGTCGTTCGTTGCTAGAGGCAACTCAAATCCAAAATATGGTGGAATTGCAGATTGAAAGTAAATTTACGATCACGACGATGGAACCGCTAGGCAAAACTTAAGGGGGGAGATACCTTTAGGCGAGGAGAAAATTTGCGGATTTTCATTATTTATTTTTAAAAGGAAAGATTTCTTCACAATTGTTTAGACTTAGGGTATGTTTCTTTAATACTTTTGGCTTTTACATGGTATTTTTTTATTTATTTATCTTTTAAAATGGCGGAGATATGGCACGGTCTTCTAAACTGCATTATTAAATCTTAATCTTTCTAACCTCAATGTCTCAAATATCACAATTTCAATTTTAAAAAACCCTAATAAAATATTTTTTTTGTTTTTTAAAGCAAAAAAGTCTCTAAGGGTTAAAATAAGGGTGGAAATTGTCTTCCGCCGAGTTGTATAATCATAAGAAAGTACCCTGAAAAATATCAGCTCGGTGAAAAAAAATTTCAACCCCTTTTTGGTCAGGATTTCTAACCTTATTGTCTAAAACATGACCCTAAATGTTTTTGAAAGTTGAAAAAAAAACTTTTTTTTATTGCCAAGGGTAACGTTTTTAGGGAAAATTCCATTTTTTTTCATATATGTATTATATAAAACCTTTTTTGCCAAATGACGTCGTAGATCTCTGATAAGAATAGGTAAAAACTTTCGAGTAGTTTCCGTAGCCTAAGTCGGCGAGAAACGTTTGAGCAATTTAAAGAAATGCATTTTCGTTGTCTTCCAACAATGCAAACTTCAACGTCGTCCATACCTGCGCCATTTTCAAAGATTAATAAAAAGAAATACTATGTAACAGCCCAAAGTAGTAATAAAACATACCACAAGTCTAAAAAATAGTGAAGAAATATTTCGTTAAAAAAAACAAATCATGACAATCAGAAGTATTTTCCCCGCCTAAATGTTTTTATAACTGTTTTCCAAAACGGTGTACATGATTTCTCGACATCCAATGAACGGATTGACTTGTAATTTGGTACATTTTTTCAGTGTAATAATAGCTCAGTCTTGACCGACGTTTTTCTTCTTAACATAATTTTTTCATTAGTTATTAACAATAATAATGTCATATTTCCTCGAAAAAAATGGAAAAATTCGAAAAATCGCCTGAATGACGATAACAAACAAAAGCTCGGTCAAGTCTTAGCCGACGTTATCTATTTTATGAAAAGACTAATTTTTTTTGTTTATGATCAACCGGGTGGCCAGAATCAAGTACACCGTTGAGCCCCTTACGGTCAAAGGTCCTTCACGAAATTGTTTATAACTTCTTCAATAATTGATACTTTTTTATGAAATTTCGTACACAACTTTGTTAATGTACATATAAATGGTGAAGTTAAATTACGACTAACAAAAAATTCGAATTTTAATGCAAAATAATCAAAGTATGAACATTTGCCACTTTTCAAATTGTGTTTGTTTTGTCTTGACGACCCAAAATTCGACATTAAATTGTGGCGCCACGGAAATCGTAATCTCCCCATATAAATGCATGTCCAAACGATTTTTCAACCATTTTACTTATTCCTTCAAATTTTTTCTTCTTCTAATAACCCTGATTTTCGAGTCATGACAGTAGCCTAACCCCTTAACGATTTTTTTCACACGATTTCGTAACAAATTGGCAGCCTTGAAGCTGGATGAAGCGAGACACCTTAATCCGACCGAGTAGACTAAACATCTTTTTGCGAACCTTACAGCATTTTACATCAAAGTACTCGGGAATTTTTGATACGTTGAAAACTCTTTCCGAAACACTAACTTTCGGCGATTTTTTACCGACAACAACTTTTTTCCAAACATGCACCAATTTCTCGAAAATCGATATTTTTCGATTTTCCTTCACACTTCGAAGGCAAATCTCATTTAGAACTCAAATGGTAAAAAAAAACCAAACAAACCCAAAAATACTCAAGTTATTTCGAATTTTCGTTCCACGTAAACAAATTCGAGTTCTCTCCGAAATTCCTCCAATCCTTTAGTTCGTCGCTGAATCATTCGAGTCCGAACGCCAACAGCGAATTTTCCGATGAAGTCAAACGGGGAAAAAAAATTATCGAGTCAGCACTTAGCGAGTTATCGAGCTCAAAGTCGACACGTATTTTTCTCACACCTAATATTATCGTTCGAAGGCGCAAAAATATTCTTTTTTGCCTCACACCCTGGTTTGAGTATATCCACGTGCATATATATATTATGTCAAATATATGTACAAAGTAATTCGATATTTCGAATGTGTGCACACGCGATATACGTAGGGTGCCAATATACGCGATAAATGCTTTCTGATGAGATATAAGCTAGCATTAGTATATATATATATATATATATATATATATATATATATATATATATATATATATATATATATAGATTAAGAAAGAACTCGCATGCACAAAACGAATAAACGAAGAACAAAAGAAAAAGAAACAACTAATAATCGAGATAAGAATCGTTCCGGCAAACTTTGGAACGTTACAGGTGCTAAAGAGGAGTCACTTTAATCATCAACGTTTTTGTTTGTTTATTTACGAAATATACATATTTACATATGTGTATATATGTTTGTGTCGAGGGGTCTCCATAAGCTTGAAATTTCAAAAATACAATTTCATCGCTAGTGACCTCAACTTTAATTTGCAACAAAGATTTGGTAAAAGTGCAAAAAATTGACAGAGTCATGACGATTTTTGTGAAGGGTTACCGAATTACCCTTTTTTTCTTGCGCTTGTCGCCAGACTATGTTTTATGAAACCACGTTGGAGATTGCATCGTTGAAGTGCAATGATTTTTTTTTAATTGGCTGTTTCTTTGATTTCGTCATTAGTCAAAGTCTTTTTTTGCGAATTGAGGTTACGAATCTCTAATGAAAATACGTGGAAACGTTTGGGTGATTTATTGACAGCATAAGTCGGTCGAAAAAAAATTGAGCGATTAAAAAACATTAATTTTCATTGCATTCTAACGATGCAAGCTTTAACGTCATTTTTATGAAACGGTGCAAGTCGTTTCTGGAAATCTATTCGTTCGATTCAGTTGAAATTCGGAGAGAGCATAGTTTAGAACATTTTCTACCGTATGACCGAATGATTTTTTTCCATTTGTTAATAACAAATTATTAAAGTCATACGGAAATTTTATTATCATATTAAAAGCATATTTTTCAATTTCTCTCTCCAGATGAGCCTAGTTGCCAGAAGAACTTAGAATTGATGACGTTGAAGTTTGCATCGTTGGAATGCAACGACAATGAATTCGCTTCGACCCTTCGATTTTTTTCCTCATTTTTCGCGATTATCGTCCTTTTTTTTTTACTGCGAAATTGGCCCTTTTTGAATGTCCAAATAAATACATTTTGTGAAACGTCCACTGGAAACTATTTTTTCCCTTTAACTATCATATATCAAAAGTATCGCTCTAATTTTTTTTTTAATTGAAAATTGCAAGAGTTATGATTTTTTTAGTAAATATGGCTTTTTTGACGAATTGATCCCTTCCCGATTTTTTCTGCAATTTTAAATGTTGATTACAATATTATACTGAGAATGCCACATTCTAGAAGGTTCAAACTAACACCCTGCATTTTTATAAGCCATTCGGAACAATATAATTATTGTGGCAATCGTTTAAACCTTCATGGTCACACTCAGGGTTGCAAATAATGCATTACTTTTTGTAAAGCATTAGTGTTTTCATTACTCATTACATTTCATTTTGTAATGCAAATAATTGCTATTACTCATTACATTGAATTTTGTAATGTAACATATTCGCATTACTCATTGAATTAAATCTTGTAATGTAAAAAATGTCCATTCCTCATTACATTACATTTTGTAATGTGAAATATTTTCTTTACCCACATTACAATGTAATGGGTAATGGAATTTTTTACATTACAAAGTCCAATGTAATGGTAATGGAAATATTTCACATTACAAAATGTAATGAAACGAGTAATGGATTTTCTTTACATTACTTTAAAAATTGTATGAGTTTTTCCTAAAGAGTTATCGAATTAAAACTGATGTTTCAAAATTTCACCCCCAAAATGAACTTCCACGACTTCGGAGCTGTGGACAAAAATAAAGCCCGGATTTGTCTGAACATTTTGTCTCCTGGCGCCGACCTCGTAGGGGTTGTACTATGGCATTAATCCACCCCCCAACCCCCTTCATCCCCTTAAAAAACCCTACACCCCGATTTTTAGGCAAACTTGGATTTAGCACCTGCGGCACGTACAAAATCACCTGTCAAAACCCTGGCCTTCTAATTTTTTCCAATATTAATATACAGCACGACTGTACTATTGCGAAAATTGCTGAAACATATCTACGTATTCCTGCCAGAAATTTACTACCTCAATTTGCAAAGAAACGCCTTAGGATAATGATAAGAATGAAGATATAAAAAAATAGATAAAAATTCAACGTCATGCCGATGGACCATGCAGCAACGACTGCACTTTTTTGAATAATAATTACGTTCATCGTTTATCAATATTTTTCAATACAAAAAAAACTAAAACTCGACAAGACTATGCATAAATGGTGTGTAAAATCCGGACCTCGTCATCGCAATTCTCTCATCACGAAAAAATATTGAAAACCGAACTGTTTTTTTGGGCACCAAGCCTATGCAGACCCGCTAAACAAGATAAATTTGCAACGAGCGATTATGTTTCGAGTGAATAAATTCGTGTTAGCCATACAATCGACAGTAGTAATAATAATAATAATAATAATAAATAATGATATAGTAATATCGATAAATAATAGTGCACATATGTAAATAGATACTGCACAAAAGTCTCCTACCTTCGCAGCACTTTTATCTCGTTCTCCAGCGAGTCCTCCTTCCCCTTCAGTGCCTTTTTGTTGATTATCTTAACGGCAAACATTTGCCCGGGCTTGTCCTTGCTCTCGGCCAGTCTGACCTCCGAGAATGCACCGCTGCATGCGCGTACGTAGAAAAATCGGAAAACAGAAAAGCAACGATATAGATACGTGAAAATTACGGAACGAGGAAATCAATAATATTTATTAATAGCTGCGATACATTTCTGTTTTTATTTTTTTCATTTTTTTGATCAATATTCTCCTCGAAAAATGAATATTTACGCGGCGTCTGGGCCGCGGCGCGCGGATTCGCATATATGCACTGTACACACCGCCACGGACACGAGTGTTCGCGCATTTCTTTCTCGCTTGTATTGCAGCGTTCACGTGTAGCAACGGTTCGAACGCAACTCTTACGAGAACACGAGGAACACCCGTGGGATGCGAGAGGGATTGTTTTGTTTTTGGCTCTCGCGTGAGTTTCCGTTGCTTTTTCGTTTTCATGAACGTGGTCGGGAATTTGGGCGAGTTGGATTTACGAAATTAAGGGGCCACTTTGAAAATTTTGAAAAATCGAAATCAAGCAAGACTTGAAGAAATCGACGATGATGAACAATGACCCTCGATGGTTTCAAAATTTTGATTTTTACTCTTTTTTGCGAAAAACTGCGAAAAACACGTTTTTTTTACTTTTTTCGTTTTTTATCTGCCATTTCTTTATTTTTTGACAAAATTTTATAGCCGAGGGTTTTTTTATAGCTGGTGTCATACTGAAAAAATGAATAAAAATGCATAATTTTTTTTAAAATCTATTTCAAGACTTTATTTATCAAGCTCAACAACTTTTATATTCATATCTTTTATAAAATCCTCAAAAAAAATCGCGAAAATAGCCTTTTTTCCGTGGCTCCAAAGTGGACTTAGTGGACCCTTTAACGACATTGAAGTTCCCATCGCTAGAATGCAACAGAAATTATTTTTCTGTCCATTTTTATTTCTTCGTATCCATCCAAAATTTTATTTCGCAAATTTGAGCTGTCGATTTTTGATAAGGGTCCTGAAATTTTTTTTTTTCGTAGCCTAAATTTGGGAAAAAACTATGGGTATTTAAGGCCGGAGCCTGAATTGGAAGGTGCGAGAAATCGTTTTTTTTTTTAATGCTTAGGTCGATAGATAAACTATCCAAGAATATATTTACAAAGTTACAGAGGCCAGTTGTAAATATTTTCGAAGATAGAAGGCTGAAAGCAGAGAAGCGATTGATATTTCCTCCTGTTGAAAACTTTGAAGCGCGTTTTCTCCAGTTTTCATTTTCACGATTTTTCGAAATCGGCGGGCGTGATAGCAAAAAAACTAAACGACCTATCGAATCGAACCAAAGTTTATTTTCTTCAGTATGAAAATCTCTTCCAAGTGAATTAAAAAAGTCGTTGAAGAAGTATTTTTAAATCATTTTTATAGCACGTTAAAGTTTTTTTTTCGTACCTGAGATAAGTTATAATTTCACGATTTTTTCAGCTTTCTCTTAATTAGCGCAGAAGAAAAATATATGACAATTGAAAATTTTATTGGTTTTTTTGGTTTCAGTCAAGAATTACGAGCTGCATCTTTCCCGCCGATCGGGGACTGCAATGGCGAGACGCACATGGAATAGGCTGATAAATCTGCAGTCAATTATTGTTTCATGTTGAATATTTTTTTATACTGATTTCAAATATACATGAAAATATACCTCCAGGTTTACCAGGCTCACTTGTTTATTCCCTTCTAAAAAAATTCCCGAAAAAACGCTTTTTTGGACCTTCTAATTCAGGCACCCGCCTTAAAGACCATTGCTATTAGAGCGATATTTATTTTTCCGGTCAAACTGAACGATTTTTAGCCTCCGTACTTTTATTTAATGGCTTATACCTAGCTGTGGAAAAAGAGGAATCTTTGCGATTTTTTTTCTGGTAAAACGCGTGCACCTTTAAAATATATTTATTTTGATACATTAAAGAGTATGGTTTAGAGTATCTTTTACAATTAAAGAAATCAAAAGCATTGTATTTTTTTAGCATGAAATTTAGTTTTTGGAAAAGTTAACAAAATATTAATTTTTGAAAAAATGGGAATATTCCAGAGTGATAGTATCGATTTTCGTTTATTTAAAACTATGCATTAAAAAAATTCTTGGTTCAAGCATTGCTTTTTGATATGTAAAAGAAAATGTGGAAGATATGATATGTTGGTTCAAGCATTGCTTTTTGATATGTAAAGGAAAATGTGGAAGATATGATATCTTCCACATTTTCTTTTACATATCAAAAAGCAATGGTTGAACCAAGATTTTGTTTTAATGCATAGTTTTATATAAGCGAAAATCGATACTATCACTCTGGAAAATTCTCATTTTTTCAAAAATTAATATTTTAACTTTTCCAAAAACTAAATTTCATGCTAAAAAACACAATGCTTTTGATTTCTTTAATTGTAAAAGATACTCTAAACCATACTCTTTAATGTATCAAAATAAATATATTTTAAAGGTGCACGCGTTTTACCAGAAAAAAAATCGCAAAGATTCCTCTTTTTCCACAGCTAGGTATAAGCCATTAAATAAAAGTACGGAGGCTAAAAATCGTTCGGTTTGACCGGAAAAATAAATATCGCTCTAATTGCAATGGTCTTTAAGGCGGGAGCCTGAATTAGAAGGTCCAAAAAAGCGTTTTTTCGGGAATTTTTTAGAAGGGAATAAACAAGTGAGCCTGACTTCTTCAAGAGAATAAACAAGTGAGAATGACAAGATCGGTGACCATGATGGTCACCGATCTTGAAGAAGTCATTGTGAGAAAAATGCGTGCAAAGTTCGCTGGTTCGCGCAATCTACCTATAAACGCCCATAACTCTCTCAATTTTGAAAAGATCGATTTGGAATTTTTAGAGAATATATTTGGAATGTTATATTTTGAGAGTTCATCGAAAACCAGAAATCGATATTTTCCAAAATTTCAACTAGGCGTAAGCCCTCAAATAAATATTACCGAAATTGACCGCACAAGTCAAATATACTCTCGTATCAAATACTTCGATATGCAACCAATAATAAAGACTCAATTATTGTTTTACGATAGTTGTATTTAAATGTCTCTTCGATTCGTATTTTCCATTTTCGTAAAGAGAGAAATGCATTTTTCACCGCATTAGTCGTGGTGTTGAAGTTAGAATCGTTGAAATGCAACGAATAAATTTTGTAATAGTTTTAATGTTTTTAATAGACAAGGATAATTTTAATGTCTCTTCCATTTCGTAAAGAGAAAGAGAAATCAATTTTTCACCTCATTACTCGTGGTATTGAAGTTAGAATCGTTGAAATGCAACGAAAATTCATATTCATATCATTATTTCCTTATTCTTATCATGATACCAAATCTTTTTTACAAATTTTAATTGCAAATCTCCCAATAAGCATTGCTGAAAATGTTGAAGGGAAGCTGCTAGCTAAAGTCTGCTGAAAAAAATGTGCGAAAGTGTAAATCTTAATTTTCATTGCACTCGAACGATGCTAACGTTGATCCCATTACCATGAGAAACAAAAAATACATCGATTCCAAAAATTGTCAATTTTCATCGAATACTCGTTCGTGAAAATGCATTTGTTGCACGCGATCTCTTATTTCCAAGTGGCGAATAAAAAAGTTAAATTAAGAGATTCATATGTATAGGAGGGGGAGGGGAAGAGAGAGAGAGAAGTGCATTTGTTACCTCATTACTCGAATCACTATGCATTATTATTTATCATGAACATCTAAAACTGAAAATTTATCATTAAAAAAAATTGTCAACATTCATCGAATACTCGTTCGTGAAAATGGATTTGTTGCACGCGATATTTTATTTTCAAGAGGAAGAGAGAGGCCGGCTACATAATAAATGCGCACTGCATAAAAACAGCTAGTAAACGAGAATGTTCTTCCAAACCCGATCAATATTCATGCTTGAACTGATAATCCATTGCGATTCTCGAAATGCAACGCAATCCACGACTGATTTGCGGTTATTTGTATCTCGCGGCGTTCTTGACTCTCCGATATCGGAGCTATGAGGTTATCACGATGGTTTATAGTGGTTCGACGACATGTATCAATGGCAGAATAGACAATAACAGGAGCGTATTTCTACGTTCGATAAACATGTGTACATGCACGTTTGCGTACACACATGTACAGGCTGTCTCGGATAAAGCACTACACGGAAAAAAAGAAACAGCGAAAATCACAGTATAAACCGCATAAAAAACAGGGTGCCATATTTCATTTTACAGTAAAACAGAGTAATGTAAATCCTGTCCTACAAAAATGACGAATTTTCCTGTACACACTGAGATTCTTACAGTTACACTGGCTTATTTACAGTTCGGTATTGTGAATACATCAGTGTTTTCAGTAAAAATATTCAACTGTAAAATTTACATGAGATCACTGATTTTTATACTGTACGCAAACTGCAAGGGTTACAGTGTACACTGTATTGAGTACAGAGTGATTCATTAAATTTCACAGTGTGGCACGGTAGTTTTACTCTTCTTTCGACAGTTCGTGACGTTATCTGTGCACTCTGAGATTTTTACAGTTACACTGGTTTATTTGCAGTTTGATATTGTGAATACATCAGTGATTTCAGTAAAAATATTCAACTGTAAAATTTAAATGCGATCACTGATTTTTATACTGTACGCAAATGAGGCACGAGGTGAGGCACGAGGGCAGGACACAAAGGATTGCGAGTTAGTAGTGCGTGGTTGATGGGACGCGGACATCGAAATTGGTGCGACAGAATTCAAGAAATTATAATGAAGAGAGAATTTTTTTTTTAAGGTACGTTCTTGTCTAATTAGGACTTGTCTCGCGCGTGGGGTGAGGCACGTGGCCAGGACACAAAGAATTGCCAGTTAGTAGTGCGTGGTCGATAGGATGCGAATGTTGAAATTTGTGCGACATAATTCAAGAAATTATAAAAAAGAGAGAATTATTTACAAAAAGGTACGTTCTTGTGTATGTGACTGATTTTTTAATGTTTTCTACACATTTTTTTCAAGCTTCTTTTATGGATAAACTTTTTTTGTGTGTCTAAATAAACTCTGTCGATATAACTGGCGCATTCATTATACATAATACAGATTAACCAACTGTCAAATTACAAGTTTTGTTAAATTTATATTACAGTGTTGAACTGTCAAAATGTACTTTTGACTACACTGTATTTTGGACGGTGTGTTCCAGTAAAAGATATACAGGGTGTCCAATAGGAAGTTGCTGAAACTAATCGACTGTCATTTTAAAACACGTGCACAGAATCAGAAAAGCCAAATTGCTTTAAATAGAGGAAACTCTGCAGTTTTACACGCACATAAATAAAACCCAGTCAAATATTTTTTATGTCAATTTATTACATCTTATAAAAATAACGAAAAAGTACAGTGATTAATGATAGATATTTTCGAAGTGCGAACCGTTAGAATGTGCACAAAAATATTCTCTTTTGAAAACTGTGAAAAACTGTGTCCAACATATCGTTCGTAATGCCGCGAACCACTTCCTGGATGGCCGCGATCAGTTATTCTACTGTGCTGGGGTTTTTAGCGTAACAATGATCTTTAATGTAACCCCACAAGAAAAAATCACAAGGGTTCAGGTCCGGTGAGTACGGAGGCCATTCTAGTCCGCCTTGAGCAAATTTAGGGTACCCCAGACCGATTACTCGAGTCCCATATACGCGATGAATGGCTTCAAACACCTCATGAGTCCGGTGCGGCGTCGCTCCATCTTGCATGAAGTAAAATTTTTTAACCAGTCCCCTCTTTTTTGCATACGGGAAGAATTTCATTTCCAAAAGCTGTTTGTAACTCTCTCCTGTTACCGTAGATTCCAAGAATTGCAAATAAATTCCTTTTACTGAAATCGCTGCCCATGCCGTTACTTTCTGTGGATGAAGAGACTTCGCTAGCGATATGTTGGAATTTTCCGTTCCCCAAAACCGGTAATTTTACTTGTTTACGTACCCATTCATCCAAAAATGTGCTTCATCGGAATAAATAATCAATTTCTCATTAAGTTCTTCGGCTTCAAACATTCCCGTAATAGTGTTACAAAATTCGATGCGTTTCGTCATGGCATGCTCAGTTAACAATTGATGAGTGCTTATTTTATACGGATGAAACTTTAAAAAATATTTCAAAATGTTGTGTAATGATGATTTGGTTATTTTTAATGCTTGAGCAGCTTTCCGAATCGAATCATTTGGATTTTGTTTGAAATAATTCTCAACTTCGTTGATCTTCTCTGGTGTAGTCACCGTAACAGATGGACCTGGCAACTCGTGTCTACGGTCCTGGAGTGTACCATACTTCACGAAGTTATCGATTATCCTACAAAAATTAACGTACAATTACTTCAATGCAGTTCAATTGAATTGAAACACAAGCTGTGTGATAGATGAATATGAATAAATATTAAATTCTTACCTATTCAGAGTGTTTTCTCTGGCAACTCTATGAGTTCCCAACTTAGTACGAAACCCTCTATACGCATTACTATAAATTTTTCCCCTCGAGAAGAAGCACTCAATGAGATATACTTTTTCTTCCGTCGTGAGCTCACTCATTTTGACGCGCGCGTACTTGCTTCAACCACGGCTGGAATAAAACTGCGGGGCCTCAGATGTGCGCCTCAGAAAAAGGGACCTCTATTGAATTCATGGAGGGAAGAGACACTTATTTAGTTTTAGCAACTTCCTATTGGACACCCTGTATGACCTTGACAGTTATACCCCGAGCCAAATTGACATTGTCATTTTTTTCCCCTCTCCAAATGAGACAACTTTTACTCGAAACATTTTTTATTTTAATCCGTATTATCTGAGATATAAGCTCGTACCGCTTTATCCGAGACACCCTGTATATATATCTATTTCCATACACGTATGCTACATATTCCGGACATATGCGTAAATACTCGTCCTCTCGAATAATATGAATTCTTCCCTCCATACGCTATCGTCTCGGGGCACTGGGATAGGGGAGAGAATATGCAATCCGTTTACTCGATGGGCTCATATGATGACAATCCGCTGATCGTAATCATATCAGCCCATCGGATCTATATACACAATCGATACAATTCATTTGTGTCGAAATTTATCCATTTATATTTACAGTTATATAAATATCTACAACGTGTATTCTATTCACGTGCTGTATTATATATCGTTGCAATAAATGGACGATTTATATATTCGATTTTGCTGCTTGCGTACAAATATGCAAGACAAGTATGCAAGGTATATATGCCTGCGCATATTTGCGTTATTTCACTGCAGGCCCCAGCTTTCTAATATTGTTTATTGCCTTCTTCAATTCATTGTATACTTTGGATTATCATTATGATTATAATTATTATCCTTATTATCATCATTATCATAACTCTTGTTGCTATTGTCATTGATATTATTATTGTTGCTGTCGTTGTTGATATTATCATTCTAATAACATCAGCAACAACAATGTCAATTATAATGACATCAACAGTAACAATAATAATAATAACCTCAACAACGACACCAAAAAATATTACAATTGTTGTTGTTGTCGTGACTGTTGTTTTTGTTGCTGTTGTGGTTGTCTTAGTTAGCAACTAGTTGTTATTGTTATTTTGTTTCTTTTATTTTACTTTTACACCTACCCCCGGGGGTTAGGCTCGGTCTTAATCTAGACCGGAACAATAACGCTGGGCGACACTCGAGGGTTCCGACACCACCTCGACTGCCGCCCAGTCAAAAACAAAAACGCGCGAAAAGTCCAATAAATCACTCTGCGATAGCCGCTCCCTCAAGCCAGAGGGTTAGCGGCTACCGCAGTCCACAATCGTGTTGCCTGAGTAAACGGAGGGACCCAAGTATGACCGCCTTGTGCATCCGACCCGCTAGCAACCGGACACCGGGTTTGCAAACCGGTATGCCAGCGAGGCCCGATACAAAAGACTCTTTCATCCCCCCTAGCGCGCCGATGATGAGGACAACGAGAGTTACCCTGAGTCCTCGGTGCAAACGACGTAGCTTGGCCAGGAGAGGCTGATACTTGAGCCGTTTCTCCTCTTCCTTTCGCGACACGTTCACTTCGGCCGGAGCCGAGAACTCAATGACGTATATCGTCTTGTCGTCGAAATCGAAGAGAACAACATCAGGCTTAGTCGCTTGAAGCGGCCCGATGTTCGCGACTGAGAAGTTCCAATAAATTTTGCACCTCTCGCCCACGACAACGGACTCAATATCTCCTGGTAAATAAGGCGGCACGGGCTCCCGGTCTATCCCATGAGAGTGCCGTAGATGGTAGTACAACACTCTTAGGGCCGCGTTATGGCGATGGATATAGCCGGAGACTGCATATACTGGGCAGGCCGACAGTAGATGCATTAGTGTCTCCGGCGATTGTTTGCATGTACGACATAAAGTGGTCCAGGGTGTTGATGACTCCGTCTTGGCAGGCGCAGATAAACCCTTCGGTCTCGGACATCAGTCCAGCTGACCGCAAGAAGGAAAAGGTCAGCTGGGTGGACAGCCCCTGTTCCTCGATGTGGTGAAAAAATACACCGTGCATGGGTCTGTCCACGTGCTGCCGAGTCAGGACAGTCTGCTCGGCAGCCCTGATTGCCCGCCGACGTCGGGACTTGGGCAACCGAGCGACGGAGTCTATTGGCAAGGCGCCACGCCGGCGCCGGCGGAACTCCAAGCCGAGGGTCTCTGCCGCACGATCTGCCACCTTATAAAGAAAAGCACCCGCCCCATGAAGCTCATGCTGGTGCACAATCTCCAGGAGCGGGTCCGAGCTTGTTATCACATCGCTTGCTATTCCGAGGATCATGCGGTCATGAAGACACTCCAATCCCAAGAGCCCACGCCCGCCGCTCTGACGCAGCATATAGAGGCGCGGGGTGGAAGATCGAGGGCGCAGACTCCGCTGGATGTTCATTATTTTGCGTGTACCGATGTCCAGCTGTTTAAGCTCGTCTCTACGCCATTTGACGACGCCAAAGGAGTAGAGCAGGACCGGGACAGCGAGCATATTGGTGGCAGTGATCTTATTTTTCCCAGACAGATCTGATTTCCAGATCCGTCTGAGACGCCGCCTATACTCGCTGCGGAG
This sequence comes from Ophion slaviceki, assembly GCA_944452715.1. Lineage (NCBI taxonomy): Eukaryota > Metazoa > Arthropoda > Insecta > Hymenoptera > Ichneumonidae > Ophion > Ophion slaviceki. The sequence continues at coordinate 61,239,995 of OX101784.1, forward strand.
GGCCCCCTTAACGCCCTCAGCGTCTTGTAGAGAGCGCTGATCGATGCCAAGGTACCGATAAGACCCCCCGGCGTCCAGGTGTTTGAAGACGCTCCCGTCCACCAGCCGAACATCAGCCGCGACACCCTCGCTCTCCCTCTCCTGAGATGAAGAACAGCGCACTTGTCCAATCCGAAGTCCATTCCCGCCGCCCGCGTGTACGTCGCTACGATGTTCAAGAGGAGCTTAAGCCCCGCCTCCCCGGGAGCGTATAGCTTGAGGTCATCCATATAAAATAAATGGGTGATCCCTCGCCCACGCTCCCCGGGGGGCCCCGCTTCGTACCCGCGTGCAGCCCGCAAGGCGATTGATAAGGGTGATAGTGAGATGCAAAACAGGAGGGGGCTGAGAGAATCTCCCTGGATAATCCCCCTCCTATACCCCACCACTCCGGTCGACACGTTGCCTTCACTAGTCTTAACTGTGAAGCGTGTCTTTCAGAGCTGCATGAGCTGCTTAATGCATCTCACTATGTAAGGACTCACCGAAAGGCGTTCGAGTAGGTGTATAATCAGTTTGTGACTGACAGTGTCGAACGCCTTACGGTAGTCTATCCAAGCGACTGAGAGGTTACGCTTCTGCTGGACCGCGTTTTGTGTGATGCAGCGGTCCACCAGCAGGTTCTCCTTACAACCGCCCAGCCCCCTCTTGGATCCCCTTTGTTCGTGTATCTCCCGCCATGCAGGCTCGATCTCGCGCAGAACACGCTCATAAAGAATCTTTGTGAAGATCTTACAGAGCGCATTCAGACACGTTATCGGGCGGTAGTTTTCCGGACGAGACAATCCGCTTTTTTGGGGAGTAGCACCGTCCTTCCCTCTGTCAGCCACGCAGGGATGGGCTCCGTCCCATCGATGAACGACGAGAAGATGCGGGCCAGATGGGTATGGGTGCACGTGAATTTCTTCCACCAGAAGATGTTAATCCGATCTGGTCCGGGAGCGGCGTGGTTCCTCATGCTACTCACCGCCTTCTCCACCTCACCCCGCGTGACTGGAAGACAGTCGCCACGCTGACTCGGCTGTTGCCGGCAAACGCGTCGAACCACCCCAGAGCTGGAGTGCTTTCATCAAAATGACCCTCCTTGCTATACAGTTCTCCCCAAAACCGCTCCACCTGAACAGCTGTTGGCGCTGTGTCGGGGGCAGGCGTAGGTGGTTGGAACCAGCGGCCTGGGTCAGAACGGAAGAGGGTGTTGTCTCACGCCCGACCCAGCCGCCTCTCTAGGGATTGCTTCGCAACCCCCAGGTTCCGCACCTTCTCCACGTAGCGTTCCTTCACAATAAGAAGGATAGCTTTGTTCAATGTGTGGTGACGGCATTTCAGTTCCGAGCTGATTTTTCGGATTTTAGGGGTAAACGCCCTCCCCGCCGTAATGAAGTCCAACACACATTGAACACGGGATGCCTGCCTTCGCACTTCATTGATATTATTCTGGAGCTGTGCTACGCGCCGCCGAGTCTTTATCACGAACGCCGCCTTATCATTGCGTGTCCGAGGTTTCGCCTCAACAGCCGCGTGATACACAGCCCAGTTCAAGCTGAGGAGATCAGCAGTCTCAGGGATTGCTGCCGCAAGGGACTCATTTGCCGCTTCTAGGCAACCAGGCTGAAGAGAAAATTTCCCAGTGATTCTCTCCCTCCTTGTTTCCCAGTCCTCTGTCAAATCGACGTGCCAACGGGGGGGTTCCGACTGCCGGGGGGACCGATCTTGAGGCCGTCTGGCAGAGCTCCGCACTGAACGCGCGGAAGAGCGTAGTATCTCGTCGTTGCGAGAGGTATGCAAGCTCTGGGTGCACTTGGCTCCACAGGGCCTGCAACCTCGTCATGTAGCCCCTTCGCGACGGCAGGCTATCCCTCCAGCAGCGGATGAGGTCCTCCTTGAGTTCCTCCGTCCACTCTAGGCGCCGATTTCGAGCCATAGTCGTTGCCGTGGATCCTAACCGGGTGCCCCTCCCAACTGATCCTTGGTCCCCATCCGAGAGGGACCGGTTGTGGGGGGCCTGACTAGGTGGTGTTCGAACCTAGTTTTCGGCGTGATAGGTGGTTGGCCTGGCACGTCGGTGGCTATTGCGGGGGAGTTGTGCTCCCCCGGGCGATGGGCACGCCAGCTTCCCTACGCAATTGTTATTATTATTGTTGTTGCTGTAATCGTTATTGATGTCATTATTATTGGTTTCGTTGTTGTCGTTATCATTATTTTGTTGTTGTTGTCGATGTTGATTTTATTATTGTTGTTGTTGTTGTTGTTGTTAATGTTGTTTTTATTATTATTCTGTTTGTTGTTGTCGTCGTAGCTGATGTTGTTTTCTTCACCATTATTATGTTATAAATCATTATTATCATCATTGTTGTTGTTGTTAATGTTTATTTTATTATTCTGGTTGTTGTTGTCGTCGTAGCTGATGTTGTTTTCATCACTATTATTATTATTATTGTTCTTGTTATTATCACCCGAAGTATGAATTTCTTGTTACTTTGTAATATTGAAAATTCAGTTATAAAGGAATGAAATCAATTATAGAAGAATGATTTTCCTTAATGATATTATCTCGACCGTTTTTCAAGGCCTCTAACAAATAAGTTCCAAGCTTTGCAGGAAGAACAAGGACAAATCATTTGTACACCTAATACGTATATATAAATACATATGTATGTATATATCCTTTATAATTGATTCAATGTGACAATGAAAAATTAAACAAGCCCCCAAAAGTTGTATCGACTGCTCCGCGACGATGCTAACAATACATCCTCGTATCTAACGTCCCGAGGATTTGCACTCACGAGAGGGTCTCTCGCATGCCCAACTGTACATGCCCAACACGACAAATTGAATAACGCACCGCCATCGCATGAGAGAACCGTGTCGACATCGAAAAAAAAGCGAGCAAAAAAAAAATACACACGACAAAAATAAAAATAAAATGAAAATTCCCTGGTACGTGGGAGCATCGCGAGAGAGGCAAAAAAAGAGGCCTCCGCGTAACGTGAATACACACGAGGGATTTTTTTGAACGACACGAACCCTCTCGGGTGAAATGGTTATCGTATCATTAATCCGAGATAACGATCTCCAATAACGCCGACGCCGAGAGAAGTACGTGTAGGTGGGTTGACATATACATACATACATACATACATACATACATACATACATACATACATACATACATACATACATACATACATACATACATACATACATACATACATACATACATACATACATACATACATACATACATACATACATACATACATACATACATACATACATACATACATACATACATACATACATACATACATACATACATACATACATACATACATACATACATACATACATACATACATACATACATACATACATACATACATACATACATACATACATACATACATACATACATACATACATACATACATACATACATACATACATACATACATACATACATACATACATACATACATACATACATACATACATACATACATACATACATACATACATACATACATACATACATACATACATACATACATATATATATATAGTCTCCGATTATGTATAGCGAGTTCCTCGAGTATCTTGAACGGAAGTTGATTGTATCGTTGGACTCGAGTATGATGAATGAATCAACGACGATGACTACGACGACAACGAGATCGTTTAAGGGGTTAGCCTATTGAAAAATTTCAAAAAATCTATAGTCTTATGAGTCTTTTAGTCTTCGAACTGCTATTCAAACTTTAAACGAGTTTATCTCGAAACTATGTTTTTCGAAACGATGTACACGATTTTTCAACATCTAATGAACGGATTTACTTGAAATTTGGTACACATATTCGTTGTAATAGTAGTTTAGTCTTGACCGACGCTTTTCATCTGAACATTTTCTTCTCATTAGTTATTAACACTCTTACTTTTTTTTGTGTTACTTTTTTCTCGAAAAATCGAAAAAAAATAAACAATTTGTTTTTGACGATTTGAACACGATAACAAAAAAAAGCTCGGCCAAGTCGTGGCCAATATATCTTTACAAAGAAAAAAAAACAACTTTGTCAATGTACATACAAATAAACGTCAAAACAATTTTTCAATCATCTTATTTATTCCTCCATAATTAATGGTTTTAAATAACCCTGATTTCAAATGAGATTGAAGTTTGCATCGTTGGAACGCAACGAAAATCAATATTTATGAGTTCCTTCAATTACTTTTGGAAAATTTTGCGTAGAGAAATTCTTCAACTATTTTCCAATATATTTATATAGCAACTACAATATAAATCTATAGTAAGGAGATCTTCTGTACGAATAAAAATATGTAAAATAAAATGTAAAAAAGTACTTTTGTTGCGTTCCAACAATGCAGTTTTCAACACCACGACTTTCACGGGGATTGTCGTGTCGATTTTTCACAGTAGCCTGACCCCTTAATGTACGTGTTAAAAATAAACGATATCCTCTCTCGAAGCAGCAACAATTCGCGAAAGAAAATAACTCCCTCCTATAATTCACTTCGAACGGAGGGAATGGCGAATATTAATTTTTTTCCCTCTATATTACAAAGATAAATTCCTGTAGACGCGAAACAAATGTGTGGGCGGGGCGAGGAGGGGGTCAAAAAGAGAAAAGCACGAGACATTATTTGGGGCACGCGGGTACGTACGATACGTTATAAATGAGGGTGCGAGAGAGAGGGGGGAGAGAGAGAGAGAGAGAGAGAGAGAGAGAGAGAGAGAGAGAGAGAGAGAGAGAGAGAGAGAGAGAGAGAGAGAGAGAGAGTACACGTTAACGCATTCTATTGTCGGGAACAGTCGGAAAAATTTCAATTTTCTTGAGATGGCCACAGGGGTTGTCGACGTCACGTAGGCAACGCTAAGGGGGCTCTGAAACGAAGTCACCCCTACCAGATATAGACCAGGGGGCGAGGGAGAGGGAGGGAGAGAGAGAGAGAAAAAGAAAAAAAGGGAAGCGATATATAGCGATTGAACGAGCCGAGGGCATTCAAAATGCCAGAGGTCAAAACTAAAGGGGTCGTAAAATTGACGCATCGGGATCATATATGATTTTTGGCCGCACATACGAGATAGAAGGCGAAGGACAAATAAAGAGAAAAAAAAGTACTCCCGCAGCATATTACGCCCCAACACGGCATTGAAAAATCGTGCCGCGACGAGGAAAAAGGGAGAAGAAAAAAAACACCCCCCCAAACGTAATAAATTATCGACCTTTTCTCGTCAAATATACACCGCGTATAAGCGAGAATATTTCACCCCATGCTCGACCCACCCTCGCCTCGGAGCACATCGACGAAAATGACAACTGGCACGAAGAGGATATCGTTTTTTTTTAATAGGTTGGAAGTTTGTCTGAAGTTTCTTTAATTAATTTTTTTTCGCGTATATTTGGACTTTAAGATGTCTGTGGAGCCCATACAAAACGTTTTGAAATAAGCTTGGTGGGCCAGTATCCACTTTTATCGAGTGAAAAGAATTAATATTTTGGCGGCGAAGACGATCTCATTTTTTTAATTTGCGTCATATATGCCCATAATGCCCATGAAAAGCTATGAAATTATGATAACGATTTTCGACTGCCGGAACCTACCCTCATTGGGGATGGTGTTGAAGTTTGCTTCGTTCGAACACAACGAAAGTTCTTTTTGACACTTTATTTTCGATTTTTTTGTTATTAGGTTGGTAAGAAGGTCTTGCCCCACAAACGACACCTCTTCTAAATAAACATAACATTTCATTAAAATAAGATTAATTTATAATATAGTCGCTCTATTCATCTACAACTCGTGTCCAACGCTCTGGTAAACTTTGAATGCCAGCCATCCAGAAGTCCTTCGGTCTTAAATTGAAAAACTCTTTAAGGGTATTTTGAAGATCCGTTTGATTATGAAATTCTTTATCACGTAAGTGGTTTTTCAAAGCCTGAAATAAATGATAATCTGACGGGGCTAAGTCCTGTGAGTATGGTGGATGCGGTAGTACCGTAAAACAGGGTTAAATTGACATCAAGGTAGAACGAACGCGTGCTCTTGATTTCTATAGATTTACTATTGGAGAAGACTATTTGGATTGGGAGATAATGGGTTTTAAAATTGCAACTTTTAACACTGCAGGGTCTGCAATGACCGAAAGTCAGGTCACATAATTCGTCGTAACATTCTATTGTGTTTATAAATTGTGAAAAAAAATATGTTTAGACAGCAAACTAGTTAGGGAAAGACTGAAAAAAGTTTGGCTTGCCCTTACTATTCAGTTTTGCTAAAAACGTTCAGTAAAGACAGAATAATTCTTCGCAAAAAATATTTGTCCCCTAAAATAAGAAGACATATGGCAACACTGCAGAACAGTATTGTTCAATATTTCGAGAAAAAAAATTATTATCGTGTTTCTAAAGTTAAAAACTTTTATCATAAAAAGATATTTGCATTATAAATATTAATATATTATGTTGTTTATGTTATCTTCATCAACGAATAAAAGTGTTGGTTAATTCATAACTAATTAAAAACGTTGTTCGAGTAAAAATTAATTTCCAAATAAAAATTTGTGTTGCAGTATTATTTTAAATATGCCGCGCAAACTCACGACTTTGGATACGTGAAACGATGCGGTGTTGCCACGTGTCTTCTTATTATAGGGGACAAGAATTTTTTACGGAAAAATATTCTGTCTAATAATCCATTCAGTCTAATACAGTCTAATATGACTGTCTGTCAATGCAGACCCTACAGTGTTAAAAGTTGCAATTTTAAAACCCATTATCGCCCAATCTCAATAGCCGACTGTTCTGAAATTTCACTCAAACATACATAATGATATGAACAATGTCTGGTTAAAATTTGAACAAAATCTGTAGAAATCATGAGCGCGCGCTCGTACTACCTTAAGAGTAACTTTGACAATTTTTGGGTTACTTTAAAAGAGCGCCAAAAACCGGCTTAAATGTGTGCGCATTTAAATGTGTTTAAATTTGTTGCTCAAGTTTATTATAATGTTGCTAAAGTTGATTGTAATGCTGTTCAAGGTGATTTTAATCTCAATGATAATTATAACGTTGATCAAGTGCCTATAATAGTGCCCTAGGTACTTGATATTTTTATGTAAACGTTTCCTCAATAAAGATGACAAATTGATTGTCAAAAATAGTTGTTTTTCATTTGATTCCATGTACAATGCATTATATATATATATAATCAAAATGATGTCAAACTGTCCCTTAATGTTTGACGTAAGTTGCATTTCAATGCCTTGTCAAAAACCACCCTCCCACCCTCGAGGCTACTTTGACACTTTTTTTAAATACATAAAATTGTGGGGGCGGGAGTTGACTTTTTTATACATTTGATAGCCAAGGGACGCATTTTTCTATTAGAGCAAAAGATTTATTAAGGATTTATTAAGGACAAAGAATTTTGTCTCCCGGCGAATAAGTTTTCTTATTCGTATGTCGGCCTACTACGATTGTATTAACAGCTAAGAACATTTTTTATTTAACTTTATGTTTAAGATTTACTAAGAATTTTTCTTAACATCTAATAGGATATATAAATTAGAAGAAATAGGTCTTTTATATCCGACAAATAGAGTTTTTCTTAACATCTAATAGGATTCTTCATAATCCCCCAGCTGGTTTTCTTCGAGGAATTGTGTTATTTCGTCCGTCATTATTTTTTCACTTGATCGTTTTTTTTCTCACTTAATATTCTTACTTACACTCAAATCATTCCTCACTTCCGAAACGCAACACTGACACTTGTGCCAAAAGCATTGGCATAGGAAGAAGCTACATGGTAAGCGTATGCGTGAGCTACATCTGACGAGCGGCCTGCTGTCGGGCCCGTCGCGTTGAAGGGCAAAGTGCGCATGCGCGCATTAGTATCATAGTCGCGAAATAAGAGGTTTTCGTGATTGGAAAGTAGTATTTATTTGATTTGAGGAAATTTTTATTCAAATTTTCTATTTTAAATATGGCTTTTAATTGATGTGAAAAATCGGCACGTAAAGAAACATATTTAGTGACGCCGAATAAATTCTGTAGTTACAATCACATAAAAACTGTCTCCATACGAGTAAACGTTTATTAATTTCTAAGAAATTATGTTCTAATGTGCCTATTTATTGAAACATAATAAAGCTTTTTTCTGAGTGTATTTAGTATGAATATCAAGCTGATAGAAAGTATATTTATATTTTTTTCAATGTACAAAATGGCCGGCTACTCGAAACTTCTCGAAATAGCTTTTTTCCAATTGGCGTGACAAATAACTTTAACAATTTTCACTCGATTTACTTCAAATTTGAAAGCTATATTCCTAATTGCATTTCGCAGACAAGTCCGTACGGAATTTCTGATAAATCGAAAACTTTTCATTTTATGAGCAGGTTATAAGCACGTTTATCGAAATTTTTCACTGAAAATTCATTTCTTAAGGCCTATACGCGAAAAATTTCATAATTTTTATTTTTAAAAATTATTTTTGATTCCATTAACCTGAATGGTTAGGAATATTTTAAGCTTTACAGAATTGAGAAATTCCAAAAATAAGGTGAGATTGCAATTATAATAGATACCGCGCGGCGTGCCTGACCGCCAACTTCAAGCCGTTTTTCCACGATTCACGTTTTTGAACCTTGTGAAAGTTCTAACTCTAGAACGAAGGTTCAGATCGCTTTAAAATTTTTACAACATATTCTTAGTATCATCACCTATCGTGTGAACCACAGAAACAAAAATTTCAATGACACGAAAAAATATAAAAAATAAAATGCCGACAGAAAATTGAGTAAAAAAATGTTGAGTTTCGAATTTTTATTATAATTCTTTTTAATGATATTGTTGGTTCACACTGAAGATACATTCATTATGCAATTATAAATATGTTCCTTTTTTTAGACACTACATCGATGCCGAGAACTTTCACCATCAACGCACGTGCAAATAAAATACATTGCTTTATTATGTTATATCTCCGCCATTTGTTAATATTCCTATTTTTTTTTACATATACTTAACCATGTGCATAAATGATCTGTAAAAAACACGTTGTCAAAATATGCGTCATTTTTTTTTAACCGCGTCTAGAAAAGTACCTTCGAAAATCGGCAAAATCGCATATATAAGACCTTAACACTTCGTCTGTAAACGTTTTTCCGGTGCATTCGGTCTGTAATCCTGGGTATTTCAAGTCCTTTCATTTTTTTATCCAGTTCATACATTCGAAAAAATTTGAAAAAAAATCATGCTATTGTTCGTAACATTCAATTTAATATATCAATCATAAAATTATAGGAAAATAATTTTTTCGTATATTTTTTGTTAAAAAAATCAAGCAACTCGGTAGGAAAGTAGTTTTGGCTCGGGCACGAAATACGCAGGTTTACAGACGAAGTGTTAAGTTCAAATACCTACAACTTTTGAACAAAACAATATTTTTTAAATTCCGCACGTACTTCTCTAGGTATTCTAATGTAGATTGACGAGAATTTTTGTTTTTTGTTCTAGGTAAAAAATTGTGGATGCTAAATGTCACGTCGCGGAGCGCCTAAAAAAAAGATAACAAGAGAAAATAGTAGTAGTCGGTACATCGAAAAAAAAAATTTTAACAGCTTGATATTCATATTAAATGGATGTGCAATTAATTTTATGAGTGAATCACTTTTACATACGAAAAAAAATGGTTAAATTCGCACATGATTTTATACCCGTTACTGTCGCCTAACCTCTTGACGTATAACACCCAGCTTTTATCTGCATCGACTATTTCCTTGAGCAAATCCTTTCTGTGCGAACGAAGCACAAATGAAAGGCGAATAGAAACGCGTGTCACCTTGTTCGACTCACTGAGATCGTGGGGTATCCAAGATGATATTACTTTTCTGTAGTCTCTTTCAAGTGTTCGAGGATCGTGGGGTGACTACAGCCGAGTTCGTTTGCTAACTCTCGCGACGCTGCATTTAGTTCAGTGAAAGAGACGAAAACCCAGCACTTTCAGCGTAGATTACAATTCTTGACTACAGCTAGATGGTTGCATACTGAAAGTAACGCCAATGAAATTTTGCCCCTCAACTCGCCCCAACCCCAAGAAATAGGGGTTGAAAACTCAAAAATCGCCGTATCTCGATAATTAGTAAGCCCGATGAAAAAAAATTCAAACAAAAGTTGTTTGGAATAATAAAATACGTATAAAGTTATCTGAGTTTCACATAAAAAAGTTTCAACAAAATCGGAGAACACCAAAGTGATGTTCTTAGTAAGTGCGAAATTAATTCGTGAAACTATTAATCAAATGATATTAACAATGAAACTATTAATTGTGTGAGAAATCCCGACCTCGTAATCCCGATACCCTCATCATAAAAAAATATTACATATCGTCCTCTTTTTTGCGGCCGCAAGCTCACGCAGTCTCATCAATAACGACAAACACAAAACGTCCAAGATACAATTTTCCAAAAAATGCCTCACTCCTCCAAGCGTTCTAACGAAATAAATGGTGAATTGGTGCGAATAATAGTCGATCCAAATTACGCAGCAAAAAAAATAATGTTCATTCAACCTCGACGCCGAACGGATTTATTCACGTTCGATTATGACCCAGAAAAAAATTGAGACACATTTACGCGCTTCTACTCACATGCTATATCGTACAGCAGTTCGTACTACGAATAAATTATACATCAAATAAATTCCGCAAAGCTTTTATTTGAAAGACGATTTACTCCTTTCTCTCCTTTCGACGTGACTGTACGTGGCCAATAGGTATTTAATTATAGTCGCCCATGTATATACCAGTAGACGCGAACGTACATCGAACATCCATATACACACATATACATCCGCACACATGCATCGAATCGTTATGAATTTGCCATTTCGACACTGCAGGTATTCCGATGCAGAGCCCGAGCGTTCTAAGCACTTCATGGGTGGATATATATATATATATATAGACGATCGGAGTTCGCCAGCTGTCGAGCTGTCAAATACGCGCGCGTGCGCGCGAGAGAAAGAGAGAGAGAGAGAGAGAGAGAGAGAGAGAGAGAGAGAGAGAGAGAGAGAGAGAGAGAGAGAGAGAGAGAGAGAGAGAGAGAGAGGGTGAAGGGGTTATTCGTGCGGGCTTGGTCGAGCGTAAAACGGTTAAAAAACTGGAGGAATGAGAAAAAAAAGCCGAAAAAGGCGTGCATACATATATAGGCTGGATAATCGAGAAAAACAAGACGATTTGTCGAAGCTCGATGTACGTACATGTACGATCATCGAGTTTCGAATATAAGGAATTTTTTTATAATAATGGAAGCGAAGAAAGCAAAAAATAGAATTCGTTACTTGTCAACAATGCATACGTCAAAATCGCGCGTGTGTGTGTATATATACACTGCCAGCCAAAAGTTTGAGTACACCAGTCGAAATTTCTTACCGCACTAAAAATTAGATAGCGGACTCAAAAATGGAGATAGTCAAATTTCCCAAGCGGCGTTTCAAAGAGGACAAATTTACCTCCATTTTGCCTTTTTAGAAATATTTTTAGAATTTTTTTGGGCTCGGTACGCCTTTTTGAAAATCGCTATTTTTCAGCTTTTTTTGCACGTCTAAAACTGCCCGCATCACTTCTGGCGAATTTCTTCGCTCGTTTTTTTCCGTGACGAACTTGCAGAGGTTATCAAAACCAACATTTTCGTTTTTTAGAAAGTTTCGCACGATTTTTTTTTCCCCCCATAATTGCAATTTTTTTCTAAAAAATACATGTTTTAGAAAAATAGGCGTAGTCCAAAAACTATGGGGTTTCAGAGAAAATGTCAAGAGGGTAAAAAGTTGCATAGGTTTT
>OX101784.1:61252089-61424744 GCA_944452715.1 Ophion slaviceki
ACCTTAAATGTTAAGGAAACTTCATGAAAAAAGATCTTAAGAAGGCTGCTCAGGGTCTTTGCGGGGCAGGCGGCAAGAGGGGAACGTATATGCTTAAACCCGGGCGCCTGTAACGGCTGCCAATCCCCAATAATCATATTTTCGGTTACGTCAAATAAATAAATTTCAGCCAATAAATATGTGGAATACATATAACGGACTGTTTAGAAATGTTATTTATCTTTTTTGTTTATTTACATAGCGAATAAGTTATTAATCAAGTTGAAATGTGGCAAACGCGCAATTTAGTTCTCAGTAACTGGTATCACTGAGCTCTGATACGAACTCCACGTCGTGAGCGCGTAGCTGTCAAACATCCTTCGCGAATTCCGTTTTTTTTTGTTCGGCGAAAATGAAAAGATGGAAGGGAAAAAATGCAAACCGAAAAACAGTACAATCGACGGTTGGAGCAAGTACAACCTGGAAAGCGGCGGAATAAAGTAGTTGAGCCGGAAAAAGAATGCGCAGTCGAGGGACGACGCGTAATTGATTTGAAGGTTATGTCGAAACACATGCACTGCAGCTTCTGTAAAGAATGATTCAAAATATTTAAATACCCTTTACGAAACCGCGGTAAGAAATTTATAGCAAGGAAGCAATAGTTTGTGCGTTTCAAATTTTGGCGCCTATTCAAAATGGCCGACTTGCCAGCAGCGTTGCCACGTGCCGTAGGGCGCTTTATCGTTTTACGCGAATCAGCTGAAATTTCCTGTTTTATTTCACGAATATCTCGATAACGAGACAGACAAAATGCTGTACTCTTCGTTGAAATTATTCATAAAAATCTCAAGAATTTTTTCCGCCTATTTCCATTCAATTCTCATTATTTTTATTATGTTGCGATAGTCGTATTAGAGTTCTCATGAAGCTTTGGCTATGTCGCCCGTGTATAAGAGCCTTACTTCAATAATTAATCGCTCAACAATCACGCAGACGAAGTACTTGAAATTTTACACCGGGTCGTAACACCTGTTCGCAAATATCCTCAATAAATTTCAGCAAATTCTTACTATTTCGCGATAGCTGAGCAACCTCCTTAAGCAGAATTTTAGGTATTGTCGATGCATATCATTTGTAGAAATGGCATGCAAAAAACCAATAGCAGATGATGTTTTTAAAAAATAACATAAAGCCCAAAAACTTGAAAATCGTTGGAATCTTTACTTTAGTTAAGGTTAAGATAACCTAAGTTTACTGAAATTCCAGCATATAGTAGGACATGATCTGACCCATCGACAGTTGCAGGATTATCCATCCGCAACAGGACACCCTGTATACATGATCAGGGTAAGTGGTGCTCGGTGGTGTCGATTTTTTTTGTATTACTTGGCGTCAAGACGCTGCCGCGTCTCTTGATCACAAAGCGAGAGCAGAAACGAAATAACAATGAGGAATGCGAGAATTTTGGACACGGTTTTGCCGCGCACGAGCCTTGCGACTTCCGACGTTTGAAGGTCATTGGAAGAGGACTAGTTCCTTAAAGATTTATCTTATAGCGGAGAATCTCGAGAAAGTTTTCGATCCGCCAGCGACGTTTCATATTCAAACTACTCTCTCTCTCTCTCTCTCTCTCTCTCTCTCTCTCTCTCTCTCTCTCTCTCTGCTAAAAGCAGCCACAAATATAAATTATCGTGAAATCCTTTGGAGCGAAACATTGTTTTTTTTTATTCTTCCTTTTCCTGACCGCGGCGTCGAAGATGACTTTGAAGATTTTTGGGCACGTTTTCAAATATTTTTGGTCAGCGCAACGACCACCGCGAAACGATAGATTGAAAGGGCAAATTATGACATAATTCGACGACAGAAGAATTGGAAACATTGAAAATAATGGGTCATTGAAAAATTAAGGTCAAGACAAACACAATTGAGATTGTCTTTCGAATTATTGTTCTTTCTATCACTATCGTTGTTTATGCTATGAATTATTGTGGTTGTTATCAATTATTTAGATAACAACACCAATGGTAATGATGATAATAATTGTTAGTGCGATAAAGATTATCGTTGTTTTTTCGTTACAATTGTCATTAGTGTTATTATTGTTATTATTATTGCAACTATTGTTACGACCGATTATCATGATTAACAATTATAAAAGTATATAGCAATAATTGTTATGGTCTTTAGGCCGGACTCCAAATTCGTGACTCTAGAGACTGAAGTCTCGTAGAATATTCTATCCGATACCGAATTCGCGAATGTTGCTGGGCCAAGTTCAATTTCAATCAGCTAATAATACATCGGGCACTACGTATTCGTTAAGGGATCATCACAGTGTAACATTTTTCAAAAAATCGATCTTTGTTTGGACTATTCGATAGTGTAGACCGTTAGAAACATGGACCTGGCATCGCCGATTGATCGTAAGTAGACAATTTATATGAAAATTTCGAACGCGAAACATTTAACATGTTTTTCTCGAAATGCCGTTTTCCAAAACGGTGTACACTCTCAAAGGAAGAGTTTCCAAGCTAATCATCTATAATTTTAACACAACATTCTTCATGCATTCTTTATCTTGCTATGGAAGCTTTTTTTAAATCTTCATATTTTGTTAATGAAAAACCAACAAAAGATTAGGCTCAATACGATACTTTTTTTTTCAAACCGCCACCATTTTGTCGGTCTTGATTTTTAAGAAACCTCCATAGTAAAATGGCAGCTTTCATACTGATTAATAATCTTTTTACAAATTTTGTTCCAGATAATATTTACGGCCACAGCCGTGTACACCGCGGCGAGTCCTTTTTGTCGAAGACATTCACAACCGGTAAAAAAATTTGAAAAGAATAAAAATAAACGATGACAAATTTATTCTATGTTCTTCATGACTGCTTTGATTTGCTTTCATTTGACATAAAAAAAATCAGACTGATTAGCGTATGTTAACCATCGAAAAAAATCGCGAAAATCAGCTATTTTTCGACCCGTTAAACTGTGAGGACCCCTCAACCCTTCCAGTGCACACTGGGTCGTTCTAACCCAGTTATTTTTTTCGCGCAAGTACGTATTTTTCAACGTATGCCCCACTTTGAACGAATGTTTTGGCGTTTAATTTTCGTTTTCGTCGACAAATAAATTTAGGGCCACCAAATATGGATAATTTACTGCAAAAAAAGTCTCTACAGAAAAAAAAAACGAAAAATGCATATCTATCGGAATACAACGATTTGAAAAACGTCTTGGGTCAGATTGACCCAAATTATTGATGGACTCAATTTGATTATCAGATGGACAATGAGGATGTCGAATTAACCGTAATTTTTCTGAAAGTTTGTGACAATAAGGGCCACACGTTCAGAGTTGATAATACTGATGTTTCTGATATAGCTTTCCACCAAATATTGCAAAAATTACCAAATTCAGATTGGACCCTAAAAGGGAAAAGAATATCTTATTACTTTAAATTACCTGTACCGGTCTATGATAAATAAATTAGGGCTGATTGTTAAAAAAAAACAACGATAAAACTGACTTCGTTGTAAAGTATAATGACAATTATTCGATGAGATACTACTATAAGTATTAGTAACAAGACGTTGATTGTGATTTGATCGTGATTATATTTAATAGTATAAGATAATGTTTGTTTTGTACGAAGCAGTCAACATTCCTTTGTGAAGATTATGGCGAGACTGACCTTGTTATTTTTTAAAGTGAGACGTTCAATGCACACGTTTTGAAGGTAAAAAGTTTATTTTCATAAGTTCAGTTCCAGTTATGCTGGAATGCTCAAATGATCAATTAAGGAAAACAAGAGGTGAAGGAAAATATCAATAATTCAGCATTTGTTTTCTATTTGAGCTATTGGTTATACGTAATAAGCTATGTTTAAGTTTTAACAAAAATAATGTTCGATTGGTTGAATTCGATTAAAAAAGACGTTTTTTCTTTCATTTAAACAGTCCCCTGTCACGAATTTTCACAAAATCGTCCATAAGTTGCAAAATAAAGAGAAAACGTGTCGGTTTTTTATTCATGTATGGTTAATTTATTACTGCCTTCCGTTATACATACTTTGTTTTTTATTTTCAGGAAAAAAACATGCATGGGACAAGTTTGTATGGGCGACTTTCCATTTAGTAGAGAAACACCCATATACATTTTATATATATACGAGAAACCGCCCTGGAATTGTTTGAAACCCAACCAGAAAATAGTACTACACAGCTGCTTGAAACGAATTCGAGACTTAGTGACCAAGAAACGCGCAACTACTACGAGACAGCCAAAAATGAATCATTATTTTAAGACGCAATTGTGCTTTGACTGCATAAGTATTGGTGGTATAAAAATTGAAACTTTATTCATTGTTACTTGCCATCAAATAAAGAATTTAGGGTCGTTAGATTAATAAAGAGAATTTTCTATACTATTTATATTACATGAGTTGATTTTCCCGGAAATCCGAGATATATTTTCGATTATCCGCACGATGACCGGTCCCAATTAGTTCGGATAATCGAGGCTCTACTGTACTTCAAACTTTAAACTCGGTTTTCTCGAAACACGCTTTTCAAAGTCGATGGACATGATATCTCGAGAACCACTTGATCGATTGCCTCCAAATTTACAGGAGATACGACGAGAAACATTTGAAGGTCGTTGACGATCTCACTTTTTAAAAATCGATCTTCATTTTTTTAAGTTACGTAAAAATTACGAGTTTTTTTTCATAGATTTTGTATGCTCAAGTTTCAATTCGTCGCCACGTTGTCAAAAAAACAAATGATTTAAAAAATCGACGATCGTCAACGACTCGTATTTATTGTTAACCCAAATGACCCATTTGGTTTTTAGATTTCGGATGGACCGTTTAAGCTAAAGATTGTCCACCGCCAAAGATCGCGAAAAAAAAATGTCATCATCTGTCGATGGCCATGTTTTCGTACTTTTTCTCAATTTTTTTGTTATTTTTCT
Organism: Ophion slaviceki; assembly: GCA_944452715.1. NCBI lineage: Eukaryota > Metazoa > Arthropoda > Insecta > Hymenoptera > Ichneumonidae > Ophion > Ophion slaviceki. The sequence goes on from OX101784.1 coordinate 61,257,049, forward strand.
TTGAAGGCACTCAATATATGTACCTTTGTGTTTAAAAAAAATGCGTTTCTTTTTCACCAACAGTTTGCCAGAAACAATTTCGAAATTTGACCATTTTTTCGGGGCCTCTAAGTAGATGTAGCCACTTAAGGAGGCTGCTCAGGGTCTTTGTGGGGCATGCGGCGTGAGGGGAACGCATGTGCTTAAACACGGGCGCCTGTAACGGCTGCGAACCCCGAATAATCAAATTTTTAGTTACGTAAAATAAATAAATTTCAGCCAATAAATATGTGGAATGCATTTAAGGGGTGAGATGCAGTCAGTATTCTCAAAAAATCGATTTTTTAATTACATTTTCTTGAAGTAAGATGTTTCGAAAATATTCCCTCAAAATTTCAAGTCAATCCCATGAATAGTTTCCGGGATATCCCACAATTAGTGAAGGGGCGTCGGGTCCCCATGGCAGGTAGCGACTGACAAACGCGCAAACGATAATACCCGGGAAGGCAGAATGCTTCGAAGACAACAACAAATTGATATTTTGGAAGCTTCCACATCCGCAGAAGCCCTATTGTATGGGCCAGGAATTGAAGATTCGATGTAAGTAATTTTTTAATTAGTATTTCTATACATAAATCAAGTGTAAAATTGGAAAACTCTTTCAGAAATTTTCAAAAATTTATTACTCAAAAACTATGAACTTTAGCAAAATTTTATAAAGAATACTTTCGTTTTAAAATTGCCCAAAATGTTAAAAAAAAATTCAGGTCGAAAAAGTTCAATTTTTTGAAAAATTGTTTTAACAATTGGCTATAAACAATAGAATGCTCGACTTTTCGGCAAAAATTGTGACACTCGGATTCAGCGGATCAAAATACATAAAAAAAGTTTAGCTTCATCCATCAAGCTCAACATTTTGCGAACATACTATACCGTATCCACATCGAAAAACTTTAAACGCGTTTTTCTCGAAACTATGTTTTTCAAGTCGGGGACCACTATAATTCAAAAACCACTCGAGGGATTTTGATGAAATTCGGTGCGCTTATTGATAGCATTAAAAACTAGTCCTTAATCGAAGGATTTTCATTTTTGTTGAAAATTTATATTTTTTTAAACAATAAACGGGCGATTTATTGGTCGAAAATCGAAAGTTATCGGTCGGAAGCCGCCATTTTGTTAATTAAAAAAAAGCTTCGATTAAGGACTAAATTTATTATTAAACTAATGATTTTTTTGGTTTTTTTTAATTTCAGATGATCCAGTAAAATTTTATCATGCTCACCGCAAAGCACTACATGCCGAAGGGGGTCCGACAAAGATGGCCATATTTTTATAAATAATCAATATTTTTCTTTGAAAATTTGTACAAGTCAAGTTGAAATATAACATAAAAAGTCTGTGTAACCACTTTTGTAAAATAAACTTAATTACTATGAAAAAATTATTCAAAATGCTCGTTTCTTCACGCCTCTGACTGCATCTCACCCCTAAATTGACTGTTTAGAAATGTTCTTAATCTTTTTTTGTTTATTTACATCGCGAATAAGTTATTACCCAAGTTGAAATGTGGCAAACGCGCAATTTAGTTCTCAGTAACTGGTATCACTGAGCTCAGATACGAACGCCACATCGTGAGCGCGTAGCTGTCAAACATCCTTCGCGAATACCGTTTTTTTTTGTTCGGCGAAAATGAAAAGATGGAAGGGAAAAATGCAAAGCGAAAAACAGTACAATGGACGGTTGGAGCAAGTACTCTATAAGAATATTTTCTCTATAGAAAGAATATTCTCTAAGAATATTTCTACTATATAGCAAGTATTTTATAAGAAAATTTATGGAAGTATTTTACAAGAAAATTCATATTCATTTTATAAGCAAATTTATAAAAATATTTTATAAGACAATTTATAAAAGTATTTTATGAGAGTTTATGAAAGTATTTTGAATAAAATTTATAAAGGTATTTTATAACAAAATTTATAACAGTATCTCGTACGAAAATTTATCAAGGTATTTCATAAGAAAACTTGTAAAAGTATTTAATTAAAAAATGTATTAAGGGGTTAGGCTACGGTAACGGGTATAAAATCCTGTGCGAATTTAATTTTTTTTCGTATAAAAAAGTGATTTATTTTGTACCATTTTGTACATCGAAAAAAATAGACGGTTGGAGCAAGTACAACCTGGAAAGCGGCGGAAAAAAGTAGTTGAGCCGGAAAATGAATGCGCAGTCGAGGGACGACGCGTAATTGATTTGAAGGTTATGTCGAAACACATGCACTGCATCTTCTGTAAAGAATTATTCAAAATATTTAAATACTCTTTATGAAACCGCGGTAAGAAATTTATAGCAAGGAAGCAATAGTTTGTGCGTTTCAAATTTTGGCGCCTATTCAAAATGGCCGACTTGACAGCAGCGTTGCCACGTGTGCGTAGGACGCTTTATCATTTTACGCGAATCGCCTGAAATTTCCTGTTTCATTTCACGAATATCTCGATAACGAGACAGACAAAACGCTGTACGCTTCGTTGAAATCACTCATAAAAATCTCAAGGATTTTTTTCGCCTATTTCCATTCAATTCTTACTATTTTTATTACGTTGCAACAGTCGTATTAGAGTTCTCATGAAGCTCTTGCTATGTCGCCCGTGTATAAGAGCCTAACTTCAATAATTAATTGCTCAACAATCACGCAGACGAAGTACTTGAAATTTTGCACGGAGTCGTAACACCTGTTCGCAAATATCCTCAATAAATTTCAGCAAATTCTTACTATCTCGCGTTAGCTGAGCAACCTCCCTAAACTTTCTCGCGGGACTGTACGCGCCGCAATACTACGGAAGCTTGCCAGCACGCGATATTCGCACTGTGAAATTCTCCGTCCTCCTATATAGTTCCAAACATTTTTTTCCGTCCACTCGACTCTTTTTCTCCTCCCAATCATCCAGAGACCGTTCGGAATGAAAAACAACCATCCGAATGAAAGTCTACTAAATGAGAAAAACGACAAAAAAAACTCAACGAGTCGTCGCGGAAAAAGTGCGCGCACGCGAAAACGTACGATTCTTTTTTATTTTCAGCTGGAAGTCGTCTCTTCCGCGTGGAAAATTAATGAACATCGAATTGACACGAATTTCGGAATATCGATGAATTCGGCGAGACCGACAAAAAATATTCCCTTTTTTGTCGATCTTTCACGCGAACCAATAAAGGGAGGGAAGATAATTAAGACAAATTTCAACGCAACACGTAATTCGTCGCCTCCACCCCCCCCCCCCCCCCAACCAGGCGACTCGCTCCCACTTCGAACAAAGAGAACACTTACGTTCCGAGCAATTCTTTCAGTACGTATTTCTCGTCGATCGACGATTTGTCGTCCTTCCCATCCTTCTTCAGCTTCTTGTTCGAGTCTTTTTTGCCGAAAAGTGGCATTTTCACAAATTATACAATTTGCTCTTTCTTTCTACCGTAAAATTCTCCCGACGATTGTCGATAGATCGCGAAAAGAGAACACACGAAGGAGAGACAGAGCACAAAAGCCTCGGAGCAATGTGCGTTCGGAGAGAACAAAAAAATGGAAAATAAAAAAGAACAGTCCGCGACGTTGCGGCGTTACGCACAGTAGTGACAGCGTTTTATTTTCGCCCCGAGATGTTACGAATGGGATAAGGAGAAGGAGGAGTGGGGAGGAGGGGGGGTAGCAGAGGAGGGGGGAGAGGGATGCCAGAAGGTGACAGCTTTCTGGGTTTTTTTTTCTCGAGTTTTTCTAGCTCGCTTTTTAACCCGCGAGACGGAGCACACTCGCTGGTCCCGATCTACACAATTCGTCGACTCGACGCTTGGCTCGTTCAGCACCAACTTGTGGCCAAACCGCTCGTGCTATCGGTCCTTTCGATTATGCCTATCACACACTCCCGTACACGCGTACATGTATATATTTATAGGCGGTCGCGTACCAGCGAGCTAAGATGTACACTTTGATCTACACTCTTCGACGCTTTGCGCGGGATATATCTATATATCGATTTATTAGTCCGCATAGACGCGATTCGATTCTGCTCGACCTTCCGTACAGCGTAAAGCGTTTTATTTCGTTTTTATTTACACGACGCGGCGATCGTTCGGTCGTATCTCTGCGCGAAACTCGTCCCTGCAGCCTAGAGCCCGCCACTGACAACGCGTGACAGCGGAGGCACGATCGAGGGAGTCTCGACTGGTCTCGACCACGGGCACACACGAGCGAGCGCGCCCGCTGATTCGTGGAAAACCATGCGAACCTGCGCACGTGCGCAGTAGAAACGGCGAAAAAAATCAACGCGGTGAGAAAAGTAGGGGGGGAGGCTGCGGGTTTTCGAGGTTTTTTTCACGCGAGGACTTTTTGGCGAAAAGTCACAATGACGAGACGCACCCGATGGTCGCGCAGGCTACTCTGAGCTAGTCTACTGCGCGGCGATCAGCGGGCTCAGGGTCGCGGCCTCGCGCCCTCTTCGAGACGGCTGGACGAACCTTCGGTTTTTCTACTTGGCTTTTCTTGTTTCTCGGAATTCGACCGATGCCGCGGGTAATTTTGAGGCTCCGGGTACGGGGGAAAGGTTTTTTTTACGCAAGAGGATGTGGGGCCGTCGCGATAGTCGCGGGTGTGAACGGAATGGATTTTTTTCTGCGGCAGCATCGCGCGAGCCCGGACGGGGAGCCCCGGCGAGTTTCTTTTCCTTTGATTTTTCTTTGTTTCCTGCGCTTCGCGCGGATCTCGCGCGGGATACTTAGCGGCCGTCGGTAAGGGAGGCCGCCACACGAACGGGCGCTTTTTTGTTCTTTGTATCGGTAGTTGCGGCGAAAGCCGCGAGAGGGGAAATTAGCGGTGCAGGATGGATAAGTTTTGTGTATTTATAAATACACAAAACTTATCCATCCTGCAGCCTATAGGAGCTGCGAATGAACCTCGTATTGTCGGTAATGTCGGTTTGACAAAAGTGTACTTTTAATCTTGATTAACTGTTTGTTATTATTCAATGCCATCGGCGGATCAAATAACTCGCGAGTGGATTGTTCCTATGTGTTGTGCAAAAAGAACGTTTTCACATTAAATTCTTATTATCACTCGGTTAAATAGATTTCTACCTCATTCTTATCATCAAATGAATTTTACTTTTATTCTTGAGGTGATGTGTCGCACGCCCGATCGGTAAGAATCCTACCGTAACGTTTTTTCTCGACGGATCACATTGCGGGCAGTCGAAAAGATAGTCGTTGTTGTTCGTCTTTTACCAGAGCGGTAATTTCTTCTTTTCTTTTTTTCCCGAAATATCAGCCGTTTTGGATAATTTTGGGAATCTGCGCATCAGCTATCTCAGTCGCACTCGTAGCCGCTCCGTCGGTATAAGACGTCGGTTTTTGATACCGAATTTTATGGGAATTTTTTCATATCAATTTTTACACCGATTTTTTAAACCTGTATTTTATACTGACCTTTTAATGCTGAATTCTATACCAATTTTTTCATATCATTTTTTATACCCGATTTTTTTGATACCGAATTTTATATCGTTTTTTAATTCCACATTTTATACCCATTTATTACCGATTGTTTTACGCCGAATTTTATACCGATTTTTTCTATACCGAACTGTATACCGTTTTTTAATACCAATTTTGATATGGTTTTTTTTTGTATACCAAGTTTCATCCCGATCATTTAATGCCGAATTTTATACCAATTTGTGTTATATCGAATATTTTACCGATTTTTTCATGTCGAAATTTATACCGAAATTAATACCGATTTTCTTTATGCCGAATTCTATACCAATTTTTTTTATACCGAATGCGATACTCGGTCGTTACACCGATCGATAACACACTCGGTAGGTACGATACTTTCGGCCTTAAGGCGAAGTGTCGTACCGACCGAGTAGCTAGGATTTTTACCGACTGGATGTGGACCGATGTCCTCGAAACAAATTTATCAACTACATTAAAGCGCTACTCACTCGCTAATACCGTAAAAGCGCGTCATGCATTTGCGTAGAGTACTCCTCTAATATGTCCTGCAAACCGGCCGAGGCAGAGCGAGCTTCTCTTCACTGTTCACAGATGGCGCGTTCTCGGCAACAGCGATTTCGTCCTCGAATATGTTATCGCGCGCCGCGATAAGCGCCTACGTACGCGCGTGTCTGTGCACAAATGTTTCAGGGAATGCTACTCTCATGAAGCAGGATTCTTGATATTTTTATGCCTAACAATCTTTCGATATTTGAAGTCGCTGCGCTTTGAGTGTGCAATATTGGCAATGGACGCCATAAGATGCGTCATGTAGTGCATTTAAAAAAAAATAATTGAATGCATTAATTCTTAATTAAAATAAAGGAAAAAATGTTTCTAGTAACAATAATTTTCGATTTAAAAATCGTTGCGTGGAAGTCAAAATTTTGTGAAAAAATCGAAAAGATCGAAGTTACGGCAGAAAATGCGTTTGTGGCGTCTTCTTTTAAGAACTATTAAAATTATTCCGTAGGACGAATGAAAATTCGTCATTGCAGTCTTTGCAAAGAAAATTTTCAAACACTGCGGCTGGGATTAAATTATTCCGAAGCCCGCGGGGGAGTAAACGTTGCAAATTGCGCGGATGGACGTTCTGTCGCAATAACGCTCGGCTATATACGAAGACCATAAAAGCTGACATCTCGCGGACGAGAGTCGAGCGAACAACAACAAAACTATAATACTGGCGCGTTTCGAAATGCACTAATTCTCTTGATTGCAGGACGCGCCGAGGAAACTAAAAGAGCGCTCTCGAGAGTTCAAATAAAATTACGAGTGGAGTCTCCGCTTACGCGAACGAGAAAATATTTCAGTTCTCACGCGAAATTGCGAAGAGACGAACAACTTTCGAAACGAATATTAGCACGGTTTCGCTTTCCGCTGGGAGTTGAAAATGCACGAAGATGTGTTATAATTTGTCATTTCGAACGGCAAAGGAGAATTGCGAAAATTCGACGGTAGTTGGAGCCTATGCAATTAGCAGCGGTACGTGTGTACACGCGATTCGGAAAACCATGATGTTTTATTCGACTTCTTCATCGTAGTATGAAGGTGTTTAAAAAAAAAAAACTTGTAAAAGTATTTTACAAGAAATTTTATAAAAGTATTTTATAAGAAAATTTGTAAAAGGATTTTCAGAAAAATTTGTGGAAGTATTTTATGAGAGTTTATGAAAGTATTTTGAATAAAATGTATAAATGTATTTTATAACAAAATTTATAACTTTATAAAATTTATAAATTTATAATTTCATAAAATACCTTGATAAATTTTCGTACGAGATACTGTAAAAGTATTTCATAAAAAGTATTTCATAAAAATATGTATTAAGTGGTTAGGCTACGGTAACGGGTATAAAATCCTGTGCGAATTTAATAATTTTTTTTCGTATGAAAAAGTGATTCATTTTGTGCCATTTTGTACATCGAAAAAAAGGATATATATATTTTCTAACAGCTTGATATTCATACTAAATAGATGTGTAATTAATTTTATGAGTGAATCACTTTTTTATACGAAAAAAATTGTTAAATTTGCACATGATTTTATACCCGTTACTGTGGCCTAACCCCTTAAGGTATTTCATACTGAAATTCATAATACTTTACTATAAAAAAACATATAAAAGTATTTTACAAGAAAATTCGTAAAAGTATTTAAAAAAACTTTATTCAAGTATTCATGAGAAAATTCACAAAAGTGTTTTACAAAAAAACCACCATAAAAGTATTTTACAATCGACACCAGTGGACGCGCAGCCGGTCCGGTTCTCAGCGATCTCCCGCATCAAGCAGCTTCGTCCCGATCCCGTACTCGGATGGGTGACCGTTCAGCCGCGCGCGAGCTCGGGCGCCCTCTACCTAAACGCCAATCGCACCGAGTTTCCAACGGCACCACTCGACCGGAAACTCCAACATAGCCGCCTGTATCCTTGCAGGTTTTCCACAGTTTATCCGTGCCCTCGTGTGCACTCGCGATTTGCCACCTACACGAGCGAAGGGAGTCCCTGTAGCAGTGTTGCCAGATGGTTCTGGCGGCTTCCCCCTAGACCATCGCTGGTTCCCCCTAAAAATCTCCTAAATTGCCCCCACCGAGCCACTGGCCTGAACAGTGTCGTAAATGAAGGGTCATTTTCGCGATCGGTCAAATGTCGTCAAATAGCTGTTACTTAAAATGCATTTTCTACTTGTGTATTTAGTATTTTGTTTTGAAACTTGATTGCTGCGATAGCCTCGACCATTGCGACCGACATTTTGTTTCGCAGCTTGTATCGGTTGGGTTTGAATGATTGTTTTCGTTTGTTTGGGCTTGTTTGTTTGCGTTCACTCGGAATTGGTGCACTTGTGGTTGTTTTTTACTCGTTTGGAAAAAAAACCTCGGAAATTAAAAATCCCCTAAAAATACCCTCACGCTTCAGAATTCTCCTAAAAAATCTCCTACAAATTTTTGCCCCCTATTTCTCTGCTAACCCAGGTAAAATACTCCTAAATCTAGGAGGAAATCTCCTAACCTGGCAACACTGCCCTGTAGGCCATCCACCAGTAGGCCTATTCTGTAACTCGTTATAACTCGGTAACGACAGCTTTCGTTATCGTTAGCTAGGGACAGCCAATAAGAGGCCCCCTTTCTTCGTTGATCGTGCATACGATTGGTTGTCGCTAGATAACAATAACGAAAACTGTCGCTACTGAGTTATAACGAGTTACAGAATCGCGCTACAGTGCAGTCTCTCTCCCAAACCGGAAATAGTGCCCCGAACAATTCCGAGCCAAAAGTGAAAGGAACGGCGACTTTAAGAGCTCGCAAGGGCACGCATCGAAAGTGAAAAAACAGCCACAAAACTATACCGCTCGTGCCTAGGGCATGCGAGAATGACCAATAAATTAGCGCGATCATAGAGACCCGTCAATTTTTCCTTTCACAGGAATGTCGATTCCCCCCGGCGAAACCGGAATTGAGGTTATGTTGGACGTTCTTTTTTATCAATTCGCACATCCAGATGAGACGTAATCGTATTGCTGTGTGACCAACGAAGAGTACGCTGAGTTGGGTCGTGTTCTTTTCGGTCGCCTTTTTCCCCTCGTGTCTACGTGAATAATGTTAAACGTGGCCGGCCGGGAGAGTCAGGAGAGACAATCTGATACGCGTGGCAACCGAAAGGTCGGAAACCGGCAGAACCGGTTGATCGATTGTAGCTCCTCTCTCTCTCCGTCTTGCTCGCTCCCGCTCGCAGATAAGTTCTCGTCGTTGGGGGCGTGTTTGCACGCCGACTGTCAAGTTTCGCAAACTCTTGTATCTTGTCCAGGAACTCTATCGCATGCACAAACTTTGCGCTCGATCAAAACGAGGAAGAGAGCGAGAGCGAGATTTACAGAGTAAGAGGAAAACTAATACATACGCGTAGGCACACGTTAAAGGGGGAGCTCGTTTTGTAACGTAAAGACGAAGTTTATGGCCGGAAATCAACTCCACGAGGAAGCTGGGGAGGCCCCGGAATCGCAGATTAACCGGTGGATCGTTTAGTCATCAAATTTTTGAGTCTTCATACTTTAAGGCCTTAGGCCACAGTAACGGGTATAAAATCATGTGCGAATTCAACAATTTTTTTCGTATAAAAAGAGATTCACTCATAAAATTAATTACACATCTATTTAGTATGAATATCAAGCTGTAGAAAATATAGATTTTTTTCGATGTACAATATGGCCGACTACTAATATTTTCTTTTATCTTTTTTTAGGCGCTCAGCGACGTGACATTTAGCATCCACAATTTTTTACCTAGAACAAAAAAGATTCTCGTCAATCTACATTAGAATACCTAGAGAAGTACGTACGGAATTAAAAAAATCTTGTTTTATTCAAAAGTTGTAGGTATTCGAACTTAAGAAGTGAATTTTCACTGAAAAATTTCGTTATAACTGCTCATAAACTGCTCCTAAAATGAAAAGTTTTCGATTAATCAGAAATTCCGTACGTACTTCTCTGCGAAATGCAATTAGGAACATAACTTTTAAGTTTGAAGTAAATCGAGTGAAAATTGTTGAAGTTATTTGTCACGCCAATTGGAAAAAGCTGTTTCGAGAAGTTTCGAGTAGTCGGCCATTTTGTACATCGAAAAAAAAAAGATGTATTTTCTAACAGCTTATTCATACTAAATAGATGTGTAATTAATTTCATGAGTGAATCACTTTTTCATACGAAAAAAAACTTAAATTCGCACATGATTTTATACCCGTTACTGTCACCTAAGGCCTTACTTGATTTTGGCCACCCGGTCGATCTGAAACAAAGGAAACGAGTTTTGTTTTCTCACAATATATAATATAAGGAACCTTACTGCCAATTTCTCCCGCTAGAGGGGACATTGTATTATAACGTAAACAAGACATGGCGTTTAGTGAGATTCTCTTTGGTTTTGCCCGTGTTTCTACGACTACTGTTGAATTTTCTTTAAATAATCCGTTTGTCGTGAATAAATTGTGAAGAATGAAGAAGAATCGTGAATAATTGTGTTCATTTATTTCCTAAGAACGAAAAACTTCGCAAGCAATGGGAAATTGCTATACGTCGCAAGCACTTTACAGGCACAAAACATTCAAGGCTAGATTCTGATCATTTTAGATCTGCAGACTATAGAAATGAAGGATTTGTTACAACTCAGTGTATAAACATAATATTTTTGACACTATTTACTTCTAAAAGTACATTGTAAAGTAGTTAATCATCATAACCTAAAAATTTCTATTTGAAATACTTGCATTTTTGTAACCTTCTGGTATTATTTTATTACATAATACTTACCTAGCTCATTTTCATTCTTTACGAGGATGAAACCGAGCCGGAAAATATTGAAAAAAGGGGTTATACCTTCCCTGTTTGTTTGGAGCAAAAAAGAAACTTTAAAGGATGAACAGAAAAAGGAACAGAGTAGAAGCCGATTTTTCAATTCCGGTATAGTCAAATATCTGTAATTATTGTCCATTATGTCGATTCGTATAATTTTAGTACAAGATAGACCCGGTGAAAATGTACCGCGCGCGTTGACATCTTCTTTTGTATACGTTAGGCTTACGTGGCGCCATCTGTGCTGAAGTTTGCGTAAGGTTCCCTATTGGCTAAGAATTCACCGAGCTTTTTTCGCTATCGTGTTTCAATCATAAAAAAATGTTTCAAACAATCAGTGAAAAAAAATGTTGGAATTTTTGTTTCGATTGTTCGAGAAAAAAATTACATTGTTAATAATTAATTAAAAAAATGTTAAGGAAAACGTCGGTCAAGACTAAACTACTATTACACTGAATAAGGGTACCAAATTTCAAGTTAATCCGTTCATTCGCTCAAACCTCGATGGTTCAATATTGAATATATATGTATATAGTTTACGATGGGCAAAATGGTTTTTTCTTTCTTAATGTTTACGAGGGTTTAGTTTGCGTTAATCCGTTGTTAGAAATGATTTATCTTAGTGCTAAATAGCAAAAAAAATGATATCACCCATTGCGTGAACGTCTTGCCCATCTAACCACACGTAAAATTAGATTCATTAAACGATTTTTTATTTCTGATGTTTTGTGGTAAAAAAAATTCCAAAAATTCGTAGAGACTCAGTATAGTCTAGTCAATAATGTATATTTTTATTTTTTTCCATATTGGATTGTTGCTAACGCTCCAACCTCCTTAAAGTTTTATTAGCAGTTCTATTTTTGCAATCATAACTTTATTTTAAACCTGCGATTTCTGCACCATATGTTAAATCTTCGTCCTCAATTTGAGTTGCCTCAGGCGACAAACGAGTGCGTCATATCGTTCACAGTAGCCTAACGCCTTACACGCGTTTTTCTGAAAACCACTTTTTCTCGAAGCTCGTACAAGATAATTAGTAAACTATCTGATCGATGATTTTGAAATTTCGTCCACTTTTGTATAACGAAATTACCGTCTATGTGAAAGTAAAGTTTCTTGAAAGTTATTTCAAAAAACTATTTTTTTAATTAACAAATACTATAGTAAAAATTTCATGAAAAATAGAACAGTTTTTCAAACAGGTACCATTCATCGAATTTTCACTTTTCTTTGGTTTTTTTAGGTTCACATAGGGCGTGTGGTTCTTAGAAATCTAAAGCTTCTTGGCTCTGATGTTTCAGATCAAACCGTCTCTGAAGCAAGTGTCGTACAGTCGCCATTTTTGAATATTTAAAAAAATATATTTTTTTTAGGAAAATCAAAAGTTGTAAAAATATGTACATCAAATTTTAATTATGTAGAATAAATAGTTTCGACTAAAAAATATGTTGACAATTCGGTTATTTCCGGCTGTCGAAAGAGATCTTCCCCCTTAAGGAACTCACCAAAAGTGAGTTTCGGTGAGAATTTTGAGTACTTTGCGATAGCATAAAAATCTGAAAAAATCAATCATATTGAAGATGCTAAGAACATCGGTTTTGAATAATAAGAATGCCAAAAATGTATAAATAAATTGGTCAAACAAAAATTTGTTCAAAAAATCTCGAGTAAACTTGATTTTTGTGACACTAAATGAATTATGATATTTTTCTGAATACATATGATTTGTTAAAGAATTTTCTCTCTTTTTCGAAAATCTTGTTTCTGGAATTCTTTAGAGGCTGTTCCCATGACACTGTTCGTTCAATACCCCGGACACTTCTTGCATTTAATATGGACCATTGCTCCGAAAATATATTAAAAATTTGTGAACGTTCATCTATTTTTTAAATTAAAAAAATTGAAATGTAAATAGAAAGAAAGATTTTAAAAATTTATACCTATTTCGAAAAACCTACGAATTCATTTTATAATATAAAAAAAGTCGTTCACCGGACATTTGTTGAACAATTTTTTTTTAACAATTTACTTATAACTTTTGTGCATTATTATTGCCGGAAATGAATGTTCTTAGCATCTTCAATGTGGTTGATTTTTTTTTAATTTTAATATCATGGCAAAGTACTGAAAATTCTCGCCGAAACTCACTTTTGGTAGGAAATGTACGGGCACTACATCCTCAAAGCAAGAATGTTCTGCACGTGATTCCTGGTGCGTTTCTCGTTGAAACTGCCACACTAATGATTGACAGACCGTACGTGGTCGCCATTTTTGTTTTTTGGCTTTTAGTAATTAAACTTTGAACTATCTGCCTCTGACGCTTCGAGCTTCAATCAATGGGCGTCGAACGTTTCGCCAATGAACGTTGAGACGACAATAGAGCCTCTACCACTCGACACACGAGTGCGAGAGAGATAGCTGAAACTTTCGAAAATTACTCCGGAACGAATCATATTTAGGGCAAAAGAAAATCGTCAAGCCCTGCGTCGGTCAATTCTGCAGAGCCTGATGCTTTGTTTTTCCTAAAAAGAACTTAACAATCTGTGAGAAAACTTCGTTCGAAAATTTGTGAGGTTATGTTGACACGTGCCCTTGACAGGTATTGATTTTTTTTTAATTTAGACATGTGCCCAATGGCAGTTCGACTTCGGACTTTCGATAAGTTACGGAACATCGTTTTTTAGCAACACATATTAAAGTCTCGTAAAAATCGTGAATTGGGGAGAATTTTGGAGGCGATTAAGGCAGTTCCTGAATTAGAAGGTTCAAAAAATCGTTTTTTTCATTGCTCAAATCGATAGATAAACTATTCAAGAAGATATTTACAAAGTTAGAAGGGCCAAATGTAAATATTTTCGAAGATACACGGCCCAAATCAGAGAAACGATTGATAGTTAATATTGATATTTCCTCCTATTGAAAACTTTGAAGGGCGTTTTCTCCTGTTTTCATTTTCACGATTTTTCCAGATTGGCGGGCGTGAGAGCAAAAAAAATAAACGACTTTTTGAATCAAACTAAAGTTTATTTTCTCCAGCATGAAAATCTCTTCTAAGTGAATTTAAAGAAGTCGTTGAAAAAGTATTTTTGAATAACTTTTATAGCACGTTAAGGGGTTACCCCCACTTACGATTTTGAAAAAATCGATTTTTTTTATTGCATTTTTTGAAGTGCAATTTGAAGTGCAGTTTTTTTTTGATGCCCGGAATAGATGACTCTATGCAAGTTTACAAAAAAAAAATTTTCTTCGTGTAAACTGAAATTGAAACTTTAAACGCGTTTTTCTCAAAATGGCATTTCTGAAGTCGGTGACCAAGATTACTCGAACACTAATGAACCGATCTTCTTGAAATTTTGCAGGCTTATTTAATACATAAAAATGTAGTCTTTAATCGTTCGATTTTTTTTTTCGAAAAAAAAAAAAATGGCCGTTTTATAGTCAAAAAACGGCCGTTTTTTTCGTTAAAATCGAACCATTAACTTTGACTGTCCGCCATTTTGTGAAAAATGTATATTTTTTAAAATCCTTCGACTAAAGACTAGTTTATACTTATATTTGACTAAATCCATCCGCATTTTTTTTTTCAGATGATCCACTTCGCCGCAATGTTGGTCACCGCAAACCGTGTATTATTATTATTTATTTCCATCATATAGCGTTACCGCTTTTTACATGTCCATCCTTAATTATAATACTTATCTCTATTATCTTTCTTGTAATCTCGCATATATTACATTGCCATATATCCCGTTCCATCGTCTTCCGTCCTCTTTCAGCGACCTTTTCCTCCTCGCTTAGTTTTCTTTTTCCATCTCCCTTTTAAGCGCTCTAAAAGCCTTCGCGTATTCGCACACACTAGTTAGTATTTTGCCTTTCAGTGTTCTTATTAGCCACCATCTTAAGCCTTCCCCAATTCTTCCCCCTCTCCATTCGTCCACCGCCTTTACCCATTCTTTTTTTATTTTACCCCTTGCCTCCCTGCATGTCAATATATGCTCCATGCTTTCCTCCTCCTCGCCACAGATTCCGCACATTCTTCTCTTAAATCCCTTATTTCCTATTTTTCCCAGATTTCCGCATCTAATCCGGGCCCACTCTTCCTTCAGGTCCCCCCTTACATCTTTCTCTTCCCAATATTTTTCTCTTCCAATTTCCGCTTTCAAGTGTTTATATATTTCGCAATAACTCGACTTATCGATTTTTGTCCAATCCTTTTGTATATCCTGGTCTCTCTTTTTTTCTATTGTTTCCTCCATTACCTTTTTAATGTTCGTTATTCATTCTCCGCTCCTTATCATTCCCAGGATCCTGCCTTCGCCTACTTCACTCATAGCCTCTTTCAGATCTTTGCCCCATCTCGACGGGTTGCCGTTTATGATATTTCTTATTTCGCAAACCGTGTATATATAAACATTATTTCATTGACAGCCATTTGCCACTAAACAATGTAATATTTTTCAATAAAAAAATTACTGAAAGTTCTTCAAGATGTGTTCTTTAAGATGCTATATTAATCGATTAAAAAAGTTTTGTAGTTTTCTTTTTAAAAAATCATGAAAAAGGCCTTTTTTTTGCGCTACAAGTAACGCCTTAAAGTGTTTTTTTAAACCCATTTTTTTCACACCTGAGAAAAGTTATAATTTCACGATTTTTTCTGCTTTTTCTTAATTCACCGAGAAGAAAAAGTATATGAGAATTGAAATTTACATTGGTTTTTTTGTTTGGGTCAAGAATTACGAGCTGCATTTATCCCCCGATTGGGGACTACAGTGGCAAGACGCACATGGAATAGGCTGACAAATCTGCACTCATTTATTGTTTCATGTTGAAAATGATTTTTTATGCATTTCAAATGTACATGAAAAGATACCTCAATGTTTACAGGGCTCACTTGTTTTTTTCCCGTCCAAAAAAAATCCTGAAAATACGCTTTTTTGGACCTTCTAATTCAGGCTTCCGCCTTAAACGCGTTTTTCTCGAAACAGTATTTTGTACTAGTTTTGCCGCGATAACTCAAGAACGATTGGAGATATCGCCTTAAATTGTTTTTTAAATTACGATACCAACCTTCTCTACAAAATGAACCGACGTCTACGTAAAAAAGTCAATGTATTATTATTGTTATTATAACAAATGTCATTCGATTTTCGGTGTTTTTTCAAATTTTAGCCGCCATTCTTTTAATTTTTGTTTAAAAAAAATTCAGGTTCAGTCTGCGGCCACTTGGAATCGTGGCAATGAGGGAGCAGTGCTTGAGACCTGTGGTCTTCTTTATCCGCCCATATCTCCCTTAAGGGGTTATACCTAGTTGCAAGGCCAAAAAAGTTTTTTTTTACGATTTTTTTAAAGGGATTTTATTTTACAAATAAAAAAAAGTATTAAGACATGTAGTGGTATCTTTTAACTTCATATAGGAATTTTTTAATTTAAAAAAATATTGATCCGTACTGTCCCTGTAGACGGTCTCCCTGAGGTCCTCCAAAAAAGGCGTCTGGCGTTGATCACGATATCTCCGGTTTGGGTTATCCAAAATAAAAAACCAAAAAAATTCGATTGGTGGATAGATGAATCTAGGTATTGAGCGGAGGAATAGTCGAAATTTTGATTTTTGCCAAAAGAAGCGGCTATGTAAAGAAATTTTTTGGATTTTGGCCCAAAATTTTCGCGAAAAATTGTTCAAATAAATAGAAATAATAATCGGAAATCTTATTCCTTCGATCAATACCTGAGAAATATATCTGAGAAGGTTGCGTTAAAATTTCAGACCGATCGGTTGAGCCGTTTTTGAGAAATCGTGCTCACCGACTTTGAAAACACCGTTTTGAGATAAACGCGTTCAAAGTTTCAAGAGTCGTTTACACATGGTTAAAATTGGAAATACACATGCGTGTATTTCCAAGAATATTTCCCGGACCGATTTGAAATTTTCCGAAAACATACTCAAATATATGTACATTCCGAAAATGCAATAAAAAAAATCGATTTTTTGAAATTTCCGACTAGGTATAACCCCTTAAATGTTTATATTTTTTAAACCTCAACCACTGTATTCAATAGACAAAACTCCAATAAAAACGTTGCAAAAGAGAAAATGTATGTATGTTGTTTCACTTCTTCACAAATGACATCTGAATTTGATCCCCTTTTCGGCCTATTTTCACTGCCTAGTCCCTTTAAATTTGACTAAGAGTCATTGTAATAATTGCATTACAATAAATTGTAATAATTATTACAATAAACAATTGTTACAATAAACATTACATTATGACAATAAACTATCATTGTAATAATGAGTTTACCTTTAATCCGCAATTCCTGCCCCATATGTTGGATCTTCCTTTTCAATTTGAGTTGCCTCAAGCGACGAGCGACTGTTCGTCATTTTCACATTAGCCTCATCCCTTAAGAAATATTGACGGTTATATTAATTATTACGGTTTGAAGTCTCATCGTTATTGCTATTGTTGTTGTCGGCATTGTTATTGTTGTTATTACCATCAAGAAATATTAACGATTATATTGATTATTACTAATCAAAGTCGTATTATAATGTACACTATCATATTTATTATATACTATGATATTATTTTGCAATTTACCCTAATTATTGTATTATTTCTATTAAAATATTTTTATAAGCATTTATTCGTCAGTGGAACGTTGGCCTCCTCGTTCGACCTCGAAAACGTTAACGAGCCGGCACGCGCTCCGGTCTGCCTTCCCAAAATTCGTCCCACTAAGGAATCTATTCGAAAACGCAAGTGACACTTTTAATTCATTGCATTGTTAAAGAAACGAGCCGTGGCACGGGTGCGGCACATTATATATATATATATATATATATATATATATATATCACTACCAAACATGTGGTAGTGATGCGAGATATTTAGATTCGTATCATCGATGCTGACCTTGAATGACCTTGGACGACTTTGACCCCCCAATGCTTTTTATGAGACTTGAGGTGCTCCACAAGATGGTTGAAAAAAAATATACCAGTCCATTTAAAAAAGTGAAGGTGACCTTCACTGTGCGTCAGCGCCGTCAACGAAATTTAAAAAAAATGGTCGCATTTGATGGCCCCTTCACACCGTACCACTTTTGTCTGGAACATTTTTTTGGGCCATCGATAATTACCGAGTTATTTCGGATGGCAGAGATAAGAGGGACACCCTGTATATATATATATATATATATATATATATATATATATATATATATATATATATATATATATATATATATATATATATATATATATATATATATAATCATATTGTAGACCCATCCTAGAAATTCCTGAGCAATATCGGAGCATCATCGTTAATGTAGAAATCGGATCCGTGAAAGCCTTTCCAGCTGAAAAAGTCGATCTTACGCAACGATGAGACGAGCAATTATATTTCTTCGAGGCTGAAACTTTCGTCGCGGGCTCTGTAGATCATGAAATGAGCGTAATAATGAAGCGGTGGAGTGTGATCATCGAAGGACATTCTTTTGGGTCTGTTTGAGTCTGTTTGGGTAGTAAGAAGTTTAACATTTGAAGTTTGAAGAAAATAAAAAAATGTTCACCACTTTCAATTAAATTAAGTGTTTGAGAATATGTCGAAGTTTTTAAAAATGTCGAAACCGTTTCGTTTTTTTTGCTGTACACCTTTTTTAATAATGAATTTTCCATTTTTTCGACAATTATTTTTGACAATTATTTCTTAACAGATGTTTTTAATAGTTTTTTTTACAATTATTTCAACAATTTTGTTCGAAAATCGTGGTTAATAATTATTTTTCAACTATCATTTTTTATAAATATTTTTCAACTATTATTATCCATTAATGATTTTTCGACAATTATTTCTACTATTATTTGACAATTATCATTTTTTAACATTTATTTTCAAATTTTTATTTAATGTATTTGAATAACGAAAAAACGTCGCCGGCAATGAAAATATTTGAATACCTATATTTGTATCATAACGAATGAAACCCAAACATACTCATAAAAATTTATTTAAATTATAAGAATGAATTAGAAATATTTTGATCCAACAATTAAATCTTATCAATATTTTAATCCGATTGACCCATAGATGAGAAACGAAAGTTACGATAAAAAAAATCACCTGCCAATATATTAATATATATATATTTATATCTTGTGAGTGTGAAATAATGGGAGGGAAAGTGTCACTCAAAAAACGTGATTTTCATTTTTCTTTTAATTTTGCATAAATTCGAGCACTTTTTCCAACCGTGTGGCAAGGTCCGAAAAATTGGGAGAAAGCACCGAACTTTTTGTGCATACACTCGGTAATGTTTTTTCCTTAATTGTTTTTGAAGAAGATAGACGTTTCGGAAAAATCATTAGAATCGTTAGGATGAAACGGGAGAGGTTGTGAAGTAAGATTTTTTCTTATCGAAAATTCAATAATTACCGTCTCGCCTAATGCATTAAACTTCGTCATTGCATAAAAATAAATGTGCCTGTTGCGCAAGATTATAATCGGTGTAATATTTTATGCACGTAATGCCAGAGTCATAATCGATTAAGTTGAACATTTAATTGATCTTCCATGTTGCCAGGCGATTTGTCCAATAGAAAGTTTTGCCCATTTGATGAGAAAAAGATGTTACGCGAGTTTGTAGAAAATTGCAGAAATAAATAAATGAATAAATACTCCAATGATGAAAGCTGTGAGAAGCAGTGAAGGAACTTGCACAGTCAACTGTGTAAAAATTGGAGACGACGCCGGATATAAATAAATATTTCGCCGAGTGGAAAAAATACAAAAATTTTTTTTTATTAATATTCGCCGTGTTTTCGAGCATTACAAAATTCCGTTTAATTTTTTTTTTCCTTTAAGAGTACAATATATTTGAAGGATGTTTGAAAACACTTTTTTCCCGAATTTTCTGAGAGTGTTTATCAGTTTTTCAAAAGCCCATTTGTATATGGAGAGTATAATTATTTATTAAGAGGATTTATTAAGTTTATTAAGAATATTTTGAGGAATTCCTATTCCAGTTTTTTTATTGAAAAACATTTTCAACAGTATAATATATTAAAGAACATTTTTAAAGGATTTTTCTTTAAGGGGCTATACCAGTGTGACACTTAAAAAAAATCGATTTTTTTCGCCTCTTTCGACAGTTTATACTTTCAAGAATATCCTGTAGTTAGCAGTTTTTATGGTTAATATCATTTTATCTTGCAAAAATTGATAGTTAAATCTTTAAACGCGTTTTTTCTCGAAATAAAATTTTTCAAATTTGCTGACATTGTAACTCAAAGAGCAATTATCCGATGGACTTGAAATTTGAACTAAGTACTCTTGAATATATTTACTCCACAATGACGTAGGATATTTTTGATTGGATGAAAATTGATGATTTGGCATTGAAAAAAACGACCATTTTATAGACAAGACAACAGACTTCTTTTTCATAACTACGCCATTTTGTTGGATTTTGATATTTTTCGAAAACCCTACGTCATTGTACAGAAAATAGCTTCCAGTTGAACGACATTTTTTCCGTTTTCGGTTTCAGCTACTCAATCGGCCAAAATCATGTCAGCAGTGGAGGAACTTTTTTTTGCGCCTCCGAAGGCAGCGCATATGTCGCTTGGATCTCAATATTTTTCTATGAAAAAAATATGTAATATAGGTCAAATATAGCCAAATATATTCTTAATTTTCCGAAACATTTATTTGAGTACTTTTCTTCCAAAAAATTCCCGCAAATCACCCAAATTTTCAGCGTTCACACTGGTATAGTCCCTTAAGAAAAGGAAGAGTGTCAGATGCAGAGGGAATTATTTTGAAAAATTGTTATGCAATATAGCTTGAAAGGTATATTTTTATATAATTTTTTTTCCACAGTTCCAACATATTAGTATATGCTAACGTATTTAGGATATACCTCGTTTTACAGTTATCACGTAAATAAATTACCTTTTTGGGGTAAAAATTATCGAGAAAATGGTGAAAAATATGAAAATATGATTACAAAGTCTACTTAATTTTTCATTTGATAGTTTTTTATAATTTTATAGGTATATTCTTCCAATAATGTTATAGTGAGAAACCTCCCAAAATTTCAGCCAGATCGAACAATACCTTTTTGAGCTATAACATGAGCAGTTTTTTCAAAAGACGCCTAAAGGACGCCTTATAACGCCGCCCTTTTTTTTCGTTTGAAAAAGAAAAAAAATAACTCTTGAAAGTTATAATAAGATAATGTCAAAATTTCAAAATAATGCGATTCTTTTATCACCTTTAAAAAAATACATGAAAAATCACTGATTTTCGGGGGTTTAAAGGGATTTGCCCCCTTAAGCTACACTATACCGCATTTGCCGAAGGTACGGGCAAACTGCGGGAAACCCGTATCCGTATAGGCCTCATATTCCTCTGATTCTCTGGTGCACAAACGTTTTACTCAAGTAAATACAGCAAGGTCTCAGAAGTATTATTGGCCTTCCAGACCTTGACCAATGGTATAATATTTCCATAGGAATTTCCATTTAAGGTAGACCGAGCGCGCGCTTTTGATTTCTATAGATTCTGTTCAAATTTTAACCATACATTGTTCATATCATTATGCATGTTTGAGTGAAATTTCAGAACAGTCGACTATTTAGATTGGGAGATAATGGGTTTTCAAATTGCAACTTTTAACACTGCAGGGTCTGCATTGAAATTTAGACAGAATAATTTTCCGTAAAAAATAGTTGTCCCCTATAATTAAGAAGACATATCGTTCCACGTATCCAATGACGTAAGTTTGCGCGGCATATTTAAAATAATACTGCAACACAAATTTCTATTTGGAAGTAATTTTTAATCGAACAAAGTTTTTAATTACTTATGAATTAAACAAAGCTCACATATTTGTTAATGAAGATAACATAAACAATATAAAATATTAATATTTACAAGACAAATATTTTTTTTATGATAAAATTTTTTAACTTTAGGAACACGATAATTATTTTTTTCTCGAAATATTGAACAATACTGTTCTGCGGTGTTGCCATATGTCTTCTTACGATAGGGGACAAATATTTTTTGCGGACAATTATTCTGTCTTTACTGAACGTTTTTAGCAAAACTGAATAGCAAAGGCAATCCAAACTTGTTTCACTCTTTCCCTAACTATTTTGCTATCTGAACATAATTTTTTTTCTCTAAATTTATAAACACACTAGAATGGTACGACGAATTATGTGACCTGACTTTCGGTCAATGCAGACCCTGCAGTCTTAAAAGTTGCAATTTAAAAACCCATCATCTCCCAATCTAAATAGTCGACTGTTCTGAAATTTCACTCAAACATGGCTAATGATATGAACGACGTCTGGTTGAAATTCGAACACAATCTATAGAAATCGAGTCCACGCGCTCGTGCTACCTTAAGGGGCCAGCCCACTTTGAAAATTTCAAAAAATCGAGAGCAAGCAAGACTTGAAGAAATCGACGATAATGAGCAATCAGAAGGGATTTTGTACGGTGCAGGAATTGCCGATTGAGTTTAGGTAAGTTATTCATAGTATACACTTCAAACGCGTTTTTCTCGACACAACGTTTTCAAAATCTAGCTCCATCGTATCTCTAAAACTAATAAACCGATTCTCTTGAAATTTGAACCACATATTGTAAACATGATTCGCAACAAGATGACCCTCGATGAGTTTTAAATTTTTATTTTTACTCTTTTTTTTTGCGAAAAACTGCCAAAAAACTCGTTTTTAATACTTTTTTCGTTTTACATCTGCCATTTTTGTATTCTTTGATGAAACTTTATATCCGAGGGTCACTTTGTAGCTGGTGTCATACTGAATCTAATGGACTTTGATTTTTTTGTTTCAGACAAGCCGTTGCCGAGTTGTGATGGAGCTACCTAGCCCACCTATTTTTGAGGCGTTACGTTAAACTATCGTTTTTGTACTTAAAAATGAATTAAAATTAATTAAAAATTTTTTAAGTGTATTTCAAGACTTTATTTATCAAGTCCAACAACTTTTATATTCATATCTTTTGTAAAATCCTCAACAAAAAAATCGCGAAAATAGCCTTTTTTCGTGGCTCCAAAGTGGACTGGCTCCTTAAAATTCCTTGAGAATTTTTTTTCAGGCATTCAATGTATTTGAAGGAAATCTGTTTTGATTTCTTTTTCAAGAGAGAGAGAGAGAGAGAGAGAAGTATAAATTTAAAAAAATGGTAAACTCCTCCCAACCGAGAGTGGAGTATCCATGTTCCAATTCTCCTGCTTTCTTAAGGGGGGATTGTCTTTTTTTTCGCAAAATTTACCGCTTTTTGGGAATTTTTTTGTGAAAAAAGTATACAACGGAAAACTTGTGAAACTTGGCATATAGTTTTATTGATCTGTTTACTACATACAAAAAATTTTTTAAACAATTTCATCAAAAAATCCGCCTCCCACCCCCCTCGACGCGCGATGGTCCTTTTTTGATGGTGTGCACGATTTCTCAAAAACTATTCAACCGATAGCCTTCAAATTTGGACAGAATGCTCAGCTGACATCCTTTTATCGTTTGATGAAGCAAAAAAGCAATACGTTTAATAGTTTTTTATTTATAACAAAAAATCGATCAATTTTTTTTGAAAAATCGATACTTCAAGTTCAAAACGTCACCAAGTCGTCAATTTTTTTTCCCCTTCATCGAACGATAGCTATATGTGTCTAAAGTAAAATGCTTTTTGGGTTTTTGTTGCAGGATGAACGTGAAGGCTGTAATCGTGCACACCATCAAAAAAGGACCATCGCGCGTCGAGGGGGGTGGGAGGCGGATTTTTTGATGAAATTGTTTAAAAATTTTTTTGTATGTAGTAAACAGATCAATAAAACTATATGCCAAGTTTCACAAGTTTTCCGTTGTATACTTTCTTCACAAAAAAATTCCCAAAAAGCGGTAAATTTTGCGAAAAAAAAGACAATCCCCCCTTAACGGAGACTTTGTCGGTGCGGTTTTTTTCTTGCTTTTATTTATGATATACAGAACGTTAAAAAATTAAAAAAAAAAAAACCCGTCCTCAAATGGCGGGAGGTAAACGGCTGACATCACTGCCCCCTCTTTGTTGATCTGAAACACAAATTCAAAGCATATTATCAATCTGTGACCCTTTGGTCATGGAATGACGGATGGGTTTTTCGTTTAGTACAAATTTCGGAAAATGGCGGCAATTTAAAAAAAATCGAATTTTCGCGTTTTCTTTCGCATAAAAAGATAAATAATAAATGCAAAAATGTATCTATCCAAAAAAACGATCCGTCATTCCGTGAAGACATATTTTCTGAGTATGCTCTCCAAATTTCAGGTCGATATGTTAATTACAGCGGTCAGGAGAATGTCAGCCATTTTTAAAAACGTGTTTTCGAGAAAAACGCGTTTAAAGTTTTGTAAACGTTCGTAAAATATCGTAAACGTTCGAAATCCGGGAAACGCTTCGACAGATTTATTTCTACTTACATGTAGATTAAGAATCCGTAATAAAAAACAATTGATTTTTTGAAAACTTCACGGACAAAGTCTCCGTTAAAAAGCAAATAACGGTTTATTTAAAAAGCGAGAGGGAGAGAAAAGAGGATACGTAGGAGTGAATGCAGGGTATGCTTAGATATTCGAACACTGTGACATATTGTAACGATATCGCTCCAATCGGCTGATATTCGATATCATGGCTATCATGATTTTTTCTTTCTCAAAAAGTGCTGCGTCCATTACTATTATCTTTTCTATGTTCTATCTTATCGGACTCACAATCTGTGTGCATTGCGTCAGGCAAGTCGGTCATTGAAATCGTCGCTTTCGCACCTGGAGCAAAAGATGAACAAATTCTCTCTCTCTCTCTCTCTCTCTCTCTCTCTCTCTCTCTTTCTCACAGCATGTCTCGGTTCAAATAACACTAATTTCTCGCGTATTTGCAGTTTAATTAGATGCCTCTCCACAGCTCAATGCGACCATTCCTACGCTGGTTCAGCGAGGTCTGAATATTCCACAAGGTAAGAAAAAACCATTTATTTTAAGGATTCCGTAGCCACTGTGAATCATTGTAATTACCAAGTAGAATTATTACAGTCACTGGAAAATAATTAGTTTCAGAGAAAAAGAAGAAAAAACATTTTTAATTTAACAGTATATAGGTCGATTTTGAAGATTTTTTTCTGATGGCATTAATGGGATGACGAAGTCGGGATCTTACGCGCAATTAATACATTTTCTTGCCAAGTTTGAGTTTTTTTTTTCATTGAAAAATATTGGTCAACGTTATTAAGTTATTATTATTTGAAGTGCCGCCATTACTGTATGGACAGTCGTGTAGGTCTTTCCGATAAGGTGGCTCATCTGGAGTACAAATGATAAATTTGATTTTAGTATAATGATTCAACTTTCGTATGACCGGATACTCTTTTGAAGTTTTGTAAATTACCAAAATGGCAAGCTGTAGGAAAACAATTCGATTTTTTCATAAAAAAAACTTTAACCATTTGTTTTTAACAAATAGATGAAAATATTTAAAAATTATCCGGTCATACGAGAGAGAATGTTATAAACTATGCTCTATCCCAATTTAAAGTGAATCCGACAAATAGATTTTGATATAAGATTTATACCGTTTTGTAAAAAATAATTTCGAAAAAAACGCAAAAAAGGGTAAGTGGATGAAAATATTGAAAAAAATCATCCGGTCATACAAGAGAGAATGTTACAAACTATGCCCTGTCCCAATTTGAACCTAATCCGCCGAATAGATTTTGAGATACGACTTATACCGTTTCGTAAAAAATAATTCTGAAAAAAAAAAACGCAAAATGGGTAAATCGCAGCCATTTTGATATCTGCTAACAATCTGATTTTTCAAAAATCGTCATGACTCGTTCAATGTCCGGAACTTTTGAAAAAACTTTGTTGCAAATTAAAGTTAAGGCCCTCGACTATAAAACTATGCACTAAAAAATCATATTTTTGACGTTTCGAACTCATTTAGACCCCTTAAGTTGAAACTCCATACTTACCACGAAAATCAGCCAAAACTGAACATTCCCAAGTCTCAAAGTTCTTTCCTCCCCTATGCGTAACGTTCGAAAGGTAATGGAAAAAGAAAACGAACGAGATCTGTCAAATGAAATGTAACAGTGCGAATGTATTGAAATAAAAATATATAACGAATCGTACAGCGTATATATATATATATATATGTATATATTAGGTCTTTCAGTTCAAGTCTCGTACAAGTTCTCTCGATTAATACCACGAGTCAATTTATCGAGGTACAGCTTAAAGTTTCACAATATCGCGACACTACGTCGTCGGTAAAACAAGATTCGAACAAGTTCGTAATATTCACTCGTTCACTCTCGCTCTTAAAGTTGTCGCTTTTTTAAAACGCATTTTCTCACGTTCGTCGTCGCGACGAATACCGACAAAAGTCTTTTATCGCGTGCGCGCATCTTTGGACTTGGGCATCGGTGAAAACTTAAAATTAGAGGTACGTACAGGTTCGCGCTCGGATCGGTGCGGGCGTGGTGGGGGAAGCGCTGCGCCTATCGCGGCGCGGCTCTTCTCAAGGCCAGTCGCGCGGACCGCGGTGGGAGAAGCGCAGCGCCTATCGCGGCACCGCTAGTCTCAAGGCCAGTTGCGCGAAGCGTCGTGCGCAACCTCGATAAACAGTGAGCTCCGCCCCGTCCCCACCACCGCGGCGCGTAGTGGGGGATGCGCCGGGCCTATCGGGACGTCGCTGTGCATAAGATCGGACCTGAAAAGGTCCGTCTCGATTCTGGCCTTACGGATGTCTCTTAAATCGAGATTTTGAGCATAAGTCGTACTATATTCGTATATTGTTGGACGCACAGCCGCACGAAGCTCAAATCTTTTTCAGATTTGTTTGTCCATTATTTTTCAATGGCAGCTTGACATTCGCGATAAACACTCCAATAACATCCTCCCTAAAAATTTAACTTTTTTATTCTTCGATTCGATTTCCATCTTCGATGTGCAATTCCGTATGCCTCGTAATCTATTGCGGTTCTTTATCTTTATTTTGCGAGTGCTTATCAAAGTCTGCTAAATCTTTTATCGTTCAGTCGCTCGTCCAAGCTCTTCCATTCATAAAAAAAAACGCTTCCTCTCTCCACGGACTTGATGTGATCGTTGTTCAATCCCGACGTTACAAATGGACAATGCGGTTCAAAGAAAAACTTCTGGGTCGGGATTTCTTCGGCATACCTCTAGGAATGTTCTCGTAAATCAAAAATGAAATTTTTCCATCCGTACGCAGCGATGACAACTCAAATTTCCTCGATTGAATAGCAATTTAAACTGATAGCCTAAGACGATAAATGACCAAATCACGTTTGGGCTGCATGCCTTCCTCACCGCCATGCAAACGTCTTTTTAACGAGTAAGCATCTTATCACGCGGAGCTTATCATAACAATACTGTATCATGTTTCGTGCACGAAATCTCGACAAGTACATTCTTAGTTATTTACAAGCAGATCTTGAGCCTCGATCTTCAATAGATATGTCTATACATCTGTGTATGCTACAGAACTTCAACGCACAGAATAAAAAATCGCTTCGAATTTATGCTACTTATTAATATTTACGTATTTATAATATTGACACGTCCTCGACATTACGGTAGTTTAAGTTATGGTGGACCCGAATGATGGGCGTAGGCATCGGTACGACGATTTAACATCGTGACTCATTTCTCATTATCATTATTATTATTATTATAATATATATATATATATATATATATATATATATATATATATATATATATATATATATATATATATATATATATATATATATATATATAAATGCGCAGTATATCAATTTTCTTTTCCCCGCAAGCGCCGGAGAAATTAAATAGGAAAAAAAATGTGCCAAGGATACCTGGCGAGGCGCGACGACTTTTTCTTGCCCCTTCCGAGGAAAATAACGAAACCTTGCACACCGAAAGATCTTCACGTCGTCTCACTTGCACCGACTTCACAGCTCCAATTACCTTTTTTGCGTTTTTTCTCTTCTCCTCAGACTCTGAATTTTTTTTCTTTCATTCTGTCTGCATCGCTCCTTCTCTCAGCCACAAACGATATACGATCATTATTTTTATATGTACATAAATAACAATACGGTACGCTCGCGCGCGCATACAAACTTCTGTAGAAAAACGTTCTGCCACGGTGCATCGGTATTGTCAATAGGGAGAAGAAACAAAAACGGCGATTCTTCGCGATACGCGTCTGGCTCCCTATCGCTCTATTTTTTGCATTCGGTGGGCGAGGAGCGGGGGAGGGAATCTAGAATGTAGGAATTGATGGAAGCAAGAGAGAGAGAGAGAGAGAGAGAGAGAGAGAGAGAGAGAGAGAGAGAGAGAGAGAGAGAGAGGAGAGTGAAAGAACGATTATTGAAACGCCGCTGAATCATATCAACCGCTAAAATAAATGCGCAAACTGGCAATGCGGATCTTCATGAGGATTTAAATGAATGCTGGATTCGTTATATGGCACCACTGAACGGTACTTGTAGCGTTAGGATTGTGATGACACACACGCGCGCGCGTGCACACACAAAAATTTATATATATACTATGTGGAATTTATATCAGATGTACATATAGTACATATAGTGTATATACTATATACTATATACTATATATATACACACACACATACACTGTAGAACCTCGCTTATCCGAGATCCTCCGTATTATCCGAGGATACACCTCGAGTAATGCGGAGGATCTCGGATAAAACAGAGAGTTGGGTGACTCGGATAATGAGGAACGTCGGTTAATCGAAGGTCGGATAAATGAGGTTCGACTGTGTATATATATATATATATTCCGCGCGCGCACACATATATGGGTAAAATATATACGTATAAACACATGTCATAGCGTTTTTGTTTTCGGTTGTCGCGACATGGCATTGACTCGAAGGCGCCAATCTCCCGAGGAACTCCCTTTTTTCATTCCAGTCTTTTTTGTAAAAATGTATGGCGGTGAAAAAAAAAGTTCGACTGCTTCATAGTCCGATACATATATATATATATATACCGGGTGAGGGAACAACTATTAGCAGTAAAAATATTTTCTTACCCAACAAACTTGGGAGAAAACTTTTCCTGGGAAAGTTGCATAGTTCGAAAATGGTCAGCGATTAGTGGATTCATCCAGGTGAAGGCGCTTCGGAGATTTCAAGGCCACCTCCATTTTTTTAAACGGAACGACTGTGTTTCTTTTCCAGAATTTTATCAAGGAACTGAATATAAGTTCATACCCCAAATTTGAAGATGATCGATCAATGTTTAAAAGAAAAAACAAAACGATAAAACGGGAATTTAAATGTTTTGAGCCTAAAATCGATTAACCCCTTTGTTGGCAGAGAGAATTCGACAAAAAGTGCCCAAAATGGCAGGAAAATTTCTTAATCCTGAAAACTTGTACTCTTGGGTTTTTGAGGCTGCTGATTACGAATCTAAACTCAAAATTCCGGAATTCACAATGACGAACAAATATGGCGAATGAAAATACAAATAATACAGATTGATACGAGTTCAATTTTTCAATTTCGGTCTGCCGTTCTAGTGCCGCCATTTTGAATTTTGAAATTTAGAGTTCAGATTCGTAATGAGCGATTTAAAAAATCCCGGAGTACTAATTTTCATCTAAATCGAGTGAAGTTTTTTATTTTTGTTCGCCATATTGGCGCCGCCATTTTGAATTTCCAAATGTTGACTTCAAATTCGGATTCAGCGAGCCCAAAAACCACCGAGTGCGGCTCAGATTTCAAATAAGAGAAAGTTAAATAGGGAAATGAAAGTTGATGGACTATTGCGTCAATGCCAACGAAAGGGTTAAAAAAGGGTGCACACACTTCTGTCAAAGGTGCTGTAAGTGATAACCAGGGTTGCAAATAATGCATTAGCGTTTTCATTACTCATTACTTTACATTTTGTGATGAAAAAAAGATTCATTACTCATTACATTACATTTTGTAATGCAAACAATTGCCATTACTCATTACATTGAATTTTGTAATGTAAAAAATTTGTGTTACTCATTGAATTAAATCTTGTAATGTAAAAAATCTTCATTACTCATAACATTGCAATGTGTAATGTAAAAAATTTCCATTCCTCATTACATTACATTTTGTAATTACAATGTAATGGGTAATGGAACTTTTTTACATCACAAAGTCCAATGTAATGAGTGATGGAAATATTTTACATTATAAAACGTAATGTAATGAGTAATGGAGATTTTTTACATTACTGAATGTAATGTAGTGGGTAACGAAATATATTTTCATTACCAATTAAAAAAAGTAATGAATAATGCAATACTTTTTCATTACAAATTTCGCAACCCTGGTGATGACCACCGCTTCCAATGCACGCTTGCAATCTGATTCGCGTTGATTGTGTTGTTCTGTTAATCACGTTCGTCTGCATTGATAAACAGGCTCTAAATGAGCTCTCAATAGTTTAAGGGAGACTTTGTCCTTGAAATTTTCAAAAAATCAATTTGAGCTCAACATGAGCAGCTAGAAGAAGAGGAGCGATGCCTCTATGGACCAGGCATTGCCGATTAGCGGTAATTATAAACACATTTGTGTAAACACATTACGAAACTTTAAACGCGTTTTTCTCGAAAACACGTTTTTAAAAATGGCTGACATTCTCCTGACCGCTGTAATTAACATATCGACCTGAAATTTGGAGAGCATACTCAGAAAATATGTCTTCACGGAATGACGGATCGGTTTTTCGATAGATACATTTTTGCATTTATTATTTATCTTTTTATGTGAAAAAAAACGCGAAAATTCGATTTTTTTTAAATTACCGCCATTTTCCGAAATTTGTACTAAACGAAAAACCCATCCGTCATTCCATGACCAAAGGGTCACAGATTGATAATATGCTTTGAATTTGTGTTTCAGATCAACAAAGAGGGGGCAGTGATGTCAGTCGTTTACCTTCCGCGATTTAAGGACCTGTTTTCGCGGAGCTGCAACCGCCGCCATTTTGGTTTTTTTTTTTTAAAATTTTTTTAACGTTCTGTATATCATGATTAAAAGCAAGAAAAAACCGCACTCAAAAAGCTTTACTCGTTTCCTTTAAAAAAAATAAAATGTAAACACCTGAAATATGGCACTCCAAGGACAAAGTCTCCGTTAATGCTAAGCAAAATCCAGGTAAGTTGTACGGCTTTGTTTACATTGTTCGTAAGTAAAAATCAACTTGTTTTTAAAAGCAGCGAGAAGTTTTTGATTTCCATAATAAAGTGTGTTCTCTTCGATGAAAAGTACGACAGAAATTCCTCATGTGTACAGAATCAAGTTTTCCACAAAAATGTGACTGACGTGATTAATAATACAATCGATGCGAATTTTGCTCAATCGATTCTAGGCTAAAAACATTAAAGTTTCTTTTTTATCGATTTTTTTATACAAACCCTTCGAGTGCACACTGGGTCGTTTTCACCCAGTGATTTTTTTCGTGTAAGTACCTATTTTTCAACGTATGCCCCACTTTGAACGAATGTTTTGGCATTTAATTTTCATTTTCGTAAAAAAATTAATTTGGGGCCATAAAATATAGATCATTTAATACAAAAAACGTCTCTACAAAAAAAAAACAAAAAATGCATATTTACCGGACTACAACGATTTGAAAAACGCCTTGGGTCAGATTGGCCCAAGATGCACTTAAAGGTTGGCGGCGGAGGTGTGCACTCGAAGGGCTAAATCTCGATCGACCATCTTGAATATTGCTGTCTGAACTTTTTTATAGTTCCTTGATGAAATTCTTATAAAAATAGTGGTCTCATTTGGAAAAATGGAGATGACCTTGAAATGTCCAAAGCGCCTGTATGAACGTGTGGCCACCAATCGATGACCCCCTTCGAACTATGCAACTTTTGTAGAAAAAGTTTTCTCCCCAGTCTGATAGGTTAGGACAGATTTCTACTGATAACAGCTGTTGCCTCACCCCGTAAACATGATATCGAAATTCCCATCGTTGGAACGCAACGAAAATAATTCGTTTCTAATTGCCAATTTTCTTTGGCAGAGCAAAGTTACGGTAAACGTTTTTTTGAGATTCTCAGTAGAGACCTACAACCTAAATCCATCGGAAATGAGTTGAGATAACAATAAAAATGGAGAAAAGAGGAAAAACAAAAAGTTTCGTTGCGTTTCAACGATGCAAACTTCAGTAACGTCTGTAAGTATATAGATGAATGATGATGATCATGACGTTGAAGTTTGCATCGTTCGAAAGCAGATTCTTTTTCCTTATTCCGTTGTTCCTATATTTTTTGTATTATCCAAAGCCTTTTTTCCACAAATTGAGGTCGTAAATCTCTAATAAGGATACGTAAAGACGTTCGAGTTATTTTCACAGTCCCAATCGACCAGAGCAAAAAATGTGAGCAACCGGAAGCAATGAATTTTCGTCGCATTCCAGCGATGCAACGTCGTTATATACGGATACACGAAAAAAAGGCAACGAAGGAGTTAAGGGGGGGGGGGATACCTTTCGGCGAGGATAAAATTTGCTGATTTTCATCATTTTTTTTAAAGGAAAGATTTCTTCACTATTTTTGAGACTCAGGGTATGTTTTATTACTACTTTTGGCTGTTTCATGGTATTTTTTACGTGATTAATCTTTGAGATGTTTTTTTGGATGTATGGCACGGTATTCTAAACTGTAAATCTTTAAAAAGATTAATTTTAGAAATTAATTAAAAAAAGAGTAATTAAAAAAATTAATGTTTCAAAATATTGATTAAATAAAATAATCTTTAAAAAGATTAATTAAAAAAATTAATCTTTAAAAAGCTTAATTAAAAAGATTAATTTAAAAAATCTTTAAAAGGGATTGTTTTTTGGATGTATGGCACGATCTTCTAAACTGCATTTTCGAAACTGGCGTGACGTATACCTACAAAAACTAATCCGTCGATTCTGACGAAATTTTGTATAAATCTTCCTAACCTTATTGTCGAAAACATGACCCTGAATGTTTTTGAAAATGTTTAAAAAGTGTTATTTTATTGCAAAATGTAGCCATATTTTTTTTGGTTTGGAAATTCAATATTTTTGTTTCAAAGCGCACCATTTCATAGATTTTCAAAATTTCTCACTTTTTCTTGGTTCATATTCTGCGTATGAGTGTTAATTAAATAAAAATCTTCGTCGGTTTTTTTTCAGACTATTCCCCCCGAAGTTACGTGTCACGCCGTCTGACAACATTCGCCGCAGCCCGATCAGAAGACCGTGCGATGCCTCTGACATTATTAAAAATTAATAAAAATAAACAAACTACCACGTAACAGCGAAAAGTAGTAATAAAACCCGCCTGAGTCTTAAAAATGGTGAAGCAATCTTTCCTTTTAAACAAAATCATGACAATCAGAAATGTTTTCCTCGTCTAAAAGTATCTCCCCCCTTAACGACGCGACGACCGGAGCCTTCGTCTCTTAAATCTCGCATTACTTTATGGCGCTTCGTGCGGAACATAAATTTTCTTAACTAACTGACGTTGTACCACTGTTCTTTTTTTTTTCTCGTACGACATTTCGTGCCTCGTGTTTCTTCGTCAAAGGAAGAAGGATCACATACTAAATATTGGCGACGTTTTTCCAATTAACGAACGCTCTTGCAATAAATACATTTGCAATTAAGGAATTTTCCAATCTTCTCGAGGTGCTTTTTTCTTTCGATATTTTTGCTAGTAATGTTGCATGTTTTTCTAAACCGAAGGTCACACTGACACTTCATTATCATAAAAAATAGAAAAAATAGAAGAAATAACGTCGCGAGCAACGCCTCGTGTGTAATTGTTGATATATTGGATATTTGAAAAGTGATAAGAGTGAAATTGCGCACGTGTACGGTACGACGTATTACGCCGAAAGATTATTTCGACTACGATACTTCCGTGGCAAAACACGTGTGTGTGGGAGTTTTTTTTTTATCTGATGATGTAAACATTGATGTATTGTGAAATTAAAATTTACGTATGATTTTGTAGACAATAATTTTGTTTGTTGCTTATTAATGTCGTTGTGTGTGTGGAAAAACGTTTATGAACAACAATATAATTATCATATGCAGAATAACTCACTAGAAGTCAGTCACTCGAAAACACCGATGAATATTGCTTTCAGACGAGAAAGTGCGAGGCAAAATTTGAACGGTTTTTCGAAGTCTGCATTTTCTGCAGACTTCTGCAGATAGAAAAACTATCGAAGAATATTGTATCCAAATTTTGTGTATTGTATCCAAACCCAAACAAACCCAAACAAACCCAAACAAAATCGGACAAGCCGTTTTCGAGATACATCTGGCACGAACATAAATTTTGATTGAATAAGACTTTGAAAACCATGTTTCGAGATAACCGCGTTTGAATCGCTTACGGTCAAAGAATTTATATGAAAAAAATTCCTAAACTACCTCAATGTACATATTTTCCAACAAAAAAACCCCGGATCCAATCGGAACATTAGTTTTCGAGATGAAAATTCCCAAAGTTCACCTGTTTTTCTCGCCGTGTACTCAGGTATCTCCCCTTAAATTCTGTCTGACTTTTTGGTCGAAAATACATTTTTTGAGGTATTTTCGAGGGACTTACTTCTAGTGGATCAAGCACATGATGATATTATGGTACAGTCGAACCTCGATATAACGAATCTCTCGGGAAGTTCGTTATATCGAGGTTTCGTTAAATCGAGATTATGTTGTTTAAAATATGGTTAAAAAAAAATTAGTGATATTGATATGTGGATGTTTTTTAAAGAAAGGTTCAAATTAGAGCCATTTTTACAAGCAATTAGCAATTAGGGCACAATATATATTATTATGTTGTTGTATAAAGGTTTCGGGTGTCTATCGGAAGGGAATGGACAAATCTTCGTTATATCGAGGTTCGACTGTACTATAATTTGTATATTATTATTATTTATTTATCGTAAAATCGTTTCGTGTATCACTTGTGTATTATCACGCAAAAAAACGAATTTTTTTTTCCTGTTTTTCGACAGTGAAAAAGGTGAGTAAACGATTTAAAAAAAAAACTCGCGCAGTGAGGCCTGTTGCTCAACGAAAACAGTTGGCACAGTCAATTTTTGAATAATTGCCTGACTTTTTCCTTGAAATCGTCATTTTTCACGTGTTCAAATAAAAGCGAATAGTTAGTGGATGTGTTGAAGAATAACTATCGCGTGATCGGTCTCTTCGGCAGAACGAAACAAATATTTGTCCACGTGGCAAGAAGCGGAACGCTACAAGTCTCCGATTCTAAATTCCCAAATTCGACGAACGAATTTTTCCGACGAAAGTCATATTCGTCGATTTTCCCGATACAAACCGCGTAATTATATTCTTCATTAGAGACGTGAAAAATATTTCACGCTGAAATTAGAAAAATACTCACTTCCGAGAATTTTATTTTCGTCGTTAACTTTTTTGCTCCGGTCCCGAAAAAAAAAAACAACTTTTTTGCATCGCTCTAACGTGCGTGGTGTGTTTTTACAAATTATACATAATAGTTTGCGCAATGATTGAGTTTTTTTTATGACATTGAAGTTCGCATCGTCGGAACGCAACGAAAGTTTCGTAGCTCAATGTTTTTTTTCGCAAACTCAGGCCTCCAAAGTAGCTTAATCTTTTTTCAGAATACTCAGTAGAGATCATCAGTTTAACTATGTGAAAATATTTTTTGGATGCTGATGATAATGAGGCAATAAACAAATAAAAATGAATTTTCGTTCCATTCCAACGATTCGAGCTTCGTCATTTTTTCTGTTGCCTATGAAACTTATTACTTCGGCACCCAACAGTTTTGCCCGGAATTACCGTAAGTTCGTCATCTCCCGAGTCGGGTGCCTCAAGGCGAAGTGGAAGCTCTTGCGATATACGAGTGCGAGAGAGACAACGGAAATTTTCGAACAAGGGTTTCTCAGATGCGAATAATATTCAAGGGAGGTTTCTCCTTTGTTGGGGCAAACAAAATTTTGATTTTTACGAAGAGGAAGATTTACTCTTCCTTTTCATTTTATTCGCACGTAAAATTCAGTTCAACATTGCGCAAGATTGCGCAAGTGCTCCTACGCGCCCTAGATGAGCAATCGTTATGAAATATGGCAGGCACGTGTCCAACAAACGTCTTCATCAGCTGAACAAGAATTATCCAAAAATATTCAAGTTTTTATTTTACGAACGAAAAACTACAAAATTTGTTGGTAAAAATCTAAACTTCCCCTCCGACCGCTAACTATTTCTTTACTTTTCAATTTTTCTTCATTCTAGTTCGACTTATACACGATATTGTACAAAGTAAAAATATGTTCGATTTTTTGCTTCAGATCACCCGTTCAGGACTTAAGACTTCTGGAAGCGAAGAATGTCATATTCACTGTACATAGTTTGGCCAAACTTTAAAAAATGTTACCACGTTCGATAAAGACCGCTTGGTAAACATGCCAAATTTCCACATTGCATATTTAATATTCTACGCGTAAAAACTTGGTGAAAAATCGAACAATTTTTTGGCCCAGAAAAGTAGAAACCTCCCTTAAGGCAAGAGAAAATCGCCAAGCTCTGCGTCATTCAATTCTCCGGAGCCTGAGACTCTTCTTCCCCCCTAAAAACGTAATAATCCATGAGAGAACTCGGCCCGAAAATTAGTGAGGTTATGTTGGCCTCGTGCGTGCCCACGGTCTTATATACAGGTCTTGAAACGAGAGCGAATTTCAGTGCTGGGGCTAGGCACGTTTAGTGTCCAAGGCGCTGCTGTCGCGGGGTGTTCTTCCCCTGCCGCCTCCATTATTGTCAAACATAACCTATAACCTAACACACCCAATACTTCACAGTAAAAAACGTGTTCGCATGTTACGAGTACCGAAATCACTCGGATAAAACATATCAAAAGATCAAAAATGATTTCTTCTAGATTCAAAACACTCACGAGCTTTATAACGAAAAAAATTCGCTGAGTGGCGATCGAACGCAAAACCCAAACAGTTTTGGTTAGGTTAGGTGATAAATATCGTTCATATTTATCGAGATCGCTTGGATTTTGATTTTTTTCATGGTTTAGAGGCGGATGGCGATTACCATTATTGTAGAAGTTTTTAATAAACTTGTAAAACATTTTCCTTCGTATCAAGCATATACAAAATTACGATTAATATATACGGTAAGGATCCACGGCGCATGCGCCACGTTCGGCAGAGACGAAATTGCTGTACCCCTTCTCCGTCGCACACGACACCCCGACACTATGAGCGAACCTTGCGGCGTAAATCGGAACTTACGAATCTTGGACACTAAGCGGGCGTACCTCCACCTCTGTCGTTTCAAGACCTGTACGCGTGTCCTAAACGCGGGAAAGTACGCAAAGCGCACACGCTGCTCACCGTTTCTCAAGTTTATCTCACTCGTGACAAATTCAAAGCGTCGAGAGCCTCGTCGCGGCGCATGCAACGTACACACACGTCAGAAGTGTTTTGTCTTTCTCACGTATCGTCGCGCAGCGTCGAAACGTGCGAGGTCAAGAAAAAAAATGCAAGGAGCCTAGCTCTCCCGACCGTGAATTCCAATTCCGATCCGTCACTGGATCGACTCAGGATTGTCATTATCATCTTCTCTCGCCTCGTTATCGGGTTCATTGGCACTTGGAAGTGCCATCGAGAAGTTTTTTCCAAAGATCGAATTGTTCCTTGTACTTGACCATGTGTATGCTGATGGCACGTTGAACGTTGCAGGCCGTGTGGGCGATTCTCGTGTTGTAAAATTCATTGGCGTGAATCCTTCGTACGCCGAGTTTCTGGGCGACGATGCCGGTCACGAAGACATCCTCGAGTTTGAGATAGGTGTGCTCGAGTGCGGCGGCGAAGAGTTTGTCGACTACGTCGCGGGAGAGAAGATAGGCCGGCCCGGTCGTGAAGTCCGGAAAGTGAGCGGGTTTGTATTGATAAAGGGGAACGTAATACTTGCTTTTCTTGTTCCTGAATGGCTTCCATTTTCTGGCCAATCGGCCGAACACGACGTTTCGCTCGTTCTCGCGGCGTTGAACGAACGCGAGCAAACGTGGCACGTTTATGAACATGTCGTCGTCGGTTTTGAGGACAAATTTTGCGCCGGCGCAGTGATTTCTTATCCACTCGAGGCTCGAGATGGTTTTTAAGGTTAGATTAGAGTAGGAATCGACGAAACGACCGCGCACTATGTCCCCGTAGAGATCCTCCTCGAGGTGCAGCAATTTGTCGAGTTTGGTGTCGTTGGTCGTGCCGAGAACGAAAATAATCGCGACGTCTTTTCGTTGGCCGTAATGACCCCAGGTCTGGCGAACGGCTTTTCGGGCCTCGACGTGACTAGGGGCCGAGGCTACGACGATCGCCAGACTCAGATTCGCACCGTTCGATGGACACTTGTCCGACGCCGCGACGTCGTGACCCTCGCGATACATCGCACCGGCGGAGTCCGGTGGATACGTGTACGACCTGGTGGTCGTGGACGGCGTCGTTGTTGACGTCGACGTCGTTGTCGTCTCCTTGCTCGCGTTCGTCGTCTTGGCGATCACGTCCGGGCTCATCGTCTCGTTGATGACGTTCATCCCTTGAGGACTCGACGACATCGAAGATGTTTGGACAATCGAGCTGGATGGCGCCACTGGCTGACTCGTACTCTCGTTCCCACCTTGCTGAACGAATCCACGGCTCCGCGTCGACGAATCCTGGCTCGCGATCCTCGACGATCCTGTCACAGGACATTCCACTGTCCCGTTGAGCGAAACGTTCTGCGCTTCTGCCGTTTCCACGCGACCTGCAATTTCGAGGATATTTTGGAGCGTGGACGTAGCAGACTTTGGGCCCGGCTTGATATTCCGGACGGTGAATGATCAGAATGCTCAAAACTCCGAAAGAATTTTACACGAAAGACTTCGGAGAAAGAATTCGGCTATGGAAGTTTCAAAAGTTTCAAAATTTGCAATAAATTGAAAAATTGTTTTGAGAAATTTCGTTTTATCGGGAAGTGATTTTACGTCGATTTTGAAATTTGTCTAGACAATGTTATACGCTCTACATCATTTACAGTCAACATAATCTTGACGAACCTTGTAATTTCGGAACATCAATGTTGGGAATTTTAAACCCTCGGCGCATTCAAAGTTCGGAATTTCAACCCGGCCCTCATGTCGAGATCATGCCAGCGAAAGTGTACAGAGATGACTGTAAATGATGTAGAACGTATAACATTGTCTAGACAAATTTAAAAATTGACGCTAAATCACTTCTTGATAAATGAAAATTCTTTAAATAATTCGTCGATTTATTGCAAATTTTGATGATGTTGAAGTTCGCATCGTTCGGCTGCAACGGAAATAATTTTTTTTCACACTGCCTTGTTCTTCTCTGGCACATTCCGGGTACGAAAATCACTGAAACATTTTTGAGGATCCCTTGTTAGAAGTCTATAAGCAAGACCCGCGAAAGAGATTTTATAGAATAATAATAATAAAGAAAGGGAAAAAATCAACAAGAATTTTCCGTGCATTCCAACGATGCAAACTTCAACGCGATAATTTTTGAAACTTTTGAAACTTCCATAGCTAAATTATTTTGACGGTATTAAGATTTTCGGAGTTTTGGTTTTTCGTGTAAAATTCTTTCGGAGGTTTGATCTTTCGGGGTACTATTCTATCGGAGTTGTGAGCGTTCTGACCATTCAAAGTTCGGAATTTCAACCCGGCCCCATCTTGAATTTCGGAACATTAAAATTCGGAATTGTAGCCGTGGGAGTATTCAAAGTTCG
Organism: Ophion slaviceki; assembly: GCA_944452715.1. Lineage (NCBI taxonomy): Eukaryota > Metazoa > Arthropoda > Insecta > Hymenoptera > Ichneumonidae > Ophion > Ophion slaviceki. The sequence continues at coordinate 61,296,790 of OX101784.1, forward strand.
GAATTTCAACCCGGCCCTATACTTTTCTTCACTATGGCAGATGAAGGCAGATCGCACGTAAAATTAGATGCATTAAGGGGCTATACCAGTGTAAACACTGAAAATTTTGGTGATTTTCGGGCATTTTTTGGAAGAAAAGTACTCAATTGAGTGTTTCGGAAAATTAAGAATATATTTGGCTATATTTGACCTACATTACTTAATTTTTTCATAGAAATATATTGAGATCCAAGCGACTTGTGCGCTGCCTTCGGAGGCGCAAAAAAAAGTTCCTCCACTGCTAACATGATTCCGGCCGATTGAGTAGGTGAAACCGAAAAAGGGAAAAATGTCGTTGAACTGGAAGGTATTTCCTGTACAATGACGTAGGATTTTCGAAAAATATCAAAATCTAACAAAACGGCGTAGTTATGAAAAAAAGTCTGTTTTCTTGCCTATAAAATGGTCGTTTTTTTAATGCCAAATCGTCAATTTTCATCCAATCGAAAATATCCTACGTCATTGTAGAGTAAATATATTCAAGAGTACTCAGATCAAATTTCAAGTCAATCGGATAATTGCTCTTTGAGTTACAATGTCAGCAAATTTGAAAAATCTCATTTCGAGAAAAACGCTTTTAAGGTAGTACCTCCACAGAAGAGTTGAATTAAGAAATGGTTGAAATTTGACATATATGTTATTCAATACATTATCCAAACATCTGTGCAATTTGAATAAGTTTGACCACCCCAAACCTGAGATATTTACACTTAAAGTTGGCTTGGTTTACACGCAACAAATGCGTTATGATTGGCAAACAGAGCATCATTAATTTTACCGTCAAAACTAAAATTAAGAAATTGATAAAAAACGAGGATAAGCTAGAGTAAGATATCACGAATAATGTGAAAAAAAAATGAGAATGGTTCACCGTCTAGTTTCCAAGATATAATCATGAAAGGCCCTCACAATTTTGGTGCAAAGCCTGGCAAAGCCTGGAAAAAAAACAATCGGGGCAAAGCCTGGACAGTCCCGGCAAAAAGTTTACTGGCAATGGTAGATCAAAAACACAATATAAAATATTTTTTACGGTAATAAATGATATCCATCGTATTATCTACTAGTACCGAGTCAATATTGCGTAGTTTTTAATTTTATTTATTACTAATTAAACCAATTATTAATCTTTTAAACATGAACATGGTACGTAAACTTTTGGTTGAGATTTTCGCAGAGGAACTACCTTAAAGATTTAACAATCGATTTTTGCAAGATAAAATGATTAGAGATACAGCCTTGAAATTTTTACAGGATATTCTTGAAAGTTTCAACTGTCGAAAAAGGCAACAAAAAAAAATCGATTTTATGAAAGTGGCGCACTGGTATAGCCCCTTAGACTATTTTTTATCTCTGGTGGTTGGTGGTGAAAAAAATTCGAAAAATTTGTACTCAGTATAGACAATAACACATATATTTTTTAATTTAATCTTGGATTGTGGCTGACGCTCCAACCTCCTTAAGGGATAACAACACTCTAAGATTTTGGCTTAAAAAATACTTTGGGGTCATAAAAACAATATACAATCGGTCTTGTCGCGAATTTTTTTTAAGGTTCAATTATCAATTTTGCCTCAGCGCCTAGAACTTCTTTCAGGCGCCTCGTGCAACTTTGAACGCGTTTTTCTCGAAACCACTTTTTTCAAACTGGGAGGACGGATTACTCGAACACCTTTGCATGGATCGATTTGAAATTTTGATAGTAGCTTCACAATTACATTCTCTATGGGAAAACGTAGCCGTTTTTCGAATTAAATGTAAACTTTTTTTTATAAACAATCTACTGCTTATTTTTTGGGCAAAAAATCGATTAATTTCTTTCAAAGTAGGCCATTTTTTCAAAATTTGATCGAAAAAAAAATCCCTACGTAGTCCCATAGCTAATACTGTATAGATTATAATTTTTTTGGTTTTTGTTCCAGGTCTTATACTTTACGAAAAAACCGTCCTCCCGTGAAGCTATTTGTAGAAAAACACGTTTTTCAAGATGGGCTCTGGCGCCGCCATTTGGTATGAAAATTATGATAAATTGTTTTTTTAAATATTTTAATGTGTTAAATAAACCCTCTCAAAAAAAATCCTATTCCTTTTTTCATACTCCCAAAATAAATTGTCAAAGTTAGGCCTTATTTTCTGCCGCTAGAGTGGTATTATCCCTTAAATTCTAGCATTAGGACATTTGGTCATGGTTCCAACGGTGTGTTTTGGAAACTCGGTCTCTTGGAGCTCATGATTTTGTTCTAAAAATATGCTGTTGAAGTTTGCATCGGTGGAATGAAACGAAGATTTTTGTTAAATTGACTCATTTTGATTATTAAACGAAATCTTTATTTGCAGATTTAGAAAAAATGCTGGGCACATTTTTGCGGGCATACTTTGTACGTGACTTTGGCCCCACTGCATTTCCGAGACGTATCTTATCGGAAGTCGCACGACAAATTTATCGTGAGGAACACGTTTTCTGTAGAATTAAACAAGCACGCTTTGCTCGGTATAAGAAAACTCGTTTGCGATACAGTTAGCTGAGGATTCGGAATAACAGCAATGGAAAAAAGTCACGAAACGTTGAGGGCGATTGTTATTGTAGATGAAGCTAATGTGCCGTGTTGAGAATTCTTCGGGAATTGATTGCCGGGCGGTATTTTTTGAGAAGCTTGATACCAAAGCTGATGTGGACAAAATCATTTCCCGTGTAGATTTACAACGTGAAAGTTGGTTGGCATCGTTGGAATGCAACGAAAATCCTTCGTTTTTTCATTTCTTTATTTTTATTAATATTTAAATTGATCTCTTGCAATTTTAGGGGATCCCTGATGAGAATCTTCAAAAATATTTCAGTGGTATTCGTAGGCTTAAGGGGTTACCCCCACTTGCGATTTTGAAAAAATCGATTTTTTTTATTGCATTTTTTTGAAGTATAAGTATCCGGGCTCATACTTCTGTATGGGCTCGGAATAGATGACTCTATGTAAGTTTACAAAAAAAATATTTTCTTCGTGTAAACTGAAATTAAAACTTTAAACGCGTTTTTCTCAAAATGGCATTTCTGAAATCGGTGACCAAGATTACTCGAACACTAATGAACCGATCTTCTTGAAATTTTGCAGGCTTATTTAATACATAAAAATGTAGTCTTTAATCGTTCGATTTTTTTTTCGTTAAAATCGAACCATTAACTTTGACTGTTTGCCATTTTGTGAAAAATGAATATTTTTTAAAATCCTTCGATTAAAGACTAGTTTATACTTATGGTTGACTAAATCCATCCGCATTTTTTTTTTTCAGATGATCCACTTCGCCGCAATGTTGGTCACCGCAAACCGTGTATATAAAAACATTATTTCATTGACGGCCATTTGCCACTAGACAATGTAATATTTTTCAATAAAAAAATTACTGAAAGTTCTTCAAGATGTGTTCTTTAAGATGGTATATTGATCGATTAAAAAAGTTTTGTAGTTTTCTTTTAAAAAATTCATGAAAAAGGCCTTTTTTGCGCTACAAGTGGGGGTAACGCCTTAATGTGTTAGGAAAAGATTGGGCAATGCAAAAAAAACATTTGTTGCACTCCAACGATGCAAACTTCAGTGCCATAGATTTACGACGCTGAATTTTGACGAGGTTGATGAGCATCGCTTGAATGCAACGAAAATCAATATTTCTGAATTCCGTTAAGGGGCCTTCTCACTTTTCACGCTAAAAAGGCTTTTTTCACGATTTTTTTTGATAGTTTTATATTATAGATATTGATATAAAAGTTGTTATGGATCATCCGAAACAAAAAAAACAAACGCTTTTAAATTCAGTATGTTAATGGCTATAGCGCATATAAAACGATTTTTGATATATGCAAAAATAACAAAATGGCGGACATAAAAAAAAACGTGTTTTTCACCGTTTTTGGCAAAAAAAATAGTAAATATCAAAATTTAAAAAATCCTTGATACGCGCTACAGCTATGGTTGTAAAGAATATGTGATTAAAATTTCATAAGGATCGGTTCAGTACACTGTAAAAAAAGTCATTAAATTTACTATACTTTTACAATTGAAAATTTCTAAACTCGGAATATGAAACGCAAATTCGCACTTCAGTAATGGAAATGAATTTTCATAGATGCGTATAGATTTTAATATATGGGACATTGAATATTAGTATGCTGCGTATGAGTTTTTCAACGCGCATCATAATCATACAAATATTTGTTTGATTAATGCAACAAACGTATATGATTTCCATATTTACACAAAACGTTTTAAAATCACAATATGACTGTTATTTTTAACTTCATTCTGTTGAAAAGTACAATACCTTGTACATTGAATATTACAAAAAACTGTTTAAAGAAATATGAAATTTAAAATACTTTTACAATACTATGGCAAATGAAATTTCAAAACTTAGTATATGAATGAATATTTAGGCTTTAGTGTTGTAAAATTCAACACCGGACCTACATTTCATACGGTTTTACATTTCGTAATACGTACGAATTGAATATTAATACAATATCTACAATTTTTCAAGGCATCTAATAGAAAAATGAATATTCTTAGTTGAAAAATACAACAAGCGTTTTGAATATATACAATGTAGATTCTGATAGACTGGAGAATATTTAGAAATGAATAGGACATTTACAATACGAAGGCACGTACATTTTCTGATTTACAACGAGACTACTGAGCCTGGATGTCGCGAATCGGGTTCTCCTTTCGCGGGGTGAAAGTTGAAGACCTCCGAATTAACGTCGTTTTTTATTTTTGTTCCAATAGGCCTTAGTTGCTGAGATATCGCGATTTGAAAATTTGGGAATTTCGGACGGAGCCAAGCCGGTTTCGTCTCACGCGTAGAGTACATTGAGCGTTGATACTTGAGACAAGAGCGGCCGTAGCTAGTACGGTAAAACGACGGACTGGCACTGAAAGTTCATGGTTCGCGTCCCCGTGCTTTTTTTTAATTCAATTTTTTTTTCTTTCTAATCTCTTTTAAGACTTTGCATGTGCAGATAAATAAGAAAATTCGAAAATATGTATTACTAGTTTTATTTATCTATTATATTAAAATAATTAATCCAAAAATGAAGTCACAATTACATAGCAAAATAATATTGTATAACAAATAATTAATCTAATAATCAAGTCACAATTACAAAGCAAAATAATATGGTATAAAAAATAAATCATTAATCTAATTCACACTTGCAAATTTCGCGGCAGGTAATTATTCTGATTCTTCTTCTATCAGATCGGTATGCTGACAAATTGGAGGGAGGAAACCATCGTAAAAGCAAGGGAAGCACAAAGGCTTACGACACCACGAACATAAGATGAACGCAATACCACCGCAACCACATTAATTATTTTAATATAATAGATAAATAAAACTAGTAATACATATTTTCGAATTTTCTTATTTACCTGCACATGCAGTCATGAGAGATAATAAAATAAAATAAAAATTGAATTAAAAAAAAGGACGGGGACGCGAACCGTGACTTTTCAAGTGCCAACCCGTCGTCTTACCGTATTAGCTACGGCCGCTCTTGTGTCAAGCATTAACGCTCAACGTACTCTACGCGCCAGCCGAAACCTGCTTGGCTCCATCCGAAACTCCCAAATTTTCAAATCGCGCTATCTCAGCAACTAAGGCCTATTAGAACAAAAATAAAAAACGACGTTAATTCAGAGGTCTTCAACTTTCACCACGCGAAAGGAGAAACCAATTCGCGACATCCAGGCTCTGCCTTCTCCTTGTTAGTATGTGTTTATTCGGATAGTCTGATTTAATATATAATTCAATGCAGAAAACTTCAAATTCGTGCTTTGGTCAGCATGTTAAATCAAATCATAAAAAAACGTATCGAGTAACACCAAATCTAAAGTAAATGATTAACACCCGGTGTGATGGTCTAGTGGTTAGCGTGCCACAACGACCACAGGTACAACAAGCTCCACCAGACCATCAACCACTATGGCTAAACTCCCTAAAAAACGACTTAGCTACAATCATAGCAGATCAACTAAAAGCAATATCAGCACAAGTAGCATCAAACACTGCCAAAATAGAATTTATCTACAATTCTCTCTATAATGAATAATACACCCAACCAAATACAACAACTCAAAATCGCAGCGATTAATGTTAATTCAATAATTGCTAATTACCGTAGACTCGAACTTGTCGAATTCCTAAAAAAATATAACCACGATATCGTATTACTCTCGGAAACAAAACTAAACAAAAAATACAAAATACAATTTCAAGACTATAACATAATTCGCACTGACAGGCCCAACTCACAGCAAGGGGGGGGCACAGCAATAGTCATAAAAAAAGGAATTCCGTTCGAAACCATAACCTACCCGTCATCCCAGAACAATAGCATTATAGAATATACTATAATTAAGCTAAAAACGAACGAAGCCAAAAAATTATTCATCATTAGCGTATACGCTACAAACGATAATCGAGCACTATTCACGACTGAACTTGACAACCTATGTGATAAACTAAGACTACAACACGCAAATATATATTATATTATGGCTGGCGACCTGAACACAAGACGCAAAGCATGGGGTGATCGCGTCGACAACCATAGAGGTAAATACTTTGCACAATGGGAGGCGAGAAACGGAATCAGATTCAAAGCAAAAATATTGGTACCCTCCCAACCCACGTACCACCCAGCTCACTCCTATCTCGACATATGCCTTTTAGATGCAAGACTAGCAACTCTCAACAACAATAATAACAAAATTCACACACTCCCGTACGACAGCGATCATGCGGCTATAGCCATGCACGTACTACTAAATAACACCAGCATAACAAAAGTCAACCCAGCTGAAGCACCTCCCAGACATAACTTCAAATCAACCAACTGGAATAGATTTAAAAACACTCTCGAAAACACATACACCACAATAATCCCAGACAACCTAAACTTAACGATTAACGAAATAGGCAATCACTTAAACCTAATAACGGAAGCCATCTCACACACTATCGCAAGCACAGTCCCAAAAATATCATACAAAGATAGCCTGCAAAAATACCAAAACTCACGCATAAAAAAATTGCAACGTGATAAATCCCTTCTCGTAACCGTACTACACACACTACACGTAACAGACCCAACCGGCCGACGCCTATTAACCAGGAATGCTAAATCAGCCTTAAAAGCAACCCGCAACAACCTACGCCTTGAATTTAGACGCGTAACAGAAAGATTCTGGGTAAACCTACTAAAAAAAATAGACTACCGCGACCCGGACTCATTTTTCCCAAACATCAACAGACTCCTCAGACCCAAACAACCTCTACTCCTAGACAATATCCATATAAATGAAAATAACCTAGAACTACTGCAAAGAAGTTCCTGCAACATTGACGAAGCTCAAAAGGAAAATAACTTCATAATTTTTACCTCAGCTAAAGAAAAACTTAACTCTATAGGCGCACACTATGAACAAATCAACTCTCCCCGACATCTAAATACTGGCACCCGCTTCGCCAATCACGTAATCAGCATTGCCGACGAAATAAAAAACCGCTTCACCATTAACCGAAACAATAACGTAACAATACTCACCTTCACGGACAACAACAAAGCCACGAATCCCAATGGAGGACTAGCAATACCCAGTCCATTCTGCAACTGTGACTCGGTAAATAAAATACTCTCACAGTTACCCAATAAAACATCATCGGGGCTAGACAATATCCCCCCCATTGTACTTAAACATCTTCCATCAAATTTGATAAAATCCCTCACCATCCTCGCTAACAACGCCATTAATAACTTATATTTTCCGAAAAGCTGGAAAAAAGCTAAAGTCCTACCAATCCTAAAAAAGAATAAAAACCCAAACGACCCAGCTAGCTATCGACCAATAAGCCTCACACCCAGCCTCAGCAAAGTATTCGAAGCCATCATCAACGCAAAAATCCTAACGCACTGCAGCAATAACAACATCATCCCCGATACACAATTCGGCTTCAAACACGAACACTCGACCACCCATGCGATCCACAAACTCTTGTCAGACGTAAATAAGGGGGTTGGAAACAGCCAACTAATTGGAGCAACCCTGCTCGACCTCGAAAAAGCATTCGACTCGGTCTGGATAGATGGCCTGCTCTTCAAATTAAAAAAAAAAAAACTTTCCTGACTGGCTCATCTACCTCATATGGGACATGATCTCAAACAAATCTTTTATTACATGGGACGGAACAAACACCTCATCCGTAACATTCAACATAAGAGAGGGCCTGCAACAAGGCACCGTCAACTCGCCAATTCTATTCAACATATTTACCTGCGACCTCCTAAAACTATTCGGGCTAAATAATGACACAAACTCATCAGCTATCGCCTTTGCAGACGACGTCATAATATACACAAAAAGTAACCGAGCCACAATTGTGAGAACAAACCTCGAGGAAATCACAGAAAAGGTAAATCAATACTACATAAACTGGAACCTCCGAGTTAACCCCCTCAAATGCGAAACAATTTTATTCAGAAAGCCATTACGCAATTTATCAGCAAAAAGCAAAGGAGGCAACGCTAATTTTCGTATACAAATAACGACGCCAGGAACTATCGACAAAGTATACATCCCTCACAACAAATCAGTTAAATACCTAGGATTCCACTTAGACTACTTAATCAGAGGCAACATCCACCTAAAAACACAACTCAACAAAGCTAAAAACGCTCTCCAAGCCAACAGCGCTATCTTCCATAACAAACACCTATCCAGCCGAGCCAAAGTTATTTTATACCTGCTACTAATAAGGCCAATTATTACCTACGCGGCACCTATATGGTGGAACTCTAACCACACAACAATTGAACAAATTAGAGTATTCGAAAGAAAATGTCTACGAGCATGTCTAGGCATGTATAGATCAACCCACACTGAATACAAACAGCTTATTAGCAACAAGCAAATATACGATCATGCCAATGTCCCAAGAATCGACTCATTCACACTGCGCCTCACTAGAGATTACTTCAGCAAATTACCGCATATCAACAACGCAACAATTAACTCCCTAAGTAACCAAGACGCACGAGATTCCGAAAGACAAATTAAGATAGGATACACAACGCCGCAAGCATTCCTGTACTGTGACGACAAAGGACTAATACAAAACGCAGACAACATTCCCATTCTGTATCATTGGCGAAGAAACAAGGCCAACAAACGAATCACACTAAAACACAATGACCCAATAACCAACAGAGAAAAGTTCACAGGCTCGACAGCAATCCCTACTCGCGATTTCAACGACTTCCACAGACTCAAGTTCGACAGATATTGGTGGCTAAACCGCAACTCAGCCCACATGGGAAATCTAATCATAAGAAAAAGACAATGGAAGCTCAGCAGAGCTAACATGCTGCGGCAATTTAGATATTAAGACTATTCCTGTTATCCTTAGATGTACTTCAACCTGTAAATATTGTAATATATATAGATTTTATTAATTTTAAGATATAAATTTATATACTGACAATCAAAATTATGTTGAGGTTTTTTCCCGTTTTTCCTCAAACTTTACTACGTGCCCGTCAGTGCGCATATATCACTATGGTGACAATACCCCTCAAACAAGTGACAGTTCCTAGTACGATAAATCTATCAATAAGATTAGAAGATAAGTATAATTACACGAGCCCTACAAGCGTGTAGGCATATGTATCAACAAACCCAAAGATGTATGGCTTTTTTTTATTTGTTTATTGTAACCCCGAACCAAAGAAATGTATAATCAACAACAATAAACATTTTTCAAAAAAAAAAAAAAAAAAAGTGGTTAGCGTGCTCGCCACTGAACCAGCGGACGGGGAAGATCCCGGGTTCGAACCCTAGTCGCGTACATTTCGTCGTGAAATGTTTTTCTTCGGCATTTCACGGCGAAATACAACTAAGTTAGAAATACGATTGTAGTCATGATGAATATAATACAGAGTGGCGGGGGGGAGTGCCTGCGGCCGCAAGGAGAACAGGGGAAAGTAGAGGGGTAACGGTCACAATGAAGGGGTAGGATAGGAATAAACGCGAGAAATTAACACCGAACAAAAGCAGCAAGTCTAATTACAAACCCAAATCGATTCGCATTAATTTTTATCGCAGAAAGTAAATAATAACAATTACACTAACCTAACACCGTAAAATTAATACACTTTTCTATGCCAATTTTACTTTTTTTTTAATTAAAAAATGCAATCTGTGCGTATTAATTTTAATACGCTCACAATAGATACCTTGCGATACGTATATGATTTTTCCAGTACTTAAGTGTTGCGATATTACTGAACGATTATTAGACATTCGAAAAGCAGCCCATTGATTTTCAAATGACAATATTAAAATTCATAAACGGTATCTGTAAAAAGACTTCCTACACTTTTATATTAATTTTAATACGCACCGTAAAATTAATACACTTTTCTATGCCAATTTTACTTTTTTTTTAATTAAAAAATGCAATCTGTGCGTATTAATTTTAATACGCTCACAATAGATACCTTGCGATACGTATATGATTTTTCCAGTACTTAAGTGTTGCGATATTACTGAACGATTATTAGACATTCGAAAAGCAGCCCATTGATCTTCAAATGACAATATTAAAATTCATAAACGGTATCTGTAAAAAGACTTCCTACACTTTTATATTAATTTTAATACAGATTTTTTTTACAGTGTAGTTTCGAAGATTTTATCAACAAGCCGTAGAAAAACGTTGTTTCGAGAAAAACGCGTTTAAGGGGCTATACCAGTGTGAACGCTGAAAATTTGGGTGATTTTCGGGAATTTTTTGGAAGAAAAGTACCAAATTAAATGTTTCGGAAAATTAAGGGGCCAGTCCAGTTTGAAAATTTCAAAAAATCGAAAGCAAGCAAGTCTTGAAGAAATCGACAATGATGAGCAATCAGAAGGGATTTTGTACGGTATAGGAATTGCCGATTGAGTTTAGGTACGAGTTTTTCATAGTATGAACTTCAAATGCGTTTTTCACGATTTTGAAAATTGATTTTTTCCTTTTTCGGTTTCAGCTACTCAATCGGCCGGAATCATGTCAGCAGTGGAGGAACTTTTTTTTTTGGCGCCTCCGAAGGCAGCGCATAAGTCGCTTGGATCTCAATATTTTTCTATGAAAAAATGATGTAATATAGGTTAAATATAGCCAAATATATTCTTCATTTTCCGAAACATTTAATTGAATAATTTTCTTCCAAAATATTCCCGAAAATAACCCAAATTTTCAGCGTTCACACTGGTACAGCCCCTTGATACGGGAACCGGATTGAAATTCCGAATTTTGAATGCGCCGAAGGTTTAAAATTTCTAATTTTAATGTTCCGAAATTACAAGGTTCGACAAGATTATGCCAGCGAAAGTCTACACAGTTGACTGTAAATGATGCAGAACGTATAAAATTGTCTAGACAAATTCCAAAATTGACGTTAAATCACTTCTTCATCAAAAAAGTTCTTGAAATAATGCGTCGATTTATTGAAAATTTTGAAACTTTTAAAACTTCCATAGCCGAATTATTTTGACGGTGTTCAGACTTTCGGAGTTTTGGTCTTTCGCGTAAAATTCTTTCGGAGTTTTGATCTTTTGGGGACCTCCATAAAGCTAGCAGAGCAAAGTCCCCAATGTGGATTTAATTGGTATCAAAATTTTGTGCTTTTTATCTGCTAATTTTGTGCTCCATTAAAATTTTTTGTGCTTTTGGCGTTTAGCGGGTGATTAGAAATCAAAAGTGCTCTGTTGGCTTATTGTCAAGCTAGCAGAGCACTTAATGATCTTTGCCATATCTAAGAATGAAACTACGTGATATTTATGTGCTTTGCGAATATCGAACAGCCAAACCCAATTTTTTTTTCGCCCGATATAGACCCTCAAAAAACCCTCCAATAAGAGCATATACCTTTTTTTGTATATTCTGAAATGAAAATATATCATATTTATGTGGTTTTTATGTGCTCTACGAATATCCAAGAGCCAAACCGCTAAAACGCAAATTTCTCCCAAAACCATCCCTACAAGAGCCAAGCTACCCGCTAATACGAGTATTGGTTATTTTTTCGATATCGCAATATCAAAGCAGTCCAAATTTATGTGCTTTTTATGTGCTCTACGAATATCCATGAGCCAAACCGCGAAAACAAGAATTTCTCCCAAAGCCACCTCTACAAGACCCAAACTACCCGCCAATACGAGTATTGGCTATTTTTTCGATATCGCAAAATCAAAGTAGTCCACATTTATGTGCTTTTTATGTACTCTACGAATATCCAAGAGCCAAACCGCTAAAACGAAAATTTCTCCCAAAACCACCTCTACAAGACCCAAGCTACCCGCCAATACGAGTATTGGCTATTTTTTCGATATCGCAATATCAAAGTAGTCCACATTTATGTGCTTTTTATATGCTAATGTTGTGCTCCATTTAAATTTGTGTGCTCTTGTCGTTACGCAGGTAACTAGAAATCAAAAGTGCTCTGTTGGCTTAACATCAAGCTAGCAGAGCACTCAATGATCTTTGCGATATCTAAGAATGAAACTACGTGATATTTATGTGCTTCGCCCGATATAGACCCTCAAAAAACCCTCCAATAAGAGCATATACGATTTTTTGTATATTCTGAAATGAAAATGTATCATATTTATGTGCTTCTTATGTGCTCTACGAATATCTAAGAGCCAAACCGCTTAAAAGGAAAATTTCTCCCAAAACCACCCCTGCGAGACCCAAGCTACCCGCAAATACGAGTATTGGCTATTTTTTCGATACCTCAAAATCAAAGTAGTTAACATTTGTGTGCTTTTTATGTGCTCTATGAATATTCATGAGCCAAACCGCTAAAACGAAAATTTCTTCCAAAACCACCTCTACAAGACCCAAACTACCCGCCAATACGAGTATTGGCTATTTTTTCGATATCGCTAAATCAAAGTAGTCCACATTTATGTTCTTTTTATGTGCTCTACGAATATCCAAGAGCCAAACCGCTAAAACGAACATTTCTCCCAAAACCATATACTCCCAAAACCATATAGCGAATACTCGTATTGGCGGGTAGCTTGGGTCTTGTAGGGGTGGTTTTGGGAGAAATTTGCGTTTCAGCGGTTTGGCTCTTGGATATTCGTAGAGCACATAAAAAGCACATAAATGTGGACTACTTTGATTTTGCGATATCGAAAAAATAGCCAATACTCGTATTGGCGGGTAGCTTGGGTCTTGTAGAGGTGGTTTTGGGAGAAATTCTTGTTTTAGCGGTTTGGTTCATGGATATTCGTAGAGCACATAGAAAGCCCATAAATGTGGACTGCTTTGATTTTGCGATATCGAAAAAATAGCCAATACTCGTATTGGCGGGTAGCTTGGGTCTTGTAGGGGTGGTTTTGGGAGAAATTTGCGTTTTAGCTGTTTGGCTTTTGGATATTCGTAGAGCACATAAAAAGCACATAGATATGGTATATTTTCATTTCAGAATATCCAAAAAATGGTATATGCTCTTATTGGAGCGTTTTTCGAGGGTCTATATCGGGCGAAACAAAAAAAAATAGGGTTTGGCTGTTCGATATTCGCAAAGCACATAAAAAGCACATAAATATCATGTAGTTTCATTCTTAGATATGGCAAAGATCATTAAGTGCTCTGCTAGCTCGATGGTAAGCCAACAGAGCACTTTTGATTTCTAATTTCCCGCTAAACGACAAGAGCACAAACATTTTTAATGGAGCACAAAATTAGCACATAAAAAGCACAAAATTTTGATACCAATTAAATCCACTTTGGGGACTTTGCTCTGCTAGCTTTATGGAGGTCTTTTGGGGTAGTATTCTTTCGGAGTTTCGAGCGTTCTGATCATCCAAAGTTCGGAATTTCAACCCGGCCCCGGTTTCGTTCGTGTTCTGAAGAAAACATGGCTTTTGATAGAGATCAATGGAAAAATTCAGGCAGATAATGATTGAAGCTGATAAAGCGCAATTCCTCGTGAACAATTTGCTGGAGAGCTTTACGGCGTTGAAGTGTGCATTGTTGGAACGCAACGAAGATTTCTTCGAATATTTTTATTAACTCATTTTGATTATCACACAAAATCTTTATTTGCAGATTTAGATTGTACGTCTTCGAACAAGCATCTTAAAAAATGCTGGAGATATTTTTGTAGGCAGACTCTGCCAAACGAAATTTATTACGTTAAAGTTTGCATCGTTGGAATGCAGCAAAGATTTTTTTCGAATATTTTTATTGACTCACTTTGATCATCGCACAAAATTTTTATTTGCAGATTTTTATTATACGTCTTTGAGCCAGCATCTTAAAAAATGTGGGGGTATTTGGTGGGCAGGCTCTGCCAAGAGAAATTTATGAGGTTGAAGTTTGCATCGTTGGAATGCGATGAAAATTAAATCCTCTGAATTCCGTCAATTTCTTCCGGCAGATTCTACAAAAAATACTCAACGATTTTTAAGGATACTTGTTTGGCAATCTGCAATATCAATTCACAACAAAAAAGATCGATAATAATGCAAATGAGGAGAATAAAATGTAAAAAAAGCTTTCGTTGCGTTCCAACGATGCAAGCTTCAACTGCATAGAAATTCGAGGAATTCAGAACAATTAATTTTCATTGCATTCCAAAAATACACACGTCAATCTCATCTAAAACTCATACGTAGGGCTACTTTATCTTTCCATTTTTTTTTCTAGTGCCCAGATCGATCTGAAAAAAATATTTGCCCTGAATACTTAAAATCAATTTCCTCGTACATGGATCGTACGGAGCGTGTATGGATGACATATTTCTAATATATCGATCGGATATTCGTAGTACATGTATTTTTTCCGCTATTATTAACTCTTACTTGCCACACTTTTGTAGAATACACATCAATACATTTTCGCATAAGAAAAAAATTAAATTATTCAAATAAAATTTGTTTTTTTTTTTACAATATACCACATTTTTAGAACGGACTGAAAAGAATAAAATAATTTCTCCTAGCCGCATACAGATTTATAACCCCATGCAGATCGTCCTGAAAATGTGTTTTAAATCTTGCAAGTATTTCCATAGCTATTAAAAACTCACATTCACCAATTTTCAAGACAATCTGTATGGGGTTATAAATCTGTATGGGGCTAGGAGAAATTATTTTATACTTTTTAGTCCATTTAAAAAAAGTCGTATATTTTTTAAAAATGGGTTTGAATAATTTAATTTTCTGCTTTTAGTCTTCTGCTTTTTAGTCTTGTGTGTGTGAAATTTGGCAATAGATTTTAAACATTTTGATGAGATAAGGACAGAGACACGTGGCAAATTTCAGGTTTATGAAAACCTGAAATTTGAAAACTCTAGTCACTGATGCACTATTCGATATTAATATTGTTATTATTATTTTCTCTCTCACTAAACTATATTTTATTTCTTTAATTATTCTTTTCACAATTTTTTTCCTCTCTCTCTCTCTCTCTCTCTCTCTCTCTCTCTCTCTCTCTCTCTCTCTCTCTCTCTTACACACATAATTCTTCAATCTGAAATCTGTTGCAAACTGTTAAATATTGTATATACTATTTAAATATATACGATATCTATTTGTATTTTATATAATTTATATTATTATAAATTTTTATTTAATATTTATATTTATCTTGTCTTTCTGTTTGTTTGTTTGTCACCCAGTTCTGAGCTATGTTTAAAGTTTTAAGTGTCTAGCTCATCCGGAAGTTACTTTAAAATCGGTTGCAAAATTTGTACCGACAGACGAACAAACAGACACACAAGAAAGCGAGTTAATAAAAACGTGGTTGAAATAGTGGTGGGATTGTTTCGAACCCTACAGTGGCAAGGGTTAATTAGCGGAATCGTTGCAAAAAATGCTCAGTTCGAATTTATTTCCTAGTCAATGTATCCACTCAAGAAAACAGTCATCATTTTTTTCTCTATAGTAAAAGTAGCTAGATTTTGTTCTCTGCTTTTTCAACTTTGCTTCCTCCCAGAGGAATTTTTGCTCCGATATTTTAATAGTTTTTTTTTCTCGTCCCCAAAAATGTAACTATAAAAAAGGCGCTCCACACAATTTCTCTCTCTCTCTCTCTATTTTATTTACTGGGCCGATCGATAAAAAACGCGGCTCGAATTTTTTCTCGACGCTCCAACAGGTGGAATCATATGAATTTTTTTTTTAATATTCGGCTCTTTTTTTTCTTATTAAAAAAATGTTTACATAAAAAAAACACTCTCCTCAATGCTGCTTTGTTTTTCTTTGTCAAGACCTTAGGCCACAGTAACGGGTATAAAATCGTGTGCGAATTTAACGATTTTTTTTCGTTTGAAAAAGTGATTTTGTACATCGAAAAAAAAATATATATATATATATTTTTTCTAACAGCTTGATATTCATACTAAATAGATGTGTAATTCATTTTATAAGTGAATCACTTTTTCATACGAAAAAAAATTGTTAAATTCGCACATGATTTTATACCCGTTACAGTGGCCTAAGGCCTTAAGGAGGTCTATTTTTGTTTCTCTACAATCCACTAAATGAAACTTTAGAAAATAAATACTCTCAGATTTTTTGGCAACCTTCTACTCAGGTGGATACACACGTGTAAAATTCTTCTAGAATTTATCTCCATCTTTTAGTTAGGTGGATTGGTACTAAAAAAAAAACTAGATTCAAATTCTACCCCATCTGCAATTAAACGAGTCCATACAGGAAAACTCTCACATTTTTTTCTCCAACTACTGTTTCGATGGATGTGAACAAAAAAACGCTAGATTTTACTTTCCCGTTATATGAATCCGTAGAAGAACCCTAGGTCCAGATTTTTCAATTCACCGCCGGATTGGGCAGCCGCACGCGAAGAGTCACTTGTAGAATTTATTTTTTCACCTTCCAATTAAGTGAATCCTTACACATAAAACCAGATTTTAATTCTCCTCTGGTTTCTAACACGAGGCCATCCAGAAAAACTTCTAAATGTTTTTCCCACGTTCCAATCAGGTGGCTTCGCTCAAAACGAAAACCACCCCCTCAAAATTTCCATTTTTCCCTGCAAGCTAAGAAGACAAACCCAAACGAACCCAAACAATCTCCATAAACCTGAACAAGCCCAAACTTCTATCTTTTCCTTCAGAATACAGGAAGTTTCAACTACGCAATTTAGCCTGCCTGTTTAAAGTCGATATTGAAGTTTGTATCGTTTTTTTTTTGGTCGAGAGTTTTTTTTTGTAGATCAAAGTTGCGGCAAACTTTTATGAAGATCTTCACCAGAGACCTGTAACCTAAATACATAGCAAAAGCTTTTGGATAACGATAAAAATGGAGGAAAAATTAAACAAAAGAGAATTTCCATTGCATTCCAATCATGCAAACTTCAACAGCATGTTCAAAGCCCAAACAAACCCAAACTTCCAATGGGTCTGAAGTTTGCATTGTTGGAATGCAGCGGAAATTCTTTTTCATTCCGTTTCTTCCATTTTTATTGCTATCCGAAATATTTAGCGATTATGTTGAGTTGTAAGTCTTTAATGAGGATCTCAAAAAAAGTTTATCGTAGCTTTGATCTTCCAAAAACAAAACCTGCAATAAGAAGAAAAAAAAAAGTTTGTTGCATCCCAACGATGCAAACTTCAATTTCATAACTTCCATAATTTTCTTCAGAAAGCAGGAAGTTCCCGCTACGCAACTTAGCCTCCTCCTCCAAAGCCCATACAAACCGAAACGAACCCAATAAAAACCCGCATAAATCCAAACTCCCATCTGTTTCCTTCAAAATGCGAGAAGTTCCTTCACAGAACTTAGCCGGCTCGTCAAAAGCCCAAACGAACCCAAACAAACCAAACCTACATCTTGTCCTTCAGAATGCAGGAAGTTTTACCCCCGCAACTTAGCCAGCTTCTTCGATGAGGTTGAAGTTTGCATCTTTGGAATGGAACAAAAATGAACATTTCTGAATTCCTTCAATTTCTTCACAAGATTTTGCTTACAAACATCCTTCAACCATCTTTTAAGATATTTATTTAGCGATCTACAATAAAAATCTAAAAAACAAGATCTACTGTAATAATAAAAAAATGGAGAACAAAACGTAAAAAAGAACTTTCGTTGCGTTCCAACGATGCAAACTTCAGCATCATCTTCTTCATACCTCAAATAAACCCAAACGTACCCCAAAAAAATCTAAACTTCCATCTTTTCCCTGACAATGAGTTTGTGACATCTAAACAAACCCAAGTTTCGTCCCTGAAAATCATTAGAAGTTCTTTCCCAGGAAGCCCAAGCAAGCTCTGCCCGAAGGCAAAGTCTCCGGAAAGAAACGTAGCGCAGAACGGACTTTTCGAGACTGAGCATCAGAGAGAGTGTTCGTGCGAAGTTCCGCTGGGAAAAAAGACCGCAATGTAGACGGATAAGAAACGTCCAGCCGAACCAATCGGTCGCCCAGTCAGAAATACAGCTCGAAGCTAATCTCGCGATGGATCAGCCGCAAAGATACTCACCGTGGATCGACGCGGCGATAGGCAGATTAGCCTCGATGGATCCAGTGCGAAAATATGCCACGAACGTGATTACCACCAGGCCCAGTACCAGTCCGTGAAGCGTTCTATTGCGAATTATCATAAAATTGTTCATCTCGACGTTTTCTCGCGTTCGATCTTTCTTCTTTCACCAAATTTGTCGGAGAAGCTTTATTCTTCTCTGTCGCTCCTTTCGAAACTCGAGGAAAAATTTCGCCCGTGGCCCTGAAGGGCCGGAAGTAAAAAAAAGTCAGCGTGTTATATCATCCCCGACTTCGGGAATTTTTCAATCTGCCGGACAAGCCGAAATCCAGCAAGCTCCACACTTTCGAATCCCGGGTGATCGTGCGAGCGAAAATTTCACTCATCCTCGTGCCCATAATTTTTTTTCGCCGAGCGGAACGAGAATGTTACGAGGAAGGGGCGAAAAAAAAGAGACCGGAACTTTCTCACGTGTCCGAGCCGTGGCGGCGATTTTCGTGCAATTTCTACCGCACTTTAAAAGAAATTTGTTTCAATACGAATTCGGCAGCGAAAATTTTCCACCTCTGGGCACTGGATTTATACTTTTATCGTTGCCTCGGAATTTTCACTTTTCACGCAACACGCGCCTGTTCGCTCACCCATTCGTACGACGCACGGTAACATTTTCTTTCTTCTAATCGTCGTATTCGTTCCACGCGACAAAAGGAACGCGTTCGAAAAATAAGCGATTGTCTTCTCTTTGTTGTCTTCCGACGATGGTCGGAAGGATAAACCGCGAGGAGTAAAAAATTGTAGCGAAGAGCCGAGAGAGCGCAAGCGGCTTGTGTCATCGACGAGTTCCAACTTGCGTCTGATCCTGCTGACGGACAGACGGAACGCATCCACCCCCTTGGCCCAGCCAGTAAGCGCGGAGATAGTTCACCCCCACCGCGCGCGCTCGGCACTCGCGCTTCGACTTTCTTCCGCGGGATGTCGCTGGGCGCGCCCCTCACTCGAGCTCGCCGCGGCCTCAACCGTCTCCCGCCAAAGAAAAAACGCCGCTCGTTCGTGCCTTTGTCACGCTTTGATTTTTTGCAATCTCCCGTATCGCTCGAACGACAAAAATATCCTCGTAAGCAACGTCGCGAAGAATTTCTCGCGATTGTACGGTAGATCGATAGGTTGATTATTCCCTCGAGTGTTTGGCATGCGTCGAGAATCGACGGTAAGTGACAATACATCGGTCCCGCGTTCTTGTCGTTTTTTTCGCGTATCGCAAACACGTGGGCGTTCATGCCTCTTCCGAGTAGATTCACGCGACGCGCTTGTTGCGAGCTAAAGCGGTCAAGTGCGATCGGCGATCACACGCGCGTTTTTCCTCGCGGAAATTTCTCCGTGACTTCTCGCGTGTAATTTTAATATAGCGATTCGCTACTGACGGGTTTGAGAATCGATTCTTTCTTGGCGAGGTGCGCTGATGACAAAAAAATTGTTCGAAAGCAACTAAATGCGTGTAGTCGATCCTTTTTCATTTGAATTAACAAAAGTTTTCGCAAAATCAATGTTTTTTTTTTAATTTGCTCCTAGTATTCCGGAAGATTATTTCATATATATTTATTTATCTTAATCGAGATCTACACTACTGATGAAAATTGAGGAAACAAAACAATTTTGGAATTTTTTATGTCATTTTCAAACTGCTCTATCTCCGCGAAAAGTCATCGTAGAAGAAAATTTGACAGAGCACTTCAAAGCTTGAAATCTCTAGTTTTTGAGTTTTTACTTAAAAAGTGTTTGACCCTTTGATACTAATGAATCTGAAGCAAAAACGGAAAGGAAAAATGTTCGATTTTTCTTCTTCAAAAGCTCTACAGCCGGAACAGTTTTTGAATTGATGACGCGATCAGATCCGTTTTCCTTGTCTCTTTTTCTTTAATTTGAGCTTTGAAAGAGGTCTGTGGGATCATTTGTCGCACAATTGTGTGCTATTAAAGCCAAAAACTACGCTTTTGACTTTGATAATCGATATTTCATGAACCAATTATCGCACAGAAAATTGACTGGCAGTTCCGGAAAGCTGAAAGTAGGCCCCTTAAGGGAAAAAATCAGTTCTTAATAGAAACAAAAATTGTTATGCGATATCGATCTAAAAAAATGGCGTTTTTTCCTCAAATTACAAAAGTTACGATACCTTCGCATATAACCATCGCAACGACTATATTTAGCCATTTCTTCTAAGTTCATAGTATCGACAAAAAGTATGCAAAGCCTTAAGTTGCTTGGATTTTTTATTTCCGGTGGCCCGAATGAACAGTTTGGAATTTTTGTAAGAAAAAAATGAAAAGAACGTCATTATTGTTTCCAATTAGGATCCACCATTTCACTATAAAAGTCAAAGCTCAAAAGCTTTGCTTTCAATATTTAGAATGCTTTTTAAAATTTTCTCCTACGACGATTTTTCGCGGAGAGAGAGCAATTTGAAAATGACCTAAAAATTTCACAAATTTTTTTATCCCACAATTTTTGTCAGTAGTGTATTTAAAACCGTTGAGTCCTAAAAAATGTATGTGCTGTTCGTCATTTTTCTTTTTGGTACTATTTTCTCAAAAGAATATTTATTCGTATAGACAGCGGGTCTATGAAGATTTTTTATTTGAATCAACTAGCAAATTCGTAGGTGTAGTAGTACGCTCTGTGGCCGGAGGATGGCGCAGCCTCCGAGGCTTTTCCCGCTAGCCATTTGTACTGCGAGCTATAACCGAGTCCGCGAAACGTATCGACGAACCACACATTTTTCGGATATTAGCTTGTTGTCGGCCAAGGGTATTCTGAAAAACGTGGGAACTACACATCTTACGATAGCCAGGCGAGAAGAACATCCTTTTATAAAGGGTGTCTTAAAATGACCTGACATTTTGAATTGCGCGCCATTTTTTTGGTGGCGAACATAGAGTACTATTCGTTGGCAACTGGAATCAGGAAGTATTGAGGTTCAGTCATGGAGAATTATACGATCGAGCAACGCATAGACATTTTTATTTGCTACATTGTTACTACATAGTTATTGCCGACGAAGTTTCATGGTCGTGTTATCTCGCGCTGTGGTGATGTGAATTGGCCACCAAGACCGTGCGGTTTAACGCCATTGGACTTCTTTCTTTGGGCTTTTCTGAAAGGAAAAGTGTATGCCAATGATCCACAGACTATTCCGAAGCTCAAGGAAGCAATCGGACGCATCATTTACGAAATTAGTCAGCAATTAGGCCAAAATGTAATTGAAAACTTTGTCAAAAAGGTGAACGTTTACAAACAGAGACGAGGCGGCCATTTATTGGCTGTTCTACACATAACCTCCATTCTTGTAACTTATATTAAAATATTCGTACTTTTCAAATAAATACTACGTTTTATTAATAAATTACCATGTCAGGTCATTTAGAGACACCCTATATATACTGAAATGGTGGTAACCCAAAATATGTTTTTTTTAAATCATTTTTCACCATTGACGATTGATAACGAACACGGGTGAATATGAATTTTGTACGAGACAATACGGTAAATTTGCTGGTTGCTACTCAAGATACTAGTAAATCGAATACTATTTCGATAATAAACCCGTTTAAAGTTTCATTAGCAGAGTTCTATCGTTGTAATAATAAGTTTACATTTAATCTGCGATTCCTGCACCATATGTTCGACTTTCCTCTTCAATTTGAGTTACCTTAAGCGATAAACCAGTTTTTTTACATTTTCACAGTAGCCTAACCCCTTAAGACGTTTGTCAGTTCAGCCCTTCGTTACAAAATAGAAATGGAGAAAAAAACCTCTAAGTCCGTCATTTTTTACTGACATCGGTGGCTCATTCGATGCGAAATTGTATGTAGGTGACGATTATTCTATCTAAAACCTTCGTCAGATCATCATTTCTAAAAAAAGTCAATCCCACATACGTCAAGTCCTCCACCAATTGTTCCACCATCCGAGAGCGTCAACCTTTTTTCTAATTTTTTTATTATTGATATGAAAAGAAGGCTTTGGAATTAGTCAAACCATACAGACTTTCTCCCTAAATCAGACCACCGCGCGAGGGCCGACCTCCCAAAAGCAGTTGGTAATTTCAGGAACTGATTCCGCACAAAACGATTTTCTTCACTTTTTCATACACATTGGCAAACTAACTTTACAATCCACGGTGCAAAAATATCAACATTCCACATACTTATTTGTCCCGAGATAAAACAAAACCAAATTTATTCACAAATTATATTCCACCCACGCAAACGCGATTTCATGCATTCACATGTATGTAAAGTATGTATGAAAATGAGGCTCCTATCGGATCCTCGCCGTTGCCGCGTGAACGGACTACCGATCTCTCCCCACCCCCCTCGTCCAACGCATAAAAAAGAAATAACCAACGAAAAATGTGCCTCCCCGACCCATATTTTATTCGTGGCCGAACGATAACAGAAGCGATAAACATTTGTTCAATCTGGCGTGTACACGGAAGTTCCGTACACTTGTTGGTAGTTCCCCATAGTGTGCAGCCTGCGAACGCTCGGAACGAAATTCATCGTCGAACGATATCACGGATCAGGAAAGGCCCGCAGAGGAGGGGGGCTTTCCACTTTTGCTTTTCTGTCCAGTTGCTTACTAAATATCGCATTGGTACGTGACCCACGTCATAATGGTAATAATAATGTGTTAAAATTGAGTTCTTGCTTCAAAATGGCATGAAGGCCGATCACAACAATAATAATGATAATAATATTAAGCTCTCAAAGATGACCCGGCGATATTGTTCCATAATAATATCAACAATAAATGATGATAATACTCAAAGATTACTCACCGATCGTATGCTATAATAACATCAAGGACGGCAGCAACAATAACAATAAGCATTATCATAGTTATAATAAATAGCCACAAACATAATAATAATAATAATAATAATAATATTAAAGGTTCAAAGATCATCCACCAATATTATGTCATAACAACACCAACAACAATAACTACAACCCCAATAATCATGATAAGCGACAACAAAAACAACTCCAACAACAACAAGAGTCATAATAATAAGCATGACCGTAATTATAATAAATAATCTCAACAACGACAGGAGCAACAACAATAATAATAATAGTAGTAGTAAGCATAACCACAATAATAAGAAATAACGGCAACGATAACAGCCATAATCATCATAATCAACAACAAGAACAACCACAACAACGGCAATTATAACAATAATAATAATGGTCAACCACGTGGTGAGCCCACCGCCCGGGAGTGCGCTCAAAATAGCGACCGGTATGCAGGGCATCGGATAGCCACCCGATCTGTCGAGAACACGACAAACAAACAAATCACAAACAGTCCGAGGGACATACCGGTGATTGGAATGATCAGGGACCTTATAAACGGGTCATCCTGAGAAAGCGAATGCTCCGGGTCCTCTATAAACGACGCCCACCGAAAATCGGATGCTCGGGAATAAACGGACTCCCCCGAAAAGCGAATGATAGTGAGTATGCTCATGAATGTCGGAGGGCTTCAGTTTTGAGTACCTCCTGTATTGCTGGCGGATAAATGCGAGTAAATGAACCGGTAAAGGTCACAAAGTAGGGCACTCATTAACACGCACACTTGACATCGGGGGACGGCACTGGGACTCTCCCGGCGCGGACAGCCGGAGCAGCAGGGGAGCCTCGATGAGGCCACTCCTGTCCGTTCTGGGGCAGTCAGTGGCGGGAATATGTCGGCGGGGACGGTTTGCGGCGTCTCTACCTCAAAGCAGACACACACAAACAAAAAGGAGAAATGGGAAAAAATGGAAGCACAACAAAAAGAAAACATAATAAACGCATCTAGGGAAATGGGGCTACCAACCTCGACAACAACAGCAACGACAAAGACAAAGACCCGTTCAGGAGAACTGACGAACGGATGAACGGGACAAAGACCGCGGGAGTACCGACCGCGTCCGTAGCAGAGACGGCTGAGGCAAAAAATGAGGGCCCAGCTTCAGGTCATCAGGGAATGCCTGGTACAAATGGAAGAAAAGACGCGGGTACAACTAAATATTAGCACCGTAATAATGACGAACATGGAAAGGATCAGGGAAGCGGCAGAAAAGGCGTAGCGCGATTGCGACAGAATGCATGTGCTCGGAATCGCCAAGGGACACCGTGGCGCGAATGAACAAGTGGCGCCACAAACGAAACGGATGCCCGAGACCATGGACTGAAGCCCGGACCTGACGGAGGATGCGGAGCCCACCCCGTGGCGAACAGTCGTGCGGAAAAAGAAAGGACAGACGACTGGACAGAACTGACAGCTGACGAAAACGCCGACGACTGCGACTGCGACGTCGACGGTGAAGAGAGATGATGGAAGCCGCTCAGCCCGGAAAACCGGTGCTGGGGTGGTCCTCATCAGACCCAGCGAGGGTAAGACGTACGCTGAAACACTGCGACAAATGAAAGCCGTCAACACTGCTACTGAAAAGGTGTAGGTCAGCGGCTATCGCATGATAAAGGACGGAGATGTCCTGCTCCGCGTAAAGGGGTGAGATGCAGTCAGAATTTTCAAAATTCGATTTTTTTAAAACATTTTCTTGAAGTATGATGTTTCGAAAATATTCCCTAAAAATTTCAAGTCAATCCGATGAATAGTTTCCGGGATATCCCACAATTAGTGAAGGGGCGTCGGGTCCCCATAGCAGGTAGCGGCTGACAAACACGCAAACGATAATATCTAGGAAGGCAGAATGCTTCGTAAACAACAACAAATTGAGATTTTGGAGGCTTCCACATGGGCAGAAGCTCTATTGTATGGGCCAGGAATTGATGATTCGATGTAAGTAATTTTTAATTAGTATTTCTATACATAAATCAAATGTAAAATTGGAAAACTCTTTCAGAAATTTTCAAAAATGTATTACTCAAAAACTATGAACTTTGGCCAAATTTTATAAAGAATACTTTCGTTTTAAAGTTGCCCATAATGTTTAAAAAATAATAATTCATCCCGAAAAACTTTAATTTGTTGAAAAATTGTTTTAACAATTGGCTATAAACAATTGAATGCTCGACTTTTCGGCAAAAATTGTGATATTCGGATTCAGCAGATCAAAATACATAAAAAAAATTTAGCTTCATCCATCGAGCTCAACATTTTACGAACATATAATACCGTATCCACATCGAAAAACTTTAAACACGTTTTTCTCGAAACTTTTTCAAGTCGGTGACCACAATAATTCAAAAACCACTCGATGGATTTTGATTAAATTTGGTGTGCTTATTGATAGCATTAAAAACTAGTCCTTAATTGAAGGATTTTCATTTTTGTTGGAAATTTCTATTTTTATTAAACAATAAACGAGTGATTTTTTGGTCGAAAATCGAAAGGTATCTATCGGAAGCCGCCATTTTATTAATTTTTGAGAAAAAGCTTCGGTTAAGGACTAAATTTTTTATTAAACCAACGATTTTTTTTAAGTTTTTTTTTTTGTTTCAGATGATCCAGTAAAATTTTATGATGGTCACCGCAAAGCACTACATGCCGAAGGGGGTCCGACAAAGATTGCGATATTTTTATAAATAATCAATATTTTTCTTTGAAAATTTGTACAAGTCAAGTTGAAATATAACATAAAAAGTCGGTGTAACCACTTTTGAAAAAAAAACTTTATTACTATAAAAAAAAATTATTGAAAATGCTCGTTTTTTCACGCCTCTGACTGCATCTCACCCTTAAAAGCGGGGTGGGAGACCGAAAAAACTTCCAAGACAAGTTCGGCAAGCCCTGAGAGCGGGCGCACAGGTACGGGACATGATCTCCAACGTTAGACTGGACATACTGGACCTGGACTGTGTTACTGACAAAGAGGAAGTGGCGGAGGCATTTCGACTAGACACAAAAGACACGAGAGACCCGAAGATGCAAATCTTCGGGCCAGTGACAGGAACAAAACTGTTGAAAAGTCGGCAAGGTACACCACGTCGGTAAGGACTGTAGACTGGAACCGATATGCTTCCAGTACATTGGGGCGGAGCACGGGAGTACCGCGCATTCACCGGGCTCCGCGGCATGTGCAGTTTTCAGGGCGACGCTGGAGGAGTGAAGGAAAAAGACAAAGACGTAACAGTGTTATAAGGCAACATTCACAGAAGCGAGGAAGCACACCTCCTGCTTCCTCAAATCGCGACGGAACATAACGCTGACGTACTCATACTAAGCGAACAGTACAGGTATACGACGAACCTGACGTGGTTCCAAAACGGCGTGGGCACGTCAGCCATATGGGTAAAAAGGCACGGGATGCGCGTTCTCGACAGCGGAGTGGGGACGATTTCGTCTGGGTGAGAGTGGGCGCCCTGACGTACGTCAGCGTCTAGTTGACCCCGGACGGCTCCGCTGGAGAGTTTGGAACGAAAATAGGCACGCTGGAGGATGCATTGAGGGAGCTGTCCGGGAACCTGATAATCGCGGGCGACCTTAATGCGAGAGCGATTGAGTAGGGCATGACCAAGACGCACAGACGCGGACGACTGCGGCTGCCAATTGCAGGAAGACTAAACTTGACCGTCGCCAACACGGGGCGAGTACCGACATACATAAGACCGGGGCCCTTCGATGCCGGACGTGACGATGATCTCGGACGGTATCCTGCCACTAATGAAGCGATGGACGGTGATCGATGACTACACAGCCAGCAACGCGGTGGGATGTACTCAAACTAGACAGCGACAAGTTCTCGAGGATGTTACTCGAAGCAGTCCCACTCTCAGAGGCAGTTCCGAACGAACTGACAGGACGGAGACGGACCGAACGACTCGTGGACGAGACAAAAAAAACTGACGGAACGCATATGTAAAGCTTCAATGCCGCGCAAAAGCACACGACAGAACAGACGAGCGACGTACTGGTGAACGGACGAGATCGCCCAGCTGCAGAGACTGCATACAAGCGAAGCGGCGAATGGACTGAGCCCGGAAAAGGGACATCCGCACGCGATCGCACTTACCTTCACAATACAAAATGGCACAAAGGACGTTAATGATTACCATTAAGAACAAGTAGCGCTGCTGGAGACAGCTATGCGAGGCGGTGGACCCGGACCCTTGGGGCCTGGGTTACAAGATTGTACTTACAGGCTGGGGAGCCCGACATCCACCGGAATTCGAAGATGCGACGACCATGGGCCGGATCGTTAATGGACTCTTCCCGACTGACTCGTCATCCCCGTTTTTACGGAGGAGGAGTTTACCAAATCGTTTACTACCTCTCTGGAGACTACCTCTCTGGAGACGAGGAAAGCACCGGGACCGGACGGTATACCGGGAGAGATCCTGCGACTGATGGATCGGACCAGACAATCTGATCCACCTCCTGGTGGACCAAACGGCTTATACAGGATCTAAGACGGTGGGAGGAGGGGGATTTTGGGGAGGTAAATTTCTAATTGACTCAATTTCTCACCGGACATGGATACTTCCGCAAGTACTTACACGACATGAAACGGGTACGGATGCCAGACTGTAAGTACTTCGGACACCTACGAGACGACGTGGAACATACGTTTTTCACGTACGACAGATGGATGACACTAAGACAACAACTGGAACGGAGAACAGGTGTTAGCACAGGCGATAACATAATCTGATCGATGCTACGGAACGAAGACAGTTGGACGATCGTCGCCGCATTCATCGAGGCGGTTCTGAGCAGAAAGAAAGAGGGCGGATGCCTGGAGAGTAACTGAGAATGAATCGTAAAAGAATCAAAGATGACGATGTATGAATGGGATCCTTGGGACTGACAGACGGCACGAAATGGACGATGGACAGGTCCCGCGGGGGCAAAGTTATACTTACGTGTTGCCACTCCGCCTAGACAGGACGGAGGAGGTTTTTCGTCGGTAGGCCATGAGGAGAGTCCGACGCACGGGAGAGAACGTGTGTCTCTCCTATGGTGCCTAACGCATTTTAGCCCTCGTAAAAAAAATAATAATCAACCAAGACAAAAACAACAATAATTATACGTACAGTACGCTTAATCACAATAATAATAAATAATAAGTGCAACAACAGCAATATCAACGACAGCAATAACAATAATAAGTATTAACACCACCATCTAAACATACAACAGCAACAACAACAATCGTGGCTATAATACCCATTATCATACTAACAATAAATAACAACAACAATAACGGCGATAGCAGCACCAACAATAATCATAATAGTAAGCACAATTGTAATAATAACGAATAACCTTAACAACACCGAGACCAGCAGATTCAACAATAATAATCGTTATACTAAGCACAATCACAATAATAATAAATAACAGCAACAATAAGGACAGTAAGGATTACAATCGAACAGTTACAACAACACCAATAATGGCCAAAGGCAACAACAATAATCATACGTAAAATACGTATCATTGCAATAATAATAAAAACAACCATAACAGCAATAATAATGATAATCAATAAGAAAAACTACAGCAACAGCACCAGCAGCGACGACAATAATATTAATCGACAACGACAACAACAATAATAATAATAACAAACAACATCAACAACAACAAATATAATTATATTATATAATGTTTAATTTTATTGCACAACATATATTGAGTATTACCAATAAATAGATATTATAAACTGAAGTTTCACGTCGAGGCATTACGTAAACAATTGTCTCTAAAAAAAGAAACGTATGTATCGTTTTTGACCGATCGATTTTCGCTTAACGAATTTCACAATAACTTTTATTGACACGTGGAAATCAGATACCTAAAAATGTTCCCCAATAAGGAGCTCACATTGAGACGATCGTACGGGGCGCTATTCATTGTGAGACGACGCTACAATAATCGACTGAAGAGTGTCACACCGAACTTCAGCTGACTCGCCAATTATTTCCAAAGAAACTCTTGAATTTGCTGGCCTAATAGCGAAATCATGCTGACCCTGACCGTACCGCGGTCGTCTGGGAATTCGCGGAGAGGCCGGATGCCGCGCTTAAATCACGCCGGAAGCAGAACCGTGCAGCGAATACGCGAAAGTCTGGTTGTGCCCCGCCAACGTGCAGGTCATTAAGGACGAAGTCTAAACGAATTCATTTGTCCTTAGTAACGCACAGAGACACGGACACCACAGAGGGAAGGTAAGCCCGACAAGACATCCAGTGGCGCTGCATAAACTAGAAATTTTGAAAATGGGATTTTTTCATCGCGTTTGTTTATATCCTGTGATCTGAACTTCAAATTGTGATGAAGATTTTGCGAAAATTCCGGAAATAGACCGAGTTAGGACGATTTTTTCTGAAGCGCTTCGGTGGACTGCCTTGCTGCGATTTAAGTAATTTACGGCCTCGGAATCGCAGATTAATCGGTAGGTAATTTAGTTGCAACATGTGTGACTTTTAAAAATTTAACGCGTTTTACTGAAAATCACTTTTTTCGTGTACCTCATACTAGATAACTCAAAAACTATCTGATCGATTATATCGAAATTTCGTACACTTTTAGATAATATAATTACCGTCTATGTGAACCTAAAGATCCTTGGAAATTATTTTTTTAACTACTATTTTATTAACTAATCCTATAGTAAAAACTTCTTGAAAAATAGAACAGTTTTCCAAACGCGCGATATTTTCCGAATTTGTACGTTTTTATTTATTTTTTAGGTTTACATCTATGTCTATGCCTAAAGTGATCTCCTCCCTTGAGGGGGCATATACCTTTAAGGGAGGAAAAAATGTCTAGTTTTCATGATTTTTTTTTCAAAGGAAAGATTTCCTTTTAAAGAGATTGAATTTTCCGCAACAATGACTACATTTTGCAATAAAAAATACTTTTTTTTTAATTAACAAAAACATTTAGGGTCATGTTTTAGACAATAAGGTAAGAAATATTTATACTATAATTCATCAGAATAGGTCGATTCGTTTTTTAGCTATACGTCGAGCCAGTTTTGAAAACGCAGTTTAGAAGAGCGTGTCATACCTCCGCCATTTTTAAAGATTAATAAAAAAAGAAAGTCCATACAATATCCTTAGAACATAATATTCATATGATAAAAAGCACTAATGAAATATACCCTTTTAAAATGGTGAAGAAATCTTTCCTTCTAAAAAAAACCATGAAAAAACAGCAAATTTTTTCCTCGCTTAAAGGTATCTCTACCCTTAGATAATAATAACTTCATTGCCAATCAATATTGTTTAATTAAAAAAATTGAAACCCGGTGAGACTATGTATCAATGGTGTGTAAAATCCCGACCTCGTCATCCCAATACTCTCATCGGAAAAAAATTCAAAATCGACCTCCTTTTTAGCCCCAAGCTTACGCAGACCCGTTAACTTAAAACGTTGGACATCGAGATCATTTTTCAAAATTGTTTCGTAATCGCGTACCTTCCTTGCGCTTTGTTATTTATTCAAATCTGTTTTTCTTCTTTCGCTATTCATTTACGTAGGCTCCACAGTCGTATATGTGCGCACGCGGCTATTGTCGTTTGGACATTTTTTTCCTTCGTTCTCGAGCCCGGGGAAAGAGATTTTTTCTGTACCAAATCCTCGGTCTCTAAAGCGCGCGAAGGGTGAACGAATTTTACGGACGTCCTTGAACGGTTGTATATATATAGTGTCGTATTTTTCGTTGCCAAATAATTGGGGCTCCCGGAGGTCGCAGTTTCTTTTTGCTAAGGAAAAATAAAAATAAGATAGACGATTTTTTGTTCTCATACAAGAATGTTGGTTCAACGACATTTTTGGCCAAGCGAACTTTTTTCACTTTCCCCTCGTTATTTCCGGTTCGGAGCGACCATTATTAGCATTTTTTGTGATTCATTCAGAAAAGAAAATGCAAAAAAGAATCCATTAAAAAATTGTTGTTCGAATTTTTAAGCTTCAATATATGAGAGCTCTGTCAAAACATAAGCCTGGACCTGGCTTTAGTTAAATAAAAACACTAACTACTATTTGTTTATTCTTATTTTTATTTTGGACAAGTCCGGTTTTGACTGGGAATGGAGGACAACTCCGCCTTTGAATGAAAATCTTATGGACATATCCGGTTATGAAATAAAAAAGATTCTTCGAATTGAATATAAATTTGTTTTTTATTATCAATTTAATAATCCTAAACAAACTCTTTCAATTGCAAATGAAAATGCAATGTATTTTTTATCCAGCTAGCCAAGTCTGGGCTGGGCAAGTCTGTTCCTGCTTGAAAAGGCAGTTTTAACAAATTTTCAAGTGTTTAGAGCCGGATTTGATGCAAAATGTTTCGGGAGCTAATAAACGTGTGGTTGAAGAACACGGAAAGAAAAAATAATCGACGTAGTGTGGAAAAGGCCGATTTTGTTCGCTAGCTCCTCAAATGTAAAAAAAATGAAATACCTGCAGATGTTTTTCCAGAAAAAAAAATTCTTTTTTCCGGACACGAGCTAGGTCTAGGCCGTTAACGATTGTGTCCGGATCGTCCAGTAAATTCATTCGTCGCATATGTCGCACGTGTGCGTGTACGACTTACCCTTGTAATACCCCATTAGATTAGTCGTACCGGAACGAACAGCCCAGAGAGAGAGAGAGAGAGAGAGAGAGAGAGAGAGAGAGAAGGGTAAGAAAAGGGATATCATCCCCCCTGCGTGACTTTGCAACTTTTGAAAACAATACTCGACTTGCAGCGAGCATAAAAAGACCCGTTCGCTTGAGGTCGAGGCTGCAAAACGAAAATTCCACCCCCTTGTCGGAAAATAACACGGTCCTGCGCCCAGAATATCCGAAAGTCTCACGCGTTGCTGAAAAGACTGCTGGTATTTGACTCTCATGATATATATCTATATAAATTTGTGTGTGTGTGTGTGTAAGGATGTATGTGTATATGTGTATATATATATATATATATATATATTTAGATATACGTAATTCTGGCTTCGTGCCAGTCCCCGACGAAAAATAGGTTATCGATCAATCTCCGTGTCCCTTAAGTCTTCTCATATATATGTGTGTATGTGTGTGTGTGTGTGTGTGTGTGTGTGCCAAGAACCATACAAATAAATAAAACATGTAGTTATATGTATTGCGTATGTAATTTTTCGTAGATCCTCCTATCCTGTTGACCAGAAAAAAATTGGATGACGTCACGTAAAAAATATTATATTTATCTCGTTCGGCTGACTCGTTCATGGATATGTTCAAAAAGGGGTTTTTGCTATATATATATATATATATATGTGTGTGTGTGTGTGTGTGTGTGTATGTATGTATGTATGTATGTATGTATGTATGTATGTATATACATATACAGGGTGTCCTGTAATATATGGATAATCCTACAACTATCGATAGGGCACAATATGTCCCACTATATGCTGTAATTTCAGTTTAGTAAAAGTCCCACGGTCTTATGTTACTTTTTTCATTATCTACTTTTGGTTGTTCGCATGCGATTTCAACAAATGATAACTTTGTTTACCCGGTTTAAAAAAATAGTCTTGGTTATTTGTTTTATCTATAAAAATTTTCTTTTTAACCTTAAATGTTATGGAAACTTTATAAAAAAATATCTTATGCAGAATTTTCATACAAACCAATTCGAACATTTGACTTCAATAGCCTGCGCTGTGAAACAATATACTACGCACATCGTTCCAATTACTTTGAAAAGTTGCTTAGTTATTGTCGATTCGATTGTTTGTAGGAATGGCATGCGAAAAACCAAAAGCAGATGATTTTTTTCAAAAAATAACATAATGCCAAAATCTCGAAATCCGTGGGACTTTTACTAAACTGAAATTCCAGCATATAGTAGGACATGATCGACAGTTGCAGGATTATCCATTCATAACAGGACACCATGTATATACAGAGTGAGGCACATAAAGTGTTACAGAGAAATAGCACACAAACTATTGATCATATTCAAAAATGTTTCAAACAAAAGTTTCAGTGTTCGAGAAGTCCGTCGTACTGGAACACTCTATTTTTTTATCGGTGGAAGCGCTGAAGCTACATCACGGTCAACTCAACTTTTTTTAAATGGAACCATGTATTTTTTTCGATGACATTATTACCGATTTTAAGACGAATTCAGCGACCTACAACACGAGGTCATTCTAGTCACGCAAAGTATGAAAATAGTCGAAACATCGAAAAATATCGGAATAATCACTTTCAAAGGATCCACTAACTTTGGTTTGGGTCTACCTACAGAAGATGCTCGAAGTGATGACCTTCGACGTCTAAGCACTTGTTAATTCGCGGATGAAAAGACCGTCTAACTTCAGCCAACATTTGTGGTGTAATTTCGGTACATACTCGGCGTATTCTTTCTTTCATGTCGTCAGGCGTGGTAGGTGCTACCGCCATTACGCGTTCTTTGACAAAACCCCATGAAAAGTAATCTGGTGATGTTAGATCTGGCGAACGAGGTGGCCAAGCTACAGGGCCGCCTCGTCCTATCCATTTTTCACCAAAAATCTCATTCATCACTTGTATTGAACACAGAGCATAATGGGCTGGTGCACCGTCATGTTGCATCCACATGTTCATGCAACATGCAAGTCTTCCAGTAATTGAGGCAGTACGTTTTGCAGAAAGTTTGCGTAAACTTGCCCAGTCAAGCGACCTTCAAAAAAATATGGACCAATAACGTGATCGCCGACAATGCCGCACCAACAATTAACGGACCACGGATGTTGAAATGGTACAGTTCTCATCCATTGAGGATTCTCATTTACCCAATAATGCATGTTATGCTTATTCACGTTTCCCGTATTTGTGAAGTTAGATTCGTTAGAAAAAAGCACATGACTCAAAAATTAGACATCTGTGCGCATTTTTCTACGAATCCAGTTACAGAAATTGACGCGATTGAGGAAATCATTGCTGTACAAATCCTGATGTAATGACATACGATAAGGATGGAACTTCTGTTGATGTAAGGTTCTTAATACAGATCGCTGACTAATTCCACTCTCTCTTTCCATTTGCCTGCTGCTCGCATGTGGATTTAGTACAGCAAAAGCTAAGATAGCAGCCGCATTATTTTCATTAACAATCGGTCGAAGTGTTTGTTTCACTGTACCGAAGCGACAGAAACGGTCAGCTAATCGCTTAAAAACCATGTGCGATTTTTGTTGCCTATCCGGATAACGAGCCACATACAAATTCTGAGCGTTTCTGTAATGTTTACGGCATTCCCCCAGCACCATCAACACATCAAAAGATGTGTTCACATCTTCAGTTAGAAGAGTTCTAGAGACTAACACATATCAGTTAGTCACATCGTGACTAACTGATATGTCAACAGAAAATGCGTACTTGCTGCCGACAAGAAACATTGGTATCGTAAGAAATGAAAACGGCGATCAAACAAGTGTTCACAAGTCGAGGGTCATCACTTCGAGCATCTTCTGTAGGTAGACCCAAACCAAGGTTAGTGGATCCTTTGAAAGTGACTATTCCGATATTTTTTGATTTTTCGACTATTTTCATACTTAGCATGACTAGAATGACCTTGTGTTGTAGGTCGCTGAATTCGTCTTAAAATCGGTAATAATTTCATCGGAAAAAAATACATGGTTCCATTTAAAAAAAGTGGAGTTGACCTTGGCGTAGCTTCAGCGTCTCCACCGATAAAAAAATAGGGTCGTCCAGTATGACGGCCTTCTCCAACACTGGAACTTTTGTCAGAAACATTTTTGGATATGATCAATAGTTTGAGTGCTATTGCTCTGTAACACTTTATGTGCCTCATCCTGTATACTAGAAGTAAGTCACTCTAAAACACCTATAAATATTGATTTTGGATGAAAAAGTGAGGGACAAAATTTGACTGGTTTGTCGATACCGACATTTTGGTAGCCTTAGATTTTTCTTCAAGTGAAGGTATCGACCTGATTTTTAAGTCGTTTCCACGTCCCCAAAGGAAAACGCCCATTTTTTTATTGGCCACAAAGGTAGAGCACAAAAAAACTGAACCAATGGCCTACAATGACCTTGGGATGACCTTGAAATTAATGAAAAATTTGTGGATCGGTGGATTGGTAGAAACGGTCCAGTTGCCCTGGCCTCCTCGATTGCCCGATTTAACACCATTAGAATGTTTTTTTTCTGCCCAGGATTGAAGAGCGAAGCCTATAGAGATGTGCCAACCACTCGGGAAGATATGACGATAGATATGAAGATATGTAAAATGTAAGATGAGATATGAAGATATGTAAAATGTATCGCCGTTAATGGATCAATTTTTGAACATGTCATGCAATAAAAACATCATTTGCGTTCGAAACCACCCCGTTTTTCTCTTGCCTTGCTTTAATTACAGATTTGCAAATTTTGTGGTATTTCAAAGTCATCCCAAGGTCATGATCATTGTAGGTCATTGGTTTTGTTTTTTTGTACTCTACATATGTAGCCGATAAACAAGGAGGTTCGCCTTTGAAAAAATGGAGGTGACCTTGAAATCAGGGTGATACCTCCACTTGATAAAAATCGAAGAGTACATGTACCCATGGACGGACCATTCGAAATTTTGTCTTTGACTTTTTCGTCTAAAATCAATATTTATAGGTGTTTTCTGTACTTGTGTCTTCGGTACAAAAAGCTCTCTTTCGTACTGATAATTCGTAATGTCGGATACAGAAGACAGCAGCCGAAAAAGACAACAAAAAATCTGGTGGCAGAAATAACACTTTTTGCTCGATGTATTTATTTCCAGCACGGGCAACCCGCCATTATAACCGACTCGATTAATTCTGTCGGAAATTAGTTCGTTTGACTGGTCCCATCTGATTGTTTCACGGTTCCCTATTATCCCGGATCTACCCGACGCACACACAGCCGCGACGTGTTTCCTCCTTAACGAGAACACGCTATCCTCGGGGACAGAGTCACAGTTACGACGTGCATGACCCATTTAACGTCAACTCGAAAATACACTTGGAACGAGAAAAAAAAATCATCTTCGAGGATTTTTCATCAAATATGTTCGCGAGCGGATTTCGAATTTTTTAAGTAATTCAACACCAATGTGCGAACACAAAATTCGAGATTTGTGTCTGATTGGGTTTTTAATTCGTAGTCTTTTTTGGAGTCGCGACTTCGAAAAGAATACTCCTAAATTTCGTCACACTTATCAAAAATCACGCATTACGAAATAAATCGAATTTTGGAAAATTCTTTTCGAGACGGCACCGCCGAAGATCAAAAAATAATTTTGGACAATTCTTCTCGAGGCTTCAACGCCGAAAAAGTAAAAATAATTATTCTGGAAAATTCTTTTCCAGGATGCAGCGCCGAAAAATTAAAAAGAAAAGAATTTTGGAAACATTTTTTCCAGGCCGCAACGCCGGAAAAGAATCGTGGATAATTCTTTTCTATACGGCAACGCCGAAAAAGATAAAACATGTTTTTTGTAAAATTCGTTTCGGGTCTGCAGCGCCGAAAATGATCAAAAAAGAATTTTGGAAAATTCTTTCCGAGTCTCCAACGCCGAAAAAGATCAAAGAAGAATTTTGAAAAATTCTTTCCGAGTCTGCAACGCCGAAAAAGATAAAAAAGAATTTTAGAAATTCGTTTCCGAGTCTGCAACACCGAAAAAGATTAAAAAAGAATTTTCGAAAATTCTTTCCGAGTCTCCAACGCCGAAAAAGATCAAAGATGAATTTTGAAAAATTCTTTCCGAGTCTGCAACGCCTGAAAACATCGAAAAAGAATTTGTAAAGAAAATCGTTCTTTCGCCCCAATATTTTTTTGCAAGTAAAGTACGATATCGAAAAATCCGAATAAGTTCGTGGTGGTTCTGGAGGGTTCAAAGAAGCGTTGAAAAAAAAGTGCTACCCTTGGGTTGTTAGCTCGGCGTGGAAGGGTCCGTGTATGTACGTGCGTGCATGCGCTGGCTGGGGAAGATATATTGGCTCGAATTAGAAGCGTTTCTGGTCGAGCGATGTCCTATAACTCTCATGGAAGGACAAAGAGACAGAGAGAGAGAGGGAGAGAGAGAGAGAGAGAGAGAGAGAGAGAGAGAGAGAGAGAGAGAGAGAGAGAGAGAGAGAGAGAGAGAGAGAGAGAGAGACAGAGAGGGATAGCAGACAGAGGGATAGCAGTCTAGTAATTTTTCATTTTTCTGCATAAACCTCATCATTTTTTTCGCCTTTCGGCCCACGCGTTCCAAATGATTGGAGCATTGAAAAAAATTGTGAGAAAGTCAACTCATCTCAGCATAAAAAAAAGCGCAACGCAAGGTTCGAAAAGTGATTAGCTGGGAGAGAGTTTCCCTCGGGGCAATTCGAGGCAACGAGTAATAGAGTGAAATTGGTGGGGCGGTTTTATCGGGCGGGTAATTATAAGCGTACCGCCACGGGGTCAAAGAGTGTCCCGAGGCTCGAGATATATACCGAGGAGCCGACGAATCGATCGATATCTCGCGGTGGCTTAAAATTAATCACTTTCTTTTTTATCACGATGTCCACTCCAGGGCCGCGAAAGGAGGCGGCTTTGTTGAAGATTTTTACAATGGGAGATGTAGGTTCCCATGTATATATGCATAGTATATGTGCATGCATACATTACTCGTATTACATTGTTGAAAAAGTTTATTCGATTAAACAGAGATTTTTTAGTTGAATAATTTTTTTTCGGCGCCTCACGGCCTCTTACGATGCTATTAGCTTCGAATGTATTTTTTAAAATATGTTTCGAGCATTCCTGGTGTGGACAATTGAATGAATACGAGCTTGATCCAAATACATTGTGTATTTGGACGTATGCAATAAGGGTGTGTTAAAAAAATCGATTTTTTTGTATTTTTTCAAGTATACATATTTAAGAATATGTGAAAAAAAATTCAAGTTAAAATATCGGTAATTGACCATGTTACAGACGATTTAGTGAAAGTAGGTAGTGGAACGATTGACGTATACCAAAACTGTCAAACGCCTTGTCTCGACCTGGCCGTAATCCTAACTCTAACTATAATTGTCCGATTTTCAATTTTAACCCTACGTTGACACACTGGGTCATTTTGACCCAGACGAATGTGAAATAAAATGCTCATTTTACCAAAATTGAATGTTTCCAATAATTTTTTACAACAATTCAATTTTAGACTTTCCAAATTTCAATTATGCAGACATATCAAGGAATGTTTAAAGTGCACCCTTGACTTTTTCCAATAAAAACCGATCGAATGGTCGTTGATGGCAGGTGGATGAAGTACTATTCGGGTCAAATTGACCCAGTGTGTCAAAATCGTAGGCAAATATCTGAGTCGTAGAAATTAGAGGTTCTACAAATTGCCCGTGTAGAAATTTGAGCCGGGAAGAAGTACTGCCCCTGATCTGCCTTTCCTAGATAATATCACGCTCTGGTCGGGCCTTCCACCCTGGAATAGGTACGCAATGTAACGGGTCGAAGGCTAGGTCCCGATCCGCCGTTCTCTCTCTGGGGAACTGATCCGGAACGGGCCGGAGAACAAGTGGTAAATGACCAGGAAAGTTGTAGGGAATAGATCGGGAAATAACCAGGAACAAACGAGGAAATAAAAAATGATGTTTCAGCGTTTTTGGAATCCTTGAGGAGGTAAAATCGGGAGTGTATTCAATTTAGTATTTCAACAACACATCCCGAGTCGAAATTTTCAGCCTATTTTGACCCTCCAGATCCTCACAGTGGTAGGAGATAAAGGCAGTAAAATAGCTTCGTATTCAATATAAAATGAGCTCCTACTTAACGCCTAGAACGGGAACAAATTTCCCTTTTCACCACTTGCAGGCGCTAAGGAGGACGTCGATTGGCACACGTATACACGCACACGCATACACTCTATTACGCATATAGAGATACATATGCCTGAATACGCGCATGCGCAGACACACGTATATACCCGCACACATACATGCCTAAGCATACACCAACACACGTATACTAGTACCTATACGTATGCATGCGTGTCTGCTATAGGGATCCGCGTATACATGCATACGTGAGGGCAATTCCTATCAAAAATATTGTAACTGTTCGTCCAAGATCCATTTCTTCCATTTTGGAGAGTTGCTGGAGCTGCAGGGGCAAGTTTGAAGCGAATGCGAAAGGTTCGCTGGGTGGAGATAATGAAAAGGCCATTGGAAAAGTAGCCCTCTACGGCGAACGCGCGGTGCTTCCTAGTCCAACGCATGACGGTTACTGAAAACTATCAGACCCGCTGTTTCGAATGCGACCATCCCCACCCTCGTTTCGTCGAAACAGCCAAATACGCGATAGGTCCAAACGCAATCAAAAGAGGAGCTGCAACGACTTCAGCTAGGTTAGGTAGGAGTATAAGAGCCTATGCAGGAGGTAAGCAGCAAAGAATGAGCATGTGGCGGCCCATAGTAGGACTTCTAGCAGTAAACAGACTCAAGTGAGGCTGACATAGGATCAAAGGCCTTTAAAATAGGCTGAAAATTTCGACTCGGGATTGTTCGTTGGTTATCTATGAGTGTATACATACGCTTTCTCGCATTTCCTGATAGGCAAAGAGACAGAAAAAAGTACACAGACCCAGGTAGGAATTGACGATGAAAAAAGGGCTCGCCAAACTCTGAAACAAGGCTCACATTTTTTAATTCAGGCTGAGCACCAGCCTGATTTCAGGCCTAGCTGAACCTCTGAATGAGAACGCGGTTTCAGGCTCTTGCACACAGGCTTGACCAAAGGCTGGTAGAAAAGCCTGTACTGAGCCGGAAACGACGAAACAACAAGGCTCAAAACGAGCCTTAATGAAGCCTTCACGAGCATTTATGACCAGGCTTTTTCCAAACTCTTCCCGAGGCTATATGAGGCTTGTTTTTAGTTTTCTATATTCTACATTGGGGTAAATTTAATAAATCTGTAAAGAATTCATTTGATTTATTATATATATTTATTATTTGTAATATTATTTGTTACAAAATATATATAAAAAATATTTAAAAAAACAATACTTTATTTTATTGCGTACTTTTATTTTCGTATACACTTTTTTGTGTACCTCATAAATATCGATAAGAGAATATGTTTAAATGTTCTGAGCTGCCTCCTTCGCTTTCGTTTTTCGTGCCTTCGCACCCGACAAATTTATTGCTAAATTTTTTTTCATACAAGTACAGAAAAAATATTATTTTAAACTTATTTTATTTTATCACAACCTGAAACAAGCCTGCATCCAGCCTTGATTTTTCAGCCTCAAAATTCACCGGCTGAATAAAGCTTGAAATAACCCTGAGTTTACGCTAAGCAGCCAGTCTTGGTTCCAGGCTGCTCCAAACGATGCAATCAAACCTGGGCCAGGTCTGTCTCATTCAGGCTCGGTGAAACAAGGCTCGCACAAGCTTGTTTCCATCGTCAGCCTTTTAATTTCCTACCTGGGTATAAGTGTGTCAACGAAGGATTAAAAAACCAAAACTTCCGTAATTCCAGAAGCTATTGTTGTACGTAACTTTTTTTAAATTTTAGTA
The DNA here is from genome assembly GCA_944452715.1 of Ophion slaviceki. Taxonomy (NCBI): domain Eukaryota; kingdom Metazoa; phylum Arthropoda; class Insecta; order Hymenoptera; family Ichneumonidae; genus Ophion; species Ophion slaviceki. Next base: position 61,337,878 of record OX101784.1, read on the forward strand.
TTTTTTAAACCCAATATAAGTAAAAATTTCACCAAAATTTCACTCTTTTCAAACATCTGCCGTTGAGCAATTTTTCTTCTCGAAAAACCTCTACATACAACGAGAACTACATTTATATGGATTATAGAACGTTTTTATTTTTCAGACCAACCATCGTCAAGTTATCGATGCGGCCGTTAGACCACATTTTTTATACAGAGGCTCTATCAATAAAAATTCACACGAAATAAGTTTAATGTATGCTTAATAACGTAACGTTTTTTTCAAATCCCAAATAAATAATCTAGTAGGCAGTAAAAATCGGGAAAAACGACCTTTATCGGCCCGTCACCACGATGACGGGCCTTCAGTCCAATAATATTTATTGTTATTTCGAACGAATAAAAATTGTATTTGAATTTCTAGCATTTGAATTGGCACCCAGCGAATTTCCCGTGTTCCCTCGTATACAAAACATATTTATCCGTGTTTCTTAAGGGGTTAGGCTACTGTGAAAATGATGAACACTCATTCATCGCTTGAGGCAACTAAAATTGAAGAGAAAGGTCCATCATACGGTGCAGGAATTGAAGATTGAAGGTAAACTTATGATTTTTCAATCATCTTACTTATTCCATCAAATTTTTTGTTTTTTTTTCAATAACCCTGATTTTCGGGTCGTCACAGTAGCCTAACCCCTTAATAATAATAGTGAGAAAGATGTAACAACAACAATAATAATAATGGCACTAAAAATGGTAATCATGATGATGGGCGATAATAATGAAAATACGACTTTAATAGGTAATAATTAATATAATCGTTGATGTTTCTTAATAGCAATGATGACACAGATGAGACAATAATAATAATAATAAATAACACCGACAACAACCACATTAATAATAATGATGATGACAACACCGATATCAACAAGTAGCCTAACCCCATAACAATCCTCAATAGTGAAAAATGGTAAAAAATATTTGATGCCTCCACCACTTCGGAGGATACGAGAGAATGTTCTTCTCGCGTGAGTATTAACGGAGACTTTGTCCTTGGAGTGCCATATTTCAGGTGTTTACATTTTATTTTTTTTAAAGGGGGGATTGTCTTTTTTTTTCGCAAAATTTACCGCTTTTTGGGAATTTTTTTGTGAAGAAAGTATACAACGGAAAACTTGTGAAACTTGGCATATAGTTTTATTGATCTGTTTACTACATACAAAAAAATTTTTAAACAATTTCATAAAAAAATCCGCCTCCCACCCCCCTCGACGCGCGATGGTCCTTTTTTGATGGTGTGCACGATTACAGCCTTCACGTTCATCCTGCAACAAAAACCCAAAAAGCATTTTACTTTAGACACATATAGCTATCGTTTGATGAAGCAAAAAAGCAATACGTTTAATAGTTTTTTATTTATAACAAAAAATCGATCAATTTTTTTCGAAAAATCGATAGTTCAAGTTCAAAACGTCACTAAATCGTCAATTTTTTTTTCCCCTTCATCGAACGATAGCTATATGTGTCTAAAGTAAAATGCTTTTTGGTTTTTGTTGCAGGATGAACGTGAAGGCTGTAATCGTGCACACCATAAAAAAAGGACCATCGCGCGTCGAGGGGGGTGGGAGGCGGATTTTTGGATGAAATTGTTTAAATTTTTTTTTGTATGTAGTAAACAGATCAATAAAACTATATGCCAAGTTTCACAAGTTTTCCATTGTATACTTTCTTCACAAAAAAATTCCCAAAAAGCGGTAAATTTTGCGAAAAAAAAGACAATCCCCCCTTAAAGGAAACGAGTAAAGCTTTTTGAGTGCGGTTTTTTCTTGCTTTTATTCATGATATACAGAACGTTAAAAAAAATTTTTTTTGAAAAAAAAAAACCAAAGTGGCGGCCGTTGCAGCTCCGCGAAAACAGGTCCTCAAATCGCGGGAGGTAAACGGCTGACATCACTGCCCCCTCTTTGTTGATCTGAAACACAAATTCAAAGCATATTATCAATCTGTGACCCTTTGGTCATGGAATGACGGATGGGTTTTTCGTTTAGTACAAATTTCGGAAAATGGCGGCAATTTAAAAAAAATCGAATTTTCGCGTTTTTTTTCGCATAAAAAGATAAATAATAAATGCAAAAATGTATCTATCGAAAAAACGATCCGTTATTCCGTGAAGACATATTTTCTGAGTATGCTCTCCAAATTTCAGGTCGATATGTTAATTACAGCGGTCAGGAGAATGTCAGCCATTTTTAAAAACGTGTTTTCGAGAAAAACGCGTTTAAAGTTTTGTAATGTGTTTACACAAATGTGTTTATAATTACCGCTAATCGGCAATGCCTGGTCCATAGAGGCATCCCTCCTCTTCTTCTAGCTGCTCATGTTGAGCTCAAATTGATTTTTTGAAAATTTTAAGAACAAAGTTTCCCTTAACAAAATGTGTAGTTCCCACGTCTTTCGGAATACACATGGCTGACCACGAGCGACGATCCCCAAAATTCGCACTACGTCGATACGTCTCGCGGACTCGTTTCTATCCTCGCTCGGAGTACACATGGCTTGGGTGAGAAGCCTGGGGCCCTGCGCCACACTGCGGCGGCAGAGCGTACTACTACGTCCAGCATTCTATATGATTTGCTGGTAGATTCAAACAAAGAAATCTTCATTGACCCATTCAGTCTATACGACCAAATACTTTTTTGAGCAAATCATACCGAAGACGAAAATCATTAAAACGATATACATTTTTTATTACTCATCACTGTTACATAGATCTCAATATAAATAAATGAATATTTTGAAATAAATCCCGAGAATACTAGGATAAAAAAACCATTGTTTTTGCGTAAAACATGTTGATGTTAATTATCTTGTTAAATTAATTTGCAAAAAAAATGTTAATTCAAATGCGAGGGTCAACTAAAAGCATTTAATTAATTCCAATAAATATTTTTTATCAGTGTAACGCCACTTTATTGAGGTTATGACAAAAAAGAATTAAAAATCCTATAGGAGTTACGCACAAATTATTTTTATCCAAAAAATAATGATAAAAATTCTTCCGATCGCGTCCATCCGACCCAACTCGTTGAGCGTAACGATAAGACCGATAAGCGTTTCCGATCCTAGGCGATCTTATCGCGGTTGGGGCATCGCCGAAAATGGATACATTATTAAGGCACCTATGGCGGTTGATTATAATTTGATTGGCCGTTACGAGCGTCGCTCAAAATGAAAATATGCACATTGATGCTTGTGAACTATGTCAAAGTGTATGAAAAATTACTGCTTCCTTTTTCAATTAGATCGATATTGATTGCCTGCCCCCGATAATCCTAATTGTCAAATGACCTTGTCAATTTGAGGCTCGGTATGAAATGAGTAACGTTACGGGTATCAACCCTGGAATAGTAGCTCTATATCGTTAATCCCGGGGTGTTGCAGCGGTGCACCAATTTTTGTAGGTATTCCTGCTCCTCTCTCTCTCTCTCTCTCTCTCTCTCTCTCTCTTTCTCTCTCTCTTACCCTCGCCAACCTCAAAATGCCTCGCCACTCTGCACGTGGCACCTCCTGCTTTTAGAGCGGAAAACAGGAGAGAGAGAGAGAGAGAGAGAGAGAGAGAGAGAGAGAGAGAGAGAGAGAGAGAGAGAGAGAGAGAAAGAAAGTAAGAGAGAGAAATAATATTGTCATCAGCACTAAACCACGGTCCAAAAAAAATACATTGCCCGCTAAAATAAAAATAATTTTTTAAATTTGCGAATTCTTATGCAAAATAACTGAAAATAAATAAGCCGTCAATAAAAACACAAAATTAATAACTCGCACTGAAGTAGAAAAAATTAATAACTTGCACGAATAAAACAAAAATTGGCACAGAAAATAATACAAAATACAGAGCTTACTTTCGGATGAATAAATCATAAATAATTTGCGTATAAATTCATTTAAACAAAAAGAATCAAATAATTCGTGTACAAAATAAAGAAAAATAAATCGTTCACATGCGGAATAATGCGAAATAAATTATTGGCATATACAGAAGAAATCACTCGCATATGAATGTATACAAAACAAAATCATTCGCGCGTACATACACATGTACAAACACACAAAGTGAATGATAGTCATGCGAAATAAATACTTTACATACACTGAGAAAAAGAACCAATTGAATCAAAAAAATATTTTGGTTGATCCAAATAATTGTGCTGCTGCGGAGTGCCACCGATATATGAGATTGTTACAATACTATAAAATATTTGAATATGTGATTGATTTAAATAACATATTACTTTATTTGAAAAAGCTCTTCTGTTCTCTGAATATCTATATTGTCCTTCAAATAAAATTATATTCTATTGAAATCATTCTATATACAATCCGTAGATGTATAGGATGAAATAATTAAGCGGTTGCTACATTTTTTATTTCGTACAAAAATATAATCAATAGAATTAATGATTTCTTTACTACATTGAAACGAATATGCCATGGGACGTAGGTTTTGTCAATTTGTGTTAAATCTTAAATAAATAGTGAGCATTAGAATGATCATCCACGATAATAGTGGAGAGAATATCAGATATCCAATGGAATATCCATGGAGAGAATATCAGATTTTCAACTGATTAGAACAGATACTACAGTTTGATCTTAGCCACAGGCCAAGAAGCGATACTCTTTAGAGTTTCTCCAGCGTTTAAGGGGTTACCCCCACTTGCGATTTTGAAAAAATCGATTTTTTTTATTGCATTTTTTTGAAGTATAAGTATCCGGGCCCATACTTCTGTATGGGCCCGGAATAGATGACTCTATGTAAGTTTACAAACAAAAATATTTTCTTCGTGTAAACTGAAATTGAAACTTTAAACGCGTTTTTCTCAAAATGGCATTTCTGAAGTCGGTGACCAAGATTATTCGAACACTAATGAACCGATCTTCTTGAAATTTTGCAGGCTTATTTCATACATAAAAATGTAGCCTTTAATCGTTCGATTTTTTTTTTCGAAAAAAATGGCCGTTTTATAGCCAAAAAACGGCCGTTTTTTTCGTTAAAATCGAACCATTAACTCTGCCTGTCCGCCATTTTGTGAAAAATGAATATTTTTTAAAATCCTTCGATTAAAGACTAGTTTATACATATATTTGACTAAATCCATTCGCATTTTTTTTTTCATATGATCCACTTCGCCGCAATGTTGGTCACCGCAAACCGTGTATATAAAAACATTATTTAATTGACGGCCATTTGCCACTAAACAATGTAATATTTTTTAATAAAAAAATTACTGAAAGTTCTTCAAGATGTGTTCTTTAAGATGGTATATTGATCGATCAAAAAAGTTTTGTAGTTTTCTTTAAAAAAAATCATGACAAAGGCCTTTTTTTGCGCTACAAGTGGGGGTAACGCCTTAAGTAGATTTTCGGTTCGCGCTGCGCTTACGAGAAACGAGCGCGCGTGCGGCTTCTAGCGGTTACTCCGAGAACTACGAATTTCCTCACACCTATAATTTCGGTGGCGCTCGGCCATGATTCGGTTGAACTTTTTCAACCAAATCTGCAAGAAACAAGTTTTACTTTCGCATAATTTTTTAACCAATTCAGACATTTGCTTAATATTTTTCAATCAAAATAAAATATTAACATTTTAACGAATAATGTACTTAAAATCAATATCGAATATGGGGAAAACAATAAAATAACATATTTACTCAATAGAAATTTTATTTGAATCAAACGAGCGAAATTAAATTTTCCGTCTGTACTCGAATCAACAATATTCATGTTATGAATTGAAACGCTTTTTTCGTTCGTTGCAGAAATTGCATTCAAAACTATATAATTTGCTCGCGATAATTTTTTAGATAGTTTCAATAATATATTTTTCTCCGCTAACAATATATCTTTTGAATGAAAAAAAACTTTCAATTTTATCTGGTTCTTGAAGTCAATAGTGTTTTGTTTGGACTAATAAATCCGATTGTTTACATCAACAATTTTACAATCGATTCAACGAAATTTCATTCAATAACACCAATGATATTGGATCAAAGATTTTTTTCTCAGTGCACAAAAGAGTAAAAGATGAAACTATCGCATACGGAATAATGCAAAATGAATAAATTGCATACAAAATTATGTACAATGAAAAATGAGAAGTCATAAATGAAAACTCGTAACAAAAGTTGTGGAATTTTTATTTTATTGAAATAGAAATCGGCCTGAAAAGGATGGCCAAAATAATGCACAAGCTTAAAGTACGGATACAGTGAGCCGTGCTCGGTACATTGCGGTACATTGCGAAGAGAGAGAGGGAGAGGGAGAGAGAGAGAAAACGAAAATAAATTCGTACAAGGATCTGCGTACTGTGGGATAGAACGGTCAGCTGCTATTACAGCAGCCGCGCAGCCGATCGATGGCCCAGTGGCACTTCGTACAGGAATACCACCTTAGTACGGGCCACCCTCTCCGCCGCTCTCTCTCTCTTTCTCGCTGTCTTTGTTCCTCTCTCTTTCTAGCCCAACCCACATATACACATAGTCCTATCTCACTCTTGGCCTCGCGACTTGACACCTTCGCGTGTGTACTCTCTCTCTCTCTCTCTCTCTCTCTCTCTCTCTCTCTCTCTCTCTCTCTCTCTCTCTCTCTCTCTCTCTCTCTCTCTCTCTCTCTCTCTCTCTCTCTCTCTCTCTCTCTCTCTCTCTCTCTCTCTCTCTCTCTCTCTCTCTCCCTCTCTCCCTCTCTCTTGCTGGTTTCGAGTATAAGTGCATCTGCGCCAAAACCGTTCAGAGATTAGCCACTCAAGGTAGTTTCATTTCGGAGCAGTGGGGTTGGAGGGATCTCGAGGTAAATGGTGCGTAAGAAAGATAGTGAACGAGCGGGGGGGGGGGGGGGGGGGCTTAGCGCGACCCGCATCCGTGCACGAGTCTCCAGTTTCGAAAATTCCACCCTAGAATATTTTGAAGCTCCCCGTTCGCTCGTCGATTTATGACAATCCGATATCGGATCAGCTTGAAAAATGACGTTCCTCGGTGCTCGACTTTCCGTTTTTTTTTTTCATTCGTCTGAATAGCTTTTTGACCTACTGCCGTTGCTGAGACCCGGAAGTGAAAAATGGCCTTTTCGGAGGCACATGAGACAATGAAAGGAGAAAGTGAAGAAAAAGAATTTACCGGCGATGTAAGAGGGACGTAATGAGGATAACGAAATTAATCAGCCTGCAAATTGCGATCGCCAGTTTCATTTTAATCGAGATTCAATCCTGGCCCATGATCTTTTTTTATCTTAATCAAGACTCAATCGTTGTGTTTGAACATTAATTCAATGGTAATCAGACCATAATCACTAGTCATAGGGACTAGATTTATTTTCATCGAGTTTTTATCATTGTTTGGCCGCTAATTAAACCTTAGCCAAGATTTCATTATTATTCAATAACTCGTTCAATTTTAATCCAGATTTAATCATTATACAGTCATTAGTTCGAGTGTAAGCAATTTTCCATAACTATTTAACGGTTTGTTTAATTTTAACCGAGTTTTGATAATTATTTACTAATTTGTTTAACTTTAACCAAGATTTAAGCATTATTTAATCATTAGTTTCATTTTCATTCTTGTTTCGGTAGGGATTCAGTCGTTGGATTAACTTTCACCAGTTTAATCATTAATCGGACACTTGTTCAATTTTAACCAAGTTTTAATCATCATTTACTCATTCGTTAAACTTTAATCAAGATATAAGGATTGTTTAATAATGAATTTTCTTTTTATCCATTTTTAATCGGGATTTAGTGGTTAGATTAATTTTAACCAAGGTTTAATCATTATTCAACCGCTTATTCAGTTTAAACCAAATTTCAATCAGTATTTAATCACTAGTTTGACTTTGACCAAGATTTAAGTATGATTTTATTTTGATCCAGTTTGTATCTGGATTTAGTGATTAGATTAACTTTAACTGAGGTTATTCATTTTTGAACGGCTTGATCAATTTTAACCAAGTTTTAATAATTATTTAGTCACTAGTTTAACTTTGACCAAGATTTAAACATGATTTAATCATTAGTTTTATTTTTATCGAGTTTTAATCGAGATTTACTCGTTAGATTAACTTTAACCAAGGTTTAATCGTCAATCGACCGCTTCTTCCATTTTCACCAAGTTTTAATAATTATTTAGTGATTACCTTAACTCTAACTAATATTTAAGCATTATTTAATCATTAGTTTCATTTCAATCCAGTTTCCATCTGGATTTAGTAACTAGTTTAATGTTAACCAAGGCTTAATCATAACCACTAGTTTGACTTAAATAAAGTTTTAATCATTATTGAGCGACGATTTTAACCTTAACCAAGATTTGAGAATTATTCCGTCACTAGTTCAATTTTAATGTGAATTCAATAATTGACTCGTCACTAATTTAACTTTAACCAAGTTTCGATCGTTTTTAGTCACAGCACCGGATTTAAATCATTAGTTCTATTCTCATCAAGTCGCAATCTTAATTTAATTACTCGTTCACATTCACAAAAGTAAGGATCATTATGGAGTCATTAGTTTTATTTCAAGCGAATTCTAATCGCTATTTAATCCGTGCTTCTAATTCAAATAAATTACAATAATTATTTAATCACTCGTTTAATTTCAATGAAGCATGGACGTGTAACTAGTTTCGTGTAACTAGTTTCATATCAATCAAGGTTTAATAATTATTCAATTATGAGTTTCAGTCGAGATTCAATTATACATTATTCGATACAATTCGATCAATTGTGTGTAAAATCCTCCACCCCGTCACCCAGACACTCATCGCAAAAAAATAGAAAATCGACCTGTTTATAGGATTACGCTGACCCGTTAAAGATTTGAAATATCCTAAATAAAAAATGTAAAAATTGCTGGACTAGAGAGAATCGATTTCCGAAAATTCCAAGAAAATTGTTTAAAAAATAGAAACTGGTCAAGTTGTCCCGCGAACCGTGCGGAAAGATTGAATCGCCCCGCGCACGCGGACATAATAACCCCCCTAACTACGTCTCTAATTGGGATGTTGAAATTATGTTTTTTTTAACAGACACCTAAGATTGCCGGGAATGACAACGAGTGATTAGAAAAATCATTTTTTCGAAAAATACTACAGGTACGCAATTCTTTAAACCCGCTAAAGCGTCCATTACATTACCCCAGCGCATTACATTATCCCAGTCCATTACATTACGCCAATTAATTGCATTACCCCAGCGCATTACATTACCCCAGTCTTTTACATTACCCCAGTGCAAATTTCACGTCAATCGGATAATTGCTCTTTCAGTTACAATGTCAGCAAATTTGAAAAATCTCATTTCGGAAAAACGCGTTTAAAGATTTAACTATCGATTTTTGCAAGATAAAATGATAGATATACTGCCTTAAAATTTTTACAGGATATTCTAGAAAGTATAAACTGTCGAAAGGGGCAAAAAAATCGATTTTTTAAGTGTCACACAGCCCCTTAAAATACCCCCAGTTCCTTACAACCCAAACAAACCTCAGTTCAGTCCGTTACCCCAGTTCTCGGAATGAACAAGAACAAATCCAAAACGATAATTTCTCCCGACCGTTCCAAATTCACCGAAGGAACAAAAGAAAAACATGTGTCGCATCAAACGGCCGTTTGCAAAGCGATTTGTCAACGTCGACTTTCGTTGATTCGTACGAGCCAGTGAGGACATTCGAACGAAATCGTTCTCTGTCTCGCTCGCTCGTTTCAACCCCCGATACAGAGATAACGCGCGCTACCCTCGCCGTCGAACGGCAGCGCCGCCGACCGCGCACGTCGCCCGTCCACCCCCGGACTCGAGCCTATCATTGTCTCGCAGTCCCTCTCGGGCAGGCGCGCGTCGCTCCGTCCCGCTCGCTCTATGGTCAGTGCGCGGCGGCAACGGCTGCGGCGATGCAGCAGCAGCCGCAGCGCTAGCGTCGCAGGCGAGAGCCCAGTAGTCGACGAGCAGCAGTGGCAGTCTCTCGACACGCGCGACGCACGAGTCGGCCTGCGGACACTCAATAGCCAACCCGCGACCCTTTCTCTTTCTCTACTTCTCTCTGTCCCGACAATCACGAAACCCCTCACACGACCTCCTCATCTCGTTACTCTTCCACACGATAAGCCTGTCTCGAACAAAAACGTTTCCCTAAGACCCTCCCCACGATCCTCTTCTACACGTGTGCACTCTAAGGCGAAAAACAATCGCGCGAACATTCCACGTCTCTTCTCTCTCGCCAATGAAAAATCACGTTCAAATACGCGTTTAAACCGTGAAGAAAAGAAATCGAGTTCGAAGTAGGAGAGCCTCGCGTGTCTTCGTTGTTTGGCAACACGAGGCTTCCGGCTTCGCGCGCCGACTGCACGTTCGCGGCACTTTCGCAGGTGTGTCGTGAATGTCGCCGAATATTGCCCTAACCGAGATACCAGTTTTTTTTCTTTTCGCTCAACGATAAAACGATGAAAATTTGAGAAAAACCGATAACGTTTCTTTGGGAAGGAGTGATCGCGTGGTGTACGCACGTCGAGCCAGAGGCTCCACAATGACTCGGAGGATCGGAACGAGACGCGTTCACCGAACATGGACACACTGAGAAGGTTCGTTACCCCCTTTCATTTTGTTTTCTCTGCACTTGCGACTTTTGTCTCTTCTTCACTTGACACGTGAACGTTTCGAACCGGAAGTCGATTGCAAGCGAAAACATCGAAGACAAAGAGCGGCGTTCTTTGATCGTTTCGGGGCGAGCAAAATCGCACGAACGGCACCATTTCCGGTTGCTCCCGAGTGACAATTGTCTCTCGCGGACGTGTGCTGTGGATCGATCGCGCGTGGGGAAAATAATCGATGCTCGACGCTCCAATTCGTATAAAAATTATCTCGCACGTTTCGCGAGTGTGCGGAGATTCGAACGTTTCATTGACGCTTGCAGGAACGAGAATATACATTTCTCTCGCTCTCTCTAATATCGATTTATCTCCCTCATCCGCATCTCCTTTTTCGCCGCTTCCTCTTTACCAGTCGCACGCGAATTCCGATGCAAGTCGGCGCGCAGCGATCGAGTACCCGCAAGTATACGCGAGAAGCTCGACCCCCCACTCCGCTGCTTCCCCCACCCCGCGGTCGAGAACATCTCGCCGTGATTTATTTCTCGCCTAATCGCACGATCTCGCATCTTATGCACATTGTAGACAAAGGGATGACGTTTATTTTTCATTTTTATTCCTCTGATTTATCGCCAAGCTCTTACCGATGTGCATCGGTTGAAATATGCCGTGACTTACGGGCTAGGGAATTGTGGAACGAGCGAGCCGGGGGTTCGAGGGCGCTTATCGCGTGGCGGCCGCGAGGGAGACGGAGAGGGATAGAAAGAAACCGCAAAATGTACAAGTTTTTGAAATAATAATTATAATAATGGCGATAAGGATGCTCATAGGTACCTTCTAGATGCTGAGACTTGTATAAAGGGTACATAATAATATTAATAATAATAAAATAAGGAATAAAATAAGGATGCTTATAGGTACCGTCTAGATGCCCAAACTACCACAAAGTGTTTATACCAATGATAATAACAATAACTATTATATTCAACATTTCAAGTGAATCGGTTGAAAACTGTCTGAGTTATTTTTCCGGCCAACTTAAAAAATGCAGTTTTAAGATAAACGCTGCACAGCCGCCATTTTGAAATTAATCGCTTCAAAAAAATTTTTGTATACAGTCACTGATATGTATGATAAACCTTTTTTGTGGTCTCGATTTATTTTGTAGTTTTTCTGAAAAAAATCCCCAAAAAGCCTATTTTTTCGGCCTCTAGAGTGACTCAGGCCTTGAGCATTATGAATAATAAATTAATACTTCATCCCTACTATTATTAAGCATTGTGAATAATAATGCTTATTAATAGGATTTAAATTCGCTTCGTTGGAACGCAACGAGGTTTTTTGTTATTTTCTCATTTTCATTATCATTCAAAATCATATTTTGCGAATTCGTTGTGGATCGCTAAATAAAAATCGTAAAAAATGTTTGCGTGAATTTTGGAGCTCAAATCCGTCGATTGAAATGCGGAAAATTAAAAAAAAATCTTTTCGTTGCATTCGAACGATGCGAACTGCAACGTCATGCTTATTATTATTATCATTATATTATATACTTATTATTATTACTAATAATAACACTTAAGGAAGTATTGCTATCAATTGATGTTAATTAAGTACCATGATTAATCAATATTAATGAAGTATCATTATTAATTAATATCAATGAAAATCAAGATTAACCTATCGGGGTCGGTGAATGTTTTCCATTGGAAAATGAGAAACTGCGTTGCTCGGAGCAAGTTTGTATTAGTATAATAATAATAATAATTAGTATTATTAATAATGATATAGTTATATTAATGAATCATTAGTAATTATTAATAATTATATAGTATTATTAATAATTATTATATAAAAATAATTAGTATAATAATAATAATAATCGTAACAAAATTAATTAAGGGGTTAGGCTACTGTGAAAATGTAAAAAACTCGTTCGTCGCTTAAGGCAAATCAAGTTGAAGAGGAAGGTCTAACATATGGTGCAGTAATCGCAGATTGAAGGTAAACTTATGATTACAAAGATAAAACTGCTAATTGAACTTTAAACGCGTTTTTCTCGAAACTATGTTTTTCAAAACGGTGTACACGATTTCTCGACATCTAATGAACGGATTGACTTGAAATTTGGTACACTCATGTAGTGTAATAGTAGTTTAGTCTTGACCGACGGTTTTTTCTTCACGATTTTTTTTTCATTAGTTATTAACAATAATGATTTTATTTTCCCTCGAAAAATCGAAAAAAAACGCAATTTTTTTTTCTTATGATTGAAATACAACGACAACAAAAAAGCTCGGTCAAGTCTTAGTCATAATTATCTATTTTAAGAAAAAAAAATCTTTTTTCTTTTCAGATCAACCCGGTGGCCAAAATCACGTACACCGTTGAGCCCCTCACGTTCCTTCACGAGATTGTTTATAACTACTTTAATTATTAATGTTTGTTTCCGAAATTTGGTATACAACTTTGTCAATGTACATACAAATAAATGTTCAAACTATTTTTCAATCATCTTACTAATTCCTTCAAAATTGTTTTTTTAAAGGGGCTATACCAGTGTGAAACTTTCGAAAAATAGTTTTTTTTTTGTTGCCTTTTTCGACAGTTTATAGTTTCAAGAATATCATTATTATTTATATCATTTATATCAATATGATTTTGTCTTGCAAAAATCGATAGTTAAATCTTTAAACGCGATTACTGGAAATTAGATTTTTTAATTACCCTTATTTTTGGACCGTCACAGTAGCCTAACCTTTAAAGTAAATGAAAAACGATCCTACAACGCAATAAAATCGTGTTTTCGAAATAAATGCATGTACAGTAATAATATACTACTGAGATAGGCACACTGCTGTAGTGAAAATGCAGAAACGAAAAATATTCGTTCGAACCAAGTTTCTTTTCGCTTCCTCGGCCATTTCCGGTGCTTACTGCATATCTACGCACGTACACATTCGTACAAATGTACAAACTGACACGCTATATACAGGGTGTCCTGTTATGAATGGACAATCCTGCAACTGTCGATAGGCCAGATCATGTCCTACTGGGGCCGGGATGAAATTCCGAACTTTGAATGATCAGAACGCTCAAAACTCCGAAAGATCACTATACCGAAAGATCAGAACTCCGAAAGAATTTTACACGAAAGACCAAAACTGCGTAAATCTGAACATCGTCGAAATAATTCGGCTATGGAAGTTTTCAAAGTTTCAAAATTTTCAATAAATCGACTGATTATTTCAAGAATTTATTTTTATTAAGGGGTAAGGCCACTGTAGAAATTTCAAAAAATCGATTTTTTTTCTTTTCTTAAAAAATGCCTCAATATCTTAAAAATGACATACTCAAAGGATTAAGGTGGGAAAAATATCTAAATACTTCTATTTTGAATTTTGGCGCAGCCCCGCTCAGTCCGATGACATCCGTACCGAAAACTAAACGCGTTTTAAGGCGTTACCCCCACTTGTAGCGCAAAAAAAGGCCTTTTTCATGAATTTTTTTAAAGATAACTACAAAACTTTTTTAATCGATCAATATACCATCTTAAAGAACACATCTTGAAGAACTTTCAGTAATTTTTTTATTGAAAAATATTACATTGTTTAGTGGCAAATGGCCGTCAATGAAATAATGTTTTTATATACACGGTTTGCGGTGACCAACATTGCGGCGAAGTGGATCATCTGAAAAAAAATGCGGATGGATTTAGTCAAATATAAGTATAAACTAGTCTTTAATCGAAGGATTTTAAAAAATATTCATTTTTCACAAATTGGCGGACAGTCAAAGTTAATGGTTCGATTTTAACGAAAAAAAACGGCCGTTTTTTGGCTATAAAACGGCCATTTTTATTCAAAAAAAAAATCGAACGATTAAAGACTACATTTTTATGTATTAAATAAGCCTGCAAAATTTCAAGAAGATCGGTTCATTAGTGTTCGAGTAATCTTGGTCACCGACTTCAAAAATGCCATTTTGAGAAAAACGCGTTTAAAGTTTCAATTTCAGTTTACACGAAGAAAATATTTTTTTTTTGTAAACTTACATAGAGTCATCTATTCCGGGCATCAAAAAAAACTGCACTTCAAATTGCACTTCAAAAAAATGCAATAAAAAAAAACGATTTTTTCAAAATCGCAAGTGGGGGTAACCCTTTAACTCGAACAAATCTTGACCGATTGACTTGAAATTTTAACTGTATATTCACGATTATATTCTGCATGGAAGTACGTAGTATTTTCTCGATATATTGCATAGTTTTTTTTTAATGAACAATTAACGAAGTTTTTGTGAGAATTTTGAACTTTTACTTAAAAAACGCGCTGTTTTTGCAAAAATCGATGTATCAAAAAAATCCTACGTACTTCTGTGGCTATTCACATGTAAAATCGAAAAAAAAATTTCATTCACTGTAAATTAAAAATTGCTGGTGTCGTTGGTCCGGCCGCGGGCCTATGAAAAAAGGCTTCGTCGAATAAAAACTGTGCAGCCGCCATTTTGTTTTGTATTACTTTGAAAAAAATAGTTTATACAGTTTATGATATGTCCAATAAAAGACCTTTTTCAGCATTTTAATTTGTATTCCATTGTCCCGCTAAAAAAAATCCCAAAATATACTTTTTTTCTCCGCTACAGTGGCCTTACCCCTTAAGAAGCAATTTTACGTCAATTTTGAAATTTGTCTAGATAATGTTATACGTTCTACATAATTTACAGTCGACTGTGTAGACTTTCGCTGGTATGATCTTGACGAACCTTGCAATGGCGGAACATTAAAATTAGGAATTTTAAACCGTCGGCGCATTCAAGGTCAGGAATTTCAACCTGGGCCCCATGTCAAGATTATGCCAGCGAAAACTCTACACAGTTGACTGTAAATTATGTAGAACGTATAACATTGTCTAGACAAATGTCAAAATTGACGAAAAATCAATTCCTAATAAAAAAAAATCTTGAAATAATTCGTCGATTTATTGAAAATTTTGAAACTTTTAAAACCTCCATAGCCGAATTATTTTAACGGTGTTAAGATTTTCGGAGTTTTGGTTTTTCGTGTAAAATTCCCCCATTTTGAATTTCGGAATATTAAAATTCGGAAATTTAAACCGTCGGAGCATTCAAAGTTCGGAATTTCAACCCTACCCCGTTCTACTATATGCAGGAATTTCAGTTTAGTAAAAGTCCCATGGTTTTCGAGATTTTGGGCTTTATGTGATTTTTTGGAAAAAAAAAAAAAAAAAAAAAAAAAAAAAATCACGGGCTTTTGGTTTTTTGCAAGCAATGAAAATGAAAATTCTGCCCAACATCTCTTTTCATAAAGTTTCCTTAACATTTAAGGTTAAAAGGAAGACTTTTTTAGATACAACAAATAAGCAAAAGTATTTTTTTTTAATGGTCAACAAATTACTATTCCTAGAAATGGCATACGAAAAACCAAAAGTAGATCATTTTTATCTCGAAAACCGTGGGACTTTTACTAAACTCAAATCGCATGATGTTGAAGTTTGCATCGTTGGAATGCAATGAAAATCAATCTTTCTGAATTCTTCCAATTCGCTTCGGCATATTTTGCCCACAAAAATCACTCAACCATTTTTCGAGATACTCATTTAGCAATCTACAATATGAAACCACAATAAAAGTTTTTCTTTAATAATGAAAATAGGGAAAATGAAATATAAAATGCTTTCGTTGCGTTCCAACGATGGAAACTTCAACACCATGAAATTACAGGATATATAAGGATATGATCTGTCCCATCGACATTTGTAGGATTATCCATTCATAACAGGGCACCCTGTATCGTGTGTGTGTGCGTGTGCGTGCGTGCGTGTGTGTGTGTATGCCTCTCTCTCTCTCTCTCTCTCTCTCTCTCTCTCTCTCTCTCTCTGTGTGTGTGTGTGTGTGTGTGTGTGTGTGTTTGTAGTGCAAGCATGAAGGAAAAGCCTCGAAACGAGTACCACACGATAGTGGCTTATCCACTGCTAGGGCAATGGCGAGGCTTCGTGCTTTCTCTTGCTTTGTCCTCTCTCTCTCCTCCCTCTCTTTCTCTTGCTCTGTCCTCCCTCTCTCTCCCTTCTCTCTCCCTCTCTCTCTGTTACGCGCTCTTCTACTCTATCTCCTTCTTTCTCTCATTTCATCGCGATGAAGAAGAGTGGGGCAGGTTGGGGGGAGAAAAGCTCCCTCGACGGTCTGCGGCAGCAGCGGCATCGCCAGCAACGCGCGGCTAGATCAATAACCGTGCCACGAAGAATTCCACGACGCGCGACCGCGCGCTCTATCGCCCCCTTCGTCTTTTCGTCCCTCCCCATCTTGTCCACCCCATCCCCTTCCTGGGGGAAAAGTAAAAAAAGTATATGCACACACATACACACACGCGCATATATATATATATATATATATATATATATATAGAAAAAGGTAAAGAAACGGCCACACGGCGCGCCCGCATTTCAAGGGGAAATCGCCGATGAATGACGACACTGCGCGCTTACGTCTGTGTATTACGAGAGGGCCGAGCGGCAAGGACGGGGGAGGGTAGGTCGGGTGGAAGAAAAAATGTAAGATATGAAAAATCGTGAGTTACACTCCCTTGTCGCGTCAAGATTTAAAAATAGATACGCCACCGGTGGGGAGAGAATATTCGAATCGTTGCGATAATGCGCATTTTTTTTTAGGGTAGCAAAGAAAAAATGTTTCCATATTAAAGTAATAATAACAATAAGCATACAGTTATAATAACGACGATTATAACCATTACATAGTCATGATAATGATGACGATAAATAATGGATCATTAAAAAATAAATTATGCAGTAAATGATAAAAGTAACGTGATATCAATCATTTGTGTAGCTTATAATGATAGTAATCGTAATAATAAAAGGATTATTCAATAAATTGTTTATTATTAAATAATTATTTACAAAAAGAATAAGGATAACGATGGTGATAAGTGTTGACAACGATACAAATATTAGATGATGGTAATAATAATGATGAAGCTGACGATGATGACAATAATGAGGATGATGATGATTACGATGGTGATAATGATAATGACAATGATTATGATTATGATTATGACGATTAATGATAACAATATCGATGATAATAATGATGACGATGATGATGACGATGATGATGATGATGTTGATGACGATGATGATGATGACGATGATGATGACGATGATGATGATGATGACGATGACAATGATGATGACGATGATGGTGACGATGATCATGACGATGACGATGACGATGATCATGACGATGACGATGACGATGACGATGACGATGATGATGATGATGACGATGACAATGACGATGACGATGATGATGACGATGATGATGACGATGACGATGACGATGACAATGACGATGACGATGACGATGACGATGACGATGACGATGACGATGACGATGACGACGATGATGATGATGATGATGATGACGATGCCGATTATGATAATGATAATAATGATAATAATGATAATGATTATAATGATGATGATGATTATAATGATGATGATGACGACAAAAGAAATGATAATAGTAACGATGATGACAATTATGTTAATGATTATGAGGATGATAATAATGACAACACCAACAACAATAATAATAATAAAATTCTGGGGAAAAAAACAAATGCACATACACTACATTTTCATAATATTAGTAAGATCATGTTTGTCACACGTTACGCATTATGTTGAAGTTTGCATCGTCGGAATGCAATGAAAGATAACTTTAATTGAATTCCTCACTTTTTTTTCGCTGACTTAGGGTACGAAAGTTACTTAAACGACTTTTCCTATCTTTAGTAGAAACCCACGATCTTAATCAATGAAAGAAATTTCGACTATAATGAAATGAAGAAATTTTTAAAAAATTATAAAGAACTACCGTTGCATTGTAACGATGCAAACACTAATACCATTATGTTACATCGGTTCTTGTGCCTTTTTAAAGATCCGAAGGAATATCAACAAATGAAAAGGCAAAAGAATGCTTTACCGAGCTCTCAAATTTAACCACAATCTCATTTCACATTTCTCATTTCACATTCGACATTAATACCCCAATTTTTTCCCCCCTCAAGCAAGCGATACGCAGGGAGATTTTTTCGCTTTTTTATCTACGCTGAAATACATCGGTCCAGGTCCGTTTAAGGAGGAAGATACCTTGAGGCGAGGAAAAAATTGCTGATTTTCATGACGTTTTAAAGTGGAAAGATGACTTCATCATTTTTTAGACGTAGGGCATGTTTTATTACTATGTTTGGCTGTTACATGGTATTTGATTTATTTATTAATCTTTAAAAATGGCGGACGTATGGTACGTCTTCCATTTTTTCTTCTTCGGTCTTCTAAACTGTGTTTTTAAAATTAGCGTCACGTGTAGCTGAAAGACTAATCAACCGACTCTAATGAAATTTGGTATGAATCTTTCTAACCTTATGGTCTAAAACATGACCCTAAATGTTTTTGAAAATTAAAGAAAAATACTTTCTTATTGCAAAATGTAAGCACTTTTTCAGAAAATTCAATATTTTTATTTCAAAGCGTACCACTTCATCGATTTTCAACATTTCCCACTTTTTCTTGGTTCATATTCTGCGTATGATCGTTAATGAGAGAAAATTCATGGTTGGTTTTTTTCGGATTAACGACGGAAACCAGTTTAGATTACCCAAAAAATTCATTTTTTTAAATTCCTTAAATTGTAAGTGAAACTATTCAAGAATATGTTCCTAAAGTATTACAAATAATTCATTGCTGCCTTGAATTTTTTGTTTTCGGTAATTTTGTTAAACGCGTTTTTCTCGAAACGACTTTTTTCAGTTTGTGTATACTCTGGATCAAAAAGTTTTTCACCTATAATTTTATAAAGTGACTGTTTCTTTGTATAATTACGCTCTATACGAACCTAAATGGGGTAATACCATTGTTTAAAGTATATTTTTTACAGCAAATAAGGTTATAAAAAATGGCAAATTTATAACCTTTTGTTTAAACACCTCTAAAAATGCAGTTTTTAATTTTTTGCTCAGATTTAGGTTCATATAGAAGAAAAACATATTCTGAAAGTAATCTTCAAACCGTATTTATTTCCGACGAAAACTGTGGCCTCCAGAGTGTACACAAACAGCAAATGGCGACTCAGCTTCATCATCATCTTCATCAGCGATCAGCTTCATCATTATTATTATCATTATTATTATCATTCATCATTATCATTATCATTATCACCATCGTAATCATCATCATCATCATCATTATCATTATCACCATTGTAATTATCATCATCATCATTATCATTATCACCATTGTAATTATCATCATCATCATTATCATTATCACCATCGTAATCATCATCATCATCATTATCATTATCACCATTGTAATTATCATCATCGTAATCATCATTATTATTATCATTCATTGTCATCATCATCATCATTATTGTCATCATCATCAGCTTCATCATTATTATTACCATTATCATCATCTGATATTTTTATCGTTATCATCATTATCCTTATTCTATTAAAAATAATTGATTCTTCAATAATAAAAAAATTTATTGACCAATCCTTTTATCATCATTATCGGTCTGATGGCGACCTTCGATGGGCGGCAGGTTATGTTCCATATTTTCAGAGGAAATGAAAATAAATTCAATCAGTTCATTACTTGTGAAAAAAATCATGAAAATCACAAAAAAAAGTACTCCTAAACTGGTTTCCCGCCTTAATCCCGCCGATGCTACGTGTCACGCCGTCTGACAACATCCGCCGCAACCCGTTCAGAAGACCGCGCCATACCGCCGCCATTTTTAAAGATTAATACTTTTAAAAAATACCATGTGACAGCCAAAAGTATTAAGGCCTTAGGCCACAGTAACGGGTATAAAATCATGTGCGAATTTAACAAATTTTTCGTATGAACAAGTGATTCACTCATAAAATTAATTACACATCTATTTAGTATGAATATCAAGCTGTTAGAAAATATATATATATTTTTTTTCGATGTGCAAAATGACCGACTACTCGAAACTTCTCGAAACAGCTTTTTTCCAATTGGCGTTACAAATAACTTCGACAATTTTCACTCGATTTACTTAAAATTTAAAAGTTATGTTCCTAATTGCATTTCGCAGAGGAGTACGTACGGAATTTCTGATTAATCGAAAAATTTTCATTTTATGAGCAGTTTATGAGTAATTATAACGAAATTTTTCACTGAAAATTCATTTCTTAAGTTCAAATACCTACAACTTTGGAATGAAACAATATTTTTTAAATTCCTCACGTACTTCTCTGGGTATTCTAATGTAGATTGACGAGAATTTTTGGTTTTTATTCTAGGTCAAAATTTGTGGATGCTAATTTTCACGCCGCGAAGCGCTTAAAATAAGATGACAAAAGAAAGTATTAGTAGCCGGCCATTTTGGACATCGAAAAAAAAAATATATATATATTTTTGAAGACTTTGATATTCATACTAAATAGGTGTGTAATTAATTTTATGAGTGAATCACTTTTCCATAAGAAAAAAAATTGTTAAATTCGCCCATGATTTTATACCCGTTACTGTGGCTCAAGGCCTTAAGGGGTTACCCCCACTTGCGATTTTGAAAAAATCGATTTTTTTTATTGCATTTTTTTGAAGTGCAATTTGAAGTGCAGTTTTTTTTTTTTGATGCCCGGAATAGATGACTCTATGTAAGTTTACAAAAAAAATATTTTCTTCGTGTAAACTGAAATTGAAACTTTAAACGCGTTTTTCTAAAAATGGCATTTCTGAAGTCGGTGACCAAGATTACTCGAACACTAATGAACCGATCTTCTTGAAATTTTGCAGGCTTATTTAATACATAAAAATGTAGTCTTTAATCGTTCGATTTTTTTATCGAAAAAAATGGCCGTTTTATAGCCAAAAAACGGCCGTTTTTTTTTCGTTAAAATCGAACCATTAACTTTGACTGTCCGCCATTTTGTGAAAAATGAATATTTTTTAAAATCCTTCGATTAAAGACTAGTTTATACTTATATTTGACTAAATCCATCCGTATTTTTTTTTTCAGATGTTCCACTTCGCCGCAATGTTGGTCACCGCAAACCGTGTATATAAAAACATTATTTCATTGACGGCCATCTGCCACTAAACAATGTAATATTTTTCAATAAAAAAATTACTGAAAGTTCTTCGAGATGTGTTCTTTAAGATGGTATATTGATCGATTAAAAAAGTTTTGTAGTTTTCTTTAAGAAAAATCATGAAAAAGGCCTTTTTTGCGCTACAAGTGGGGGTAACGCCTTAATAAAACATACTCCGAGTTTCGAAAATGGTTGAAGAAATCTTTCCTTTAAAAAAAATCATGAAAATCAGAGAGAAAAAATCCTCGCCTAAAGGTATCTCCCCCCTTAATTTCGTGTTTCTCGTGTGTAAGGGCATAGATCGCGTGGCACAAAAGTTGACGATAAACTTGAAAATCGGAAGTTGGGCGGAAGTCGCGATACGCGCGTGCCGCTCCCCGCTCTTGGCACGGTGGTGCATGAATGTAACTCGTCGGGCTAGTTTTAATGGCTCTCTAATGGGGGCTGTGTATTTTAACGGCCCGGCTATGCGTCTACGTATGTATACGTATAATTAACGGCGAGTACAAGGTGGGTATTATACCGGCGAGGGCATTGCCGAGGGTGTCTGCTCGCGGGGATAAAACTGTGGAATGAAAATTCGGGCCACGTTGAACAATTATGCAGGTACTTCGGGGTACGCCCACGCACGATTATCGGGCAATGGAAAAAGGTCCCTTTTTCGCTATAACTTTGCAGAGAATACTTCGATATTTTGGTAGTTTGATCAAATTGAGACGAATTATACGAAGCCCGGAAAAAAATGGTCTTGAAGTTGAGCCCGAGTAGAAATATTGTCAGGCTGGCTTCATATTTGATTTTTAATCAAATATTACCGGGTTTGATTTAATCAAAATGATCCGGGTCGGATCACGTTGTAGTACGGAGGCCTTACTTAGCGCCTTTTACACGCCTAACCTCTTATCAAACCCCGGACGAACTATATATATATTAGTGTGTCGTCAAAACGTCGAGACATATTCACTCTATGCGTACAATTTTTATTATTCCTAATATTTGATTTATTCCTAATAAATCTGTGATTCGGTTTCCTCTGTTAAAAAAAAAAACAATTTAGTTGAATCAACTAAATATATCGGTAATTATTTACATTAGTGACTTTCCGAAAAATGAGCGTACATTTTTTTTGTTGCCATTTTCTTGTTAATTGTGTTATAAATAATGATATTCAGACGGGGGAAGCTGAAATCCACCCTCTTATACACAGCTATGGGGTTTTGAAGTTCGCGGAAACACGTGATAAAATAGGAACAGCGAGTTTTGCACATTTCGCACAGTCCATTTTCATACATTTCGAATGTATTCGTACATTTCGTACATTTGTAATGTATACATTACAGCAAAATAAAAACATGCGACTATTTGCGGCTTGGATTTTTCTTTCCGCATTATTAACGTCTTCAGTGCCGTTGACTGCCCCCACGACAGACACGCCAACATTACACCAACTCCGATCTCGATTTTCTATTATTCTTCGATTTTGTGTTTTTGAAAAATACAAAATTACTTTTAACGTTTCTGGTCAATGAAAAATTTGTTAATGAAAAATGTCAGCTTCCCCCGACTGAATATCATAATTTATAACCCAATTAATGAGAAAATAGTTTAAAAAAATGTTAAACACATTTTTGGGAAAAGTCACCAAAATAAAGAATTACCAATAAATCTATTTAATTAAAAAAAAATTTAATTGAATAGAATTTTCGTAGAGACAAACATTTTTCTGTTTAATTGAATTAACCCTTGTCAGTCACACCTCCAGATTGTGACGTAATAGTCATTGGGGGTGTACTCAACCCCACTCACTTTGGAGAGTGACAGATATTTTTTTTTTTTCGAATCGTGTAATTTTTAATATAAAAAAAATGTCGAAAAAAAAAAATTCTGAAACGTATAGCAGGTCAAAAACGGCTGGGGTTGATTCAACCCCCGATGACTGTTAAGGGTTAATGGTCCGTCTTGATTACAATACACACATCAAAGGGGAGAGGGGTGGAGAGAGAGGAGGTGTGCGTTTGTGTGTATGTGTGTGTGTGTGTGATAAAACTCTCTAATTATCACAATGATATTAACTAATTGATATAGTTTATGTGATACAACAAATAATTATAAGAATTGATGTGGTCTCTTATGCCACCAAAATGCTACAAACACTCGGTAGCATAGGGGCAGCGTGCGATAATCACAAAAACTTTTTTTTGAAGACTTTTATTTTAGGGATGTATAACCTAAATTTGCAAAAAAAGATTTTAGATATTAATAAAAATAATAAGGCAAAAAAGAAAGAAGAATTTTCGCTGCATCCCAACGGTGCAAACTTCAACCCCATTGGAATGCAACGATATTTCTTTTTGTCATTCTCCATTTCTTTATTTTTATCATTATCCAAAGCTTTTATTTTGAAAATTGAGGTCGTAAATTTCTGATCAGAATTCGTAGACACGTTTGAGCGATTCTCACAGTCTAAATCGACAAAAAAATTTGAAGTAGTTGAAAAGAATTAAGGGGTTACATTTACAAAATGGCCAAATTCCGATTTTTTTGGGAAACGGTTGGCGAAAAAGAAACGCATTTTTTTAAACACAATGGTACATGTATTGCGAGCCTGTAAAAAAAGTCACTAAAAATACAGAAAAACGACGAATATACGGCCGCTGGCAGATGATGAAATTTTTTCGCGCCGTTTGGCGGTGGACACTCTCTAGCTTAAGGTAGTACCTCCACAGAAGAGTTGAATTAAGAAATGGTTGAAATTTGACATATATGTTATTCAATACATTATCCAAACATCTGTGCAATTTGAATAAGTTTGACCACCCCAAACCTGAGATATTAACACTTAAAGTTGGCTTGGTTTACACGCAACAAATGCGTTATGATTGGCAAACAGAGCATCATTAATTTTACCGTCAAAACTAAAATTAAGAAATTGATAAAAAACGAGGATAACCTAGAGTAAGATATCACGAATAATGTGAAAAAAAAATGAGAATGATTCACCATCTAGTTTCCAAGATATAACCATGAAAAGCCCTCACAATTTTGGTGCAAAGCCTGGCAAAGCCTGGCAAAGCCTGGAAAAAAAACAATTGGGGCAAAGCCTGGACAGTCCCGGCAAAAAGTTTACTGGCAATGGTAGATCAAAAACACAATATAAAATATATTTTACGGCAATAAATAATATCCATCGTATTATCTACTAGTACCGAGTCAATATTGCGTAGTTTTTAATTTTATTTATTACTATTTAAACCAATTATCAATCTTTTAAACATGAACATGGTATGTAAACTTTTGGTTGAGATTTTCGCAGAGGAACTACCTTAAACGGTGCATCCGAAGTCTAGAAACCAAAAGGGTTATTCAAGTTAACAATAAATACGAGTCGTTGACGATCGTCGATTTTTTTAATCATTTTTTTAAACAACGTGACGAGGAATTGAAACTCGAGCATACAAAATCTATGAAAAAAGTCGTCATTTTTACGTAACTAAAAAAAAATTGAAATCGATTTTCAAAAAATGAGATCGTCAACGACCTTCAAATGTTTCTCATCGTATCCCCAGCAAATTTGGAAACAATCCATCAAGTTGTTCTTGAGTTATCATGTCCACCAACTTTCAAAACAGTGTTTCGAGAAAAACGCGTTTAAAGTTTGAAGTATGATGCTGCTACCTCTCGTCCGGCCTACTGTTAGAAGCTATAGTTCATTCAGTCTAAGGAATATTTCAACGAAATTCTCAGGGAATATAGATCAAAGGTGATAGTATAGAATAAAAATATTTTTGGAAAATGCATTTTTTCGACTCATTTAGGTAGATGTAGCCCGTTAATTTAGGTTGCATTCCAACGATGCAAACTTCAACGTCATGTAGTTATAGAAATTAATACGTATAAATACCAAATCTAGC
This sequence comes from Ophion slaviceki, assembly GCA_944452715.1. Lineage (NCBI taxonomy): Eukaryota > Metazoa > Arthropoda > Insecta > Hymenoptera > Ichneumonidae > Ophion > Ophion slaviceki. The sequence goes on from OX101784.1 coordinate 61,363,577, forward strand.
TCGAAACAACGCAATTATGTCTGTGACAGAAATTTCAACACATTTGACGTACATTTCTGAACACTTGATCCGCATTAAAATGTAACACTTTATACATGCCTTATTCGAAACATGCAACACGTGTAATTGCAGACATTATACACGCACAGATATCAAATCTGTTGCACACAATGCATGGACGTGTGTTACAGTAAAATTAAGCTAAGGTAATTCGTATTTCTAAACCGTGGGTCGACACGAAGTGTATTAAAATTTTCATGTCAATTTTAAAATATTTAATACCAACATGACATGTCAATTTTAATATACTTAATGCCTCTATTCAAATTAAATGAAACGTGTTATAATAAAAGTATATAATAAAACATAGAGGGGCCCCTGTTATGAATGGATAACCCTGCAACTGTCGATAGGTCAGATCATGTCCTACTATATGTTGGAATTTCAGTTTAGTAAAAGTCCCACGGTTTTCGAGATTTTGGGCTTTATGTTATTGTTTGAAAAAAAAATCATCTGCTTTTGGTTTTTCGCGTGCCGTTTCTACAAATGATATGAATCGACAATAACTAAGCAACTTTTTTAAGTAACTGGCACGATATGCGTAGTACATTTATTTTACACCGCAGGCTATCAAAGTCAGATGTTTGAATTGGTTTGTATGAAAATTCTGGATAAGATCTTTTTTCATAAAGTATCCTTAAGATTTAAGGTTAAGGCCTTAGGCCGCACTAACGGGTATAAATCATGTGCGAATTTAACAATTTTTTTCATATGAAAAAGTGATTCACTCATAAAATTAATTACACATCTATTTACTATGAATATCAAGCTGTTGGAAAATATTTTTTTTTTTCGATGTACAAAATGGCCGACTACTGATATTTTCTTTCGTTATCTTTTTTTAGGCGCTCCGCGGCGTGACATTTAGCATCCACAATTTTTTACCTAGAACAAAAAACAAAAATTCTCGTCAATCTACATTAGAATATCTAGAGAAGTACGTACGGAATTTAAAAAATACTGTTTTATTCAAAAGTTGTAGGTATTTGAACTTAAGAAATGAATTTTCAGTGAAACAATTCGTTATAACTGCTCGTAAACTGCTCATAAAATGAAAAGTTTTCGATTAACGGGTTACCCCCACTTGTAGCGCAAAGAAAGGCCTTTTTTCATGAATTTTTAAAAATAAAACTACAAAACTTTTTTAATCGATCAATATACCATCTTAAAGAACACATCTTGAAGAACTTTCAGTAATTTTTTTATTGAAAAATATTACATTGTTTAGTGGCAAATGGCCGTCAATGAAATAATGTTTTTATATACACGATTTGCGGTGACCAACATTGCGGCGAAGTGAATCATCTGAAAAAAAAAATGCGGATGGATTTAGTCAAATATAAGTATAAACTAGTCTTTAATCGAAGGATTTTAAAAAATATTCATTTTTCACAAAATGGCGGACAGTCAAAGTTAATGGTTCGATGTTAACGAAAAAAAACGGCCGTTTTTTGGCTATAAAATGGCCATTTTTTTCGAAAAAAAAAATCGAACGATTAAAGACTACATTTTTATGTATTAAATAAGCCTGCAAAATTTCAAGAAGATCGGTTCATTAGTGTTCGAGTAATCTTGGTCACCGACTTCAGAAATGCCATTTTGAGAAAAACGCGATTAAAGTTTCAATTTCAGTTTACACGAAGAAAATATTTTTTTTTGTAAACTTACATAGAGTCATCTATCCGGGCCCATACAGAAGTATGGGCCCGGATACTCATACTTCAAAAAAATGCAATAAAAAAAAATCGATGTTTTCAAAATCGCAAGTGGGGGTAACCCCTTAATCAGAAATTCCGCACGTGCTTCTCTACGAAATGCAATTAGGAACATAACTTTTAAACTTGAAGTAAATTGAGTGAAAATTAGTGAAGTTATTTGCTACGCCAATTGGAAAAAACCCGAGTAGAAATCTTGCTCCAGCTACAATAAGCACCTGATCAGGCATCCTGAATTCTTTTTCCAGCCTTGATCAGAATTTTTTATCAAGCCCTGATCATTTTTGAAACACAATCCCTGACTTCCGTCTGATCAGGGTAAAAAATCAAGACCTGATCAGGGTAAAAATCAAGGCCTGGTCAGTGTAAAAGATCAAGGCCTGATCAGCGTAAAAAATTAAGGCCTGATAAGGGCTTAATTTTTCACGGCTTGATCAAAATGAAAAATCATATGATTTTTCACGGCTCAGGATGACCGATTTTTTCCTGAAATAAAAAATACAACGCATACACAAAAGAGAAAAAGGTACCACTTTATAAATAACGCTGATCGTTTATTTTTTAATCTTAATATAAAATTTATCACATATATTTTTCACATATATCTATATGGAAAACAAACATCATTTTTCTTGTATTTGTAATATAACAAAAACTCGAAATAAACTAAGATATATCACTGTATTATATTCCACTTATCATCCCGAAATAAACTAATATATTTTTCAAACAAAAACTTAAGAAACTTCGTGAATAAAGTAAACAGAGCTCAACGTTTTTATGACCAGACGTTTCTAGGAAACGTTATATTGGGCGTTCTGTTCGTTTTTTTATGCGACGCTCGAAACTTGTCCCAGTCTTTTGCTGAATTAATCAGGCCTTGATACCGCTCCAACAGCTTGTCCAATTTGCTTCGAAAGAACTTCTATTCCGTGTTCCCTATATTTCGAAATGACAGCCACTGAAAAATACGAAAATGTTCATCCCACTTAGAATTCAATGTCTACATATATATCTACATAAGGTATGCACATTATTTTATTAGGGTGGCACAAAATTCAGCTCTATTTTTTTTCCTTTTTCTCACCATCCAATTATCTACTTTAAAGAAGAAAAAAAATTGTTGCAAAAGCTGCGAGCGGTCATTTTTTAACGAAAATTAGAATCGAAGCAGGAGAGCCCGTACAGCGAAGACCAACCAAATAATGGTGAGTTGACAGCGTAGTGCAGTTCAGTGAATGTAATGTCCATCCGAAGTGCATTTCTTATGGGCTAACTTGCACCGATGGAAATACTTTCACTTAACTGAACTATGCAGTCAACTTATCATTATTCGGTTAGCCTACACTGTCCGGGCCCGTAGCGAAGACTAACCAAATAATGGTAAGTTGACAGCGTAGTGCGGTTCAGTGAATGTAATGTCCATCCGAAGTGCATTTCTAATGGGCTAACTTGCACCGATGGACTTACTTTCACTTAACTGAACTACGCAGTCAACTTGTCATTGTTCGGTTAGCCTACGCTGTCCGGGGCCGTACAGCGAAGGCCAACCAAATAATGGTAAGTTGACAGCGTAGTCAGTTCAGTGAATGTAATGTCCATCCGAAGTGCATTTCTTATGGGCTAACTTGCACCGATGGAATTACTTTCACTTGACTGAACTGCGCAGTTAACTTATTATTGTTCGGTTAGCCTGCGCTGTCCGGGCTAATCAGCACCGATGGCAAAACATTTACCAGATTGAACTACGCTGTCAGCTTACCATTATTTGGTGGGCCTACGCTGTCTCTTCTTCTCCTTTGACAAAGGAGACGGACCAAGTAAAGAAACATAAAAGCGATACACAAAACAAATATAAATCTACTTACATAGTGGTAGCGTCAACACATGCCAATCCTCAGGAATTTCGAGTTGTTCCTCGCTGAGAGGATCTGTTCCGGATCTGTCAAATGTATCATAATAAATATTTCAACCAACGCATATATAATTTGGCGTATGGTTAATTTACAGTCAGATTTAATTTAATTTATATTTATAGATTTAAGAATTGTAAGTCTTTGAAAAAATTAATTGTTATACTAACCTGCTGCTGTATTATTTCTTCGTTTTGTCCCTTATTTAGAGCCCGCTATTCACGCAGACACAGTCGTTGCGCAATCTTCTTCCGATTGTGTTTGTCCATCTTATTCACAACGTACACGTTATATGTAAAAATGTATAAAGTGATTAATAATATGTCTCGTGCTTCTCTCGTGTCTGTGTATCATTTGACAAGATGAGGTTAGGCACGTTTTTAGCGCCAAACTGTAGAAGTCCAGTTACATGATGATTGCTTGAAATTAGCTGGATCAGGCGAATTGAAGTAACCCGTAAGTCCAGTTGCTTGACATCGCCTGAAGCTAGCCGGGTCAGGCGAATTGAAGTAAGCCGTAAGTCCGGTTGCTCGACCACCGCCTGACCCCAGCTTGATCAGGCAAATTAAGGCAAACTTAAGTAAGGCCTTCGTACTACAAGCTGATCAGGCGCAGATCAAATATCAGGCCAGCCTGACAATATTTCTACTCGGGAAGCTGTTTCGAGAAATTTCGAGTAGACGGCCACTTTGTACATCGAAAAAAAAAAATATATATATATTCTAACTGCTTGATATTCATTCTAAATCGATGTGTAATTACTTTTATAAGTGAATCACTTTTTCATACGAATAAAAATTGTTAAATTCGCACACGATTTTGTACCCGTAACTGTGGCCAAAAGCCTCAAAAAGAAGACTTTTTTAGATAAAACAAATAACCAAGAGTATTTCTTTTAAACCAGATAAAAAAAAGTTACCATTTGTAGAAATGGCATGCGAAAAAGTAAATGCAGATGATTTTTATCTCGAAAACCGTAGGACTTTTCCTAAACTGAAATTCCAGCATATAGTGGGACACGGTCTCACCTATCAACAGGATTATCCACTCACAACAGGACTCCCCATATAATAAAATTAAATAAACAAATAATAATGATATAAAAATCGTAACAATTCAACCCTTATTATGACTCGTTATTAACGATTGCATTCGAGTGAATATAAAACAAAAATAAAACCAACGGTCGGCTTTTCGTAACGACGGTGAAAAGTAATTTCAGCATCAGTTGATATTTTTCCCTGACACTCTCTCACGGTTCACCGTTATATTTTCCGTCATTGTTCGTCAATACGAGAAAAAACAATTGTCCGTTGGTCGTCCCGCTCGAAACGATTCTTTCGATGCCACCACGTATCTGATGAGTTGCTCTTTGTGACATGTGCCGTGTGTAAAAATAAGTTTATTGTTGAGTCGAGGACGTCGTTCGTGTACAGGGAATAGGCTGGAGAGGAAAGGAGAAATGAAGAGAGTATCGAATCGTTTTTGTATTCGATTGATTAAAGTTGTTGCTCCCCCCCCCCCCCCCCGTTGTCAGTTTTATATATGTATAGATAATATGGGTAAACTATATGTGAACTACATCAATTATTTCTCTCGCTAGACCCAGAGAGAGAGAGAGAGAGAGAGAGAGATAGAGAGAGAGAGAGAGAGAGAGAGAGGGGGGGTTGCGGGTGGGGAGGAACTCGCTTTGATATAGTATAAAGGCATGTGTCCACGAAATGGTACATTATTAAATCCCGATTGTCCGCCACAGGCAGGTAATTCGATAGATCCAATTAGATCGAGTTTGCGACTGGTGGGGGGTGGGGGATTCGTAGGCCATATGTATCGGTCGAGGGGCAATACGTCCGACTACGTCAATGGCAGGGTTCGTTCTGTAGACGAGAATCATATGCCCCAAATAATTGTCGTTGCGTGCACAAAAGATGAGTTATGTCATCGGTATGACTATTATTAGTATTCATTGTCCACTTATTCATTCATTATTCATTATTTTAACTTATTTAATTATTTTTATCACTATTATTCATTATTTTTTATTTATTATTACTGTTATTTATTGCGGTCGTTCGTTTAATTATTATTGCGAGAAAATCCGTGTAGATGTAATTGCAGTGGTAGAACGTCAAGCCACTGTACTTCTGCACGAACGCTACAATACAATATGTTTTCTGCACGAACGCTACAATACAGTATGAATTACAATATGTTTTTTTTTCTGATCGGCGTATTGGGACGACGAGGTCGGGATTTTACACACCATTGATACATAGTCTTGCCAAGTTTGAATCTTTTTTAAATTGAAAAATATTGATAAACGGAGGAGTCATTTGAAGAGAGTGCAGCCAGTGCTGCATGGCCAATCCGTGCAGCTGGTTTGGCAACTGGGCTCGTTTAATACGAAAAATAAAGAATTTTTTTCAGTGTAATAATAGAACTTCCTAAAGATTGTTACTTTTCGAAATTTTGTAAATTACGAAAATGGGAGAGTGTAGAAAAAAAGTTCGATTTCAAAAAAAAAACTATAATAATTCGTTATCAACGAATGGAAAAACATATAAAAAAATCATCCGGTTGTACGCTAGAAAATGTTGCCCACTATGCTTCGTGAAGTAAATCGTACAAATAGATCTTGAGATGCGACGAGAAATCATACAACTAGGAGTGCATTATTACATTTGTTATTGTAAAAAAACAAATAATATTTTATCATAATATTGCCTATCACGAAAAAAAATGGATATTATTATTATGAGTAATTTGTTGTTATTTTTGTTACTCATTCATCATTGTCGTTTTTCTTTTCTTCGATATTATTAATTAAAAATAATTTACATAATTATTATTAATTAAAAAAATCTGAATTCTCTTTGGCACAAAAGACAGTAAGATAACAATGAGAGAAGGAAACAAAGCGAGGTGATTGAAACCGTGACTATTGTCTGGGAATTATTACGATTATTGCGCTCGAATTTATTTTAGAGTCCGACATATGTCGGACTGCAGCAATGCTCTATCACTTTTCTCAGCTTGGCTTTGACTACCTACTTGCTGAGGTAGACAATTTTTTTTTTCTTATCCGAGTTATTGCCGAGTTGCACGACGCCGGTGCATCTTGGGCATTGTTTGCCTTTTACCGGAGAGGCAGAAGAGAGAGAGAGAGAGAGAGAGAGAGAGAGAGAGAGAGAGAGAGAGAGAGAGAGAGAAATATGTTCGACGAAGGTCGTGCTCGACACTCTTCTAGACGAGCTTTCACAGAGGGCAATTGGCACTCGAGGTGCATAAGTACGAGACCCTTCTCGTTTCATCCCCCGATCTTCAACCTTCCACACAACTCTTGCCACTGCCTACCCTTCCTTGTATCTTTCCCTTCTCTTTTGTGACATCCGTTTTTTTTCTCTCACTCTCTCTCCATCTCTCCTTTTTTCTCTTTCTCGTCTCTCTCTCTCTCTCTCTACCACTTCATCATCCCTCATCCAGAATCTCAAATAGACTTCCTGCGGCGACTTTCGTCATTCCCAAATTTCTAACTACAACTACCCAACGTTCCTTTGGTATTTCGGCTGCATACCTCTGGCACTCCTTGCCGTTTGCTATTGAGGGGAGATATACACCTAGGGGCCGGAAAAAAGGTTTAATTTTCTTTATTTAAAAATATCAAAAATATACAAGGATATTGTATGATCCTTGGAGCGTTGTAAAAAAATCTGCGTATACGGTACCCACTGGCGGTTCTTCAAAAATCATCTGAAAAAAAAACCAAAAAGATTATTAAATTAGATACTATAATCTAGTACTTGTCATAGCCGATTTTGAAAATATCGACTTATGACAAAATGGCGGACGTTTGAACATAAATAGTGATTTTTGGGCCAAAAATTAGTTATTATTTTGCCTATAAAACAAAAACTACGTAACGGAAAAAAAATCCTATGGCAAGTGCTAGATAATGGTGTATGGAATAACCACAAAAAACCTCAAGGCAATCGGTTTATTGGTTTTCGAGAAATTTTGGGTACCGATTTGAAAAACGTGGTTTTGAGAGAATGGTGTTTGAAAATTTGGGAATGAATAAATCATGAAATTTGTTAACTTACATGGAATCATCGATACCAGGCCCATAGTGTAGGTCTTCTACGGTCGACGGAATGTTCATAGCTTCTAAATCCTCGACCTCGACCATCTAGGTGTATATCTCCCCTTAAAGACACTCTGTCACTCTCTGTTTTTAAATTGCGTCTCCATACTCACCTGTGGTATAGTAAAATGGCTGATTGATGGCTGTTACTCGTCCCATTTAGTACTCCTAGCTTTGTTGATACTGAACTGCACTGTGTTGTATCCGCTTCAGCAACTATAATTCTTTGTTAACCTAGTATAAGTATAGGTATAACTTCAAGTTTCAGTTTTTAAGTCTCTCATGTTGTACATACTAACGCCATATTCACTGTATGTTTTGTAATCTTTTGTCATTTATCATACATAGCCCCATAGTTCACTAGGGCTAATTAACCTATTCAATCAATCAATCAATCAATCTCTTTCCTTTCTCTCTCTCTCTCTCTCTCTCTCTCTCTCTCTCTCTCTCTTTATATGCATATCTGATTCAAAGATTGCAAGCGGTTATTAATGACGAGAGCAATTGCTCTTCGTGGAAGGGGACTCAGTCAGACGTTCCTCGGGGATCAGTTTTGGGGCCCTTATTATTTTGTTGTTTTCGCTTTTCATTAATGAAACCCAAACAAACTTTTACACTCTGATCACATGGTCTTTTTGCCGATGATACCCAGATATATCTTAGTCGCCCACCTGCTGATATTCTTGCGGATACAGACCGCATTTCTGCGAATGTACACAGGATAGCGATGTATGCAAATACAAATGGTCTCCAGCTTAATTTGCGTAAGTCATTGCGACTCATATTGGGAAGCAGAGAATATGCGAGCCAGATCAATCTTGAACAACCGCCGATTATTGTGGATAGACGATGTTGAAGTTTGCATCGTTTGACTGCAACGAATTTAATCTCTTTTGGCAGATTTTGCCTTCAGACGTCCTTCAACCATTTTTAAGATATTTAGTTAGCGATATACATTACGAATCTATAAAAAAAGATCGCCTATGATAATAAAAATATGGAAAATCAAATGTAAAACGGAACTTTCGTTGCGTTTCAACGATGCAAACTTCAACAGCATGTGGATAATACTCCCTTACCTTATGTACGTGAGGCGAGAAAACTTGGAGTAATTAGGTCTTCGGATCTTTCTTGGAACATATTGCTACTATATCACGCAAAGCAAATTACTCATTGCACAAACGAAAATATGCCAAAAATGCTTTGTCGCGTGAACTCAGGACTACCCTTGTCAGTTCACTTATCTTTCCTATTCTGGATTACTGTTCTTTCGTGTACAATGTGTATGCCAAGCTAAATCTTAAATTACAAAGGCGAATAAATACGACTATAAGATTCATCTTCAATTTGCGCAGAGATGAGCATATTACTCCGTATCGCAGGCAACTAGGTTGGTTGACTGTTAGAGTGCGAAGAGTAGATTTCATGGGTGTTATGACGTTTAATGTTCTAAGTAACAACTCTCTACGGTAATTGAGATTTTTAGATCATCTCTGCCTTCGCTGCACTCGGCTCGACGCACTGCCACAAACCCCTTTAATATTCCACTTTATCGTACATCTACGTGAGGAACTCATTTGCCTTAGCAGCTAAGTAGTTCTGGCACTCGCTTCCGCTAACGATTAGATCATCACCTACTCTTATCATTTTCAAGGAAAGACTTTGCGCATCTTTTCGAACAAGATGTGTTATGCTACTAGTCTCCTAGTCTCCGATGCACTGTTTATATTACATTCCCGTGTGGAAACTTGAGTCGGGAAAAAGTACTGCCCCTGATCTGCCATCCCTAGATAACATCAGGCTCTGGTCGGGCCGTCCACCCTGGAATAGGTTTGCAATGTAACGGGTCTAAGGCTAGGTTCCGATCCGCCGTTCCCTTTCTGAGGAACTTATCAGGAGAGGGCCGGAAAACAAGTGGTAATTGAACAGGAAAGTTGTAGGGAATCGATCGGGAAATAACCAGGAACAAACGAGGAAATTAAAAATGACGTTTCAGCGTTTTTGGAATCCTTGAGGAGGTAAAATCGGGAGTGTATTCAATTTAGTATTTCGACGACATATTGTTTGTTGGTTATCTACTTGCTAAGGTTGTATATGAGCGTATACATACGCTTGCTCGCATTTCCTGATAGGCAAAGAGACAGAAATACGTACACAGATGACTATCCGAGCGAAAAAGGCCTAGAGTGCTAAGGGTTATTTCGCAAGTATCGCAAAATCATAAGCGTAAGTGCACGCTGTAAGCATAGCACTTCGGTACGTGGTACAACTCACAGGCCGAACTTTTATCCTCGTACGATGGTACCTTGCTTACGCGAAGCGCTTCGCTTGTAGCCACCTGGCGGATTGTTGGCGAAATACATTCAGGTAATGTCTTCCCGGCCAGAACATTGAATTTTCCCAACATGGCGACAAGGCGTTCAAAAACCACGAATGACTGGCTTTACTTTGTTGCCTCGTAAAATAATTTGGCTATTCTTTATGCTCAAATCATTAGTTACCGTAATCCTGGTATTTATAATAAGCATTGTTATCCACGTCGATTATCATTGATGAAATGAATGCTTTTAATGATGAATAGAATTACAACATATGTATTAGTTTCATCCCAATCAATTATAAATATCTTTGATGAGGTGATAAGCAAAGTAGCTTTTTTTAGTTCTAAACACAGGCTCCATTTTTCAGAACATGTCAATGTTGTAGCCTGGTAAACATTACGTGAAGATGTACTTGCTCGCAATGTATCCCGCCAGAAGATTTTAATTTCTAAACATAAAGGGTAAGCCGTAAAAAAAACGATTTTGCGATGTTTTCGGTTTGTTCCATGAGAGGGCCCGGTCTGGTAAATCAGACAAGGCAAGTCTGGTCAGGGCCAGACACAAAGTAGAGAATGCCCTGTCACATTTCTGCACGGGTTGCTACCGAATTTTTCAATTTTTAATTTTCAATGTAATTTTATTCTACTTATGTTTTTTACATTGAGTTTTTTTTTGTTATGTTATTACTTTTGTGTTATTTTTATTTGGATTATATCTCTTCTCCGATTATACATTTCCATGTTAATTTTAATTTTTATTATACTAGAAGGTAAATGGTAAGCCATGCTATTTATGATTTTGATCCTATTGTTTCTTTTTAGATGCTTGTCATCTTTGTGTACTTTATTTGTCATTTTTGTTATCTTAACTACTTTAAGTGGTGTTCTAATAGTTTTTTTTTTCACTTTTTTCGTCTATTTTTCCTTACTTGTACCAAATTGCCTGAAGGAGTTACCAAGTCATATAATAAACAATCAATCAATCAATCTCTCTCTCTCTCTCTCTCTCTCTCTCTCTCTCTCTCTCTCTCTCTCTCTCTCTCTCTCTCTCACACACACACGCTGTATTAAACAGTCACATGCCCCATTGCAATTACCCAAAGCAAACGTCCTCTCAGTGACAATTCACAAAATTGCATAGACATGCTTGTGCACCTTCAACATTTATACCGCTAAAACTCAAAAGTCCATTTACTTCTCTTCGAAAATATTTTTTTCCCACGAAGCCTCGAACGCGTTTGCTTCGTTAGTGTGTTTTTTTCCAGCAGAGAAAACTTCATTTTTGTATGCCAAATAATTGGACGTGGACATTTTTCGGAACTGAATTCATATTTCTTGTTACCTTTTTTTTGATTTAATGAAATCTAGATAAAACGTGTTGCGTATTTCACAATCCGAAATTAATCAGCCTCGGTTCTCTCTTCTTTTTTTCCATTCGGAGAAATTAATCCACCCAACGAGTAAAAATAAAACAAGATTCTCCAATATTTGAATATACACTGATGAGAGTATTGGTAGAAAATAAAATGCAAATCTGCGTTTCAACCGTTTTTTGCAAAAACTATTTGCGTTCATTGACCATGGATCTCGTGTAAAGAGAAATGGAAATCGTCGATTATTCGCTAGACTGAATAATTTCACGGCGAATAATCTTTCGCGCGACTGCTTACTCGAGGCGGGGCGGAATAAATGAGTGAAAAAAAAGGAGGCGAATTGAGTCCTTGGCAAATTGTAGGAACGCGAGCATGCAAATTGCGGAGAAATGATGGGTCTTGCGTAATGACTGTTGGTAAAGTGTACATCAACTGAAATTGGAATGGAGGCATTTGTATCAGGCAGCCATGTTGGAGTATTTTTTTTACAAACGCGTGTGCGTGTCATTTTAATCTTCCACCTGATTTATGTCGAAAAATACTCCTCCGATCGAGTATTGAGTATAATAAAACTAGGGTTCAAAGCGGGACGTTAGAAAAACAACCTTTTTGGTGAAACATTCAAAATGGCCGACATGTTTTCTTTTAAATGGGAACATGACTTTTATTTTCCACCAAAAAAATTGACAGCTCAAAACTAACAACTTTTGTAGGAAACTTTTTTAATAAAGTTCATAATTTTTAGGTTAGAATACAATTTTTTACTACTCTAGCGCTATCCAGGCTAGAGGAGGTAAAGTCTTTAAGACTTACCCCCACTTGTAGCGCAAAAAAAGGCCTTTTTCATGAATTTTTTTAAAGAAAACTACAAAACTTTTTTAATCGATCAATATACCATCTTAAAGAACACATCTTGAAGAACTTTCAGTAATTTTTTTATTGAAAAATATTACATTGTTTAGTGGCAAATGGCCGTCAATGAAATAATGTTTTTATATACACGGTTTGCGGTGACCAACATTGCGGCGAAGTGGATCATCTGAAAAAAAAATGCGGATGGATTTAGTCAAATATAAGTATAAACTAGTCTTTAATCGAAGGATTTTAAAAAATATTCATTTTTCACAAAATGGCGGACAGTCAAAGTTAATGGTTCGATTTTAACGAAAAAAACGGCCGTTTTTTGGCTATAAAACGGCCATTTTTTTCGAAAAAAAAAATCGAACGATTAAAGATTACATTTTTATGTATTAAATAAGCCTGCAAAATTTCAAGAAGATCGGTTCATTAGTGTTCGAGTAATCTTGGTCACCGACTTCAGAAATGCCATTTTGAGAAAAACGCGTTTAAAGTTTCAATTTCAGTTTACACGAAGAAAATATTTTTTTTTGTAAACTTACATAGAGTCATCTATTCCGGGCATAAAAAAAAACTGCACTTCAAATTGCACTTCAAAAAATGCAATAAAAAAAATCGATTTTTTCAAAATCGCAAGTGGGGGTAACCCCTTAACAATCCTGATGGAAGTATGCGTGTGTGTGGTTGTGTGTTCGTTTGGGTTTGTTTGGGTTTAGGATTAGGTCTCTGCGGCTTTATTTGATAACTTCCGTTATCAAACGGAATTAATACACCCGCATCCCCTTTCATCCCCTAAAAAACCCTACAACCCGATTTTTAGGCAAACTTGGATTTAGCACCCGCGGCACCAACAAAATCACATGTCAAAAAACTAGCCTGCTTCTAATTTTTTCCGATTGCTATATACAGCACGACTGTACTAATACGCAAGAGAGAAAGCTAAAGAAATTGCTTTTTTTCTCGAAAAGTAAAATATATCCTAAAACATCATTCATGGGGGTGATACGAATGGCGCTGAAGATTGTACCTTTGGAACGAAACGATCTTTTTTTGCCTTCGTTGGTTATTTTTTGTCATTCTGTCGTTAGCCAAAGCCTTTTTTTGCGAATTGAGGTTATGAATGTAATGAAAACACGTGAAAACACTTGGGTGATCATTCACATCATAAATGGGTCCAAAAATTAAGCGACTAAAAATAATTAATTTTCGTTGCATTCCAACGATGCAAACTTCAATGTATCATACGAGGGATGTAAGGGATTTTGAAGTTTGCATCGTTGGAATGCAACGAAAATTAATTATTTCAGGTGGCTCGATTTTTCTGTGGTCGATTTAGGCTATGAACATCATTCGAAATTTTTTACATATCCTTATTAGACATTTGCGGCCTCAATTTGTAAAAAAACGGCTTTGGATAATAATAAAAATATAGAAATAAAGAATTTTGAAAAACCTTGCTATCCAAAGATGCTAACTTCAACGTCATTATCCAGATGGATGATGTATCAAATACATTGAGCCTATAGTACCTATGCAAAGGCGGCCATCAGCATCCCTGACTATATCGCAGCCAGTTCTGAAACTTTATTTTACAAATCGCTAATTGTGGGAGCGCGTCAGTCCACGCAATCCATTATACTTAAAATCAACGATATACATATATGGGTCGATCGAGTATTTGATCATCCCTCCCCAATAATATCTTCACCCCCAAAATAATTGTTGAAGTATAAACGAAAAAAATTGTTTATCAAATAACTCAAAAACAATCTATTTTTCGGGGATGGTTTAAATGTACGAAATGTACAGAATACTTTTCTCTATATTTTCGTTCCTATGGACCACCCTTGAATTTTGCTGTTTCGAACCCCTCTCAGGGATTGAAAATTCCAAATAAAATTCTGGGAAAACTATTGACCTAAAGTAAAGAGATACGAGTTTGACGCTGTGGACAAAAATGTAGCTGAGGGTTCAAGCTAAAAATTCTTCCACGGCGGCGAATTCATGCGGTCAATAGTTTTCCCAGAATTTCATTTTGAATTCCCAACCCCCGAAGGAGGTTGGAAAATGAAAATTCAAGGGTGGTCTATAGAAACATAAATATAGAGAAAATTATTCTCTACATTTCGTAGACTTGAACCATACCCGAAAAATCGATTGTTTTTGAGTTATAGAACAAACAATTTTTTTTTGTGTTTTAACCATTTTTTGGGGGTGAACATATTATCGGAGAGTGATAATCAAATACTCGATCGACGCGCCTTTTCAAGGGCTACAACTTTCCCATTTGAATAAAAAGTGTACGAATTTTTTCTAAAGAGTTATTAAATTAAAACTGATTTTTCAAATTTTCACCCCACTTTTTCACTCCCAAAATGAATTCCACGACTTCGGCGCTGTGGACAAAACTAAAGCCTGGATTGTTCTGCACATTTCGTTTCACGGCGCCGACCTCGTAGGGGTTGTAGTTTGGCATTGATCCACCTCATCCCCTTTCATCCCCTAAAAAACCCTAGACCCCGATTTTTAGGCAAACTTGAGTTTAGCACCCGCGGCACCTACAAAATCACCTGTTAAAAAATTAGCCTTCTTCTAATTTTTGCCCATTACAATTTGGAGAGAATCACCCATATATGTGTGCATATATATGCATATAACTGCATATGTGTGTGTTTGCGACACTGCTCCAAATAGCGCATCCAACGTATTGGAAGTATTTGGATGCTCGGAGTTCAGGGCTTTAGCGAATGTTTCGCCTGTCGAAATGTGGGTCCCAGATAGAAGCAGAGGAGCTCCATAGGGCGACACGTAACGTCATATTGCGTATAAACCTGGTGCAGATTTTCTCCCTTTTCCCATTTCCTTTTTTTCTCTTTGGCAATTTCTTTCCTCTCTCTCTCTCTCTCTCTCTCTCTCTCTCTCTCTCTCTCTCTCTCTCTCTCTCTCTCTTTTTCAATTTGGATACAACGTAATTTATATGGAAAGAAATCATACAAAAAAAGCTTTCCTCATCAATTTTTCTCCTTTGGTGCAAGCCTCGTTGTTTTCATAGACGTCAATACAGATGCGACCAACCGATTTATATATAGACCGCGTGCAGACGTGACGCATTTTTTCCCAGGCCGGGGAAAAACCGACGAGCCCCGATTATATCTATATGAGACACGACCCCGCGAATATATGAGGACGAAAAGGTCTGGTGAGGCTACGTAACATAATCGATATGTTGGCACTCTCAATGACCCTCCCCATTCCCGATGACTTCTTCACCCCTCCGCCCTTCGTACATCTCGCCTTTTTTCCAGACTGTATATCAGTGCCGAAAATTATCGTCCATTAATGTCGAAGTCTCGCACGACTGGACACAAACGATCGATTATCTTCCCGAGGCATTTCTCCCTTTTTTGTTTACTGCTATTGTTTGGCTGAAGTGATGACAAGGTCGGGGTTTTACACGCGAATAAGACGTAGCTCTGTCGAGTTTGAGTTATTTTTTTGGAAAATATTCGTAAAGATGAAGTTATTATTATTTGAGAAAAGTGCCGCCGTTCCTGCATGGTCAATCGGTCTAGGTTACTCTGGTCATGTGAAATGAAAATTAAAAAAATTGAACTTTTGAAATATCGGATACTTTCTCGAAATTTTGAAAATTACGAAAATGGCAAACTGTTGAAAAAAAGTTCGTTTTTCGACGAATAAAAAACAACTAGTATCATTTATTATTAACGAATGGATAAATATATGAAAAAATCATTCGGTTTTACGATAGAAAATGTTATAAACTATGCTTGGTCCGAATTTGAAAAAAGAATAAGTGTTAATCGCAGCAGGACGATTGGCCGTAGCGCACTAGGTGATCTGCCCCCCCCCCCCCCACACAAAAATGCGCTGAATTTTGAGAATTTTTACAATTTTTATTTATTTTCTTTTCAAATTGAGGTTGAGACCTTAGGCTATAAATTTATATAAAAAAATCGTTGGAAAACTCACGCTTATGCAGTCCCTTAAGGGTGTAGAAATTTTTGAAAACATGAATTTTTGTTTTTCGACGATTTCTCAAAATAGGCGTAAAGGATGGCGGATGGTTCGAGGTTTTGCTGCGATATAAAGTGTTCATATTTTGATCAAAGTTGAGTAGTAAGTGAGAAACTTACTGTGTGAGAAAGTGGGGTAAGACCAGCACAAAACAAATATGGGCAGCAAGGGTCAACCAATGCGCCAAAACTCGGGCACGAAAGGTGATACGAAAATAACGGACCATTTGAAAAAAAGCTATCCCAGGAGGCATTATAATCTAGCTGACAACAATGCAATCCGTACTAATACCGCAAACCCGCAAGGAGACAATTTTTCGGCCGATCTTAGCGAGGCTATGGTAATGCTTCGCAATCTTACATGTGATGTGAAAAAAATCAAGAACGAATATTCGTCATTCAAGCAGGCACAGGAAACATTCCATGCTACAAACAGTTTCGCAAAATATAAAATTTAAAAAATATTCTCTGAACATCTCAAGTTGCCCCGTTCAAAATTGAGGGAGTCATGGGCGTTTCATTGGCAGGTTTTGCGAAATCGCGAACTTTGAATGCGTTTTTCTCAAAATGACTTTTTCAACGTTAAATTTTACAACCTTTTTTTTACATATAGTGGTTGAACGAAGGAATTTTTTTTTCGATGTATAGTTTTTTTTATCAACGAAAATAGAGGATTTTTTCACCAAAAATCGATACTTTCTTTTACTTTGGACTGTTTTTCAATCTTCGAAAAAAAAAATTCGAATTTTTCTTTCAATTTTTCGAGGAAAAATGACATTGTTAATAACTAACGAAAAAAAAATATTAAGAAGAAAAACGTCAGTCGAGACTAAACTACTATTACACTGAATAAATGTACTAAATTTCAAGTTAATCCGGTCATTAGATATCGAGAAATCGTGTACACCGTTTTGCAAAACATAGTTTCGAGAAAAACGCGTTAAAAGTTTTACTATTTCTCTATTGTTGTAATCACAAGTTTACCGTTCAATTTGTGATTCCTGCAGCATACATTGGACCTTCCTCTTCAATTTGGGTAGCCCCAAGCAAACCATTGTATCTACCACATTTATAAATATTCGTCAATTAGAAAATTGTAAAAGATACTCAAAACTATACTTTTAAAGCCTTAGGCCACGGTAACGGGTATAAAACCATGTGCGAATTTAACAATTTTTTTCCGTATGAAAAAGTGATTCACTCATAAAATTAATTACACATCTATTTAGTATGAATATCAAGCTGTTAGAAAGGCCTTAAATAAAAAATAAAAATGAATGAAAAACTGCACACGTTTGCCCAGAAAAAATTACGAAAATTCCTGTTTTCCAGCCACGAGCTAGGTGTAAAAGACGAAAATTCGATTTTCGCATGACCACTTGACAGATTCATATGAAACAAAGTGCAGGCGAATTCCGGAAGCGTTTGTTCTTACATACCAGAGCAGTTCAAGAAACAAAACCTCAGCCGTTTTCGCGCCAGCTCTGAGATCAAACAGACAGACAGATAACATTTAAAAAATTCACAGACCTCTCCTCGTCATCCCATTCTAAACCTGCCAGCCCACCTTCGGCCTGGCAAAACGAACATACGGACGAACACTACGGTTTTGTAATATTATCAAGACGTCTCGTCCCAGGATCAGCTACTATAGCAAAATGATACGATCCGCAAATATAGAAACTTCAATGTGCAACAAACGCTCGAGATTTCGCGGTGAAACTATAGGAATGATAAAATGAGAATAGATAGCTTCGAGGAGGAAAAGAAAACAATTCCGTCGGCATAACGATAATACGCCTATCGCAGACCCGTACCAAGGTTGGAACTCATTAGTTATTCTGGGTTATCCATACACCTTGGCGACTACCTGCATAAATGGATACCGATACAGACACACAAACATATGTGCGTGCGTACATACTGGCTGATTCACAACCATCAGAGTTCCCTTGATGACCATATAGCGTGTGTCATTGCGAGCCAAACGCTTTTTGTTTGTTTGTAAATGTCGTGCGACAAAAATTGGCCGAGATATTCGCGTTCAATGTCCGACGCTGAGTAAACAATGGCACAGTAATAGCTCACGCGCGATTTTTTTATTCGCGTATTGAATTATGAATGAGAATGATTGAATCGTATTATCGATTTGCAAGGCGAGTCTCCGTGTTCGTTATTTTTTAGCGAAAAAAACAAAATTTGGGGGAAAAAATCACTCGTCCGGAGGTGAATTCGAAGCCATACTCGATCCGGCTTGCACGTTCCGCGCGTGAGCAACTACTATGCCATTCTTTACTAATTGGATTTTGTGCGCCAATATCTGGGCCAATTCTTGTTGCGCGGCATTTCGAAAAAGAGCATTTTTCTTCCAGTGACACACTCTATATGCTCACAGAAGGAACACCCTGTGATTTGACATTACATTTTGCAGGGAACCGGACTTTTAAAATAGATGCTATTCAATTACTTGGTAGGTTTCTTTTTGATGCGTTACCCCCACTTCTAGCGCAAGAAAGGCCTTTTTGATGAATTTTTTTAAAGAAAACTACAAAACTTTTTTAATCGATCGATATACCATCTTAAAGAACACATCTTGAAGAACTTTCAGTAATTTTTTTATTGAAAAATATTACATTGTTTAGTGGCAAACGGCCGTCAATGAAATAATGTTTTTATATACACGGTTTGCGGTGACCAACATTGCGGCGAAGTGGATCATCTGAAAAAAAATGCGGATGGATTTAGTCAAATATAAGTATAAACTAGTCTTTAATCGAAGGATTTTAAAAAATATTCATTTTACACAAAATGGTGGACAGTCAAAGTTAATGGTTCGATTTTAACGAAAAAAAACGGCCGTTTTTTGGCTATAAAACGGCCATTTTTTTTTTCGAAAAAAAAATCGAACGATTAAAGACTACATTTTTATGTATTAAATAAGCCTGCAAAATTTCAAGAAGATCGGTTCATTAGTGTTCGAGTAATCTTGGTCAACGACTTCAGAAATGCCATTTTGAGAAAAACGCGTTTAAAGTTTCAATTTCAGTTTACACGAAGAAAATATTTTTTTTTGTAAACTTACATAGAGTCATCTATTCCGGGCCCATACAGAAATATGGGCCCGGATACATATACTTCAAAAAAATGCAATAAAAGAAATCGATTTTTTCAAAATCGCAAGTGGGGGTAACCCCTTAATGCATCAGTCTGATACATTTCGACATCTTCCTACAGAACAGATTTAGCAGAAAAATCGTCGTTATCCTTTTTTGTCGTATTTTAAGTACGAAATTCATTCCTCTGGATTGTAATTATCCAGACTTCATATACACCAGCAAGCTGAAGGGGTACTAAAAATTCAAAAAGATCAACAACAAAAAAATTCCTTGATGCCATGGGACATTTACTTAATTCCTCCCTGAAAAATAAAAAAGATAATGAGCACAGGTATCTAACAATAAATGACGAAATTTTGTAACCGTTTTCTCAATCATTCCTCTGGAGAGCTGTAAATCAGTTCATATCCCGCATAGAAATTTGAGTCGGGAAAAAGTACTGCCCCTGATCTGCCTTCCCTAGATAATCGGGCTCTGGTCGGGCCTTCCACACTGGAATAGGTTCGCAATGTAACGGATCTAAGGTTAGGTCCCGATCCGCCAGTCCCTATGACGTTGAAGTTTGCATCGTTGGAATACAACGAGTATGGTTTTCTTTTAATTTCACAAATTTCCTTGGGCAGATTTAAGCTACGAAAATCACGCAAACCATTTTTAGGATTCTTATTCAGCGATCTACAATAAATTTGCAAAATATTGTTTTGGATAATAATGGAAATGGGACGTTGAAAAGAATTTTCGTTGTATTCCAACGATGCAAACTTCAGCCCCCTCCAGTCCCTTTCTAGGGAACTGATCAGGAACGAGTCGGAGAACAAGCGGTAAATGACCAGAAAAGTTGTAGGGAATAGATCGGGAAATAACCAGGAACAAACGAGGAAATTGAAAATGACGTTTCAGCTTTTTTGGAATCCTTGAGGAGGTAAAATCGGGAGTGTATTCAATTTAGTATTTCAACAATATATTGTTTGTTGGTTATCTACTTGCTATGGTGGTATATGAGTGTATACATACCCTTGCTCGCGTTTCCTGATAGGCAAAGGGACAGAAAAACGTACACAGATCACTATCCGAGCGAAAAAGGCTTAGAGTGCAAAGGGTTATTTCACAAGTATCGTAAAATCATGTGCGTACGTGCACGCTGTAAACATAGCACTTCCGTACGTGGTACAACTCACAGGACGAACTTTTATCCTCGTACGATGGTACCTTGCTTACGCGAAGCGCTTCGCTTGTAGCCACCTGGCGGATTGTTGGCGAAATACATTCAGGTAATGCCTTCCCGGCCAGTAGGCCTATTCTGTAACTCGTTATGTCTCGGTAACGACAGTTTTCGTTATCGTTCGCTAGCGACAGCCAATAAGAGGCCCCCTTTCGTCTTTGGACGTGCATGCGATTGGCTGTCGCAAGCTAACGATAACGAAAACTGTCGTTACCGAGTTATAACGAGTTACAGAATAGGCCTACAGAGCATTGATATTGCCCAACATGGCGACAAGGCGTTCAAAAACCACGAATGACCTGCTTTACTTTTTTGTCTTATAAAATAATTTGGCTATTCTTTATGCTCAAATCATTAGTTATGGTAATCCCGGTATTTATGATAAGCATTGTTATCCTCGTCGATTATCATTGATGAAATGAATGCTTTTAATGATGAATAGAATTGCAACAGATGTATTAGTTTCATCCCGATCAATTATAAATATCTTTGATGAGGTAAAAAGCAAAATAGCTTTTCTTTAGTTCTTGAAGACAGGCTCCACTTTTCAGAACATGCCAATGTTCTGGCCGGGTGGACATTACGTGAAGATGGACTTACTCACAACGTATCCCGGCCAGAAGATTGTAATTTCCAAACATAGAGGGTAAGCCGTGAAAAACGATTTTGCGATCTTCCCTGCTTGTTTCATGGGAGGGCCCGGTCAGGTAAATCAGACAAGGCAAGTCTGGTCAGGGCCGAACACAAAGTAGGGAATGCCTGGTCACATTTCTGCGAGCGATGTGAGATCCAGGGACGTGATGGTTGCGCCAGAGGAATGACACCATCTTGGTTACGCATGTGTGGATATGCATGAGGTTACATAAAAATGATTCTCTTAGATTATTGCTATGCTGCTATCGAAATTAGCAAAGCTCCGTAGGAAACGAGGAGCTGAAATACGGAGATAGGAGAGGCCTAAACAGAATCCTGTAGGATCGTCATACTCAAAGTGTGCTCCGCGGAGCCCTGGTAGGGCTTCGCCGAAAAAACACAACTTCATGCCTCCCAATAAAAGAAATCGATTTCATCAATTTACATAAAACTTTATTCTTATTAAAAATTTACATGAAACCAGGTTTTGCTTATTTTAGGGTTCTGTAAAATATTTAGTGTTTCAAAAGGGTTCCGTAGCCAAAAAAGTTTGAGAACCGCTGCTGTCGGAAATGAGAATTTGAAACAAAAAGAGCGAGATCAATATTCAAAGAAAAGGGAGATGGATACATTAATAAACCAATAATAACTTGATAGGATAACGGTTGCATCATTTCTCTGGCCCCGGTATTTCTTTCAATCATGATAAATTTCTCAAAACTGAAAAATCAGTGTGCTCCATAGGCAATTATATAGATTAGAAGTGAAGTCAATTGCAATTTTTAAATGAAAAGTTTTTATTCATAAATTTCGTTGACCTGTATAGGGATCATGTCGGGAGAATCTCCACACACACACACACACACACGCACACGCGCACACACACACACGCGCGCGCACGCACACACACACACACACACACACACACACACACACACACACACACACACACACACACACACACACACACACACACACACACACGCTTATCTTTATAGTCTATGACGAGAGTTCAAATTGCTGCACGTTGGAAAGGAAAATTCGACCAATTTGCCGAAACCACTTTCTTCTACGTATAAGCTCAAAAAGCACCAAACAAAAAGGACAAAAAAATTAAAAATAAAATTCCCATAAAAGATTCACAATTTATCGTATATTTTTATAAGGAAATATTATTCGTTATAAAAAAAAAACATTCAATCCGCAAGAAGAAAACAACTGAATCAATAGAGTTTTTTAAAAAGCCCATAATTTAAATCCTATAATTTTTACCAACTTCTTCAATATAAATGAACAATAAATTTCTCTTCCGCATATACCAAACGCATCGAATCGCGCAAAATAATTCTGTTCAATGATCGTGAATTTAAAAAAAGGTTGGCGTGTGAGATTTTTCGAGCGATTTAAAAATATCGCAACCAGTGGCACATAAAGTGCTCAACGGCAGGTGCAATGAAAGAATAGAAAATAACGAGGAAGGAAGAAGCGGAAAAAGGGAAAAAGCATCGTTTCTGTATACGGAGCTGCTGGGTGGCAATAAATAGACTTTGTTGCCCCGTCGACGCATTGTGACGACGAAATAATTTATAAGAGACCTTCGTGTCGATGCGAGAAGTGAAAACCATGCTCTCCTTTTACTTGTACAATGGCTCTCTCTCTCTCTCTCTCTCTCTCTCTTCATCCCTTCGGCTTGCGTTTTTTATTCTTCTCTCTTTATTTCTCTTTGGCGTATTTTCTTTCTCTCTCTCTTTTTTCCATCGGCTCCTGTTTCCTCTCTTTCTGTTCCTCTCTCTCTTTCTCTTTATTTCTCTGTGGTGTAATTCCTCTTTCTTACCCCCTCCCCCTCTCCCTCCTTCCAACTTTCCCCCCTCGCTCGTCAATTCCCCCGCAGCTGAGAGAAGTCTTGCACACGCAAAAGCTTTTCCTCTTCTCTCTCTCTCTCTCTCTCTCTCTCTCTCTCTCCCTCTCTCTCTCTCTCTCTCTCTCTCTCTCTCTCTCGCTCTCTCTCTGTCTGCGGTCTCGTGCGAATACAGGAGAGACTGGGGCGCATTTGCCATTGAAGATCGATAACTTGGGCGGAAAAGCTCGCGTTTTCTCGTCGGGGAAAAAGCGTCTAGTATGTGTACCTGTAGTTTGCCGAGAAGGTAGGCGGGGGCGTGTGTATCTCTGGCCACAGAACCCGCAAGAGGTGAACGAACGGTGAAGAGGGACGATTTTCCCAGAGGTGAGCGAATGCGAATGAAACGTACGTACGTGCATACATGAAGGATATATATACTGGGTGTTAGGAAGGTCGATGCGAAGCCTTAGGGGGGTGATAGGTCACCTCGCTAGGGACATATCTAACCTAGGTTACCTTAGTCCAAAGTCTAAGGATTTCGAGTTGTCATGGTAAGTTTGATTTTTAGAAAATGTCCCAAAAATAGGTACTAACTCGATCATAATGTTCAAACAGACAATAATCGGTAACTAAAAACTTATTCGCGTCTTAGCTCGATGTGTAATCAATCGAGAAACATCAATACAATCATCTGTAGGCACACAATTAACTAAGTGGGACGTGTTGAATAATCAAAAATTTGTCAAAAAATAAAAATACCTATGTTAATGGTATTTAAAAAAAAATAACATTAACATAAGAGGGAAACGAGTTATTGCCTGATTTTGGGAAATTTTCCAACAATAATACCATGATAACTCGAAATCTATAGACTTTGGACTAAGGTAACTTAGGTTACAAATGCTTCTAACGAGGTGACCCATCATCCCCTTGAGGCTTTGCACCTTCCTAACACCCAGTATACCAGGTGTAGAAGTATGTAACCGGAATTTCCCTATAGATGATGCCAGCCACCAGTTTAGTGACCCTTAGACCGCTTCTGCACCGCCATTATCTCCCTCTAACAGCTGACGAAGATTTTAAGCACACAACAACCCAAGTTCCCTACACCGGTATATTTTTCTATAACCTCAAACATCTCGAGTTTTGCGCCTACGAACTAGGATTTGCCGACAGCATTGGTTTTTTGTTGTCATTTGAAGAAACCTGCTGCAGAATCGCATCGAATGCTTGTCGAAGCTTACGGTGAACATGCTCTTGGTAAAACACAGTGTTTCGAGTGGTTCAACAAATTCAAAAGTGGTGATTTTGACGGGAGAAACGAAGAGCGTGGGAAACCACCGAAAAAGTTCGCAGACAACGAATTGCAAGCCATATTGGATGAATATGATAATCAAAGTCAACAAGAACTCGCGGATCAATTGAATGTGACGCAGAAAGCCGTCTCCATTCGTTTGAAAGACCGGAATATGGAAAAAGGCAACACAAAGTCATTTTGCTCCATAATAATGCTCCAGCACACACAGCAAAACGGGTCAGGGAAACAATCGAGGCGTTCAGTTGGGAAATACTAGCGCACGCGGTTTATTCTTCGGACTTGGCTCCGTCCGATTATCATCTGTTCGCATCAACGGGACACGCTCTCGCTAAACAACGCTTCAAATCGTATGAAAAAGTACGAAAATGGCTCGACAACTGGTTCGCTTCAAAAGAACTGTTTTTTTTTGCGTGGCATTCATAAACTGCCGGAGAGGTGGGAAAAATGTATAAATAGCAATGAAGATTATTTTGAATAAAATATTTTTTATCATTTTCAAACAACAGATGTGTTTACGAAAAAAATCCGGTTTCATACTTCTACACCTGGTATATAAAGGAAACAAATATAAAGGAAAATGAGACCGGTGCAATGGTCTAGTGGTTAGCGTGCTCGCCACTAAACCAGCGGACCGGGAGGTCCCGGGTTCGAATCCCAGTCGCGTACGTTTCGTCGTGAAATGTTTTTCTTCGGCATTTCGCGGCGAAATAAGACTAGTTCCACGACTGGGGGGGGGCGAACTCGATGACCGGCTGTATTGGTATCGGTTTTCCGCAGTTTTCCTATACCCACGACAGAAATGTCATGATGAATATAATACAGAGGGGGAAGTCGGCTGCAGCCGCAAGAGGGGGAACAGGGAGAAAGATGAAGAGAAAAAAGGAGTAAACAGTAGAGGAATGAACGGTCAGAATGATGGGAAAGAATAGGTAACAAACGCGAAAAGCGTGTACCTAAGGAAAAAACCAATTAAAAAAAAATGTAAAGGAAAATGACACTTTGAACCTGTCACATCTATGCAATGGTGATTGTCAGCCCGTTCGGCTTTTTAAGGCGTTACCCCCACTTGTAGCGCAAAAAAGGCCTTTTTCATGAATTTTTTTAAAGAAAACTACAAAACTTTTGTAATCGATCAATATACCATCTTAAAGAACACATCTTGAAGAACTTTCAGTAATTTTTTTATTGAAAAATATTACATTTTTTAGTGGCAAATCAATGGCCGTCAATGAAATAATATTTTTATATACACGGTTTGCGGTGACCAACATTGCGGCGAAGTGGATCATCTGAAAAAAAAAATGCGGATGGATTTAGTCAAATATAAGTATAAACTAGTCTTTAATCGAAGGATTTTAAAAAATATTCATTTTTCACAAAATGGCGGACAGTCAAAGTTAATGGTTCGATTTTAACGAAAAAATCGAACGATTAAAGACTACATTTTTATGTATTAAATAAGCCTGCAAAATTTCAAGAAGATCGGTTCATTAGTGTTCGAGTAATTTTGGTCACCGACTTCAGAAATGCCATTTTGAGAAAAACGCGTTTAAAGTTTCAATTTCAGTTTACACGAAGAAAACATTTTTTTTTTTGTAAACGCACATAGAGTCATCTATTCCGGGCCCATACAGAAGTATGGGCCCGGATACTTATACTTCAAAAAAATGCAATAAAAAAAATTGATTTTTTCAAAATCGCGAGTGGGGGTAACCCCTTAAGGACCCTGAAATGAGCTTTATATAAATATGCCAACATTTATTCAAAGAGGATTACGACAAGAGTGGGGTTGGCGGAATGTTGAGTATAGGATCGATTGGGTATACTGTGGAAAAGGTCCTCGAAGACGAATGCCTGCGAAATATATCCTTTCCCCATATATATTGGAGGGATTAGAGAAAGAATGGCAGAGGAAGAAAAATTACGACATAATCCTGTCGACTGGATAATAATTTCTTGGATCAGCACTCGAATTAATTACCGCGGTATCTGCGCGAGTTTACTGCTCCGACAATTTCTCTCTAAGATTATTTTTACTTTTTTCATTTATTCCATGAAATTCTTTATTTGCCCACGCGTTGCTGTTGACTCGATAAGGAAAAGCGTACCTGCGCACTCGTTGTTTGCTTGGAAACTCTTTTTACGCTTATCTGTATGTATATATGTATTTTTATAATGGAAGAAAAAAGAGAGGGAGGAGGGTGGAGGAAGAAAAATTACGGCAAGATCCTGTCGACTCGACAATAAGTTCTTGGATCAGCATTCTAATTAATTACCGCGATATCTGCGTAAACTTACTGCACCAGCGATTCCCGTCTCTGATTCGATTGGGTTTTTTTTTCTTTTTTTGTTCAATGGAATTCTCTATTCGTCTCCGCGTTTCCGTTGACTCGATAAGGAAAAGCGTATCTGGGCACTCGTTTATTTTGTAACTTTTTTGTTTGTTTATTTATTGTATATTTTATTATGTTTATTGTTCCCCGTATTCCTTTTTTGTTGAGAAGTTAGGCTACTCTAACGATTCGAAAAACAGGGTCGTTTAAAAAGAAATCAATTTTAAAGGAATAAAACGATGGAAAATCGTTGGGCCATTTATTTATTAATAATTAACGAAGTTATAAACAATCTCGTGAAGAACTTTTGAACGTGAGGGACTCAACGGTGTACTTGGATTTTGGCCACACGGTTTTGATCTGAAACAAAAAAAAAACGAGTTTGTTCTCTTCAAATAGATAATGTTAGCTAAGACTCAACCGACCTTTTTTGTTATCGTGTTTGAACAATAAAAAAATTTGACTTTTCGATTTTTTCCAGGAAAAAATGACACCGTTATTGTTAATGACTAATTAATAAAAAATGCTACGAAAAACCTCGGTCAAGACTAAACGCGCATATATATATATATATATATATATATATATATATAATAAACTAGATATATAATAAGAAGATAAAGTTCCGAAAAGCCCATACCGATTAATTTGAAATTTCGTGTGCCCCGATATATTTTAATTCGCTGATCACGAATATGATACTGAATATGAAATACTGATACTGATATATGAAAATAGCCGCAAATTTGATTTTCAAGGTCAAAACTCACAAAAACTGATGTTGTAAAAGTTTTTCTATTTTATTTTAATAAATGTTGATCTTAGAGAAAAATGTTTCCTACAAAAGTTGTAGGAAAGCCTATAAAAAGATTGATCTTGTATGTTCTATACAGTTTTTGTCTAAAACCATTCTGTTTCGAAAAAAATGGGAAAATTCTCCAATAAATAAATTTTGCTAAACTCCATTAGCTTCAAGGTTGGAGTTTAGTCTTCAAAATGCATGTTTATTTCTTGCTTTTTTGTATTTTATTTTATTTTTCGTTAATTTTTTTTTATTTTAGGCTATTTTTAAATTATTTTATTCTTCGCTTTTGTTGTTTGGGTTTGTCACTTTTCATCAATCAATTTTTGTGAGTATTAATCGTGAAAATCAAATTTACGGGTATTTGCACTATCATGGTATTTTCAAAAATACATGGGTACACGAAATTCCAAATTTATCGGCGGTATGGGCTTTTCGGAACTACACCGATAACAAATGTATAAATAAACAAAAAAAGCAAAATAAACGAGTGTCCAAGTATGTTTTTCCTAAAATATATATATACAGGGAGTCCTAAGTGTCACGGTTATTGAGACATGATTTTTTTTTAATTACCCGGAATTCCGCCTTTAAATCGTCATAACTTTTTTGTTTGTGGTTGTAATAGCACGAAATAACTTTTGTTGTATTCTGCAATGCATGTTTATTATAAATTAATCATTATTTGATACAATTGGTTTCAAGAAAGTGGCTCATGAGCTTCCAAAGTTTAAAAAAAGCGTAAATATAAAAAAATGTCAACTTCTAAATTCATTATGAAAAAAATAAATAAAAGCTATTTTGAAATTAGCTTTGTTTTAAAAAGTTGTCCAGTTTATACCCTTTCCAACGGTATGCTACATGTCATAGAAATCACATGTCAGAAAAATCGACCGTCCATTCCCCAGTGTCGGTTTATTTGCCATATGCAAGGTGTCCCTCCTATCTCTGCCACCCGAAATAACTCTGTGATTATCGACGTCACAAAAAAGTGTTCGAGACAAAAGTTGTACGGTGTGAAGGGGGCCATCAAATGCGACTATTTTTTTTTATTTCCGTGTAGGCGCTCACGCACAGTGAAGATCATCCCCACTTTTTTAAATGGAATGGTACATTTTTGTTCAACCATCTTGTGGAGCACCTCAAGCTGCATAAAAAACATTAGGGGGGCAACGTCGTTCAAGGTCATTCAAGGTCACCTATTAAAATGAAATACAAGTCTAAATATGTCACTACCAAATATTTGGTAGTGATCCGTGATATTTAGATTTGTGTCATCGATACTGACCTTGAATGACCTTGAACGACTTTGACCCCCTAATGTTTTTTATGCGTCTTGAGGTACTCCCCAAGATGGTTGAGAAAAATGTACCATTCCATTTAAAAAAAGTGGAGGTGACCTTCACTGTGCGTCAGCGCTTCCACCGAAATAAAAAAAATTGGTCGCATTTGATGGCCCCCTTCACACCGTACAACTTTTGTCTGGAACATTTTTTTGTGACGTCGATAATTGCCGAGTTATTTCGGGTGGCAGAGATAAGAGGGACACTATATATATATATACACATACATACATACATACATACATACATACATACATACATATATATATATATATATATATATATATATAAAATTATGAACAACCTTCGATCCGCATAAATAATTTATCGTCTCGAATCTTCGCGATCCCGTGTATACGCTCTCATCATTGGACGGGTGCAATAACCTTTTTTTTGCACGTCATGGTGAAATATTTTCCCAATAGGCCGGTGCTCTATATCTACTTCGATAATATCGACCTATCGGTCCGCGCGCTATCGACGACTGTGTATATAGACGCAGGGGAGAATGCGTCCGGCACCCTTTTTTTCTCCCGGTCGACGCCTTCGTCAATGGAAACGTATATGCGCCGTATCGAAGGGCGGAAATGAAACTTCGCTCGCTTCTGCCCTTGCCCTCGCCGCTCTCGTCTCGTTAGCGCGTTTTCGTCTATTTACGAGTTAATTGCAAAGACCTCGCGGGGCTTGAGTTCGAAGGGGACATTAACTCGAATTATAAGGTACAATCGATTCGACAAATTACAAATTACCTCTGTACGCATGTACGTGCGTGCGTAGAAAAAAGGAAGGTAATATGGAATACCATTTTGTTTTAGGCCTGCGACTTTTTATCCGTGAGATATAAATAAATAAAACTTTCATGAAATTGAAGCAATATTCATATACTATCAATCTGCGAGGTATACAAAATAACTAAATATCGCTACTGGGTACAAGCTCAGTTTAAACGCGAAATTGCACAATTCCGTTTTCGAGATGGGGTGCAGGTATTTTGGGACAGGAGTATTTAAAGGATATTCACCGTGCTCAACTTACAAGAAAAGGTTGCAAGGTCGGCCTCTCCGATTTCGATTAAATTTCCGATTAAATCGGGTTCGATAACCCGATTTTTAAGGGTTGAAACACACCCTTGAAAATTGGGGTGTTTTTTGTTTTTCGTCGATAACGTTTTAACCGTACGAGATATGAAGAAATTTCGAATTGCAACAATGTTTATTTTTACGTGTACTATACATTGGAGATGAGTACGATAACGTTATCAACGGAAAACGAAAAACACCCCTGTTTTCGAGCGTGCGTTTCACCCCTAAAAAATCGGGTTCGGCAGATATAAAAAAAAATACGTGTCGCCTATTTTTACCCATTCTACAAGAATGCAAAATTTCATCGAAATCGGAGAGATCGACCTCGCAACCTTTCCTTGTTATGTGGGCTATTATTATTAGGCCATGGTTTTAGAAGAAAATGTAAGACTTATGATTATTTCTATAATCAGTTTTTAATCAGTTTTAACAATTAAATCAATGGATTATTTGCAAAAATCGCAAACATAGGACCCGCCTTCATAGCCGACACATACATCGTGCACCCAATTCTCACACATAAAACACTGCACCCATGGTTTCATGTTCACGCTGTACAGTTTTCCCTTTTTGTAATTATTAGTCGACATAATCTGTAAATAAAACGAGTTGTCTGAATTGTTGAAAAATACCAACATATCAACAGACAGACTTTACCTTTTATATATTGATGGGATAGACCTACATCCAGTTATGTCTACATCTAGTTACAAAACTGATGGTAATCTGGAATATTCCAAATTGTCATCAGATCGCGTATTCCAAATTAGCAACGTAGTCGGACATAGCCTCAATTTTTTTCGTTTATTGATATACAAGTCTTCGAAATCAAAGCAATATGCAAAGTTTACGGTCTATTTTACAGTACACATAAAGCTGAACAACATGAGATATGAAAATTCAGCGATTTGAACTCATTAAACACGTACCTCGAAAGTTTTCGAAAACAGTCCTTCACAATTCGAGCTCTGGTCGCCATCTTAGAAAAGTCGCGACGAACCGCGCGAACATATCGACAAGTGACGCTTTCTTTTGACATTTTACAGCCATAAAACCGAGATGGCGCTACTAGTTTCAGTGATGTGGCGTCTAGAGTCCCACTCGCACGCCCGGTCGATAAAACAGCTAGCGGCCTAACGACACCAGCGTCTCGACGGCCGAGGAAGCAAAACCTCGTGCCACGCACTGAGTTCTAACTTCATGCACATAGTAGTTTAAGTTCCTTCTTTTCGACAGTTTCTTCTTCCGGTGCTGGCTAGCAACAACGGCACGTGACCACGCGAAAACTTGTCCACAAGAACTTCTTGTGTCTAACTCGCGTTTACTGTGATATCCAATAAACATTATATTCCTGCACTGCAATCAATCCTTCTATTATTATTGGGGCCAGATCCCCATAGTGAAACCCTGCTATTCCAGATTACCAGCAGTATTCCAAATATCCTTCCTTTCCTCTATTGGGGGCGAGAGGGAGAGAGAGAGTGAGCGAGAGGAATGGTAGAGGGACGGGGATGGTAGATAAAAAGAGAGAGATAAATAGCGCGAAGGGGGGGGGGTGAAGAGATAGAAGGAAAGGTAGATAGGGGGCGGAGGGGTAGATGAAAAGATAAAAACGTAGATAAAAGGGAAGAGCGAGGGAGAGAGCGGAAGAGAAGTGAGAGTTAAAAAAGAGAGGAAGGGAGCAAGAGGGAGAGAAGGAGAAAGGGGTGGGGGTGGAGTAGATGAAACGATAAAAAAATATAAATAGAGAGAAATCGATTGATGATTTATTTTGTCTTGGTACAAAACCTTTAGGCAAACAGTACAGATAATGTGAAATAATAATGCAATAAACAAAAATAACATTTACGTTAACCAACATAAGATATATGAGATAACATCTTAAAATTGTGTAATTAAAATATAATGAAATAAGCAGCGATTAGATAAGTGCACAAATCATACGCAAGCAAAAATCAAATGCGGGAAATCCAGCGCAAAGGTCAAACGCAAAAACAAACTCGAACACAAAGAATTGAAAATAAAACTAAATAAAAATAAAGCATAAAGAGTGAACATAAAAATGGCATTCAAATTCAATACAGAGAGAGAAAGAGCGGGGGGCCGGTGGATCCAAAAATAGGAAAAAAGGAAAGGAAAATAAGGGGGGTAGAGTAGATTCAGAGATAGAAAGAAAAGTAGATTACGAGATTGTTTGATGATTTATTGTTTGCTTTGTCGTAAACCTTTAGGCAACGAGATACTTAAAAAAAACAAGAGTAAGAGTATAAAAATAAACAATAATTGAATTAAAGTAAGTTAGAAAGGATAACAAAGCGTAGAGAAAGAAACTGTATATATGAAAAATAAAAAAAAGTGGCCTAACACACCATGAGCAGAACAGTTATATAATTGAAAATTAAAAAATAACATGGCATCAGAGACAGGGAGAGAGAGAGAGAGAGAGAGAGAGAGAGAGAGAGAGAGAGAGAGAGAGAGAGAGAGAGAGAGAGATCACGATTGTGCATGGAAGAAATTACCCGCATGTGTATCAGAATGTTCGTATCATTAGGGCACCCGCTATATGAACATTTAATTCTTGGAGCAATTCTGGAAGGTGTGTGTGTGTGGCATGCTTCCCGGAAACGGAAATACTATTAAAACAAGCATGACTCGGCATCGCGTCTGATAATACGATGATCAGCGTGTACGGTTGAGAAGAAATAACAGTTCCACCAAGATCCACCAGTCTCGCATGCTCCTACATATTTCTAGCGTAAAGATTTCCAATAAAGTATTACGACTAGCCATTCGATGCGATTATATAGATACAAGTATTATGCAGTAATTACGCGCGTTAAATATTTATATGAGGTAATCCAGCTCAACCCAGACAACTATTTCCCTCACCTTCGTTGATCATAGATTTTTCATAGTGTAAAACCACACTCCTAGTGTCAAAAAAACTCTTTTTCACGCTGTTTTTAATTTTTGAAGAAATTTCAATACGTTTTAGCCCCGTTTTGTACATTTTTCACCAAAGCTCAACTTGTGCTTTAAATATTTACTTTTGCTTTGTGAAATTTCGAATTTGCGGATGGATATTCGACAGCTTGAAAGTCAGAAGAGTACTTTTTCGGTCTTACAAGTAAAAAAAAATACATCAATAATATGGTTTAAGATGAAATTCAATTCGGGTGGGATGTATATGTAGATCGAAAAAGTACTCGTTTTACTTGCAAAGTAGCGAATCATCATCCCCAAAATCGAAATTTCACAAAAAAGTTAGTAAATATGGGAAGCACAAATTGAGCTTTGGTGAAAAGTTCAAAAAACAGGTCTAAAACGTATCTGAATTTTTCAGAATTAAAAAAAACGGCCCGCGTGGACTTGTCGATTTTTTGCAGTCGCAGAAGGGCGAAAGGTCGGGGAAAAAAGTTGAAAAAAATCATGAGTTTTCCACTGTAGACATCTATGATCAAAGATGGTGAGGGAAATAGTCGTCAGAGTTGAACTGATATACCATATATATATATATATATATATGGTATTTTATAAAAACACGATTTTATAAAAATCGTGTGTTGTATTTAAAATGTCATTACAGGCCTTTGTTATTATTTAAGTTTAATTTTATATTTAATTTAATTATTTAATTTAATAATAACAAATAGAATAAGAAATTGAAACCGGTCATTTTGAGACACTCTTTACATTCAACTTTTTTTTATCTCTGATGTTTCGTGGTGGAAGAATTTCGAAAAATTCGGACAGACTCACAAGGGGAGGACGCCAATCGGGACCCACCGATTTGGCCCAAACTGCGTGGGTAGACGGAGGTGGGTTCCCATTTAACATTCCTAAAATATTCTGCCTGAGTAGGCCAAAGAAAGGGTAACACTCTCTCCAAAGATTTCCGAGTAGAGCTTGAGGGATATTTTTTTTCAACCATTTTCGAGTCTGCGGCGTAGCGCAGTGGTCAAGCGCATTGCCTGTTACCCCGATGGGTTGGGTTCTATTCTCGCTGCTACCGTCTTTAAAATTGTTTTTTTTTAAATTTCTTTTCCATGTTCAACTGTTTATTTTAGAATTTAAATATATTCAAGCAGTTAATTTATATAATTAGGTGAAGTTTATAATGAAAATAACAATTCCGAAAATCCTTGCAATTAATTATGTATGCTGCTTTTTGTTCACTATCAGAAATCATTCTCGAACACTAATGAACCGATCTTCTTGAAATTTTGCAGGCTTATTTAATACATAAAAATGTAGTCTTTAATCGTTCGATTTTTTTTTTCGAAAAAAAAAAATGGCCGTTTTATAGCCAAAAAACGGCCGTTTTTTTTCGTTAAAATCGAACCATTAACTTTGACTGTCCGCCATTTTGTGAAAAATGTATATTTTTTAAAATCCTTCGACTAAAGACTAGTTTATACTTATATTTGACTAAATCCATCCGCATTTTCTTTTCAGATGATCCACTTCGCCGCAATGTTGGTCACCGCAAACCGTGTATATAAAAACATTATTTCATTGACGGCCATTTGCCACTAAACAATGTAATATTTTTCAATAAAAAAATTACTGAAAGTTCTTCAAGATGTGTTCTTTATGATGGTATATTGATCGATTAAAAAAGTTTTGTAGTTTTCTTTAAAAAAATTCATGAAAAAGGCCTTTTTTGCGCTACAAGTGGGGGTAACGCCTTAAATACATTAAAGAAGAAAGAATTACCATTGCACACGAACGATGCAAGCTTCAACATCGCGAATCCGAGCTGGCAGTCTCACGAGAACGCTCCCTTTGCTTCTCTGTTTCAGCGAACGCACGTGCGCGGGGAAGAACGGAAATCGCAAGGGCGGGAGATGGTACAAGGGTGCCCTGCGAGAGAGAAGTGATTGACGACCGAGGAGTCGTCCGGAGTCGCGGAACGAAGAGGACCGTGACGACGAGGATCTTTTTTTCTTTCGTTTCCGCAGCTGGTTCGCCGTAATTAAAGAGGGAGGGAGAGAGAGAGGGAGAAGGGCTAAAGAAAAGACGAAGGGGGAAGAAAAGGGAGGAAGAGAAACAAAAAAATAAAATAAAAAAAAAGGATCCGAGAATGATCGACCCGAGCTCCTCGGAAGAGGAGAGCGACGAGGACCAGAGCACCCATCACGGGGGTGGGGGCGGGGCCAGAGCCCCCGGGGCTCATGGCGCCCGTCGTCATCCCGGTGGCGGGGGTGGGGGTCCTAGTGCCGGCGTCGCCGGTGGTACCGGAAGCGGCATGGGACTTACCGCGTCGCCCGGTGGTCCGAGCTCCCAGGGTGGCGCCTCCGGTTCCCCGGGTCTCCAAGCCCCGGTTGGCGGCGGCAGCGGTGGCGGCGGCGTCGGCGGTCCCCACGGGCGCAACATCGCCGCCGGACAGTCACAGGGCCCCGAGAACGGCTCACCCGGCCTCGATGTGCCCGTGTCGTCGAGCGCTCGCACATCGCTGTCGCCGTCAATGGGCGCCACCCAGGATGCCGCCAATTACGGAAAGTCGGCTCAAAGGCCCACCAGCCCTTCGCCCTCGGTCGCCAGCGAAAAAACCGAAGCCGATCTCCAGGTACGAAATTTTACTTGTCTCCCACGAAGCGATTCGGCCTTTGGATTCACGCCCCATTGTATTGAATGCTTGTTTTTTGGGGGGAATTTTGACGGGGTCCGCGTCTTTCGACTGATAAACGCAGTTTTTTTTGGGTTTTTAAGGTGGTACGAGCGCGCAATCTTGATTTCTATAGATTTTGGTCAAATTTGAACCAGACATTGTTCATATCATTATGCATGTTTGAGTGAAATTTCAGAACAGTTGACTATTTAGATTGGGAGGTGATGGGCTTTGCAATTGCGACTTTCAACACTGCAGGGTCTGCATTGAAATTTCGACAGAATAATTTTCCGTAAAAAATATTCGTCCCCTACAATAAGAAGACATATGGCCACACCGCATCGTTCCACGTATCCAATGACGTGAGTTTGCGCGGCATATTTAAAATACGAGGGTGGGGTGAAAAGTTTCCGGCCTGACCAAGAGATGGTGCCACTAGGTCTAGTTTTGGAGCGGCGTCCCACAGTACCGTTCTTACCGAGCTTGTATGTACAGTTTCAGCCCAATCGCTACGTTAGTTTGTGTTTGGGAGCACATTGCGCGAGACGCTTCCGTTGTTTTCGTAAAAATGGAAAAATTGGAAAAACGTGCTGTCATCAAATACTTCCATTTGAAAGGTTTTACACCAAAACAAATAAAAGAAGAGATGGATTCAGCACTAGGAGACTCCTCCCCATCATATTCAACTATTAAGCAGTGGGTTTCTGAATTTAAAATGGGTCGTGTGAGCACCTCTGACGAGCCTCGCTCAGGACGGCCCGTTGAAGTCACAACTTCAGAGATGGTTGAAAAAATCCACAAAATAGTGTTGGAAGACCGCAGGTTGAAAGTGCATGAGATAGCTGAGACCTGTAGGATGTCAGCTGAACGTGTGCGAAATAATTTGCACAACCATTTGAACATGGAAAAGCTGTGTGCAAGGTGGGTGCCGCGTTTGCTAACGCTCGACCAAAAACTGCTTCGAAAAACCATTTCTACCGACAATTTGGCGCTGTATAGGCGTAATCCAAACGAATTTTTGCGTCGATTCATAACTGTTGATGAGACATGGGTCCACCACTACACTCCTGAAAATAAAGAACAGTCAAAACAGTGGGTTGGAAAAGCAGAACCAACCCCAAAGAAGGCAAAAACAATTTTATCGGCAAACAAGGTTATGGCTACTGTTTTTTGGGATGCGAGAGGAATTATATACATTGATTACCTTGAAAAGGGTAAGACTATCACTGGTCAATACTACGCAGAGTTATTGCAACGTTTGAAGCACGAGGTGCAAATTAAACGACCTCATTTGGCGAAGAAAAAAGTTTTGTTTCATCACGATAACGCACCAGCGCATTCGTCGATTGTTGTCATGTCCAAAATCCACGAATTGAAATTTGAATTGATGTCGCATCCTCCCTACTCTTCAGACTTAGCCCCCAGCGACTATTACCTGTTTCCTAACTTCAAAAAATGGCTTAACGGAAAAAGATTTAAGAGCAACGAAGAAGTTATCGAAGCTGTAAATCAGTATTTTGAGGAGCTTGACGAATCTACGTTTAAAACTGGTATAACTAAATTAGAACACCGTTATGAGAAATGTATCAGTGTTGATGGAGATTATGTTGAAAAATAAAGCAAAAAAAATTTTTAAACATCGTTTTTCCTGGTCAGGCCGGAAACTTTTCACCCCACCCTCGTAATACTGCAACACAAATTTTTATTTGGAAGTAATTTTTAATCGAACAAAGTTTTTCATTAGTTATGAATGAACCAACACTTTTATTTGTTAACGAAGATAACATACACAATATAAAATATTAATATTTATAATGGGAATATTTTTTATGACAAAATTTTTAACTTTAGGAACACGATAATTATTTTCTCGAAATATTGAACAATACTGTTCTGCGGTGTTGCCATATGTGTTCTTATTATAGGGGACACATATTTTCTTACGAATAATTATTCTGTCTTTACTGGACGTTTTAGCAAAACTGAATAGTAAAGGCAACCTGTGCGGAAATTGAGTTGGGGCTGTGATCGGGCCCCAATAATATTCCGCTAACTTTATTCGGGCCCTAATCTGGAAGCCACATGAGGGCCGTTAGCGGCCGGTCACACTTCGTCAACAAGGGCCATTAAAGGCGCAACAACCGGGGCCTTATAAGTTGCCTCAATGGCGCCTCATCAAAACCATTTTAGCGCCCTGAAAATGCCTCAACGGCGCCTCATCATAACCATTTCAGCGCCATAAAATATCCGTATCAGTGGATATACGTGTGTGTTAAATGCGTCAGGGTGTATCTGTATTTGTTTTTGTGTAATTGTTCATGTGCATAGGTGTGGGCGTGAGTACATGTGTATGTATGTGTGCGCGCGTAGAAATGTGATTGCGTATTTGCATGTGAGCCTTTATGACAAACTGCTATGACAAAATTAATACAAAAAATAATCCATTCGCAGGAATGGATGTGTAGGAGAAATAAAAAAATATATGGGTCTACTGAATCACTAGAATCTATTTCCATTGAGGGAAAGATCTGGAAAACAAAGATCAATTTATTTACTTATCCTACACAGTTAGATAAAGTTTACGAATGGGAAATATCAGCGAAGTCTTCAGAAGAAATAATTTTCCCTATGATGAGTATTGAGCGGAAATTAGTTGCTATAAAAATGTCGAGAAAACCGGTTGGGACTGTTCACACTTATGCGCTAGCATTACTCCATGTATGAGTGAAACCATGAGTAATTGTTTGTATCTATGTAAAAGGTTTCTTTAATTTGATAAATAAATACTGTCTGATGTTTGTCTGCATATTTGTGTTCATCGTTGATTTTTTATTTGCTAATGCCCTTACGCTTTTTCCCAATTTGCGTTCGATGATATTATTCGATCGATGTATATAATCGATTTGAATAATTGAAGTACCATCAACCATGTAGCCTAAGCTATTTATACTGGTTTATCGCTATAATAGTCAGATCTGGGTCTATTGTGGAGATCCCTACTTGTTTATCCCTATACTGGCCAAGTCTGGGCCTATTGTGGAAATCCCTACAGGTTTATCCCTATAATGGCCAAGTCGGGTCCTTTTGTGGAAATCCCTATAGGTTTATCCCCATAATGGCCAAGTCGGGGCCTATTGTGGAAATCCCTACAAGTTTATCCCGATAATGGCCAAGTCTGGGCCCATTGTGGAAATCCCTACTAGGGAAAGCACTAGGAAAGCCCTGAAAGGCCCTTATTTTTATTAGGGATGGCCTATCAGTTTTCCACACGGGAATCCAAACTTGTTTCACTCTTTCCCTAACTAGTTTGCTATCTAAACATAATTTTTATTCAAAATTTATAAACACAATAGAATGGTACGACGAATTATGCGACCTGACTTTCGGTCAATGCAGAACCTGCAGTGTTGAAAGTTGCAATTTTGAAACCCATTATCTCCCAATCTAAATAGTCGACTGTTCTGAAGCTTCACTCAAACATGCATAATTATGTGAACAATATCTGGTTAAAATTTGACAAAAATCTATGGAAATCAAGATTGCGCGTTCGTTCTACCTTAAGGGTACCAAGTCAAAAAATTAATGTCAATTAATTCATTTTTTAAATATTAAAATATTATACAAGTTATAAACAATCTCGCGAAGGATCTTTGAACGTGAGGGGCCCAACGGTGTACTTGATTGTCGCCATCCGGCTGATCTGAAACAATAAAAACGATTTTTCTCTTAAAATCGATAATACTAGCTTTCCGGCCGCGGCTTCTCTCGCGTAGACTTGTGTTGAATGCTCCTTAAGAGGTCTTCTCACTTTAGACGGTAAAAAGGCTATTTTCATGATTTTTTTTTATAGGTTTATATTATAGATATTGATATGAAAGTTGTTACACTTAATAATACACTTTCGAAATACACAAAAAAATTATTTATTTATTTAAGGCACTAATTATAGACGAAAATGGTAGTTGAAAAAATTTCCTAAAAAATTGTGAGTCTGCGCTGTTGATGAAATGTCGGAGATGGATCATCCGAAACAAAAAAATCAAACACTTTTGGATTCAGTATGTTAACGCGGTCCTCTAGTTTCTCGGCTGTTTTTTTACGGCTTTTTCAATAATTTTTTACGGACAAAGCATCGAAATAATCAATCTCATTGTTTTTGCATAATCTTTATTAACATTTAAATAAGCTTTACAAATTTTTTGAAGTCAAAATATATAATAGAATAAACGTTATAGTGGCCGACAGGAAGACATCAAGTAAAAGAGGTGCTTGACGGTGACCAAGATTGCGGCTGTTCTGCTTATCTGAAATCAAAAAACCAAACGGCATTTTAATCTTCATATTTAAGACTAGCGATTGAACTAGAGTGAATTCTAAATTACAAAAATTGACTTTTTTATACACTTTTGAAATTTACATTCTATTTTTTACTCATTTTTTCTTAAGTTTTTCGCTCGTACAAAAAAAACTATCGAAGCAATCATGATAATCCTGGTTCAATCGCTGGCTTATAATATATTAAAGATGCTGTATAAATTTGAACAAGATCGGTGCAGTAGTTTCTGAAATATCGTGGTCACCGTTTCGAAAAATGGTGTTTCGAGAAAAACGCGTTTGAAAGTATACCTGCTCCGTATAGCTGCTCCGTTCCAGGGCCGTAACTTGTGAACCACTTCGAATATCGAAAAATCCTTTGGCACACATTTTCTACACATGTTGTAGATGTGATTTATGAAGAAAAAAATCGATTTTTTCGACCCGAGAAACTAGAGGACCGCCTTAATGGCTATAGCGCATATCATACGATTTTTGATATATGCATAAATAACAAAATGGCGGACATTTTTCGAAAAAACAAAAAAACGTTTTTTTTTCGCCGTTTTTGGCGAAAAAAATAGTAAATATCGAAATTTAAAAAAATCCTTGATATGCGCTACAGCTATAGTTGTAAAGAATATGTGGTTAACATTTAATAAGGATCGGTTCAGTAGTTTCGAAGATTTTATCAACAAGCCGTCGAAAAACGTTGTTTCGAGAAAAGCGCGTTTGAAGTTTGTTTGGGTTACATAAATACATTGAAATTTATTTTTATGTATTTCGAAAGTGTATTTATTAAGTGTAAAAACTTTTATATCTAAAGTGAGAAAGTCCCTTAATGAAATGTGCTCCTGAAATGTTTCATTAAGGAACACGTAGAATTGTGTTAGAGAGCATTGATACTACACTGAGAAAACAGCTTATATATAGTAAAGAAATACATTTAGTTGGCACTTTTATTCAAATATTCATTAACTGTTACAAAATTTGTTAGTCGTTAAGAAATATTCGTGTTCCCATGACAACATTTTAAAGCCATAGTATTTCTTTGAAAAGAATGATTTGTTTGATCACTTTGATTTCTCTTAACTCTGTACATGTTTATGGTAATCGAAAAACGAGTTGAAATTGTGACATGATAATACAGTTCAAAGGAGTAGAGATTTCTTCACAATTAATATATTTAGATTTGGGGCCGTTAACGTATAGTTACCGCGACTATCCTGTGTTCAATGCAAATAAACATGTCACAACAATTAACTGATCTTCATTCAAAACGACTATCTCGGCCGCATTTGAGCCAAGAGTCACACAGTTGACGCGACAATTTCTCTATTTAACGCAAATAAGAATTTATTAGCTATTAATGAATCTGTATTTAAGACAGCCCAGTAGTTCTTTGAGATAACAGTCGTACACTTATTACAAAATGAATATTTGGTAATCATTTTAAAATCTTCGGTTGAATCAAATATAGCACTGTTAATAGTTAGCAAATAACTGTTGAAAAATCGACAACTCGTCTCAAATAACGATTTGTTAATAGTTAACAAATCTGTACTTGAGATAAGTTTGGCAATTTGGCAAGACCGTTTACTTTGTACGCTACCATGGCCCTTTGTCGCACAAGCTCGTTCGTGGGCAGACGCGACGTAGATACGATCGAGGTACACTGGAGACTGTGCGTGACCGCATGTCCACTTACCTAGAGGATGTCAGTTTGTGACCGTAAAAACGTGAATTTATTCTCTGCGCCGATGGCATCAATGAACGATTTGCTTGTTTTGTCGGACCTGCCAAATCTTTAGGAAACTTTCGAAAGTATATATAGAGAATATTAAATTATGCATTAGAGCCGGGGTGGCCAAGACCTCGACCGCCTATTTTCTGCGAGAGTTGGTCCTTGCTCTACGACGTATCGATGCTACCGTCTTTGTTGTCCTCCGATTAACGGACTTGCTATTTGTAGAGGAGAAATCGTCGTAGTGATGAATCAGTCAGGACATGTCCTTTTATACGTTTAGATTGGCCGACCATTTTTTGTTATCGCGCTCCAATCATAAAAAAGAAAGGTTTGAATATTTTTTCTCGATT
This sequence comes from Ophion slaviceki, assembly GCA_944452715.1. Classification (NCBI taxonomy): domain Eukaryota; kingdom Metazoa; phylum Arthropoda; class Insecta; order Hymenoptera; family Ichneumonidae; genus Ophion; species Ophion slaviceki. The sequence goes on from OX101784.1 coordinate 61,405,702, forward strand.
TTCTTAGGAATAATGACAACATTATTGTTAATAACTAATGAACAAAAAATGTTAAGAAAAAAAACGTCGGTCAAGACTAAACTACGAATACACTGAATGAGGGTACAAAATTTCAAGTCAATCCGTTCATTAGATGTCGAGAAATCGTGTACACCGTTTCGACAAACAGTTTTTAAAACATACGCATTCAAGGTGGGATTTTCATGATTTTTTTTTTAAACAAAAATTTCTTTATCTTTTTTTAGACTGAGTTTATGTTTTATTACTGTTATTGGCTGTTACATGGTGTGTAAAAAAATTATCTTTAAAAATGGCGGAGGTATGACACAGTCGTTTAAACGGGTTGTGGTCGATGTTGTCAGACGCCGTGACACGTAGCGTCGGCGGGGTTACTCTGAGAAACAACCAACGAAGATTTTTCTTCCATTAACACTCATACGCAGAATATGAACCAAGAAAAGGGGTGAAATGTTGAAAGTCGATTAAATGGTACGCTTTGGAACAAAAAAATGGATTTTTCCTGAAAAAATGGCTACATTTTACAATAAAAAATACTGTTTTTTAATTTCATAAACATTTAGAACCATAAGGTTAGAAAGATTTATACCAAATTTCATCAGAATCGGTCGATTAGTTTTTTTTTTCGCTACAACCCCGCCATTTTTAAAGATTAATAAAAAAAGCATGCAACAGCCAAAAGTAGTAATAAATCAAACCCTACGTCTAAAAAGATGTGAAGAAATTTTTCCTTTTAAAAAAATCATGAAAATCAGCCATTTTTTTCCTCGTCATAAGGTGGGATATACATTGACCTCCATAAAGCTAGCAGAGCAAAGTCCCCAAAGTCGATTTAATTGGTGTCAAAATTTTGTGCTTTTTATGTGCTAATTTTGAGCTCCATTAAAAATTTTTGTGCTTTTGTCGTTTAGCGGGAAATTAGAAAACAAAAGTGCTCTGTTGGCTTATCATCAAGCTAGCAGAGCACTTAATGATCTTTGCCATATCTAAGAATGAAACTACGTGATATTTATGTGCTTTTTATGTGCTTTGCGAATATCGAACAGCCAAACCCCTATTTTTTTTCGCTCAATATAGACCCTCAAAAACCCTCCAAAAAGAGCATATATCATTTTTTGCATATTCTGAAATGAAAGTGTATCATATTTATGTGCTTTATACGTGCTCTACGAATATCCAAGAGTGAAACCGCTAAAACGCAAATTTCTCCTAAAACCACCTCTACAAGACCCAAACTACCCGCCAATACAAGTATTGGCTATTTTTTCGATATCGCTAAATCAAATTAGTCCACATTTATGTGCTTTTTATGTGCTCTACGAATATCCAAGAGCCGAACCGCTGAAACGAAAATTTCTCCCAAAACCACCCCTACAAGACCCAAGCCACTCGCAAATACGAGTGTTGGCTATTTTTTCGATATCGCAAAATCAAAGTAGTCCACATTTATGTGCTAATTTTGTGCTCCATTTTAAATTTTCGTGCTCTTGTCGTTTCGCGGGTAATTAGAAATCAAAAGAGCTCTGTTGGCTTAACATCAAGCTAGCAGAGCACTCAATGATCTTTGCGATATCTAAGAATGAAAGTACGTGATATTTATGTGCTTTTTATGTGCATTACGAATATCGAAGAGCCCAACCTCTATTTTTTTCACCCGATATAGGCCCTCAAAAAACCCTCCAATAAAAGCATATACGATTTTTTGTATGGTCTGAAATGAAAATATATCATATTTATGTGCTCTACGAATATTCGAGAGCCAAACCGCTTAAAACGAAAATTTCTCCCAAAACTACCCCTACGAGACCCAAGCTACTCGCAAATACGAGTATTTTTAAGCAAATACGCCTATTTTTTCGATATCTCAAAATCAAAGCAGTTAACATTTATGTGCTTTTTATGTGCTCTACGAATATCCATGAGCCAAACCGCTAAAACGAAAATTTCTCCTAAAACCACCTCTACAAGACCCAAACTACCCGCCAATACAAGTATTGGCTATTTTTTCGATATCGCTAAATCAAATTAGTCCCCATTTATGTGCTTTTTATGTGCTCTATAAATATCGGCGGGTATTGGCGTAATATACGAGTATTGGCGGGTAGTTTGGGCCTTGTAGAGGTGGCTTTGGGAGAAATTTGCGTTTTAGCGGTTTGGCTCTTGGATATTCGTAGAGCACATGAAAAGCACATAAATATGATACACTTTCATTTCAGAATATCCAAAAAATGGTACATGCTCTTTTTGGAGGGTTTTTTGAGGGTCTATATTGGGCGAAAAAATAGGGGTTTGGCTGTTCGATATTCGCAAAGCACATAAAAAGCACATAAATATGACGTCGTTTCATTCTTAGATATGGCAAAGATCATTAAGTGCTCTGCTAGCTTGATGGTAAGCCAACAGAGCACTTTTGTTTTCTAATTTCCCTCTAAACGACAAAAGCACAAAAATTTTAAATGGAGCACAAAATTAGCACATAAAAAGCACAAAATTTTGATACCAATTAAATCCACTTTGTGGACTTTGCTCTGCTAGCTTTGTGGAGGCTATACATTGAGACAGGAGAAAAATAAGCAATATTGAGGGATTTTTTACACTAAGAAATAATTATTCTAAAATTATCAAACTTTAGGTATACTTTAATAGTATATTTAAGTATACAAAACAATTTTTTTTAATTAATTCATCATCAAAATGACGGAGCTGTGGCAGAGTGTTACAGCAAGGTCGCCGCGGGAGTTGCGAATCGGCGTGCAGTCTAGCTTCCCGTAGACTTTGGTTTGCAAAAAAGTTCAAACATTTGTTCAGTTAGAACATGTATAGTTTCTATGTGACGCTAATTAAAATGAAGAAAATTCAAATTTAAGAAAATGCCACGCATTTACAGAAAAAAATCAACATTTCACGCAACATTTCTGTAAAATGTGGATGAAAAGAGTGATTTTTTTTCCAATTTTTCAAAAACAATTTTCGTCAAGTAGAAGGTACCAATATTATCAACATTTCTACCAAGTTTCAACTCAATCGGCTCAATAGTTTTTGAGTAATCCTGCACGCAAATTTCGAAAATGGAGTTTTGAGAAAAACGCGTTTGAAGTTCACGCCCGCTCCGAATCCGAGCGGTGAGACACAGCGTTGACGGGCTGTAACGTTTGAAGTTTTTCGAATTTCGCTTTGAAACTTTGGGAAAATATTCTACATATGTAGTTCTATCATTTAAGGGGGCACAGTAACGGGTATAAAATCATGTGCGAATTTAACAATTTTTTTTCGTATGCAAAAGTGATTCACTCATAAAATTAATTACACATCTATTTAGTATGAATATCAAACTGTTAGAAAAATTATATATATATACTTTTCTTTTCGATATACAAAATGGCCGACTGCTAATATTTTCTTTTGTTATCTTTTTTTTGCGCTCTGCAGCGTGACATCTAGCATGCACAATTTTTTGCCTAGAACAAAAAACAAAAATTCTCGTCAATCTACATTAGAATACCTAGAGAAGTACGTACGGCATTAAAAAATATTCTTTCATTCAAAAGTTGTGGGTATTTGAACTTGAGAAATGAATTTTCAGTGAAAAATTTCGTTATAACTGCTCATAAACTGCTTATAAAATGAAACGTTTTCGATTAAATGGAAATTCCGTACGTACTTCTCTGCGAAATGCAATTAGGAACAAAACTTTTAAATTTAACGGAGACTTTGTCCTTGGAGTGCCATATTTCAGGTGTTTACATTTTATTTTTTTTAAAGGAAACGAGTAAAGCTTTTTGAGTGTGCTTTTTTTCTTGCTTTTATTCATGATATACAGAACGTTAAAAAAATTTTTTTTGAAAAAAAAAACCAAAATGGCGGCCGTTGCAGCTCCGCGCAAACAGGTCCTCAAATCGCGGGAGGTAAACGGCTGACATCACTGCCCCCTCTTTGTTGATCTGAAACACAAATTCAAAGCATATTATCAATCTGTGACCCTTTGATCATGGAATGACGGATGGGTTTTTCGTTTAGTACAAATTTCGGAAAATGGCGGCAATTTAAAAAAAAATCGAATTTTCGCGTTTTTTTTCGCATAAAAAGATAAATAATAAATGCAAAAATGTATCTATCGAAAAAACGATCCGTCATTCCGTGAAGACATATTTTCTGAGTATGCTCTCCAAATTTCAGGTCGACATGTTAATTACAGCGGTCAGGAGAATGTCAGCCATTTTTAAAAACGTGTTTTCGAGAAAAACGCGTTTAAAGTTTTGTAATGTGTTTACACAAATGTGTTTATAATTACCGCTAATCGGCAATGCCTGGTCCATAGAGGCATCCCTCCTCTTCTTCCAGCTGCTCATGTTGAGCTCAAATTGATTTTTTGAAAATTTCAAGGACAAAGTCTCCCTTAAAGTACACCGAGTGTAATTAATTTTATAAGTGAATCACTTTTTCATACGAAAAAAATTGTTAAATTCGCACATGATTTTATACCCGTTAATGTGGCCTAACGCCTTAAAGAAAAAAAAAACAGAGAACGATTTTTTGATCGTTATAAATGTATATCCCGCCTTAAGGTATCTCCTTAATATAGAAAAAAAAGTTGGCTCGATAAAACCCCAATGCGAAAACACGATCGATCGTTCCTCTGACCTTTTTTCCTCGACTTTCAGGACAAGCAAGAGCGCGAGGAGGAGGAGAGGAAAACTCGCATACAGCTATACGTATTCATCTCGAGATGCATCGCCTATCCGTTCAACGCAAAACAACCCACGGACATGACCAGAAGGCAAATGAAGATAACGAAGCAACAACTCGAGACTCTCTGCTCTCGCTTTCAGGTGGCCAAAAACAATGCAATTCCATTCCCCCCGATCTAAATCGAAAATTATCCGCCAGCATTCAAAATTGTACGATCCATTCGTATCGAGGTTGTCTGAAGGACGGCGAGCCATCACGTGGCCGAAAGAAAAAAAGAAGAAAACAAAAGAGAGATATCGAAAGGATCCGTTTATGATATAATAACGTGGGCGATGTAGTCGGGGAAACCTCTGAAGGACAAATTTGTTCAATTACACCGGGAAACCTTACCCATTTCCCTACGGAGTCTTACGACCTCCCGATTATATGCGTCCAACCTTCGGCTTCTGCGCAATCTTTCGACAAAATCAATCCCAGCCTGGGACCACGTTATGCTAATAGAACACGTTGGATAACTTTGAGCCTCGGGGAATTCGACGCTTGAAAACGAAAAAAAAAAGTTCCATTGGCATTTTTTAATCAGGGCGAGAAAAAAAATGAAAAAAGGATGATTGGTCCAATGGTGAACTTTTTTTTTGCGTGTTCCCTTCTGCTCGCCGGTCGGTGATTTATTCAAGTCCACTTTTTCAACTTTTTTTTCCACTCCGAAAACTGGGTTAATTTTTGTTCGGGTTTGTTATTTTATTTTGATTCGAAATTCTGTGGTTTTAAATCGTGATCAATTTTCGGGTGGGTTTTTTAAATTCGAATTTCCATGATATATTTGCTAAATTGTGAATGTTCTTGTTTTATTTTTGCATGGGTTTGTTTGTTATTTTATTTTGATACGAAGTTCGGTAATTTCGAAGTCTTGTTTTATATTCATTTCGTTTTTTTTATTTTTTTTATCCGAATTTTCATTCTCTATTTTTTAAATTATGAAAATTCTTTTTTTTGTTTGGTTTTGCCAGGTAATCTTTTAATGCGATTATCTTAATTTTTGACGTTTTTTTTTTAATAATGAAAACCCATTTTATTTTTATATGCGTTTGAGTGTTAGATTTTGATTGTTCGATTTTCCTGTGTTTTAAATTATGTGAAACGTATATTTCTTTTATGTTTGTCGGATCATTTTTATTTATTCGCCTGTTCACGTTTTTTTTCTCGATAAATTATGAACAGCGTTTTTTATTATTGTTCGAGTTTGTTCATATTTTTACTCGCATTTCTTCAATCTACTTAGAAAATTACGAATATTCTTGTTTGGGTTTCATTGTTACTTTGTCTTGATGCGAAGTTCCATGACTCTAAAGTCTTGTTCTATTTTCGTTTGGGTTTGTTTTTTTTAATTCGAATTTCCATGATATATTTGGAAAATTATGAATATTTTTGTTTGGGTTTGTAAGTTATTTTTTATATTCTATTTTCTTAATTTATTCACAGTTGTTTTTTCCAAAACACTGAAAAAGTCATTTGTTTTTCATTTGCGTTTGTTAAAATTTGATTATTCGATTCTCCTCTTTTTTGTAGTCATGTAAAACGTATATCTCTTTTGGGTTTGTCCGACGAATTTTTTTTTATTCGACTATCCACACGTTCTCCGACAAATAATTTTTAAAAACTACATTTTTTATTTTCGTATGGCTTTGAAAAAAAAATTCGTTCCATTTTCTTGATTTTCTATGATTTCTTTGAAAATTATGAAAAAACGAATTTTATTTTACTTTGCATTTGACTGCCGATTTTTTCATCCGATTTTCTCGTTTCGCCAGCCAATTATCGGAAAACCGTGAGAAAGCGAGTTTCACTCTCGATTTTTTTCAGTGAAAAAAAAACAGTACGCAGAATCCCAAAATAAAATTAAAAAACTCGTCTCTTATTATTTTATTTTATTAAACCTCGAATATTCGTCAATATTCTACACGTAAATTCTTTTCGATCCATATCGATCGAAAAAGCCTCTTCCTTTCTTATTTTTCCCCGAGACAAACGATTTCCCGGTGGTTGGAATAATTTTACTCGAAAGTACTCGCCGAATATTGATTTCACGAATTATTCAAGATTTTCGCAGGATTACAAGAATAGAGGGGGGGGGGGGGGTGGACGTTGTACTGTCAGACAAGCAGATGGATGTAACGAAAACAATGATTCCTGGCCACGAATTCCCAAAAAGATGAAGCTTGTCATCCGCACGTAGCTCAACGTCCGCTTAAAATTTGATTGCAGGCATTCCTGAAGGGCGAGACTCAGATCCTTGCGGACGAGGCTTTTCACAACGCGATACAAAATTATTTCGACGTGTTTCTAAAGTCCGAGCGTGTTGTCAGAATGGTGCAGAGCGGTGCTTGTTCCCAGACCGACTTCCGCGAGGTCTTTAAGAAGAACATTGGAAAGCGTGTTCGCAGCCTCCCGGAAATCGACGGGTTGAGCAAAGACACTGTTCTTACGTCCTGGCTGGCCAAATTCGATTGTATATTCAAGGGTACCGGCGACGAGGAGAACAAGAGGCCATCCAGGATGCAACAGCAGTCACTCAATTCGGAGCTTATACTTTCGAAGGAACAGCTCTACGATATGTTCCAACAGATCCTTGGCATCAAAAAGTTCGAGCATCAGCTTCTGTTCAACGCCCTCCTGTTGGATTCAGCCGACGAGCAGGCTGCCGCCATCAGGAGGGAGCTGGACGGTCGCATACAGCGTGTCAACGAGATGGAGAAGGTACCATTTTTCTACCGTGCCAAAAAAAACATCATTTTTATTTAATTCATTCTACCTACTAGACTATACTTATTGTCTAGAATCTTCTAATGATGAAAAAGTAAAATTGATGGAGAAGGTACCATTATGGTAAAAATGGTACCTGGTAAATATATCGATTTATTTCTGCTCAGAATATTCCGATATTTTATTCATTTCGAAAAGTCTTGCAAAATAGCGAAAAAATTATGGAGAAGGTACCATTTTTATCACGAAAAAATACGACGTTTGATATCGTATCTATTTCTGTTTCAAATTCTATTATTTTATAATGCCGAGCCCTTAATTTATTTAAAACAAGTTATCTTACCTTTTGAAGGTATAATTTTTTTTAATGATTTGAAAAAGTAAAATTGTTGGAGAAGGTACCATTATGGCAAAAATGGTACCTGGTAAAAATATCGATTAATTGCTGCTTAGAATATTTCATTATTTTATTTATTTCGAAAAGCCTTGCAAGATAAGAAAAAAAGTTATGGAAAAGGTACCATTTTTATCACGAAATAATACGACGTTTAATATCGTATTTATTTATTTAATTCCATTATATATGAGGCATTCCACGTGACTTCAGCAAGTACAAAAAAATCCACAAATAATTTTGAAAAATCGAGCTACTTTATTGAAAAATATTCACCGAGTGTCGACATTTTTTAAAAATATCTGACGTTTTTTCTCGTTGATTACCATTTTTTAATATTTTTTCATTCAAATGGCTGTATCTTTGGCAGGATTTGACGTATTCACTGTACGCTGTATGTTTACCAGGTTTTTGAAGTACATATGACATATATGTCATATGTATTGGAGCCTTGGAGTGCTCCGCACTCTTCAATCGAATATTAATAAAAAAATTAACAAAAATAAAAATAGCCGTTATTTCACGGTGTTTAGGAATCCCATAATATTAAAAATACTAAAAATCCGTTTTTCGTATTCACAATTCAGGGAAATTAAAAAAAATATAATAACGAGTGTTTTTCCTTGAGAAAAAAAATATTTTTGCATATTTTGGCCTGAAACGGACGTTCGACTTGCTCAATAAAATCTAAATTAATTTTGTTCTGTAAGGCTAGAAAAAGACGCACATTTTCGTTTTTTACGAATGTAAAGACGTCAAATCCTGCCACAGATACAGCCATTTGACTGGAAAAATGTTAAAAAATGGTAACCAGCGAGCAAAAACGTCAGAAATTTAAAAAAAATTTCGACACTCGGTGAATATTTTTCAATAAAGTAACTCGATTTTTCAAAATTATTTGTAGATTTTTTTGCTGGCTGAAGTGACGTGGAATGCCTCATATATATATATACACACACCCTTGGCCAAAAATTTGGGGCACCCTGTAATTTTTCTTTCCGGCCAAAAAATTGAATATCTCGGCCAAAAAAAATCGTAAACCAATTTACCAAACGGGGTTTTGAAGAGAATAAAGGCCGCTTCAATTTGGCACTTCCCTTTCCGAAGATCATTTCACTAAATAGCGAGATTTCTATTTTTCCGAAGTCCAGCGAACGACTCTGCAAGGTGCAAAAATCGTGAAAAACCGCCATTTTCAAAATGACGTACCGAGCACAAAAAAGAATCGAAAGAATAAAATTGAAAAAGCAAATTGAAGCTGACTTTATTCTCTTCAAAACCCCGTTTGTTAAATTGGTTTCCGATATTTTTTGGCCGAGATATTCGATTTTTTGTCCGGAAAGAAAAATTGCAGGGTGCCCCAAACTTTTGGCCAAGGGTGTATATAACGAAACGATTTTTTTTAATGACCTGCCTTCCTATCATCCTTTTGGATATAAAAGAATATTATTATTTGATTGAAAAAGGGACCATCGTTACGAAAAAGAAGGCATCATTTTTTTATACGTTTCCGAACTCACCTAAATTAACAATGTACCACTTTCTCCAGAAAAATATATTTCCCTTTTTCGAAAGAAAATGAATTGACTAAATGGAGACTATTTTATATATTTTTTTTTACCAAAAAACTATTTAAAAGTACCTAAAAGGAGTACTTTTTATTTCCACAAGAATTTATTGTTGAAAAAAATAGTATTTCGTCTGTCGCGTATTACGTTTTCTCAGAGTGAAAAAAAATTATGTTTGTTTTCGGAATTGTTCAGGAATCTGATGACTTGTATCTAATGTATTTTTCTCTCTCTTTGTGGTTTCTTTGCGAATCGCAGAATCGGAAACTCATGCCGAGGTTTCTCCTGAAAGAAATGGAGTCGCTCTACATCGAGGAGCTTAAAGCGTCTATCAACCTGCTAATGACGAATTTGGAGTCATTGCCGGTTTCAAAGAATCCGATAGACAGTCGATACGGGTTGCAGAAGCTGAAGCGTCGCAGCGACCGCTCCCGCTACCGCCCCCAAGGTCCATTATCGAAATTGGAGGGCGACTCCGCCGATTCCGAACCACAATTGACCAAGGTCGACGTTGGCCTCGCGTTCCCCCTCGAGGTCATCGTAATGGAGGTCAAGGGCCTCAAGAGCCTCGCACCCAATCGCATTGTTTATTGCACCATGGAGGTCGAGGGTGACAAAAAGTTGCAGACCGATCAGGCCGAAGCATCGAAGCCAATGTGAGAACACTTTTTTTTTGTCTTCCATAAATCAATATATAATTGCTGAATTTTTATTTTAACAAAAGTACGGAATAAATCATTGCTATCGTTATTATTGACATTAAGTAATAAACATACGTCATAAATTTTGCTACTTGGGTGTTGATTTTTTTAAACGGACTATTACTGCAAATATGCAGAATTGCATCAATAATTAAGGCCTTAGGCCACGGTAACGGGTATAACATCATGTGCGAATTTAACAATTTTTTTCGTATGAAAAAGTGATTCACTCATAAAATTAATTACACATCTATTTAGTATGAATATCAAGCTGTTAGAAAAAATATATATACAGGGTGAGGCACTAACTGTTGCCACCTTGAGTATCTCTGTAATTATCGACGTCACAAAAAAATGTTTGAAACAAAAGTTGTACCGTACGAAAGGGGTCATCAAATGCGACCATTTTTTTTTATCTCAGTGGAGGCGCTGTCGCACAGTAAAGGTCACCTCCACTTTTTCAAATGGGACAGTACATTTTTTTTTTAACTATCTTGTAGAGCATCGAAAAGTGCATAAAAAACATTTAGGGGTCAAAGTCGTTCAAGGTCATTTAAGATCAAAAAGTGACATGAACTTTATTTTTATGTAAAATTACCTTCATTCACAGTAGATGTTCAAAGTGATTGCCATTGGAATCAATGCAGTATTGCAATCTCCTTATCACGGATTGTGCAGAATTTCCTATCACAACGGCACTTATCGAATCACAGGCTCGAAGAATTCTCTCACGCATATCATCCGGCGTAGTTGGACGTTCTTTATAAACAAGATCTTTCAAGTGTCCCCACAAGAAAAAGTCCAGAGGCGTCAAGTCTGGCGAGCGAGCCGGCCACGATACAGCTCCTCCGCGTCCAATCCAACGATTTGGAAATCTCTTTTGCAATTCATTTCTAGCTATCAGCGAAAAATGTGCCGGGTACCCATCGTGTTGATACCACATTCTGTTTCTTGTTTCCAAAGGTATTTCTTCCAATAACGGACCTAATGTTTCTTAAAGGAATGTGCTGTACTTTCTACCATTAAGATTCCCTTCAACGAAATAAGGGCCTATGATTCTATCCCCAATAATCCCACACCATACATTAACCGACCACGGTCTTTGGTGTGCAACTTGCCGCAGCCAATGTGGATTTTCAGTTGACCACAAATGCATGTTATGCAAGTTAATATTTCCATGATTCGTGAACGATGAATGGCAATCACTTTGAACATCTACTGTGAATACAGGTAATTTCACATAAAAATAAAGTTCATGTCACTTTTTGATCTTAAATGACCTTGAACGACTTTGACCCCTAAATGTTTTTTATGCACTTTTCGATGCTCTACAAGATAGTTAAAAAAAAATGTACTGTCCCATTTGAAAAAGTGGAGGTGACCTTTACTGTGCGACAGCGCCTCCACTGAGATAAAAAAAAATGGTCGCATTTGATGACCCCTTTCGTACGGTACAACTTTTGTTTCAAACATTTTTTTGTGACGTCGATAATTACAGAGATACTCAAGGTGGCAACAGTTAGTGCCTCACCCTGTATATATATATTTTCGATGTACAAAATGGCCGACTACTAATATTTTCTTTTATCTTTTTTTAGGCGCTCCGCGGCGTGACATTTAACATCCACAATTTTTTACCTAGAACGAAAAACAAAAATTCTCGTCAATCTACATTAAAATACCTAGAGAAGTACGTACGGAATTTAAAAAGTATTGTTTTATTCAAAAGTTGTAGGTATTTGAAGTTGAGAAATGAATTTTCAGTGAAAAAATTCGTTATTACTGCTCATAAACTGCTCATAAAATGAAAAGTTTTCGATTAATCAGAAATTCCGTACGTATTTCTCTGTGAAATGCAATTAGGAACATAACTTTTAAATTTGAAGTAAATCGAGTGAAAATTGTTGAAGTTATTTGTCACGCCAATTGAAAAAAAGCTGTTTCGAGAAGTTTCGAGTAGTCGGCCATTTTGTACATCGAGAAAAAACAATTCTAACAGCTTGATATTCATACTAAATAGATGTGTAATCAATTTTATGAGTGAATCACTTTTCATACGAAAAAAATTATTAAATTCGCACATGGATTTATACCCGTTACTGTGCCCTAACCCCTTAAATGTGAACATTCATTAAGGCCTTATATACGCGATTTTGCCGATTTTCGAAGGTACTTTTCTAGACGCGGTTAAAAAAAATGACGCATACATTGCCAACATTTTTTTTTACAGATCATTTATGCGCCTGGTTAAGTATATGTAAAAAATTCAGAAATATTAAGAAATCGCGGAGACATAACATAATAAAGCAATGTATTTTTTTTTTGCGCGCGCGTCGATAGTGAAAGTGCTCGGCATGGATATGGGTGCCTGAAAAAGAAAATTAACATACTTATAATTGCATAATGATATATCTTCAGTGTGAACCAACAATATTATTTTTTTTAATTATTATAATAAAAATTCGAAACTTAACATTTTTGTACTCAATTTTCTGTCGGTATTTTATTTTTTTAAATTTTTTTGTGCCATTGAAATTTTTGTTTCTGTGCTTCACACGATAGGTGATGATGCTGAGAATATGTTGTAAAATTTTCAAAGCGATCTGAACATTCGTTCGAGAGTTCGAACTTTCATAAGGTTACAAAAAGTGAATCGTGGAAAAGCTTCGAAGTTGGCGGTCGAGCGCGCCGCGCGGTATCTATTATAAATGCAAACTTACCTTATTTTTGGAATTTTTAAAATTATTCAATTCTGTAAAGCTTAAAATATTCCTTACCGTTCACGCTAATGTTATCATAAATAAACAAAAAAATTAAAATTTGCAAATTTTTCGCGTATATAGGGCCTTAAACATTTTACACATGGAACATTTTAGTTATTACAAATAGTTTTTTTTGCATATGTTGAAAATATGAATTGTACAAGTCTCAAGTATGATCAGTGGTATGACTAGTGTAAAGCGATAGGATTACCTTAAAATGATATTTTCTCCTACATTATACCGTAAATAATAACAACGTAATTAGATTACAAAGTATTTTAATACATTCTAATCAGATAACTGTAATTAAATACATTATAACAGATCACATAATATGTACTGAGTAATTTAATTACAATGTAATGAAATGGAATTCAATGAGACTGCTCTGTAAGTGAATTACCTTGTAACCAGATTAATAATTACAATGTCATTTAGTTATGCCTAGCACTGATTCGTGGAGACGACACGCTGGCTACGTTTCTATCTAATAATGTATACACTAAATAACTCTACATGCCCGATATAAACTGCTCATCGCGTGTAGAAAATTCTAAAGATTCCGTAACGACAATAAAAACAGGGGATCATCGAATGTTCAAAGAAAATATCAATGATAAAACGTGGAAAAATGTGACTAGCAGACGAATTTTCGTAGCCGCGAATTTCCAGAGAAAACGTAAAAATGTCAAAATCTATTAAATTTGCACGATTTTTTTTTATTCCAGTCAATCGTTGTGTATAATAATTTATTGTCACTTATTTTTATTTGTCACATATTATTATCGTGCCCCCTTAAAATACGGACTTCATTTTTAAGAATTTTTATAAATCTCCATTATAAATCAACCTCAAGACCCTAGCCCTAAAATGATGCAATAAAAAAGAATTCCATTATCAAAATTTCTACCTTACTCAGCGACCTCAAACCGAACCGATTTTTTATTTTTTTTTTTGTCTCACGATCACATCCGAGCCTACTAACGACTCGCGCAAATGTTTATTCCGCAGGTGGGACACTCAGGGTGACTTTACGACGATGTATCCGTTGCCTGTGGTGAAGGTTCGCCTATTGACGGAGAACCCGGCGATACTGGCGCTCGAGGACAAGGAACTCGGCAAAGTAATAATAAAGCCGACCCCGTTATCGTCGAAGAATCCCGAATGGCATCGCATGCTAGTACCGAAGAACAATCCCGATCAGGATTTGCGTATAAAGATTGCGTGTCGCATGGAGAGGCCGTTGAACATGAAGCACGCCGGTTATCTCTACGCGATTGGTAAATCCGTATGGAAGAAATGGAAGAAACGATATTACGTGCTTGTCCAGGTCTCACAGTACACGTTTGCGATGTGCTCGTACAAGGAGAAAAAGAGCGAGCCTTCGGAAATGATGCAGCTGGATGGCTATACAGTGGACTATATCGAGCCCGTTTCCGCAAATCTCATGGCTGGAATAGACTTGGAGGGTGGAAGGTAATTGAAAGAAAAAAATCCATAAACGGCCCATCAATTTACAATAAGGAGGTTGCTCAGCTATCGCGAAATAGTAAGAATTCGCTGAAATTTATTGAGGATATTCGCGAACAGGTGTTACGACTCCGTGTGAAATTTCAAGTACTTCGTCTGCGTGATTGTCGAGCAATTAACGGAGACTTTGTCCTTGGAGTGCCATATTTCAGGTGTTTACATTTTATTTTTTTTTTAAAGGAAACGAGTAAAGCTTTTTGAGCGCGGTTTTTTCTTGCTTTTATTCATGATATACAGAACGTTAAAAAAATTTTTTTTTTTTAAAAAAAACCAAAATGGCGGCCGTTGCAGTTCCGCGAAAACAGGTCCTCAAATCGCGGGAGATAAACGGCTGACATCACTGCCCCCTCTTTGTTGATCTGAAACACAAATTCAAAGCATATTATCAATCTGTGACCCTTTGGTCATGGAATGACGGATGGGTTTTTCGTTTAGGAAAATTTCGGAATATGGCGGCAATTAAAAAAAAATCGAATTTTCGCGTTTTTTTCGCATAAAAAGATAAATAATAAATGCAAAAATGTATCTATCGAAAAAACGATCCGTCATTCCGTGAAGACATATTTTCTGAGTATGCTCTCCAAATTTCAGGTCGATGTGTTAATCACAGCGGTCAGGAGAATGTCAGCCATTTTTAAAAACGTGTTTTCGAGAAAAACGCGTTTAAAGTTTTGTAATGTGTTTACACAAATGTGTTTATAATTAGCGCTAATCGGCAATGCCTGGTCCATAGAGGCATCCCTCTTCTTCTTCTAGCTGCTCATGTTGAGCTCAAATTTATTTTTTGAAAATTTCAAGGACAAAGCCTCCCTCAATTATTGAAGGTAGGCTCTTATACACGGGCGACAAAGCAAAAGCTTCATGAGAACTCTGATACGACTGTCGCAACATAAAAAATAATAAGAATTGAGTGGAAATAGGCGGAAAAAATTCTTGACATTTTTATGAATAATTTCAACGAAGAGTACAGCGTTTTGTCTGTCTCGTTATCGAGATACCAGGTGTGTAAGTATGAAACCGGAATTTTTGTACAGAAAAAACACGCTTATTGTAATGATATGATACAAATAACTGGAGATGGCTTCTCGGGTCACCTTTAACTGATCCGCCAGTTGTTGTTGTGTTTGAGCGTCGTCTTCGTCCAACAAGGCTTGCAGGTCAGCGTCTTCAAACTTTTTCGGTGGTCTTCCACGTTCTTCGTTCCTCACGTCAAAATCGCCACTTTTGAACCGTTTGAACCACTCGAAACACTGTGTTTTACCGAGAGCATGCTCACCAAACGCCTCCACAAGCATTCGATGCGATTCGGCTGCGGTTTTCTTCAGATGAAAACAGAAAAGTAGTGCTGTCCGCAAATCGTAATTTGTTGGCACAAAACTCGACATGTTTATCTCTAATAAACTAATGCTACTGAATGAAACTCGTGTTATTGTGAGTTGGAAATCTTTGTGGGATATCAATACAATAACAAGACACCGCTGACGTGATGTGTCGGTAACTGCATCGACATCTAGCGCCACCTATGGGCAAATTCCGGTTTCATACTTACACACCTGGTATTCGTGAAATAAAACCGGAAATTTCAGCTGATTCGCGTAAAACGATAAAGCGCCCTACGGCACGTGGCAACGCTGCTGTCAAGTCGGCCATTTTGAATAGGCGCCAAAATTTGAAACGCACAAACTATTGCTTCCTTGCTATAAATTTCTTACCGCGCTTTCATAAAGAGTATTTAAATATTTTGAATCATTCTTTACAGAAGCTGCAGTGCATGTGTTTCGACATAACCTTCAAATCAATTACGCGTCGTCCCTCGACTGCGCATTCATTTTCCGGCTCAACTACTTTTTTCCGCCACTTTCCAGGTTGTACTTGCTCCAACCGTCGATTGTACGGTTTTTCGGTTTGCTTTTTTCCCTTCCAACTTTTCATTTTCGCCGAACAAAAAAACGGAATTCGCGAAGGATGTTTGACAGCTACGCGCTCACGATGTGGAGTTCGTGTCTGAGCTCAGTGATACCAGTTACTGAGAACTAAATTGCGCGTTTGCCACATTTCAACTTGGTTAATAACGTATTCGCGATGTAAATAAACGAAAAAGATTAATAACATTTCTAAACAGTCAGTTATATGCACTCCACATATTTATTGGCTGAAATTTATTTATTTTACGTAACCGGAAATTTGATTATTCGGGTTGGCAGCCGTTACAGGCGCCCGTGTTCAAGCATATGCGTTCCCCTCTCGCCGCCTGCCTGGCAAAGACCCTGAGCAGCCTCCTTAAGGGCATGTACAAGGTCAACATAACCTCACAAATATTCCAACGAAATTTTCTCATGGATGGTTAATTTTTTTAGGAAAAACAGAGCATTAGGCTCTGGAGAATTCCCTGACGCAGAGCTTGATGATTTCCTTTTGCCCTAAATATTATTAATCTCTGAGAAATCACTGTTCGAACATTTGAGATATCTCTCTCGCACTCACGTCACGTGGTAGATCTTCTGCTTCGCCTCAAAGTATCATCACAGTGTAACCCGTAGAAAAACAGTTAATTTTCGATGGTTAAAATACGCTAATCAATCTGACTTTTTTTATGTCAAATCAAAGCATTCATAAAGAACGGAAAATACATTTTTAAACGCTCATTTTTTTTAACGCTTGAAAATATATTCGAAAAAAAATGAGTCCTCACGGTGTACACGGTTGTGGCTGTAAATATGATCTGAAACAAAATCGGTGAAAAGATTATTAATCAGTATGAAAGCTATCTTGCTGTGGAGGTTTTTTTTATATCTAAATTGACAAAATGGCGGCGGTTTGAAAAAAAAAATGTATCGAATTTGGCCTATTTCTGCGACAATTTTTCGTTAAAAAAAATATCAAGATTTCAAAAGAAGCTTTCGTAGCAAAATGGAGAATGGCGTGAAAAATGTTGTGTCAAAATTTGAAACGGATAGCTTGAAAATTCTTCCTTTGAGAGTGACCGTTTTGAAAAACATTTCGAGAAAAACGCGTTTAAAGTTTCGAGTGCGGAATTTTCATATAAATTGTCCACTTACGTTTATGTAAGTATATGAGCGGCATGTTTACAACCGTCTATATTATCGGATAATGCAACAAAAAAATCGATTGTTTGAAAATTGTACACTGTGATGATCCCTTAAAAAAAAAAAACAAGCCTCGTTGCCTCGATTTAACTTGGTTCCGAATATTTCCAATCGATCAGCTACTTCTTCAACGCCGTCCGCGAAGGAGACAATATAGTCTTCGCCTCGGACGACGAGAACGAGTGGCAATTGTGGGTTATGGCGATGTATCGCGCCACCGGCCAGTCACACAAACCAACGCCGCCCGTTTCGGTTGCCGACAAAAACTCCACGATCAGCAAGATTCAGGGTGACGCTGACAGAGCGAGGAAACACGGAATGGAGGACTTTATCGGCGCCGATCCGTGCAAATTTGACCACGCCGGTCTATTCAAGTTCTTGCAAAACTTGACGTTGGATTATCGACTCAACGATCCTTACTGTTCATTGGGTTGGTTTTCACCCGGACAAGTCTTCGTACTCGACGAATATTGTGCTCGGTAAGACAAAGGACATTCGTCGTTCACGCATAACATCGATTATTTGTCATTTGATCGATTTTTTTTGCATCTCGAACCTTGAGGCACCATTCCAGTGGAACTGGCTCGAAAATGGCTGATTTACAGATTTAAAAAAATCGATAATCATCCCGATTTTCTTACCGATCATTCAAATTACTTATGTTGCACATAAAATTGTTTTTTCATGTTTTTGTTTTATTTTTTCCATAGTTGCTTTGGCCACTGCAAAATGGTGCCGAAAAAAAAGCGCCTGAGGGTGGAAAGTCCTCCAAAAATTGTCTGAAAGACAGAAATCACAAAAGATTATTAATCTGCGTGAAAAACTGTAGGGGCGTACGGAGAATTTTTTTCGATGCAAATTAACGAAATGCTGGCCATTTCAAAATCGAGTGTCAAATCGGGCGACTTTTTTGGAAGTTATTCGTTTAAAAAATGTGAAATTCTCAAATTAAAAAAGCTGCCGTACGACGTTAAGGAATGACGTGAAGAATGATGTAGCAAAATTTCAGACGTGAGCTTGAAAATTCTTCTTTTGAAAACTTCCACCGTTTTGAAAAAGCGACGTCTCGAGAAAAGGCTACGCGCCAGGTCTCATGCAGCTGGTCGAATCCTTTTTTCTAAGAAAGGCTGTAGCCGCCGGAATAATAGAAAATTTCGCGACCAAAATTTAACAGCACGTTTATGAACGTTCGTATTATTGGATAATGCAGAAGAAACGATTTTCAAAAAATGTAGCACTGGAGTGGTTCCTTAACACCCTTTGCCGGGTGAAATGGACGCAAAAAATAATGTTATTACTATCAACTATTATATATTATCATATATATTGTTATCAATTATTGTTATTATTGTTATTATCTATAATAATAATCTGTTACTATTATGATTATTATTTCAGAATAATAATAATTATTATTGCTCCAACCATTATTGTTTAGAATAATAATAATACCAATTGAAATTAAAGATAATTTCTGTTCTTTCTTGGTGAGTTGTTGTCGCTTTATGATT
>OX101784.1:61424944-61494944 GCA_944452715.1 Ophion slaviceki
TGATCAGATTTGCCGCCTTTTTCGTCAACGAAAAGAAAATACGACTTTTCTTCCCGGCCAAACATCAGTGTTTTGCCAAAATTGTCCATTCAAGTTTTTCGCAGAGGAAAATTAATTATTTTTGCTCGCGATATTGTTGTAACGAATTTTTCTCCAGTTCCTAAAAATGCCCTTTTTCGTGCCCGTCGTCCATTTTATTTTTTCGGGAATTAAAATTTCCCGATAGAATTCGAGCTCGTTCAAATTTGGAAAGAAAACTATACGTTATATTTTTGGCTTTCAATTTTCCATGTAAAAAACGCGAAATGAATAATAATGATGCATTTTTTTCTATTCAACGATTTCTATTTAATAGAAATCTGAATTTCGTTAAAAAAAAAAACATTTTTACTTCAACTCTTTAAACGAAGCTGTACGCCATTTTTCTATGGTGGAATATTCCCGATAAAAAATCTCGAAATCATAACATCAATAATAATATTTTTCTTATCCGTCCATTGAAACTTTGTAGAAATCTACATCTTATTAGAAATAAAAGAAAACGTCCAAACTTGTTCAAGTTTCCGAACTGTACGGGCTTTTTTCAGTTCATAACGAATCTCGAAATCAATAATAATAGTAATGGTAATATTTCATTATTAATATATTATATATATTTTAATAATAATGATTATAATAGTATTTTATTATTAATATATTATCATAAATATTTGAATAATAATATAAAAAAATTCCTCCCATTTGTTCATGTAAATTAACTAGAAATTGAAATTCCCAAAAAAGAACATTAGAATTCGTTCAAATTTCAAAACCAAACAGTACCAATATTTTTTCCAGTCACGAATAGGGCGCATAAAAATGTTCAATTTCAAAGGGACCAGAGAAAAAACTTTCACAATAACATTCCACAATCCATCACTGCAACGTGACATGTGAAGAAAAAGCGGTCGTATTTTCTTTTCGTTCTTGCAACCCATCGAATCGCAATATTCGTTGGTGATTTGGCGCAAATTTTCGAGTTTGGTAATTTGACGACTGCGAGGACCGGAAACGGCGAAGAAGCGATCGTCGCTGCCGAGATATCTCCGCGCCAAGTACATTCGTCTCTATGAGGGTAAGAACTGCGAGCCGTGACAATGAAAATAGTCGAATCATCTTCATCAGAGAGAAACGAAGGAAAAAAGAAAAGTACGTTCATAAACGCGCGTAACCATCGATTAGAGTATGAGAATGGCGTAGTGTCTTCTGGGTCCCCTCGAGAGCTCCGCGCCCAGGATGGCGCGCCCACCATTCCGGGCGAACAGAAACGACTGCCCACCGTATATGTGTGTCGTCCAATATTTTCACGTTCCGCTCCTACTACACCGCACCGCAGGCGTTCGCCTGGTTTAGCGACCTCCTGGTGGAGCACGCCGAGATCTTCTGGTCGCTATTCGCCGTCGACATGGACAAAGTCCTCTCGGAACAGCCACCCGACACCTGGGACAGCTTTCCGCTTTTTCAAATTCTCAACGATTATCTCAGGCTGGACGGTGAGCGCTTTTATTTTCCATTCGATTGATTTTCTCCATTAAAGTCGTTGTCACTACAATCATCCTCGTTGTCGTCTTTCGTCTCTCGTGAAAAATTGTAATAATCATATTTATTAACTATTATGACTGTTATTATTATGATTATATGATAATATTATTAGTAGTGGTAATGAAATTGTTGTTTTGCTATTATTAATATTATCGTCATCGGTATTATCATTCATGAAAGATAATAATAATTATTGTTTTTATTACAGTAGAACTTCGATAATCCGAATTTTCGGCTATCCGAACCAATGATGGTCTTTTTTCCTCAGTTTAGGCGGGATATACATTTAGACATTTAATAGTATATTCAAGTATAGAAAACAATTTTCTTTAATTAATTCATCATCAAAATGACGGAGCTGTGGCAGAGAATTACAGCAAAGTCGCCGCGGGAGTTTCGAATCGGCGTGCAATCTAGATTCCCGTAGACTTTGATTTGCAAATAAGTTCAAACATTTTTTCAGTTAGAACATGTATAGTTTCTATGTGACGGTAATTAAAATGAAGAAAATGCAAATTTAAGAAAATGGCACGCGTTTACAAAAAAATCAACATTTCACGCAACATTTCTGTAAAATGTGGATGAAAAAAGAGTAGTTTTTTTCCAATTTTTCAAAAACAATTTTCGTCAAGTAGAAGGTATCAATATTATCAATATTTCTACCAAGTTTCAACTCAATCGGCTTAATAGTTTTCGAGTAATCCTGCACGCCAATTTCGATAATGCAGTTTTGAGAAAAACGCGTTTGAAGTTTACGCCCGCTCCGAATCCGAGTGGTGAGGCACAGCGTTGACGGGCTGAAGTTTTTCGAATTTCGCTTTGAAACTTTAGGAAAATATTCTACATACATAGTTCTATCGTTTAAAGAGAAAAAAAAGAAATCGATTTTTTGATCGTTGTAAATATATATCGCGTCTTAAGGTATCGCCTTAAGGTATCCCCCTTCTTTTTCTCTAATAAAGCTGTTTCCTAACACTTCGAGATATTTTCAAAATACATTATTGCCCATATGAGGCATTTTTCATCAACTGGGCCACTTTTTTTTCAAGCTCTCCAATTTTTTCCAAAATCTGCCAGTTTGAAATATTAGTCAAAAGGAATTTCTTTTAGATTTTTTTAGGCGTCCGTTCAGGATTTTCAATTTTTCATTACGAACACTGTATCCGAAAAAATATTCATCAAACAAAAAAAAAAACATGAGAATAAAAACGTTTTATTTTTTCCGCTTTATCGAAAAAAATCAAAATCACAATTTTCCTGCATTGAGAAAATGGAAATTTGGCAAAAAAATGAGAATAACATTTTTTTAAACCTAATAACACACTTTCGATTTCGGTACAAATTTTACAGGATGGCTGTCATTGGGTAAAGAGTCTGCGACAAAATATTCAGAATGGACGCCTAAAAAAATCTTCAAAAAATCACAGCCGTTCCTTTTGACTAATATTTCAAATTGGCAGATTTTGCAAAAAAATTGGAGAGGTTGAAAAAAAAGTGGCCCAGTTGACGAAGAATGCCTCATATGTAACCTCATACATCAGATCTGATATACATTGTATGTATATACGAGAAACCGCCCTGGAATTGTTTGAAACCCGACCAGATAATAGCCCCACACAGCTGCTGTTCTTGAAACGAATTCGAGACTTAGCGGCCAAGAAACGGGCAACTATATAAGACAGCCAAAAATTGATCATTATTTTAAGTCGCAATTGTGATTTAACTGCATAAGTAGTGGTGGTATAAAAATTGAAACTTTATTCATGGTTAATTGCTATCAAATGAAGAATTTAGGGTCGTTGGATTAATAAAGAGAATTTTCGATACTATTTATATTATATGAGTTGATTTTCCCGGAAATCCGAGATATATTTTCGATTATCCGAATTTTTAATTATACGAACGATGTCCAGTCCCAATTACTTCGGATAATCGAGGTTTTACTGTTTTTAGTTATTTATTTCGCTATTCTTGCCCCTCGGGCTTAAGAATATTCCATCAACTTACAGCGGTTACATACTTTGTTCTTATTATTAGTATTATCTTTCATGGACGATAATAACAACAACAATAATAATAATGGTTCCATTAATATTATAATAAAAGAATAACAATATCATTATTATAACATTAATGGGTTATAAATAGCTTGTGGTCGGAAAAAGAGGAATTTTCGCGAATTTTTATTGGGAAAACGTGTGCCTTTTTTAACATTAAGGTGTTAGACTACTGTAACGACGCAAAAATCAGGATAATTGGAAGAAAAAAAATGTTAAGCAACACGTGAGGTTGAAAAATCGCTTGGACATTTATTTATACGTACAATAACAAAGTTTTGTACAACATCTTATCTGAAAGAATTAATAATTAAAGAATTTATAAACAATCTCGTGAAGGACCTTTAAACGTGAGCGGCTCAACGGTATACTTGATTGTAGCCACGGGGTTGATCTGGAAAAAAAACCGAGTTTTTTCTTGAAATATATGTTATAATGGCTAAGACTCGACCGAGGCTCTTTTTGTTAACGTGTTTCAATCATCAAAAACAACATTTTAAATATTTTTTTTTCAATTTTTCGCGAAAAAATGTCATTATTATTGTTAATAACGAATTTTAAAAAATTTCTCCTTCGTTCATTATATGTCGAGAAATCGTGTACACCGTTTTGAGAAACATCGTTTCGAAAAAAACACGTTCAAATGTTTACTAGCAGTTGTATCGTTGCAATTATAAGTTTACTCAACTTCGAATGGATAAAGTTGAAATTTTCAGAAAATATTTGTGAAATGTTATATTTTGATAATCCATCGAAAAACAAAAATAAATATGTGCAAAAATTTCAATTAGGTATAAGCCCTTAATGACATGAATATCGTCGTCGTCGTTGTTGTTATTGCTGTTGTTATCGTTACCATTAATATGTTATTCTGAAACACAATAGTGATTATCATGAAAAAAATTACATGACATTAATAATAATAATAACAGTGTAATTAATTATCAACGATAATAATAATAATACAAAAAACGAATTACCATTACAAAATAATGATAATGATATTGTTATTATTGTTATTGGTACTATCATAATAATAATCATTAAGCTTATTCTAATTATTAGCATTATTATTCTTTTGCTTTCTGGCGTTGTTATTGTTATTATTATTATTATTATTATTATTATTATTATTATTATATCATTATCATTACTGTTGTTGCCGTTGATTTTATTATTGTTATGCATTGTAATGCATGATGTTCCGAGTGCGTTCTGAAAAAAAATTCCGGGCCAATCGCACATGGAGAACTTTTCGCGTTCCGACAAAGAAACTGCGTGGGTGTATAACCCGGCAGTGGCCTTAGGCCACTCTAGAGGCCGAAAAAATCGGCTTTTTGGCGATTTTTTTTTTCAGAAAAACTACAAAATAAATCGAGATTACAAAAAAAGGGTGTTTATCATACATATCAGTGACTATATACAATAATTTTTTTCAAGCGATTAATTTCAAAATGGCGGTTGTGCAGTTTATTTCAAAACTGCATTTTTTAAGTTGGCCGGAAACATGACTCTGACAATTTTCAACCTATTCACTTGAAATGTTGAATATATCTTGAAAAATACATTGTCTATGGAAGTACGTATAATTTTTTTTATATTGCATAGTTCATTTGTTATTAAAAATTATCTGACGATTTTTTAGGCAAATTTTTCACTTTCTAAAAATTTTCTGTCGCACCGCCGCCATTTTGAAATTAATCGCTTCAAAAAAATTATTGTATACAGTCACTGATATGTATGATAAACACCCTTTTTTGTAATCTCGATTTATTTTGTAGTTTTTCCGAAGAAAAAATCCCCAAAAAGCCTATTTTTTTCGGCCTCCAGAGTGGCCTAACCCCTTAATTGAAGAAAAAAAAAAAGAAAAGTCACAACTCATTAAAAACGCTCTTTCCGTTCGGTTTCTGTTTGTTTTCCATTCGGTTCGGACCCAGACAACTTGAAGAACGGAAGATTTCATCAACATCTGAGGGACACGTTCGCGCCGTTGGTCGTGCGTTACGTCGATCTGATGGAGACGTCGATAGCCCAATCGATCCACAAGGGCTTCGAGAAGGAACGCTGGGAGATAAAGGGCCACGGTTGCGCAACGTCCGAGGATCTCTTTTGGAAGTTGGACGCGCTTCAGTCGTTCATTGGCGGCTTGCACTGGCCCGATCAAGAATTTCGCTCGCATTTGGAGCAACGCTTGAAACTCATGGCGTGCGACATGATCGAGTCGTGCATACAACGCACCGACGCGGCCTTTCAACAATGGCTGAAAAAGGGCGTCACCTTTATCTCGACCGATTACATAATACCGTCGGAAATGTGCGCCATGGTGAACGTTATCTTGGACGCGAAGAATCAGAGCTTTAAGCTCTGCGCGGTCGATGGTGTCGATGTGGTAAGTCCGCTGGAGCGCGCTGCTTAACGCGCGGAACAATTTCGACGAAAGATATTTCAAAATGCAATTAAAACGGCGACGGGTAAAGTAGCGTGGATTTATTCAAAACGAATACCGCAGAGTTTTTTTTTTTCGATTTTTCCATTTTTTGCACGATATTTATTGTTTTTTGTGTTAAGGGGTTAGGCCACAGTAACGGGTATAAAATCATGTGTGAATTTAACAATTTTTTATCGTATGAAAATATTATTCACGCATAAAATTAATTTCACGTCTATTTAGTACGAATATCAAGCTGTTAGAATATATATGGGTAATTCCACCAATTCTGTGTCAAAGTTGTACCGGGTGGTCTGAATTTAAGAAAACTAAGATCATCTGAAAGGTCGTATTAAAACAAGCATCCGTAATTTTTTTCGAATTTTTTTATCCAATAGTTTTTTAGTAATGGCGGCTCACAGTTTTCAAATTTTGTAAATCACCAAATTTTAAAATGATTTTAAAATGATATGATATGAATTTTCAATTGTCCATAACTTCTTTCCAACTATAGCGAGAATTTTTTTTTAAATACGATTTTTTAGAGAAAAACATGAACTGTTTGACAAAAAATATGCTGAAATTCTGGGTTGTTTTAAAAATTACAAAAATCACGTTCAAAGTATAAAAATCGATTTTTCGGGCCTTGCCCCATTTTTTCTGGTTTTGAAAGTATTTGTTTCGAAAAGTTCAGAATTTTTTACATCGAAATAGATTTTAAACGAGATGGGATCTCTAAAACATCAGCCTCAGAAAAATTAAATAAAGATTTTCATTTCCCATAACATTTATTTAAATCAACCTTAAATCTTTAATGGCATTTTTATTACGTAAATAAACATTCAGAATTTTTATAAGGTAATGTCATGTCACATAAGCAAATTAAAAAAAAAATCATTTATATTTAATAGCTACTATTGGTTTTGAGGTTATAAAATCTCTCACTTACAAATTTATAAAATAATAATAATAATAACAATAATTTTTATTATCAAATAAAATTTAAAAAATTGGGAAAATGTTTATTTAATTTTTCTGAGCCTGATGTTTTTGAGATCCCATCTCGTTTAAAATCTATTTGGATGTAAAAAATTCTGAACTTTTCGAAATAAATACTTTCAAAACCGGGAAAAATGGGGCAAGGCCCGAAAAATCGATTTTTATACTTTGAACGTGATTTTTGTAATTTTTAAAACAACCCAGAATTTCAGCATATCGCATATTCTGAAAAATCGTTTTTTAAAAAATCTTCTAGCTATAATTGGAAAGAAGTTATGGGCAATTGAAAATTTGGTGTTTTACAAAATGTGAAAACTGTGAGCCGCCATTACTCAAAAACTATTGGATAAAAAAATTCGAACAAAATCATGGATGCTTGTTTTAATATAACCTATCAGATGACCTTCTTAGTTTTGCTAAATTCAGACCACCCGGTGCAACTTTGACACGGAATTGGTGGAATTACCCATATATATTTTCTTTCGATGTACAAAGTGGCCGACCACTAATATTTTCTTTTGTTATCTTTTTTTTAGGCGCTCCGCGGCGTGACATTTAGCATCCACAATTTTTTACCTAGAACAAAAAACAAAAATTCTCGTCAATCTACATTAGAATACCTAGATAAGTATGTACGGAAATTAAAAAATATTGTTTTATTCAAAAGTTGTAGGTATTTTAATTGAGTTGTAGGTATTTTAATGAATTTTCAGTGAAAAATTTCGTATAAAACTGCTCATAAAATGAAAAGTTTTCGATTAATCAGAAATTCCGTACGTACTTCTCTGCGAAATGCAATTAGGAACACAACTTTTAAATTTTAAGTAAATCGAGTGAAAATTGTTGAAGTTATTTGTCACGCCAATTGGAAAAAAGCTTTTTCGAGAAAAACGCGTTTAAAGTTTTAGGTACTCTATGACCGTGCCAGAGGTGGGCTTACGTTATACGCTCAAAGTCGGTGAAAAAAAAAATGTTCTTGCTATAAATCGAATAGTAATTTATTCTTATGATGATAAAGCACCGTTTTAGCGAGAAAAAAAATCGATTTTTCGAAAATTCTACTGTGGCCTTACCCCTTAATTCGGGATTGTTATAGTCGACGGAGTAAGTGAAGAAGAATACAAATATTAGATTTTTTGTGGGTTTTCGGTGACAAGAAAAACGTATTTTATTAAAGAGCGAGAGAGAATTGAAATTTTGGAAATTTTAGAAATAGAAAACTGGGTGAATATTTCTAGAAAATAGGCTTTTTAAAAAAAAAGATTCTTTTTTTGCTTCATATAGTTATAAATATTGCTTTTGCAGCTATAAATATTTTTAAGGCGGAGCACAATTTTTCACCATAGGGAATTTCTTTCGAAGAATCACCAAAAATTCTGACTTTCCGAACGAACATTTAGAAAAAAACGATACAATTCTTTTTTTCGGACATATTTTGAAGGGATATTTAAATTCATGGCCGGATGGGATTTATGCCGGCTTGAAAAAAATTCCCAAAATGATTTTCGAAAAGATGGTGCACCGAAATAAATGCACCATTTTTTCCGCGTCTAAGCGTAGGGTGCTTTTTGGAAAAATTTCGTTTTTAAAATATTCACGGAAAATATTTCAAAAACTAGTAGGATTGCTTAATGGCCGAGAAAGCATCGACGGAGTGAGAGAATATTTTTGCACCTTTTTGGAATAAATTCGGTGGTTTTTTGGACTGATAAATTCGAATGAGATTGAAGTTTGCATCGTTGGAATGCAATCGAAAATATTATTTTTGCAGTGCTCGAATTTGTTTTGGCAAATAATCGGTACGAAAACCCCTGAATCGTTTTTTAAATCGCTTATTTAGACATCTAGAATGAGAACAATGAGGAAATAAAAATATAAAAAAGAAATTTCGTTGCAATGCAACGATGCAAACTTCGAGACAATTAAGGCGGGAGCCTGAATTAGAAGGTCCAAGCGTTTTTTCAGGATTTTTTTTAGAAGCTCGGTTTTTTCGGTAATATTTCAATTTGGTTCTAATTATTTTCCAAAATACTTATTAATCTGACTTGTTTGCTAAATTGAATCGATTTTCAGTAGGAATTCGTGATTGCCTTGTGAGCTTATAATTTCACAATCGAACTTATAAACTTGTACAATTGACACATCGAAATTTAGTCGTTTTATTAAAAATAATTCACGTTCATTTTGCCGTTTATTATTTATTTATAAAAACGAATACGATTATTCACAAAAATGAATCGTGTTTCACGAATAGTTTGAATTTCAATTGAAAAAAAAAACGTTACAGTATTTCTCTGCACAATCTTTTCGATCTTTTTTTCTGTTGTCCATTATTTTCGAAAAAAAGCTCCTCGAAATTTCCAAAAAATGCCAAAAATCTTCTGTTTTTTTTCGTACACCGCTTCTTTATTTTCTGGCCAATGATAGCCGTAATTTCTGGCGCTGCATTTAGACAACATTAGAATAGATCGCAAGTAGGCAAAGCGAGAAAAAAGAATAGGCCGAAAATCGTAGCGGTAGAAAGAGAGAGGGAGAGATATATGGGCAATCGTGTATCCGCACAAAGATACGGTCGAATGTTTTTCCATTTTTTTTAGCACCAGTATCACGCAAAGATCGACGACCTGATCGACAAAACGTCCACGGGCATGAGCCAAGGAATGATCAATAAGCTCGTCACGGTGTTGGAAGCGACTCTTTCGAAGTTGTCCCGATACGACGAGGGCTCCTTCATCGGTTCGATCCTCTGTTTCACGGTACGGCCAAGAAAATAAAAAAATCTTTCAAACCTAAAAATAAATTTCTACGGCTCCGAAGTTTGCGTCGTTAAAACGCAATCTTCCTTCAATCGTCCACTTAATTTTTTCCCAGATCAAGCCGGAAACTTACTCAAACGCTTTTCAGCATTCTCGTTAGAGATTTAAGACCCAAATCTGCAGTCACATGTAGAAAAACAATTGAATTTTTTTTTAATGCAAAACAAAAAGAAAACAATCGAATTTCAATAATGCAATATTTCATTACCGCAATTATTTTTATTTTCATTAGGTATAACATTATTGATATTAGCAAAAAAAAATATCTATTAAGGGGTCTTCTCACTTCAGACGCTAAAAAGGCTATTTTCATAAACTTTTTTGATAGGTTTATATGATAGATATTGACATAAAAGTTGTTACACTTTATTAAGTGTAACAACATTTTTTAATGTATTTCGAAAGTGTATTTATTAATACACTTTCGAAATACATAAAAAAAAATTTTTATGGATTTAAGGGGCTATACCAGTGTGAACGCTGAAAATTTGGGTGAATTTCGGGAATTTTTCGGAAGAAAAGTACTCAGTTAAATGTTTCAGAAAATTAAGAATATATTTGGCTATATTTGACCTATATTACATAATTTTTTCATAGAAAAATATTAAGATCCAAGCAACTTATGCACTGCCTTCGGAGGCGCCAAAAAAAAGTTCCTCCACTGCTGACATGATTCCGGCCGACTGAGTAGCTGAAACAGAAAAATAAAAAAATGTCGTTAAGGGGAGATATACACCTGGGAGCCGGAAAAAAGGTCATTTTTGTGAACTTTTTCAAGGAAAACTATTTGAAATTTCGGATTGGGGTGTTAATTATCTAAAAGTATATACATTCAAAAATATGCTTAATTTTCTTTATTTAAAAATATCAAAAATATACAAGGATATTGTATAATCATTGGAGCGTCGTACAAAAAATCTGAGTATACGGTACCCACTGGCGTTTCTTCAAAAATCATCTGAAAAAAAAAACTAAAAAGATTATTAAATTAGATACTGTAATTTAGTACTTGTCGTAGCCGATTTTGAGAATATCGATTTATGACAAAATGGCGGACGTTTGAACATAAATAGTGATTTTTGTGCCAAAAATTAGTTATTATTTTGCCTATAAAACAAAAACTAAGTAACGAAAAAAAAATCCTATGACAAGTACTAGATAATGGTGTATGGAATAACCACAAAAAACCTCAAGGCAATCGGTTCATTGGTTTTCGAGAAATTTTGGGTACCGATTTGAAAAACGTGGTTTTGAGAAAAACGCGTTTGAAAATTTGGGAATGAATAAATCATGAAATTTGTCAACTTACATGGAATCATCGATAGTGTAGGTCTTCTACGGTCGACGGAATGTTCATAGCTTCTAAATCCTCGACCTCGACCATCTAGGTGTATATCTCCCCTTAAACTGGAAGGTATTTCCTGTACAATGACGTAGGATTTTCGAAAAATATCAAAATCTAACAAAACGGCGTAGTTATGAAAAAAAGTCGGTTTTCTTGCCTATAAAATGGTCGTTTTTTTCAACGCCAAATCGTCAATTTTCATCCAATCAAAAATATCCTACGTCATTGTAGATTAAATATATGCAAGAGTACTCAGTTCAAATTTCAAGTCAATCGGATAATTGCTCTTTGAGTTACAATGTCAGCAAATTTGACAAAACTCATTTCGGGAAAAACGCGTTTAAAGATTTAACTATCGATTTTTTCAAGATAAAATGATATTGATATAAATGATATAAATGATAATGATATTCTTGAAAGTACAAATTGTCGAAAAAGGGCGAAAAAAATCGATTTTTTGAAAGTGTCACACTGGGATAGCCCCTTAAGTCACTATTTATAAGACGATAATAATAGTTAAAAAAATGTTCTAAAAAATTGTAGGTCTGTGCTGTTGATGAAATCTCGGAGATGGAGCATCCGAAACAAAAAAATCAAACGGTTTTAGATTCAGTATGTTAATGGCTAAAACGCATATCATACGATTTTTTATATATGCAAAAATAACAAAATGGCGGACATTTTTCGAAAAAAACAAAAAAAAACGTGTTTTTGCACCGTTTTTGGCAAAAAAAATAGCAAATATCAAAATTTGAAAAAATCCTTGATAGGCGCTATAGCTATAGTTGTAAAGAATATGTGGTTAAAATTTCATAAGGATCGGCTCAGTAGTTTCGAAGATTTTATCAACAAGCCGTCGAAAAACGTTGTTTCGAGAAAAACGCGTTTAAAGTTTGTTTGGGGTTACATAAATACATGAAAAACATTTTTTTTTATGTATTTCGAATGTGTATTTATTAAGTGTAACAACTTTTATATAAATATCTATGATATCAACCTATCAAAAAATTCATGAAAATAGCCTTTTTTAGCGCCTAAAGTGAGAAGACCCCTTAATGTTGCCAAAAATGTTTTGCAGAAAGTGTCGGGGAGCGGCAAGGAAATGGGCCAGGCCTACGTCAACTTCACGAGGAATTGTATGGATCAAATTCGCAGCAAGGTCATCGACGACATGTGGATACTGAACTTTTCCGAGGTAAATTACCAAACAGTCAAAGTTACTATTTGCAAAAATTACAATGACAATGATATGATGGAAAAGAACAATAATGTATAATAAATGGAGAACACACCCACGATTGCCACAAAATTGAATAACGATACTTTTAATAGTGTAATAACTCGCAAAATAATTGTTTGTTCTATTTTTTATAATTAAAAACCTGCAGTAATGTTCTTTCTTTATATGAAAGGCTGCTGGTTATTAGTCACGATTCCGTGAAAGGGTTGTAGGACATGTTTACCGCTACCAAATAACCCAGTTATGCTTTATGCAAAAATGAACCATATTCGAGATTTTATTTTCATTATTTCTTTAACAGTGCGGGGTAGGCAACTTTGAAAAAGAAATTTTTTACACTGTTGTATGGAATAAAACTTTTTTATTATTTGTAGTTCGAGGACGCACTAACAAAGAATTATCAACAATAAAATAATAATAATCATTGGACCCGCAGAGTTTTCGACGTTTAATTAAAAAATGTTTGCAGATTATTCTTACTTTGTTGTTGATAATTCTGTGTTACCGTGTCCTCGAACTGCAAATAATTAAACAAAGTTCGATTCCGCATGACAGTTTTTTTTTAATTATTTTTTAAAGTTGCCTAGCCCTCGATTGAAAAAAAAAATAATAAAAATAATAATATATCGAAAATGGTTCACTTTTGCATAAAGCATCACTGGGTTATTTGATAGCGGAAAACATGTCCCACAACCCTTTCACGGGATTGTCACCAATAACCAGTAGCCATATGAGGCATTCCGCGTCACTTCAACCAGTCAAAAAAATCCACAAGAATTTTGAAAAATCGACTTACTTTATTGAAAAATATTCACCGAGTGTCGAAATTATTTAAAAATTTCTGACGTTTTTTCTCGTTGATGACCATTTTTCAACATTTTTCCATTCAAATTGCTGTATCTTTGGCAGGATTTAACATATTTACATTCGTAAAAAACGAAAATGTGCGTCTTTTTATAGCCTTCCAGAAAAAAATTAATTTAGATTTTATTGAGTAAGTCAAACGTCCGTTTCAGGGCCAAATATGCAAAAATATTTTTTTCCCAAGAAAAGACAGTCGTTATTTTATTTTTTGAAATTTCCCCGACTTGTGAATACGAAAAACGAATTTTTGGTATTTTTTATATTATGAGATTCCTAAACACCGTGAAGTAACAGCTATTTTTTTCTTTTTATTTTTTTATTAATATTCGATTGAAGAGTGTGGAGCACTCCAAGGCTCCAATACATATGACAAATATGTCATATGTATTTCAACAACCTGGTAAACATACGGCGAGTGCTCCACACTCTTCAATCGAAAATTAATAAAAAAAAAATTTTAATTAAAATAGCTGTTACTTCACGGTGTTTAGGAATCCCATAATATAAAATATACCAAAAATCTGTTTTTCGTATTCACAATTCGGGGAAATTTAAAAATATATAATAACGAGTGTCTTTCCTTGAGAAAAAAAATATTTTTGCATATTTTGCCCTGAAACGGACGTTCGACTTGCTCAATTAAATCGAAATTAATTTTTTTCTGGAAGGCTAGAAAAAGACGCACATTTTCGTTTTTTGCGAATGTAAATACGTCAAATCCTGCCAAATATACAGCCATTTGAATGGAAAAATGTTAAAAAATGGTAATCAACGAGAAAGAACGTCAGGATTTTTTTTAAATTTCGACACTCGGTGAATATTTTTCAATAAAGTAACTCGATTTTTCAAAATTATTTGTGGATTTTTTTTACTGGCTGAAGTGACATGGACTGCCTCATATCTAGTTCTATCGTTTAAAGGGAAAAAAAGAAAAAAAATTTGATCGTTGTAAATGTATATCCCGCCTTAAAGTAATTGGCCTGATATGCGTAGTATTTTTTTTTACTGCAGGCTATCAAAGTCGGATGTTCGAATTGGTTTGTATGAAAATTCTGCGAAAGATCTTTTTTCATAAAGTTCCTTTAACATTTAACGTTAAAAAGTAGACAAAAAAGTTCACATTTGTAGAAATGGCATGCGAAAAACCAAAAGCAGATGATTTTAATTCCGAAAACTGTAGGACTTTTACTAAACTGAAATTCCAGCATACAGTCGGACATAATCTGACCTATCGACAGATGCAAGATTATCCAACGGAAATGTATTATCTTCATTGACTATACCTGCACTATTTTCACTCCCTAAAACCCGCGTTGAACTTTGTCCGCAGCAATGGTACACCCTGCAGATACAGATGCTCTGCAACTGGCTCTCTGACCGATTGGAGCACAGTCTACATCTCTACCAGTGTACCTGTCTCGCCCAGGTCGTCAAGAAGATTTACTCGGATTTCGAGTTACAGGGTGTCATGGAGGACAAATTAAACTCTCAGACATATCAAACGGTCTCGCAGAGAATGCAGACGGAAGAAGCAACTTGTGCCTTAAATATGAGCGCTCAGAACGAAGAGTAAGTCCACCCAGTCACGAATAATTCTCTCTCGTTATTGTGCATCGTTGAACTCATCTCACGCGAATTACAAGGCGAAGAAGACATTTCGATTCGCCGTCTCTTTTTTTCGTTGCTTTTTGAACGAAGTAAATTCCGTAAAGAGTTTTATTCAAAAGTTGTAAACGGAGAGACTCCGAAAGTTTTATTCAAAAATTGTAAGTATTTGAACTTGAGGATGTTGTGTCCAATATTGAAAATGGTAATTAAATGTTTAAAATTTGATAGGTCATTGTGTAAAACATTTGAATGGTTGTGTAAAAATTTCACGACGATTAAGAAGCTGACTACTGAGAAATTAGAATTCACAAATTACACGCAGCCTTATGGAAACTGAAGTAACTTTGCAATTATTTTTTTTTTGTGTATAACTTTGTATATAACATATAAAAAGCATTGTGTAATTTTTTCAACACATTTAGGAAACTCGTGTTCTAGAAAATAAATAATAAAGACGAAGTACGTGATTTTCACCGCAAGAAACAAGAATATAGCGGCAACGTTGCGCAGACCGGAAGTAGCGGAAAATTCACATACTCATTTTTGTTCACGGACGACGACGTTTCTTGCACCATAAAGCCACCTTTGTTTTTGATATATTTGAAATAAAAAAAACGTTCATTCATAAATATTTGCAAAGATACTTCATTCATAATAATTGCAAAGTTACTTCAGTTTCCATAAGGCTGCGCGTAATTTGTGAATTCTAATTTCTCAGTAGCCAGCTTCCTAATCGTCGTGAAATTTTTACACAACCTTTCAAATGTTTTACATAATGACCTATCAAAATAAAAAAATTTTATTACCACTTGAATTTTGGACACAACATCCTTAAGAAATGAATTTTTAGTGAAAACTTTCGATATGACGGCTCATAAAATGAAAAGTTTTCGATTAATCAGAAATTTCGTACGTACTTCTCTGCGAAATGCAATTAGGAACATAACTTTTGCATTTGAAGTAAGTCGAGTGAAAATTGTTGAAGTCATTTTTCACGCCAATTGGAAAAAAGCTATTTCGAGAAGTTTCGAGTAGTCGGCCATTTTGTACATCGAAATATATATATATATATATATATATATATATATATATATATATATATATATATATATATATATATATATACTAACAGCTTGATATTCATACCAAATAGATAAGTAATTACTTTTGAGTGAATCACTTTTTCATGCGAAAAAAAAATGTAAAAATTCGCACATGACTTTGTACCCGTTACTGTGACCCAAGGCCTTAAGAAAGTAAAAAAATAGTGGAAATTGAGCAAAAACTAATGTAATTTGAAATTTGACACAGGGGTCTCTCGGAGAACGGTAACGACGACGAGGTCGAGAGGCCAAAGACGAAGGTGACGATTGTCGAGTCGGGTGGTGAGGATGGCAATTCATTGACGAACATCACCAACGTGACGTCCAACGTAGTGGGCAAGGTTGGAAGTATGTTCGGCAAGGGGATCGGTGGCCTCTCCACCAAGTTCGGCGGGGGAAGTTGGTTCTAGTTGTGCGAGGATACAACGACAGTAGCCTGACACGCCCCGGCGAGCTGACAGGACTCGATCGTTCGAAACGATAACAACGAACGAATCAACCGATCGGGCTCGCGAAACGACGAGACACGTGCGCGGAAACAACGAGGAGGGGAAAAAAAAGAAAGAAAAATACCCGATACGAAAACGAAAGAAGCAAACGACGAAGAAAATCAACGGAAAACAATAATAACAGCGACGAGAATAGGAGTAAAGAACAAGAGAATTAGAAGATGAAAAAAAACAAACACCTCAATTTGCCTAGGACCTTCGTTCAATCGTCATCAATAATTACACATAATCGATTAATAAACGTCAGACGCAACGACTTTTTCCTACGAAATTGACGATCCGACCCTCGGATCCTTCGGACAACGCGGAGCTCGAAGTACAGAAGAAAATGACACGTTGAGGCGAAATGAGGCGAAAATTGTGAAGCTTTCCGAGAGACAGCTTGAAAGTAAACACAGAAAATCCGATGGATCCGGACGTATTTCATTAATTATCGAGAGATTGTCGAGAGAAAAAGAAAAGCCGAAAACTCCGATTTCCCACGTGACACGGAATTAACGAAATAAGGAATTTAGAGCAGGTTAATATAAGCGAAGAAGAGGCGAAAAAAAACAGATATATTTAGTCATACGTGTGTGAAAAAGCCAAAGAACGAAAAATAAATTAAAATACACCGAGGTACGAGAGAGAGAGAGAGACATGAGACGAGTAAAAATGATCCACGAGCGACGAAGCTTTAGAGCGATACGATATATCGAATATGTCGCGAAACACGAGAACATTCAAAAACCATAGAATGTAATTCTTATTTATTATATCAATATTGATTTTTTTTTGTCCGAGGACAGCGAACACGTAATAATGGTAGCGAAAAATAAGCGTGAGATAGTTGCGACCTTTCTCATTTTTTCCGGAATAATTTGTAATGAATTCACGTTTCGTTGGGTACACGCAAACATTACCGGATCCACGTGGAATCGTTGAGAAAAGCGAAGTGGTGCGGTGGAGACAAAAAAAAATCGAGAGGTAGGAATAAGCCGATAGCGAAAATGTTTTTGTAAATAAAATTTAGCGGAAATGTAAAACGGGAATGAGAGAGAGATAGAGAAAAAAATAACTTTTTATATGATAAATTGCGCGAGTCAGTGCCGACGACGAACCGTGTGTGACCCTTGATAATACTTCGCTTTTTCGCCAATTTCGATTTCCTACTTTATCGAAGTATGCTTTTTAGAAGAGAAAAAAATCGAGAAACCACCGCGAGGTCGAGATAAAAAAAAACCGCGCGGAAGGTTTTGCCTCAAATTCGTCGTACGAACAAGCAATTTTTTTCTACAAATTTCCGATATCGTAAACGCAAAAAACAACGCGATCTTCGATCTTTCGTTTTCGCATTTTCTTTTGGTTTTTCTTCGCCAAAAAATTAACGAACGAGCGGGCTAAAAAAGGATACGATAAATTTTGAAAAGTTCACGAGGAATGAGTAAGAAGGGAATATGACTCGGAGTTACGAATAGTCATAAATACCTCGGCGTGCAGGACGCAAGAGAGAATATACAAAGAGAGAGAGAGAGAGAGAGATATTAGAGAGACAAAAATGTTGGCCTCATGTGCGCCGATCGCAAATTTCCCAGTGAAAATTCACCAAATTCCGTAACAAGGGGAAAAAGTCGAATAAAATTAGAAACGAAGCTGAAAAAAGAGAGTCCGACGGAGCGAGATTCTCGTCTCGCTATCGTCGTCCAGACGATGCAGAACTTTGCATCGTTGGACTGCAACGAATTTAATTTCTTTCGGCAGATTCTGCCTACAAAAGTCCTTTAGCCATCTTTTGAGATATTTAGTTAGCGATCGACATTATAAATCTATAAAAAAAAAGATCGCCTGTAATAATAAAAATATGGAAAATCGAACGTAGAGCGAAACTTTCGTTGCTTTCCGACGATGCAGGCTCCAACACCGTGTCCAGAGGATCTCCTATTGGGGCGTGCGTTAGAAAGGAACAGCACGAAAAATCCTCTACTCGTATCTTTAGAAAAATGGAAAAAGGAAAAACCTGTACAAAGTTTTAGACTGACCGTAAGTGAAATTGGCCTTGCATCGAAGCACCGATAGATTTTCTTTTAGACTCTAATTATTACTTCGGCAACGGATATATCATGCATATATACATGTATACAATCCGAAATCTATATATAAACATAAACATGAACATAATATTGCGTATTGTACCGAAGAGTATCATTGAAAATTCAAAAAAAAATTACAAATTAACGAGAAAAAAAAAGCAGTTGAAATTAAAGAGAGACAAAAATTCTCCGAGTTCGCTTAGCCGAGAATATGCGAACGAAGGATAAAGTGACCTAAATATCAAAACTAAAGAATGAAAAGTTTAAATTAGCATATATAAAATTCGAAGAGCAAAAAAAAGGGATGAAAAACAAAACGACAATGAATTTTCCATAGGGTCGCTGCGATTGTCACAATTATTATTACTATATACTTACTGTATGGTCGCAAGCTGTTATTGAACTGTAAAACGTATAGAGATGAAGTAGAACTTTTAGAGCGATTTTTGCTCGTTGCGAACGAATAATTCTTCTCGCTCCGCGACTATCGACTATTACAATTTCTCGCACTTCTCGACTCGAAACTTCGATTTATTCTTCTTCTTCTACTTACCTCATTGTTGCGTTAACTGTCGTCACTGTCGGACGGGGGGAGAGAGGCACGCGAGGCCGAGGGAAAAATTATGAAAAAACAGGCGGGAAAATGGAAAAATTAACGGGAAAGAAGCGATAAAAACTAAGCGAAAACAAAAAACAAATGATAATAATAACAATAATAACGAAAAAAAAGTAATCTCGCCTCTTAAGAGACCCGTGGCGATAAAATAATTCCTAGGAAGGTGTTCTTCAGTACATTTGAATTTTACTCAACTGTTGTTCTCTCGTTAATAAAAAAGACATGTGAAAAAAGAAACGAACAATGAAACCAGGTGGATACTGTGCAGAGGGAATTTCTCGCTATTTTCTGTCACATTTATAAGGATATTTTAGAGGACAATTTAGGCACGAAGATCTGTTTGGAAAAATTGATAATTTATTTTGGAAATTTTGTTTTGCCATATGCATTTTCGAAATTGTGTATAGAAATTTTGACATTTGCGAACTAAATGTTTGTCTGGAAATTCGATCGAACACATTGATGACAATTTCGCTCGGATTAAATTTGACAGAGATTTTTTGTGATTTTATTGGAAATTATTTTTACAAATTCTTGGCAATTTTAATATTAGTGAATTTTTTAAAAAATTTAACGGTTACAATTTTTCCTTAGTTTTTAATTTTTCTTTCCAGTTTATTTGGATTTGTATTTTTTTATTATCATTTTTTTTGCATTTGTTATTTGAATTTATTTGGATTTTTATTTTATTTTAATTTTTCAATATATATATATATATATATATATATATAGAGATTGGGTAAAGTAAACGTTTTTCACGTTGGGCTGACCTTGACTCTTAATAGGATTTTTCTTTTCACAAATCCTTGCCAATAATGTCTGCATTAAGTATACGTATATAATTCTGAAGTTTCTAAAAACTAGTTTCTAAAAACCGTTTACAAGTCCTCTAAAACATCCGCCACCTTCTCGTACGACGAACGTTTCATCCGGCATGCCGCTATCTTTTTTTTCGCAATACAAAAAAATCAAATTCACGCATCGCAATAAATTCAGCAACCTCATTGATTCACTCTCTAACCTAATCATCACGCTATGCAACAAAACGTAACGCTGTCATCATCTTGAACTCGCATTTCCTGTGTGCGTCGCTCTCTCTCATTCACGCACGCAATCTCGGTTGAAGAGAAAAGTTCGAAGCGTCTCCCACTCGCCGTAGCACGAGACGATTAATTTTCGCGAGACAAGACAAGGAATTGTGTGGTAAAGAGAATAATGAACGAATTAAAGACACGACGCTGTGCAGTTGTACGAAATTTCACGTTTGTAGCCTATACATATATACATACGTCAGTTCACGGTCACACACACGCGCGAGTATCATTATTTCTTTCTTTTTCCAGTTTTTTGTTTTGCGCACGCCCCGCGATGCGAGAGGGAAAAAAAACAAAGAAACGCTTTTATCGCACCGCGTGAAAAAGTGTACGTAACGAAATAGAAAGAGTGTGTACGAGGATGTATAAGCGCGAGCGAGTGGCGCGTCATATATATGTGTAAATAATAAACAAAACAAAAACCGAACGTGGGGGAAAAGCGTTTGCAAGAACATGTGCTCGTACGATGTAAACAAAGAAAAACAAAAGTTTCGCGCGGTGAAGCAACTTCGAACGAGACTTTTTCCGTCAGAAGTGTCTTATCGCACTTCCGGTTCACTGGAGCTAACCGCGGGTGCACGGAATCAAAGAGTGTCGCGTTTGAGACACTTTCTAGCGTGTTGCGTGTGTAATGTTCGAAGCTTGGGAAGTTGAATTTTTGGCCGCGATCGTCTATCATGGCCGACAAAGTTGCACAGACATTGACGAAAATAAGCTTTGTGTCATTAGCATTGTCATTTTCACGCACCATAGAAAAAAACAATTACCCGCACGACATTCCCGTATTCTTAATGAGCGAGCGCACTTCCGGTTTCAAGGAATTGCACTTCCGGGTTCGAGAAATCGCACTTCATGTTCGGAAGAAACGTACTTCCTTTTCCGAGGAATCGCACTTCTGGTTCCAAGGAACTGTGCTTCCGGTTTCGAGGAATCGCACTTCCGGTTTTGAGGAACTGCCCTCACGGTTTCGAGGAATCGCACTTCCGGTTTTGAGGAACTGCCCTCACGGTTTCGAGGAATCGCACTTCCGGTTATGAGGAATTGAGTTTACGGTTTGGCAGAGTCGTTCTATCGGCTTTAAGGAAGTGCACTTCCGGTTTTGGGAAATGGCGCTTCCAAATTTGACGAATCGCACTTCCGGTTTCAAGGAATCGTACTTCCGGTTTCAAAGACTCGCACTTCCTGTTTTAAAGAATCGCACTTCCGATTTGGCGGAATTGCGGTTCCGTTTTCGACGAATCGCACTTCCGGTTTCGAGGTATCGCACTTCTAATTTTAACGAATTAACTTCGATTTGGAGGTATTGCGCTTCCGTTACGACGAATCGCACTTGCGCGTTCAATAAATCGTATTTCTAGTTTCGCGCCGACGCACGAAAGCGACCGAGGTAAAGAAGTTTTCGAAAAGCGAGGACACAATGGAAATGTTGACCGATGTTCGGTAAAAGATTAGCCGCACACCGGTCCGTTTGGTAATCCGACGATTTCGACAAACATTTTGAGAACAATCTTTCGAATTCTCCGAACCGTCTGTTCATTGCTCTTGAGGATGATTGAAGAGAGATCAATAGTTGCGAAAAAGATCGCGCATTCGATTGAACTGTCGCGTAATTGGAACGTTCGTAAATCGCCGCTGCCGCTATTATTGCGGCTAAACCGACCCTCTCTCCACGAGACCTTGGCTCCGTTCGAGGGGCGCATGCGCGTGATACATTTGCCGCGCACGCGCGTAACTCCGAGCAATGTTGGTAGCGCTCGTAGAGTGAAGAAAGATAGGAGAAAAAGAGGGAAAAAAATGGGAAATCAGTGCTGACTCGCGGGTCGACGGGAATCGCAATCAGAGAGCCCCTGGAGGCGAGAACGCACGAGGGTTATTTCCCCGCGAGTGCCACGCGCGTGTTTAGTTTCTTCGAGCGAACCTCATCAATTCCCGGTGTTAATCGTGTGAGAGAAGGTCCTCGTTGAGCTCGAGACGATCAATCGCGCGATCATGCTTACGGTGAATATTATCCTCAATGACAAATCTTCACAGGCGAATAGGAAATATTTTAAGATTTGCGAGCAGCGCACGAGCTCGACTGTAGCCCGTGGCATATTATGATTATCGGGAATCACGCGATGTGCAACTATTAATCTCTCACCGATTACTCGATAATCGTAAATTGTTGCGATTGCGTAGCGTTTTTTTTTCCGCCTAATTTTCCGTCTACTTGCAGTCCGTGGCAAAGCAAGTCGTTCGACGCTCCTTTTCCACCTCGAAATTGGCCGCTGCACAGCAGGTAAGAAATTCCACACACTCTACCATGTTTCAATTTTACGTGTTCCACTTTTACGCGCGATCTAACCTAGCCCCGTACTGTGAAATGTTCCGATCGAAAAATGACAATTTTTGGGATCCCCCCTCCAAATCGCGCCACTCTTTCTCGATTTTCGTTTCGTCTTTCGAAAGCGTTCGAGAGCCCGCGTTTTCGCACGATTAGCTAACGGTTCGCTCATGAAGGGCGTCAAAGGTCATACGCCGTGCAACCAATTCCTCGATGCTCCTTATCCGATCGCTTCTTTCGCATGTGTAAAACGACAAACCGCACGACGGAGGAACGTTTCTTTTTGTCGATCTTCTTGAGCTATTTACGCACGTTGTTGTAACCGCGCGCAGATGACCGTACGAGATGCGCTCAATTCGGCACTCGACGAGGAAATGGAGAGGGACGACAGAGTGTTCATTATGGGCGAGGAGGTCGCCCTCTACGACGGCGCCTACAAAGTCTCCAGGGGCCTCTGGAAAAAGTACGGCGAGAAGAGGGTCGTCGATACTCCCATCACTGAGGCTGGCTTCACCGGTATGGCGGTCGGAGCGGCGATGGTGAGTTTGCAGGATGGATCGAATGCACGGAATACTGACTTTCTCACAGATGTGGAGGGAAGTCTGATGATAGACGTCCAAATTTTCCCATAGTGGGTTTAAATATGGATTTTCATATTTTGTTCACTATATTAGGATGCGGTTTTTCAACATTTGTTGGGGAAACGCTACTCCAGCCTGGTTGAAAAGCAAAGAACTTTTGAGGAGTCTACGCATTGCTGGAGATCCTTTTTCTCATCATTTTTATATCAATTTTTTTATTTAACAATAACGTTTCTTTAGGTTTACCTGAATCTTCTCTTCTTCAGGTTTACCTAAACCTTCTCTTCTTTAGGTTTACTCGATCCTTTTCTTGAGGTTTATCCAAACCCTTTCTTCTTTAGGTTAACCTAACGTATTTTGGCCATACAAAAAAAAATTTATCCAAAAAAATATATTTTGGTCATTTAAAAAAATGGCAAAACGCCAAATAAACCCAAACAAATATGTTTATATATATATATTGCTCATATGTATTTCAGGTCATATACAAATATATAATTTGGTCATTGGAAAAATTGGTAAACCCCAAATAAACACAAACAAATATATTTTGCCCATTTCAAAATTGAAAAACCAAAAACCTATTTCGGCATTCCAAAAAAATAGATAAATGCCAAACAAGTCCAATCAAATTTTTTTGTTGTTGAAAAAACAAATTTTGAACATCAAACAAACCCAAACGAACGTACTTTAGCCAGTCAAAAATATTTATTTTGGTTGCGTTCCACCAATGCAAATGTCCATACAATTTTCGTTCTCTCTCATTATTTGCCTCTTAAGGGGCTACACCAGTGTAAACGCTGAAAATTTGGGTGATTTTCGTGAATTTTTCGGAAGAAAAGTACTCAATTGAATGTTTCGGGAAATTAAGAATATATTTGGCTATATTTTCTGCTATGATGCCGGCCGATTGGGTAGCTGAAACCGAAAAAGGAAAAAAAGTCGTTAAACTGGAAGATATTTTCTTCACAATGACGTTGGATTTTCGAA
This sequence comes from Ophion slaviceki, assembly GCA_944452715.1. Lineage (NCBI taxonomy): Eukaryota > Metazoa > Arthropoda > Insecta > Hymenoptera > Ichneumonidae > Ophion > Ophion slaviceki. Next base: position 61,449,168 of record OX101784.1, read on the forward strand.
AAATATCAAAATCTACCAAAATGGCGTAGTTATGAAAAAGAAGTTTGCTTTCTTGGCTATAAAATGGTCGTTTTTTCAATGCCAAATCGTCAATTTTCATCCAATCAAAAATATCCTACGTCATTGTAGAGTAAATACATCCAAGAGTATTCAGTTCAAATTTCAAGTCAATCGGATAATGGCTCTTTGAGTTACAATGTCGGCAAATTTGAAAAATCTCATCGAGAAAAACGCTTTTAAAGATTTAACTTTTGATTTTTGCAACATAAAATGATTAGAGATACGGCCTTGAAATGTTTACAGGATACTCTTGAAAGTATAAACTGCCGTAAAAGGCAAAAAAAAATAGATTTTTTTAAAAGTACCACACTGGTATAGTCCCTTAAACGCGTTTTACTCGAAACAGTGTTTTCAAAGTCGGTACCAAAAATATCTCCGCAACTACTGGACCCAACGGGATCAAGTTTTGCACAGTTATGCTTCACACAATAATCTAGTACTTATCGAGCTGTTTTTTCGATACCTGGCATAGTTTTTTCATTTCATCATAAGTACTGAACAATTTGGAGGCGAAACGCCTGTTTTATTCCAGTGACTGCCATGACCAGAAAAAATTAAATTATTACATTCCGGCTCGATAAACACTAGTTGCATCTATCTACTTTAAGGGGAGGGTAGGGGTTTCAGCGTAAAAAAACACTTTTTTGCGATTTTTTTTTCATCTATATGAATAGAGTAAATTTATTAGAACCTTTTGTACATTGTTAAGTGTCATTTCAAGAACATTCCGTGAAATTTGTACGCGAAAATATCCACAAACAAGCCGGTGACAAAGCTTTTCCAAGAACGCCTTTGGAAAAACACGATTTGCGGTGTTCACTGTATCTCAGCTAGAAATTATCTGAAATCAAGTACCATTAAAATTTAGTCAAAGTATCATCCAATCCTCCCTCCAACGGTCTTTGATAATTTTTTTTTTCTATTCTAAATTTTTGGTGGTCATGTAAAGTGAAAAGTGCTATTTTTCACGAAAAATTCCGCCATTTTGGGGGTGGAAAACCCCCTCAATGTAACAAAAATCTCAAACTAACCGTTGGGGGGAGGTATTTTATATGTAGAAAGTGTGTACCAAGTTTGAAATAAATCGGTCATGTAGTTTTCAAATGGCAGTGAACACGGACTTTGAAAAAGTGGTTTCGAGAACAACGCGGCACCGGCTTGTTTGTGGATATTTTCGCGTACAAATTTCACGGAATGTTCTTGAAATGACACTCAACAATGTACAAAAGATTTCAATAAATTTACTCTATCCATATAGATGAAAAAAAATCGCAAAAAAGTGTTTTTTTTTTCACGCTGAAATCCCTACCCTCCCCTTAAGAAACAAATATTTTTTTAAATGATATTTACCATGAAAACTGCTAATTACAGGATATTCTTGAAAGTATAAACTGTCGAAAAGGGCAAAAAAATCGATTTTTTGAAAGTGTCACACTGGTATAGCCCCTTAAGATCTGGGGAACTTTGGATTGTTCGATTTTTAAAAACTGTGTAAATTTTCAGGCTGGCCTGCGTCCGGTTTGCGAGTTCATGACGTACAACTTCTCGATGCAGGCGATCGATCACATAATCAATTCGGCGGCAAAGACCTTTTACATGTCGGCCGGTAGGGTAAACGTGCCAATAGTGTTTCGCGGGCCGAACGGAGCCGCGGCGGGTGTCGGAGCCCAGCACTCGCAGTGTTTCGGCGCTTGGTACAGTCATTGTCCGGGATTGAAGGTCGTCTCGCCTTACAACAGCGAGGACGCGAAGGGTCTCCTCAAAGCGGCCATACGCGATCCCGATCCCGTGGTCGTTCTCGAGAACGAGCTACTGTACGGCGTGCAATATCCGGTCTCGGACGAGGTACTCAGCAAGGATTTCGTCGTGCCGATCGGCAAAGCTAAAATCGAACGGCCTGGCAAACACGTGACCCTCGTGGCACATTCCAAAGCGGTGGAACAGGCCCTCGAGGCTGCCAACGAGTTGGCCGGCAAGGGCATCGAGGCAGAAGTCATCAATCTTCGATCTCTCAGGCCACTCGATACCCAAACGATCCTCAAATCGGCCGTCAAAACTCATCACGTTGTTACCGTCGAACAGGGCTGGCCCCAGTCCGGTATAGGCGCCGAAATTTGTGCCAAAATCATGGAGAGTACGTTAACGTTTTTATTTTATTCTTACCCGCGAAGTTTTTATCGTTGGAATGCAAAGAATTTAGTTTCATTTTTTTTATTGTTATGCGGAATATTTTCGTGCCAGCTCAGCTTGTAGATTTTTCATGAGGATCTTGGAAAATGGTCGAGTAATTTTTTGTAATCCGAATTCGCGAGGAAGTTATTTTGGGCGTTCAAAAAATGGACAAATCCCAAACAAATATTTTTTGGCCATTCAACAAACTTGAAAAAACGCAAACAAACCCAAACAAATACATTTTGAACATTAAAGAAACTTGAAAAACCGCTAACAAAGGCAAACAAATATTTTTTGGTCATCCGAAAAAAAAGTTGGAAAACCCAATCGTTTTGGTCGTTAAAAAAAAAGTTTAGCCCCAGGAAATCATATTTTGGCCATTCAAAAAACTTGAAAACCCTAAACAAACCCGAACAAATGCATTTCGACCATTCAAAAAACTTGACAAACCGCTAGCAAACGCAAACAAATATTTTCTGGTCATACAAAAAAAATTGGAAAACCCAAACGTGTTGGTCGTTTAAAAAAAAAGTTTAACCCCAGACAAACATATTTTGGCCAGTCAAAAATATGAATTTTCGTTGTATTCCACCGATGCAGACTTCAATATAGTTTTTATTCTCTCTTTTTAGTTGCCTTTCGAGGTCATTAGACTCTTCGACTACCAATCACTTTTGTACAGGAATCGGTGCATCCAGTGCTAATCAAGGAGCTGTTTTTTTTTTATATCGATTGTTTACTCGTACCTGAGCCTGAGGTTTTTGATGAAGCGGGGGAAAATCCTTTTTTATTTAGCTTGGGTTGAGTTACACACATATCTACAATACATTATACAGTAGAACCTCGGTTATCCGAACTAATCGGGACCGAAAATCGTTCGGATAATCGAACATATATCTCGGATTTCCGGGAAAATCAACTCGTATAATATAAATAGTATCGAAAATTCTCTTTATTAATCCAACGACCCTAAATTCTTTATTTGACAGCAATTAACAATGAATAAAGTTTCAATTTTTATACCACCACTACTTATGCAGTTAAATCACAATTGCGGCTCAAGGCGGGATATACATTTAGACAGGAAAAAATAAGCAGTATTGAGGGATTTTTTAAACTAAGAAATAATTATTTTACAATTACCAAACTTTGGATACACTTTAATAGTATATTTAAGTATACGAAACAATTTTTTTAAATTAATTGATAATCAAAATGGCGGAGCCGACGATTTGTTGGGCAAATTTTTTTACTTTCCAAAAATTTGCCTAAAAAATCGTCAGATAATTGTTAATAACAAATGAACAATGCAATATAAAAAAAATCCTACGTACTTCCATAGACAATGTATTTTTCAAGATATATTCAACATTTCAAGTGAATCGGTTGAAAATTGTCTGAGTTATGTTTGTGGCCAACTTAAAAAATGCAGTTTTGCGATAAACGCTGCACAGCCGCCATTTTGAAATTAATCGCCTCAAAAAAATTATTGTATACAGTCACTGGTATGTATGATGAACACCCTTTTTGTAATCTCGATTTATTTTGTAGTTTTTCTGAAGAAAAAAAGACGTTCGGATAACCGAAAATTCGGATAATCGAGGTTCTACTGTACATATCAAAGGACTCATCAAAAGTCTCAAGCACGTATTCAACTTAAAAATCCATAAACACAAAAAACCTCCTCCATATATATATATTTATGAGGATATTTTAGAGGACAATGAGAAAAAAGTACGTGTTCAAAAAACTTCAATGATTTGGCTCCAAAATTTCTTGTACTCGATTTATTATTACCACACGCAATCAAGAGACACGGCAACGTCTCGGTGACATGAGCACCACTGCCTCACCGACGAACACGCCGCGACTCTTTGTACAGCAAGATTTCGTTTTAGCAAACGACTTTTCACTTTGAATCGACATTACGCGAAAACGCGGCAACGAATCGACAATCTAATGACGTTTTACCAACGAAATGTGATTTTTTCCTACCGATTTTTTTCGGGTTTAACATTACGCCCGCATCATAAGTTTCTCAACTTACTTGCGCATCATTTTTTCATTTCGCATTATCCGATCGAACATATTCGAAAAGAATTTGCTCGGATTGAACTTCACAGTGAATTTACGGTAAATTATTCTAACACCACATCTGGAATTATTGTTTTATTTTTATTTTTTTCAGAAAGTAATCATTTTTTACGTACGCCTGAATTTCCAGTTTTATTTCATTTTATCAATTCTTCATCTTATTCAATTTTTATCATCGATAAGTACAAGTCCATCGTTCACGTAGGAATTTGTAAAAACCGCATTGGAAGCCCTTAAAACATCTATACGAAATCATACGACCATCGGACATTTATTCATCACTGTAACAGACACCTTAACACACAATGAAACTTTTTTTTCGTTCCCAATCACTCCTTACATCTTACATTCTGAAAAAAGACGTTGAATTTTGCACGTTGGAATGCAACGATCTTTTTCTTCTTCATTCCGTTATTTTTTCCTTTATCCAAAGCCTTGCGAATTGAGGCCATAAACTTTAATTTAAAAATACCTGAAATCGTTTGAGTGATTTTCGCAGTCAAAATAGGCGAAAAAATAAAATTGAGCAATCAGAAAGAATGCATTCTCGTTGCCATCCAACGATCTTCGAGCAAACTTCAACGTCATGAAAAACGAGATATTTACATACAGAAATTGAGGGATAAGAAAAGTGATCGATATCGTTGAGGTTTGTGATCGTAATACGTGTTGTGGTAATTCTCTAGATAGTGGGGGATTTATAAGAGAAGCCTTCCTGGATACAAACAAATACAAACAAACCCAACCCCCCTCCGGCGTAAAATTTGTTTGGGTTTGTATTCAGGAAGGCTTCTTTCATAAATTCTCCCGAATTTGGCCTTTAATGCAGTAATTTTTTTTAATTCGAGATTATTTTTCACGATTTTTTGCTCGTGAAAAATTTATCAATGAAAAATTTCACCCTCGTCAATTTTTCATTGATAAATTTTTCACGAGCAAAAAATCGTGAAAAATAATCACGAATTTTCAAGAAAATTACTGCATTAAAACCTAAATTCGGGAGGATTTATAAGCGAAGCCTTCCTGAATACAAACAAATACAAACAAACCCAAACAAACCCAACCCCCTCCGGTGTAAAGTTTGTTTGGGTTTGTATTCAGGAAGGCTTCTTTCATAAATTCTCCCGAATTTGGCCTTTAATGCAGTAATTTTTTTTTAATTCGTGATTATTTTTCACGATTTTTTGCACGTGAAAAATTTATCGATGAAAAACTTCGCCCTCCCCCAACTGAATATCATCATTCACCCAATAAATCAGAAAGCAGCAAAAAAAACAATTTTAGACTCATTTTTTGGAAAAGTCATTTATCTAAAGAATTAACCGTATTCTTTTTTTTAACGATTTTTCTGAAATTTCAGGCGAAGCTTTCTATCACCTGGACGCACCGGTGATTCGCGTAACCGGCGTGGACGGGCCGATGCCGTACACCAAGAGCTTAGAAGTGATCGCCCTGCCGCGTAAGGAAGATGTCGTAATGGCCGTCAATAAAGTACTGGGTGTATCGCAGTAGCTAATTATGTCGTAATCATTCAACTGTATATATACGTACATCAATTATATATATATATATATATATATATATATATATATATATATATATATATATATATATATATATATATATATATATATATATATATATATATATATATATATATATATAGTTTGACGATGCTTCTGAAATCGTTTACCACGTCGAGTCAGTACAATTTCTCTGGGTGCCGCTTTTTTCCCGTCCCACCATCGCGGTCATTCTCTTTACATTTTTGGCTCACGGAAGAAAAAAAAAATTCACAGGCCCCGCCACAATGATTGCAACGAATCGCCAAATTTGTTAAATTTTCACGACCAGCGGCCCTTTTCTTATTTTCTGCCCCGTTATTCTCACGGACAATCCTAGTCCCGACACACGAAACGAAGAGCGAGAAGTACGAAAAATCCGGAAGTATGTAAAAAAAAATCCAGAAAGTATGAAAATAATAATCGGTAGAAAAAAAATCGAAAATTCCGGCGTTATCGACGAATTTGACGTAGGAAGAGGGAATTAAAAATAAAATGCGTTCGGATCATCAGACAAGTATCGAAGGCTCGATGTATCATATACGTCGATGCTGCAGAGGCGGGGGAGAGGGGTGTAGGAAACGAAGGTGGAGAAAAACCGCTAGAGTCGAAATGCGGTTGTATAAAGGGGAAGAAAAAGATGTAAAAAAAAATGAGTCATTGTGCGTCGACACGTAGAGACCGTGTGCGTAATGTAAAAAGGAAAGACCAAAAAACGAACGCAGCGATAGTTCGATCGTCTCGATTTGGGTTGAATTTTTGAGGGACACGCGATCTGTCGCTCGAAGCGGGAAAAAGTAGAAGTAAAAGAAGAGAGAGTGTGTGAGAGAAAATAATGTCGGTCTAGCGTGTTGATGCGATAGTCGTAGTTAAGTGAATATAAATTATACGTCGATACGCGGGTGTGGGACGTGCGCGAAAAGAAATACCTCCACGGAACTGTTCCCTCGTCGCCGTTATTTATTACAGAGAACACAAGAGAGCGCGCGCGCGAGAGAGAGCGAGAAAACGTGTATAAGAACGACAAGAGGAACGAATATGCGAGAGAAGAAAAAAATTAAATAAATTGTAATATATGATTTTACCGTGTGCTTCTTCGGCCACGATCTTTGTACATTTTTCTTACTCCTTTGCTACTACTGCCGGCGTCGTTGTTCGCCACCTGTTGTCACGTGTGATACATCCTCAGGAGACAGCTCGTCACTACTTTCATGTAACGCTCGAACGCGTCCCGTACGACGGTCTCCCTGTGGAATTTCAAAATACTCGTCAGACCAAAATGCGCGAGTTTAAGAAATCACCGCAGTGGGAAATTTTCGAAAAATCGATTTTTTTCGCATTTTCCGATAGTATAGACGGCTATAAACATGATGTTAAATTTTTTGGGCCGATATTCGATTTATTCCGGTAGCTACGGCCTTTCTCAGCAAAAGGAATTCGACCAGTTGCGTGAGACGTGGTGCCGGCGGACGCGTTTTTCTCGAAATGTTTTTCAAAACGGTGTACACTCTCGAAGGAAGAGTTTTCAAGCTATCCGTCTCAACTTTTGACACCACCTTTTTCAGGCCATTCTTTATCTTGCTTTTCAAGTTTTTCTTGAAATCATTTTTTTAACGAAAAACTGTGGAAAAAATAGGCTAAATTCGATACTTTTTTTTCAAACCGCCGCCATTTTGTCAATTTTTATATTTAAAAACCCGCCATAGCAAGATAGCGGGTTTCATACTGATTGAAAATCTTTTTACTAATTTTGTTTCAGATTATATTTACGATTTATAATAAATTTTGCACAAATTTCCCTTTTAATATTTTAAGACAACCCCTAAAGGAATTTTTAGCGACTCGCAATATTTTTCGCGATATCGAATTTTTATTTTTTTTTCTAACGCCCGCCTACTATGTACAGGGTGGATCATTTGACATGACCACCCCAAATATTTCCGTTGCCTTCGGAGTGACGAAAAAAATGTCAGGAGGAATCAATCATAATTTGATTGATTTCGAAGGGCTGATACAGTGGTGAAAAATTCATTTTCTGTCAAGGTCATAGTTTTTGCGTTTTCAAGATCATCAATGGTTTTTCAAATGGGAAAGTTTTTTTTTTATTAAGGCGTAGCTGATATTCGGACGAATCCAACGACCTATGATATCATGACCTTGAAATGATTTTTCACCCGAAGATAGGGTGAACCGACCAGTGAATGGACGAAAGCTGATTTATACTTCAAATAAGTAAAGAATACGAATTGTCGATAGAAACTCGAATCAGTACAATTTAGCAAACAAATTAAAGGCGTTAAGATCGATTTCTCAGTTAAATATCGAATTTTTACGCCACACGGAATTCTTCTAGTTCGTAGTACTTGTACACCGCGCAACTTAGTTACGATACGGCTGTCCACAGCAGGTGTTCCAAAGGCGAAAACAATAGTTTTTGCAAGTTTTGAGGGTAAGTATTACTTCTATTACTTGAGATAGAATCAATCTTTGATTATTTGCAAAATGTTTGTTCACGGGGGCTGTATTCTAATCTCGTTCCAGCGAATAGACATATAGGCTCCCTTCTGATAATTCTCAAAGCAGAGGACAACATTTAGCTCATCTACTGAAAATTGCCAAATTAATTACTGTTAACAGATGACAATGTGCTTTTCGTTAAATGTTCTCATAAAATCATATCATTCGTTTTTTTTTCATTTCTACACTATTTAATTTTCTATTTATCTCTTGAAACAAACTTTGGTAGTTTTTTGAGAACGTCACGTTAAAATGCAAAAAGAAGCTTTGTGCATTTTCTACGAAATCGCAATAACAAATATAATACTCATATGTTTAAGAATATGACAATTTTTCTGCAACACCGTGATCTCCAAATCTAGCATTTAATAAAAATGAATAATAAATCGTTATTCTTTACAGCGTTCATCTACACTCCACGTCCATTTACTGGTGGTCGAGTGACCATTTACGCGTAATTTTTTGGTGATTTTTCCTTAAAGGCTCTCAATATATCGTATTTTTAAAAAATGCTTTTTCACCATCCGATTCCCAGAAAAAAAATCGAAATTTAGAAAACATGTTCGGCCCTCTATATCTCCCTTTAATTTTATTCCGAAGAGGCGCTTAGAAATGCACCGAAAAGTGATTTTTTCTGTTCTTTTTTTTTCGTTGGAAATCTCGCTTGCCTGAGTACATCCATGTCGAGGGCGCACTGCGTGTAGGCGGCCAAAAAATTGCGCAGGTCGGTGTGCGACCAGCTCGCCTGTCTCCACGGCTCTATGCATCTCTCCACCAGTTCGAGAAAGAAAAATCTCAATTCGCGGGAACGATGAAGATTACAGCCGATACCGAGGATCGCACGGGAGTAAGAACGGAAATTCGCGTCCAATTCCTGATACGAACGGTCCAAAAGCATTGGCTTGACTTTTATGCAGACCAGACTGAAAATTGAGGCATTTTATCGTCGATGTATTAATAATCACGGGAATAAAGGGGAAATTATTGTTTAAGGGGTTAGGCTATTGTGGAAGATAAGAAACGCTCGTTCGTCGCTTGAAACATCTCAGATTGAAGAGGAAGGTTGAACATATGGTGAAGGAATCGCAGATTGAAGGTAAACTTATTATTACAACGATAAAACTGCTAGTAAAACTGATTGCATTTTTCTTGAAACTTTGTCAAAACGGTGTACATGATTTCTCGACATCTAATGAACGGATTGACTTGAAATTTGGCACACTTATTTAGTGTAATAGTAGTTTAGTCTTGACCGGCGTTTTTCTTCTCAACATTTCTTTCATTAGTTATTAATCATAATTTTTTTCTATTTTTCTCAATACTTTTTCAATTTTGTCAATCTTTCATTTTTCAATTTTTTTGTTCGATGATTGAAACACGATGACATAAAAAGATCGATCAAATCTTAACCAACATTATCTATTTTCAAAAAACTCGTTTTTTTTCTGATCAACCAGATGGCCAATATCAAGTACGACGTTGAGCCTGTCACGTTCGAAGGTCTTTCACGTGATTGTTTATAACTTCTTTAATTATTAATATTTTTCAAATGAATTTTGGTACACAACTTTGTTAGTGTACATACAAATAAATGTCCAAACGATTATTCAATCATCTTACCGATCCCTTCGAAATTAATTTTTTTTAATAACCCTCACTTTTGGGTCGTCGCAGCAGCCTGACCCCTTAAGGCGGGACACCACTTGAAAATTGACCAAGTTACAGACAATTTTGTGAGAGCAGCTAGCGCAACGGTTAACCTACACTGAAACCTTCAATGGCGTTTTTCTCGAAACGACTTTTCTCGATCTGACCGGAATCATCACCCTAGCTATAATTGTCCGATTTTCAATTAAAAAAAAAAAAAAATCGGAAATTGCAGCCGTTTATGCCGCAGTACGTAGCCGTTTTTTTTTAATATTTAGTATTTTCGAAGCCCCCGAATATGAGTTAACATTTCGCCAAAATTACACTTTTGTCAAAACCCGCCATTTTTGTGATATTTAAATTAAATTTGTTTTCTTTCAAAAAACGGTCGCGTCCATCCAGAACTACATTTCTATAGATTATAAAACTTTGTTATTTCTATTTTTCAGACAAACCGTTGTCAAGCTATCAACCCGGCCGTTGAGCCCCATTTTTTATAATGCTGTCAATTTTTCATTTTTTTAAATAAAAATTCACACGAAATAAGTTCAATGTATGCTTAATAACATACCTTTTTTCCAGATCACAAATAAATAATCTCAGACAAAAAAAAATCGGAAAACATGATATTCTTTCGACCCGTCACAGTGGTGTTCTCTCTTAAGGGGATAGGCCACAGTAACGGGTATAAAATCATGTGCGAATTTAACCATTTTTTTCGTATGAAAAAGTGATTCACTCATAAAATTAAATGCACATCTATTTCGTATGAATACCAAGCTGTTATAAAATATATAAATTTCCTTTTTCGATGTACAAAATGGCCGACTACTCGAAACTTCTCGAAACAGCTTTTTTCCAATAGGCGTGACAAATAATTTCAACAATTTTCACTCGATTTACTTCAAATTTAAAAGTTATGTTCCTAATTGCATTTCGCAGAGAAGTACGTACGGAATTTCTGATTAATCGAAAACTTTTCATTTTATGAGCAGTTTGTGACCTGTTATAACGAAATTTTTCACTGAAAATTCATTTCTTAAGTTCAAATACCTACAACTTTTGAATAAAACAATATTTTTTGAATTCCGTACGTACTTCTCTAGGTATTCTAATGTAGATTGACGAGAATTTTTGTATTTTGTTCTAGGTAAAAAATTGCGGATGCTAAATGTCGCGCCGCGAAGCGCCTAAAAAAAAGATAACAAAAGAAAATATTAGCAGTCGACCATATTGTACATCGAAAAAAAAAATTCTAACAGCTTGTTATTCATACTAAATAGTTGTGTAATTAATTTTATGAGTAAATCCCTTTTTCATACGAAAAAAATGCTAAATTCGCACATGCTTTTATCCCCGTTACTATGGCCTAACCCTTAACCCTAGAATGGTACACTTATTTTTTTGCTTTCTAAAAGCACACTAGGGCACAAATGTAGCCCACGCGTTGGACCCGATTATCGGGGTTACAAATAGTGAATAAAATATTTGGAAGCACATGATTTTCTTCGTTTTTTAACGAGGAAGACGATGGTACTATTTAAAAATTTCAGAAAATTCGAAAAATCGAAATTCTGTCAAAATTTGATCCGAAGGGAGAAGAAAATTTTTATTGGTAAAATTGAGTACTTTTACAAAATTCGTGGGGCACGAATGTACCCCAGTGTGCCATTCTAGAGTTAATACTTCTGAAGTTTTAATTTAAAAAACACGTCCGTAAGTTTGATCCGCAGCCTAATATTATTGTCACTGTCATAGTAATTATTTTTGCAATTGCCACGATTATTATTATTGTTAATGTTATTTTTTCCACTATTGTCGTTACATTGACAATAACATTCCCTTTTATTGTTATTGTTATCGTTTTTATAATATAATTAACATTAGTACAATCGTTATTAACATGTTTACCATCGTTATTGTAATTCCTATTTTTACTGTTGCTACTGTTATTGTGATTATTATTATAATTATTATTATACTATGATAATAATAATAGAACGTACTGTTTATGGTGCTTGTCATTCTCCAGCAGGACTCTGCACTCCGGTAGTTCGAGAAGAAATTCCCGATCCAAATCCGTGTCGAAATATTCGGATCCGGTGTAGCGATAAGACCACGAGGCCATCATAACGTTCGCGCAATGATAGAGATCGGGGAACGTGAGAAATTGCAATTTACGCTTGTTCATCTCGAATCTGAGGCAAGCGATGAATACAACGGCAGCGTAGCGTCTGTAACGCGAAGAAGAAAAAATACGATTTGCCTTCGCGAACGATTGTTTTGCAATAATTGCCGCAAAAGAAACGAGATAAATATAATAAACATAATTGGCCTCAATCGTTCTTCTCCGGTTGTCCAGCGAGAGACAAAAAAAAGGAGAAAAGAAACGAGTCTCACTTGGCCAAGTCTTCGGGCAGCAAGAAATGTTGCCTGATATTGGTGACGACGGAGCCGGGCAAATCCTCGACGACTTTGAAGACCCTCTTTACGTTGTCGTACTGTCGCCTGCAGCTCTTCAGCGTCACGCCCGTCTTCTCCGACACCTCGTCCATGTCCTTTCTACTCTTGGAGGTCAACTTTTTGCCCAACAATTCCCTCACGACCGAGTCGTCGAATTCGTAATACCTGCGAGAACGGGAAGAACAACAAGTTCGAAAAAATCAACATCTGATTTGCACACTTTTATACGAAAGACTTCTATTTTTTTTCTCCATTTTCTCTTAAGGGGTTAGGCCACAGTAACGGGTATAAAATCATGTGCGAATTTAACAATTTTTTTTTCGTATGGAAAAGTGATTCACTCGTAAAATTAAATACACATATATTTAGTATGAATATCGAGCTGTTAGAAAATATATATTTTTTTTCGATGTACAAAATGGCCGACTACTAATATTTTCTTTTGTTTTCTTTTTTTTAGGCGCTCCGCGGCGTGACATTTAGCATCCACAATTTTTGACCTAAAACAAAAAACAAAAATGCTCGTCAAGCTTCATTAGAATACCTAGAGAAGTACGTACGGAATTTAAAAAATATTATTTTATTCAAAAGTTGTAGGTATTTGAATTGAGTTGAAGATTTTTGAATGAATTTTCAGTGAAAAATTTCGTATAAAACTGCTCATAAAATGAAAAGTTTTCGATTAATCAGAAATTCCGTACGTACTTCTCTGCGAAATGTTATTAAGAACATAACTTTTAAATTTGACGTAAATCGAGTGAAAATTGTTGAAGTTATTTGTCACGTCAATTGGAAAAAAAGCTGTTTCGAGAAAAGCGCGCTAAAGTTTTAGGTCCTCTATGACTGCCAGAGGTGGACTTACGTTCTACACTCAAAGTCGTTGAAAAACAAAATTCTTGCTATAAATCGAATAGTAACTTATCTTTATGATGATAAAGCACCGTTTTAGCGGAAAAAAATCGATTTTTTGAAAATTCTACGGTGGCCTTACCCCTTAAGGCGGGATATACATTTAGGCAGGAAGAAAATAAGCAATATTGAGGGATTTTTTAAACTGAGAAATAATTATTCTACAATTATCAAACTTTAGGTATACTTTAATAGTATATTCAAGTATACAAAACAATTTTCTTTAGTTAATTCATCATCAAAATGACGGAGCTGTGCCAGAGTGTTACAGCAAAGTCGCCGCGGGAGTTGCGAACCGGCGTGCAGTCTAGCTTCCCGTAGACTTTGATTTGCAAAAAAGTTCAAACATTTTTTCAGTTAGAACATGTATAGTTTCTATGTGACGGTAATTAAAATGAAGAAAATTCAAATTTAGGACAATGGCACGTATTTACGAAAAAAATCAACATTTCACGCAATATTTCTGTAAAATGTGGATTAAAAAAGTAGTTTTTTCCCCAATTTTTTCAAAAATAATTCTCATCAAGTAGAAGGTACCAATATTATCAATATTTCTACCAAGTTTCAACTCAATCGGCTTAATAGTTTTTGCGTTATCCTGCACGCCAATTTCGATAATGCAGTTTTGAGAAAAACGCGTTTGAAGTTCTCGCCCGCTCCGAATCCGAGCGGTGAGGCACAGCGATGACGGGCTGTGACGTTTGAAGTTTTACGAATTTCGCTTTGAATCTTTAGGAAAATATTCTACATATATAGTTCTATCGTTTAAAGAATAAAAAAAGAAATCGATTTTTTATCGTTGTAAATGTATATCCCGCCTTAAACTGTTTTTTTGCTCCATTTTCTCTTCATTCTGTTTTTTCGTTTGTTTTTTTTACATCCTTTTTTTCGTTTTTCTCTTCATTCTGTCTTACATTTCTATCAACATGTGACTAGTCTGCGGCTCAATTTGAAAAGCCAGCTGCTCGCTGGCCAGCTTTGTTGGGCTTTGCAGCAGCCTCTCGAGCAGCGAGTAAGTACGATAGTGATCGAGTACCTCCGAGGCGACCAAATCTATCGGCGCTTTCGTTTGCTGGCATATTCCTCGCTGATGCAGAATGCTTACAGCGTCGCTCGCTAATAATCAATAATTAAAATTCACATGTCATATTCTAAAACAATGACACCAAAGTGCAATAGTAATTATAGCAACGATAATATAAATAATAATGATGGGGCTAATAAAAATGAGGATGGTGATAATAATAATAATAATAATAATAATAATAATAGCAATCATAGTAATGATGATCACAAAAATAATAAGACAGCTAGTAAAACAATATTAAGTAATTATGATGATAATTGTCAGAGTTTTTTATATGATGATGATAATAATAACATTAATAACAAAGTAATAAGAAATTATGATAATAATAATAAGCATAATAATAGATGGAGAGGAAAACCTTGGAATGATGGTGGGGAAAATGTCTAAAAATGGCCATGGGAATTAATCCAAACACTGCAAAGTATATTTGGAGAAGGAATCGGGGTGGAAATAAAGGCCTGGAAAAGAAAGATGTTATATCTAGTAGAATTATTTCTACTAGATATTTTGGCTACTTCTGTTGTTACATCTTTATTATTAAATATATTTGGCCACCTTCGATGTTACATCTTTAATATTAAAAATATTTGGCCACCTTTGTTGTTACATCTTTATTATTAAAGATATTTGGCTTCCTTCGTTGTTACATTTTCATCATCAAAGATGTAACAGTGAAGTTGGCCAAAGGTGTGTCTCAAAGAAGATGTGAGAGGAATTATAAACGGCAGCCTGTGAAAATGAGGAGAGAACCTTGTCAAAGCCATGAAAGTAGAAGAGGAACGGAAATCAAAACAGAGCAGGAAGTCCAGACCGACTGGTGCAGAATTGCCAAGTCGACATACTGTAAACAGTATGGGAACAGAAAAGGAAATGCGGAAATGAAATAATACTGAGAGGTAAAGGAGCTCAGAGAGGAAACGAAGGAATTATGGGCAAGGATAAGGAATATAGGGAAAAAAGGTGATAAGGGATATAGAGATAATAGCTGCCGGATATGCGATTGGGGAAGAATATCCATGAGTCGAATTTCGATAACCGAATATCCATAAGTGAATATGCATAAGTCGAATATCCATAAGTACGAATATCCATAAGTGAGTATAGAGTAGAAATGAGTGCCAGAAATGCCGGGAGGTAGAGGAAAAATGAGTATAGAGTAGAAATGAGACAACAACAGTATAAATAGACCAACGTTTCTCAGTCAGAAATCAGTCTGCTTCCAAACTTTCTAGAGTTCACTTCTTTCAAGCAAAGTCACTTATCTCTACGTCCCGCCAATTCGGGCACTCATTTATACTCTATACTCATTTATGGATATTCGACTTATAGATATTCATACTTATGGATATTCGAACTTATGGATATTCGATTTATGGATATTCGATTTATGGATATTCGTACTTATGGATATTCGACTTATGGATATTCACTCATGGATATTCGACAACAGTGGGATATGCAGGGAAGAGTTGAAGAGGTTGGATCTCATTTGTGGCTGCGAGGCACTGAGGGCAGTAATCAGAGCAGGAGTAGTGGAAAAACTAGGAGAAGTGGTGGAATAACAAAGGAAAGGGAGAACTCCAGCAAAAATAGAGGAACTGGCTACGAATAATACTGTCAAAGAGTTCTATGCATATATGAAGGAATTCGAGGTATCGATAAAGCATGTAGTGCTAAGAGAAGGCAATTCCAGTATATAAAATATCATGAAAACGGAAGTGCATGTACATCATTTGTGTGAAAAAATGTCAAGAGAAATAGTACGTGAGGAGGGACTATGTATATACATCCTTAAAGGGTATACCATGAAAATAAAAACCTTTACCAAACTTAATGGTGATAATAATATTGATAACAAAATGAAAAGGATAATAATAATAACAATCGTCAATGATACGAGCAATAATAATCATAATAAACATCATCGTAATAATAAGCACTGACAACAATAACAATAATAATGATAATGACAGTCATAATAATGATAATATTAATATTTGTCAGTCGTATTACTCATCAGCTGATAATCATCCTAATAATATTATCGATATTTGTTGATAATATTAGCAATGATGATGATAACATGGTAAAACTAGATCGTCAGTGAAATCACGATAATAATAAAGTTAGTTTAATTATAGCATTATGACATTAATTGTTAATGAAAATAAAACGAATTTTGTTATATTTTCCATTTATGTATTCTCACACGAATGTCCGTCGACCCAAAGCTGATAGACTTCCGGATCAACGAGGGTATAGTTGCTTATAAATACATCCACCTCGGACAGCATAGTCATTTATTTTCTCTTTTCCTATTTGTTAAGTACTTTTGGCCGAGATTTTCTTCACGATAGGGACACGCGCGAGAGTTAACTTTTATGACATTTTTCGTAGCTCATGTTGTATTTACAGGCGATGCGATGTTTTGGTTCGGCAAGTTGGACCGAAATCAGCTGTTGAAATGTCGAGCAGTGCAGACTGGTGTGGGCGAAAATGGGGGCGCGAGCGCCATCTGTCGTGGAACGAGCGAAGCTGCGCGGCAATTTAAATTTATTAAATGTGTTTTATACTCGGATGAGTTTTCGCAATGATTTGTCTAAGAACTTATTTCGGAATACACCTACATTCGCTCTTAAGTAAGGTCAGCGGGATCGTAGAGTATTGAGAATATTGTTTTTTCGTTTTTGGATCGAAACACCGCTATACAGGGTGATTCTTAACTATGAGGCTGCATGAGCACATAACGCGTGTCTTTGCGAGCAAAACGCTTTTTTTTTAACGTCGTGCGACAAAAATTGTTTCGAGATATTCGTGTTCAAAGTTCGACGCTGAGTAAACAATGGGCGGAGTATATACTCACTCGAGAATCTTTTTTTCTTTAAATAGCAAATAATAAACGAAAATTATTAAATCGTATTATCGATTTGCAAATCGAGTCTCCGTGTTCATTATTTTTTGCGAAAAAAAATTGTTGAAGAAAAAAGACATTCACTTGTCCGATGATGGACTCAAACCCGCGCTTGATCGGGCATGCACGTTCCGGGTGTGGGTGACTAGTGTGCCGATCTTTACTACTCGAACTTTGAACGCGAATATCATGGCCAATTTTTGTCGCACGACACTGAAAAAAAGCGTTTTTCTCCCAATTACTCACTCTATATCTTTACAAAGGCGCCGCTAGTTGCGAATCATCCGGTATTTACAAAATTGCAATTTCGTCAAGGGCAGGTACAAGGTAAACATAACCTCACAAATTTTCCAACTCACTTTTCTTATGGATGGTGAAGTTTTTCAGGAAAAACTAAAGCATTAGGCTCTGGAGAATTTCCTGACTCAGACCTTGGCGACTTTCTTTTACCCTAAATATTAGTAATCTCTGAAAAATCGCTGTTCGAAGATTTCAGTTATTTCCCTAGTGCATTTTCTCCAAATTTTTCATAATTTCTCATATTTTAGTCATATTTGAGATTTTCGGATAAAAAATGATGTAAAACAAATTCAAGTACTCGTCTATTTCCCAAAAACACATTTTTTCTTACTGAAAATTCATGATTTCTCATTGTTTCCCCGGAAATTTCTCTTTTTCCTAAGATCTGAGTGAAAATCAAGAAGAAAGAACCAATTGAAAAAATAAAAATAAAACCGAGGAAAAAGAACCATTTAAAAAAAATTGAACCAAGAAAAAACCAATTTTTTTTTAGTTAAACCAAGAAGAAAGAATCATTTATTTTTTAAGTAAGAATCAACAAGCACAAAACGCATTTTCGGTAAAAACAAAGTACTTTTCTATGTAAGAACAAAGAATCAAAGTATTTTTGATGAGAGAAACAATAAGTAAGAAGAGCAAAAGATTGTATTTAATAATTAAAATATTGTACTTTTTCTATTAATAAATATAACTGATGAGTAGGTGATCATGCATTTTCATTTTGTTAGTTTGCGTTACTTGATAACCGGAGGAAGTATAATTTGAGCAAACAAAAAGTAAGAATTCATTTTTTATCTATATTTTTTATTTCATATAATTTCCAAGATTTTCCCGTGATCGTAATTATAATTATGAAATATTCGGAAAAACTCGAAAAAATTCCGAGAAATTCGGAGAAACTCGGATGTTTGCGTAAAAATAATTGTCCGCAAAACTCCGAATTCTTCATATTTGTTCCAATTCATAGAAAAATTCGGAAAAAATCGGAAAAATTCTCCGGAAAAAAATTTGCACTAGGGTTCTCTCCGACCCTTATGTCACGTGGTGCATCTTCTACTTCGCCTTAACGCGTTATGCTTAGTTATAACAGTCGAAAACGCTCATTTTTGGGATGTTTAAAAGAAAATCGTGATGATCAATTTCTACAAAAATTAGGTATTCAAAAAAGTATCATCTGACGGACACTGTGTAATTTATTTTGTATAAAAAAAACTTGTTATCACAATCGATTCACAGCCGTTGTCGGGGAAGCAACAGCATATCCAATGTAAAAAAATCAAACAGATTTCGTTAGTATAATTTTTTTTACAAATTCAAAAAAATTTCAACATTTCAGAAAAATGGCGCGTGTTCAAAGTGAGTCTTGATATTTGCAAAAAAGGCATTTTTCGTCCATCAAATCGAAAGTATAAATTGAAACAAAATCCTCCGATTAAACACGATATTTTTACATCTAGAAAAAGCCCTAAAAGTTGCAGAAAGATCGATGCAGTGGTTTTCGAAACATTTTGCTCACCAATTCGAAAGCGTAGTTTCGAGGAAAAAAAGCGTTTAAAGTTTCGAACGACGCTCCGAGAGTTCCGACGGGCGTCAACATAACAGCGTATAAATCTGTCAATTTTGGTCCCATAACCTTGAAATTTTCAGGGAACATAAAATGATATACTGTCAAAATATGTTGCTTTTGAAAAAAGTAATTTTTCACCCTTTACATCTACGCATAACCCCTTAACTCGAACGATAACGAAATCCTTTTCCGATCGCCAACGCTTCCGGAATCTTCATACCGGCGGTCGGTAACGCATCCACCGTCTCGTACTTTCGATATACCTCGAGTGTTCGATCGATCGACCCCCGTATCGAAATACCGTCTCTGCTTCGCGTCCCTTCGCGGGGCTCAGGAAAACCGAAAAAATCGAAGTTCCAAGCTTTGCGCTCGAAAAAGTAACCACAAAAATGGATCTGCCCGTTAATTATTGTTTTTGCGGTATCGCATACGACACCGAGCAATTTATGATACAATGTGACGTCTGCAAAAAGTGGTACCACGGCGGGTGAGTTCGAGTATTTTACGAAACAATGAACAAAATCGCGCCAATGCAACGCTCAGCGAGACGACTAAATTGTGCCAAACTTTGCGCCTACACGCACACACACACTCAACGTACATCGAATTATTTCCGTTCTACTTTTCATCGTTACTTTCCATCCTACGATTTACTGCTGCATTATCCACAAAAGTTTTCGTTACGAACCTTGCCTGCGTTTCGTGGCCGCGGAGAGTTCGCGATGTTGTTGTTGTCAGTGACATAACCTATAACGATCTTTTCATCACAGACTGTGCGTTTTACAGGGCAAAAAAGCAATGAATAGTTTTATTCGTCATTTCAAACGTCTCGCGATCGAAATACGTAAAGGATTTATTCTCACGTTTGCATAGTTAAGACTCGTTCATTCGCCGTACACAATTGTCGTTTGCTTTTAATCTAAGGTGCGTCACTGTCAAGGAGTACATGTCCGCGGAGCTCGACAAATATCACTGTCCGGAGTGCGAACCTACCTGCGGACCTTCCATAAGTGAGTTGCAATGACGATAACGAATAATAATGACAATAATAATAGTTAGCTGAACGGATGTCGAAGATCGAAGGATTCATGCATCTGCCGGAACGGAGTAATCAGCGTCCTGGTCTATAGCAGCCGTGCTATGAGTCGGCCGCGGCGGACCATTTTCTCAGGCATGGCAGGAAGCGCCGCAAAGACTGATGTATTTAGTCTCTTTTTGGCCAGTATGTGAAGTCTGGCCATATCCATCGCGATAATTCAGCCCTGAGCGTGTTGTATTACCATCTACCCTTACGGGATAGACCGGGAGCCTGTGCAGGCTTCGGAGCCGTTGTCCACCAAAGCAGAGATGTGCGAAGTTAGGAAAAAGCAACCAATTAGTTATTGAATTCACGTCCATCGAAGCTGACTGTGGCAATTTTATTGGTTGTCATTTCCCAGCTCCGCTCATCACCGCTATCGTGGATGATGGCGCTAATTGCCAGAAGACGTTAAGTCTGTTTTCATGGGCAAGAGGTGCAAGATTTATTGGAACTTCCCATCTGCAAGCATCGGGCTGCTTTTGGCGACTAAGCCTGATGTTGTCCTCTTTGATTTCGAAGACAAGACTATATACGTCATTTAGTTCTTGGTTGGGCCGATGCTCACCCTCGTGCTCGAGGGAGCGGCTATCGCAGATCGTTTTGATTCGCCATGGCGTTTACTGGGCGACACCCGAGGCGGTTTTGGAGTCCTCGAGTGCTGCCCAGTATTGTTGTTCTGGCCTAGATGAAGATTGGGCTCTACCCACTGGGATAGATGAATGTTTCCCAAAGCAAACTGAAGAAGCGCGTGGCTTGGACCAATGAATTCTAATAATAATAATGATGACAAAGGATATAGTCAGAAATTCGTTTTAGTGCACACGTGAGACGATACATTAGTTTCGCCGTCAACGTGATGCCTGTATAGAAAAGTTATTATTATTGTTGTTATTATTATTCAGTAAAAATGATAGTTACCAATGAAGATAGGAACAATCATTTTCATGGTAACACCAAGGATTAATAATAATCATGATTGCAGAAATTTGATATTATTTATATCGTTTTTAATGCTTTTATTGTTATTGTTGTTATTTAATCAAAATTATGACTGTTATAGTGACAGTAACAATAATTATAATTATAAAAATAAGAAATAATAATAATGATTATGGCAAAAATTTGGTTCTCTAAAATTTGGACATCCTTATTTACAACATTTCATCCTTTACATACCAAAAATAATAATGACAACAATTATTATTATTCCCAATAATAATTATTATTGTCATTGTTATTATTATTGGGATCGTCATTATTCTCGATTAAAAAAAAGTAAATTGTAATAACAATCATAATAATAATGATCGTGATAGAAAATTACTCATAATAAAAATTATTAATAAATAGAGACAAGCATAAATTATAAGGAAAATGTTCATTCTTAATCGACTCTATATAAAAAATAATTCCTCTGTTTAATTATAAATTAATTAGTTAATTACTCTGATTAATAAATTAATTCTATTAAAAAAGTCATACCTTAATTTTTTCTGAATAAGACATTACTTTTTTGCGCATTCGTGTATTTTTTTATGTAAATTCCAAACTATTTGTCCAGTATTTAAAAAGAAGTTGATGACAAATTTTTTTGTCCACTTTCTAAGATCCACTTACGAATTTTTGCGTTCACTTTTGGAGGTACTAGTGTACATTTTATTTCAATGATTGATTTTGTTATCAGTGAAAGTGAGAAGGAACTGGCACCGCCACGAGCACTCGGAGCCGGACGCCGATGGGAAGCCGGTGCAAACCGGCACGGCCGTCTTCGTGAGGGAACTGAAGTCGAGGCACTTTCCAAAGGCGGACGAGATCGTGAAGTATGTCAGGGGACAACAGTTGACGCTGGAGTACCTGCAGACCAACGGCTTCGATAGTCCCATAATTGTGGACGGCAAAGACGGCCTGGACATGGTCGTACCGCCAGCAAATTTTAGCGTGTACGACGTTGAGAGTTACATTGGTGAGCGAAGCGTCTCGACGGGTTCAGAGACGGAAAAAAGTGACATTACTTTGACCGGGAGGGATAATTTACTTTTTAGAAAATCGAAATTGAAGCATAACGATGTCGAATTAGTTACAATTTTAATGATCAATAATTGAAAATAAGTATAAACTATAATCAAGTTTTTAGTTCTTAAAAGGGGAGATCCCTTTAGGCTACCGAAGAAAGCGAATTTTGGAATTTTTTTTGTGTCGAAACTATTCTGCATAATAAAAATTTTAGGTCCATATTTTGATGATCTAAACATCTTTTAATAATCTAAAGAGAATTTTTTAAAACATTCAAACATGGCGGCTGAGTTGTTCTACGGTGTACAACCTAGCGTCTGATGCATTGATCTAAAACATCAGAGCCAAGAAGTTTTAGATTTCTAAGACCCATACGTTCCATGTGAACCTAAAAAATCGGAAGAAAAGTGAAAATTCGAAAAATGATACGTGTTTTAAAAAATTATCGATTTTTCTTTTAATTCTTACTATAGTATTTGTCAATGAAAAAGTAGTTTTCGAAAATAATTTTCAAGGCACATTCAAGGTTCACATAGACGATAATTATGTTATGTAAAAGTGTGCAAAATTTCGAAATGGTCGATCGAATAGTTTTTGAATTATCTTGTCCGACGTTCACGAAAAAGTTGGTTTCAGGAAAATGCGTTTGAAGTTTCAAGACTAAAAAATTTAGCTCTTTACGTTATAAAGGAATCTTCCCCCTTAAGTGAACCCAAAGATCGATCAAAAAATGTAATACATTCTTTTTACGTCGATTAACTTGCCCCTCCCTTTTTTTTAAATTGTTATATCGATTCCAATTAGGAAATTTTAAGAAAGGAAACGAAATTGTTGTAGTTTATCATACTAGGATTTTTTCGGAATTGAATATTATCATAGAAAAAATCTTTGAACTTGACAAATCAGCCATCTATTTTGACACTGTTCGTAAAATTCCCCGTCTCAAGAAATCAATCCATCAATCAACGAGTTTTTTTTACATCACTTTGATCAGTTTTTTACACTACAATAACTTTCCGCTTACATATTTCTTCACTTATTTACTACGCCCCAGATTCTTGCACTTCGTACTATCTAACATTTCTCTCCTTTTCTTCATTTATTCCTCTACTCCATCTCTTTCTCCTCCCTCTTCCTCCTTATCCATCTTCCTGCAGACTTCTATTTCCCTAAAGTACTCAAATATCCCTTTGTGCATTTTTCCACCCAGCATATTTATAATTTCGCCCTTTATTGCCAAAATATCCGCTTTCTTTCTTGCTTTCTCTGTAACTAACTCTCAACCTTTTTCACAGATTAACAGATACTCCAACGTTTCATCCTGTTCTTTACATACCCTGCACAACCATTTCTTTTCTCCTCTCTTTCCTGCCCTTCCTATGTTGTCCTCCTTTTATCCTTTCCCCTATTTATTTCACTTCTCTCCGTTTTCTTATCATCGTTATTATATCTTCTATTCCCATTTCTCTTAAGGGGTATGCATACCCTTGAAATTAAAAAACAGATCGATCCTCAATTTTTTTTCGTCTCAGGTATTGGGATGATTAAGGTCGATCTTTCGCACACAGATAGTACATAGTATTGACATGTGACTGTTTTTGTTCATTGCAAAATATATATAAACAACGTAATCATTGTCATTTAATCTCAGGTCTGTAGCCTCCGCACGGCTCGGTCGCGTACATGATTCCGGTAATTAGATTCATCTAGAGTAAAAAATGGAAAAATATACTTTTAGTACAGTGGTGGAGGTACAAAACCACCGGATACTTTTTCGAAAATTTAAAATTTGCATAAATTGCACTGTTTAAAAAAAAATGGTCGATTTTCGACAAAAAATGACTTTAAACTTTGTTATTAACAAACGGAGGACTATATGGAAAAATCATGCGGTCTGTCGATTGAATATGTTATAAAATATGTTCAGTCCACATTTGACGTAAATCGGACGATTAGATTTTGAGATATGACGTACGCCAAATTGCAAAGTAAACTTTCGAAATAAACGCAAGAGAAGAAAACGTACTACATCCACTTTTTCCGTATACAATTTTCGTATGAATGTTTGGGTCTGCTCAATATCTTCGGTGGTTCTTTATGGTTCCGGGTACGGGCAATACGAATAGGACATTTATTTTGCTCTAGAATCGTTTTTCTTTCGTTATAAACAATTTAATTGTTATAATGACGATTGTGACGAAAACGTGCATTTAGTAGAAAAAAGTTTGAAATAAAAGATGTTTCTTTTTGAATTGACAATAAAAAATGTGTTTAATTTTTTTTTGCTAGCTCCATTAGCAATGGAGACATGAACAAGGAACATTTTTATGAAAGAGACGAGACGATGAGTGAAAGGGACGAAACGATGAGTGGCAGGTGATGCGATTAATTTTCGCCGCTTATATCTCCATTACTAATGGAGCTAGTAAAAAATTAAACATCTTTTATTTACAATTTCTATCTATGAAATGCACTCTTTCGTCCCAATTGTTATGTGAAAAATTTAATTGTAAGAAAGTGCCTTGGTGTATGGGCTACTTGCTTGAGATAAAATCACGATTATTTTTCGTACTTTTAAGGGGAGGGTAGGGGTTTCGGCGTGAAAAAAAAACTTTTTTGCGATTTTTTTTTCATCTATATGGATAGAGTAAATTTATTGAAACCTTTTGTACATTGTTAAGTGTAATTTCAAGAACATTCCGCGAAATTTGTACGCAAAAATATCCACAAACAAGCCGGTGACAAAGCTTTTCCAAGAACGCCTTTGGAAAAACACGATTTGCGGTGTTCACTGTATCTCAGCTAAAAATTATCTGCAATCAAGTACCATTAAAATTTAGTCAAAGTATCATGAAATCCTCCCCCCAACGGTCTTTGATAATTTTTATTTTCATTTCTAAATTTTTGGTGGTCATGTGAAGTGAAAAGTGCTATTTTTCACGAAAAATTCCGCCATTTTGGGGGTGGAAAACCCCCTCAATGTAAAAAAAAGTCAAACTAACCGTTGGGGGGAGATATTTTATATGTAGAAAGTGTGTACCAAGTTTGAAATAAATCGGTCATGTAGTTTTCAAATGGCAGTGAACACGGACTTTGAAAAAGTGGTTTCGAGAAAAACGCGGCACCGGCTTGTTTGTGGATATTTTCGCGTACAAATTTCACGGAATGTTCTTGAAATGACACTTAACAATGTACAAAAGGTTTCAATAAATTTACTCTATCCATATAGATGGAAAAAATTCGCAAAAATGTTTTTTTTTTCACGCTGAAACCCCTACTCTCCCCTTAATCGGCGATTCCTGCACCGTATAACAATCAAATAGCCTAGTTGGACAGTCATATCACTGCCTCTAGAAACCATACAATGCACCGCGCAGCGCTAGAGCCGTAACGCAACCGGACGTTCTGACCTGCTCCACTAAAATCGTCATAACTCCATCAATTTTTGGAATTTTTACAAAATATTTTCACCAAATCAAGACTACGCAATAAGAAAATAAAATGAACCAAAAATCGATTTTTTGACATTCCAAGGTTACGCATGCCCCTCAATACTTTCACGAAATTTTTCCCCAGTCTCGAGCAATCGTTTTTTACTGTATTCTCGTCTTTCTCTTGCAGGCGGCGATCGCGAAATGGACGTGATAGACGTGACGAGACAGAGCGATCTTCGCATGAAACTGCGGGACTTTGTCGAATATTACAACGACCCCTGCAGAACGCGCGTCTTCAATGTGATAAGTCTCGAGTTTACGAATACTGGGTACATACTACATTTAAAAAAAAAACACCTGTGCTCTCGTAAAGCCTCGAAAAAAATGCGAATAAATATAAAAAAACATGCGAAATGAGGAAAAATTGCCGAGTCTCCGAAATGGTAACGTATTCTGTGTGTGTGTGTGAGTTCATCAATGAAAACAAATTGCAGTCTGTCGCCGATGGTCGAGGCCCCGTACATCGCCCGAAAACTCGACTGGGTGAATTCCGCATGGCCGCGCGATTGGTCCGACGAGAGCGAACTTAAGCGTCCCGAGGTCCAAAAGTACTGTCTAATGGGTGTGAAAGATAGCTTTACAGACTTTCACGTCGACTTCGGCGGCACCTCCGTCTGGTATCACGTGTTGCGCGGTGAAAAAGTCTTTTATCTCGTTAAACCGAGCCCGGCGAATCTACAATTGTATCAACAGTGGATGTGCAGCAGCGCCCAGAGCGAGACCTTCTTCGGCGATCAGGTTGACGCGTGTTACAAGTGCGTCATCACGCAGGGACAGACGATGATGATACCGACCGGCTGGATTCACGCCGTACTCACACCCGTCGATTCTCTCGTATTTGGCGGCAACTTTCTTCACAGTCTCAACATTCCTATGCAAATTCAGTGAGTTGCTTTTCGTTTTTCACGACGATCAGCTTGCGAAACGCAGCCTGGTCGATACACGAGAAAGATCGCACTCTAAAAAGAAGGAGGAATAACTAAATTTAAAAAAATGAAACAAAAGTGAAATTCTCAAAACGTTCAGGAATATCTAACATTTTGATTCGAAAATGAAAAAGGAATGGAAGTAAAATTCCGAAATGTATAATTCCCGAAAGCTTTAAGGGGTGAGATGCAGTCAGAGGCGTGAAAAAACGAGCATTGTCAATAAATTTTTTTGAATAGTAATTGAGGTTGTTTTACAAAAGTGGTTACACAGACTTTTTATGTTATATTTCAACTTGAATTGTACGAATTTTCAAAGAAAAATATTGATTTATAAAAATATCGCCATCTTTGTCGGACCCCCTTCGGCATGTAGTGCTTTGCGGTGACCATCATAAAATTTAACTGGATTATCTGAAATAATTTTTTTTTTTAAATCGTTAGTTTAATAATACATCTAGTTCTTAATCGAAGCTTTTTTTTTTAATTAATAAAATGTCGACTTCCGACAGATAACTTTCGATTTTCGACCAAAAAATCGCTCGTTTATTGTTGAAAAAAATAGACATTTTCAACAAAAATGAAAATCCTTCGATTAAGGACTACTTTTCTAATGTTATCAATAAGCACACCAAATTTCATCAAAATCCATCGAGTGGTTTTTGAATTATAGTGGGCACCGACTTGAAAAACATCGTTTCGAGAAAAACGCGTTTAAAGTTTTTCGATGTGGATACGGTATTATATGTTCGTAAAATTTTGAGCGCGATGGATGAAGCTCAACTTCTTTTATGTATTTTGATCCGCTTAATCCGAATATCACAATTTTTTGCCGAAAAGTCGAGCATTCAATTGTTTATAGCCAATTGTTAAAACAATTTTTCAATAAATTAAAGTTTTTGGGATGAATTATTTTTTAAAAATATTTTGGGCAATTTTAAAACGAAAGTATTCGTTATAAAATTTTGCTAAAGTTCATAGTTTTTGAGTAATAAATTTTTAAAAATTTCTGAAAGAGTTTTCCAACTTTACACTTGATTTATGCATAGAAATACTAATTAAAAAATCTCTTCCATCGAATTACAATTCCTGGCCCATACAATAGGGCTTCTGCCGATGTGGAAGCTTCCAAAATATCAATTTGTTGTCTTCGAAGCATTCTGCCTTCCCGGGTATTATCGTTTGCGCGTTTGTCAGTCACGTCTATACGTTTGCCACGTCTATACGCCTTCACTAATTGTGGGATATCCCGGAAACTATTCATCGGATTGACTCGAAATTTTCGGGGAATATTTTCGAAACATCATACTTCAAGAAAATGTTTTTTAAGAATCGATTTTTTGAAAATCCTGACTGCATCTCACCCCTTAAGGTAGTCCTATCGCCAGGCTTCGATCCATAGGATTTTCATAACTTTTTTTTTTTGAGTTTCACTAAATCTATTAACAATCGTCTCTGTAAAATTTCAGGGTCGTTTATCGACCTAATTGCAAAGAAAAGAAATATAAAAATTGCATATTTTTAGTGAAGGAATTGCGAGACGTAATACAAAAACCGAATTTCCGGTCGCTACAAAAGTGTATATAATAATGGGAATCCGTTAGATTGTTAAAAACAATCAGATTCACATACTTAACACCTGTAGTAACACAGTGCTCTCAGAAAAAATTACGCTTACTGATCTAATTTTTATGTAATATCAAGTTTAATTTGAACTTCCGGTATTGGATTTATTACCACTTGCTACGATAAAGAGACGTGACAGCAAGGTAACAGCTGACTGTAGTCCTAACCTCATCTCACTCATTCGAAATTCCACACGTATTTCATTTTTAACCGACATATTTCGCCGACACAAATTTTCCACGCTTTTTACCAGTCGTGGCCCGAATACAATGCTTTATATTTCCCGCACCTGACATCGTTTCGATAGATCGACGTTGAAAAGAATGGAGGTTAAACACGCCTGGTTGAGTAAAAAAAGACGGACATAGAACCAATATTGGGAAATATCAAACCTAGAAATACTGCGCGAATTGTTGGAATAACTATTTTTTCATTTTTCTAATTAAATGTGAACATTCATTAAATAGTTTACACATGAAAAATTTAGTTATTACAATTTCTTTTTGCACATGTTCAATACCAACTGTACTGTACTGTAACTTCAAATATCAATTGTACAACTCTCAAGTGAGATCAGTGGTATGGCTAGTGTGATGCGATAGGACTACCTTAAGAATAGCTCAAATTGAAATTCAATATTTAAGATGGGAAATGTGAAATGCTAAAATTTATCGAGTCGTTCTAAAATTCTAGAAAGAATAATTCTAAACGTTTTTGGAATAATCCAACGTTAGAGTATGAATATTTTGTGTTAAAATTGTGACAAAATTTCCAAAAAATTCCAGAATAGCTGACATTAAAATTTAACATTTGAGATGGGAAAAAGTGAATTCTAAAAAGTGTTGATTCTTACAATTCTTGAAAGAATAATTCTAAAAGTTTTGGAAATATCTGAAATATAAGTACAAAATTTAAAGTCCCAAAAGTGTACTTTTTTCTAAAATTTCTCAAATCTGAAATACTAAAGTTATAGAAATATATTACAAACTAAGATGCAAAAGTTAAAATATACAAAGTTCTAAAAAGTGCAAGTTTATCAAAAATTTTCAAAACTAAAATTCTAAAACGATGTAGGACAATCACAGGTTTATTATATGAATAGGACATTAAAATTAAAATCGTAAAAATCAAAGCGAAATGCTCAAAAAGTGCGAGCGTACTCCGAAAATCGAATAAGTTGTACTCTCATTGCCCAAAATTCTTAAAATATATAAAAATTCTGAAAACTGTCGGTATACTGAGTACATTTTTTTTAGAGTGCAAGTTTTGGAAAATTCTAAAAAGTTGTAGGCGTGTTCCGTAAAATTCTAAAATCTATACGTATACTCCGTGAAATCCCAAAAAAGTATAGGCACATTTGCAAAATTCCAACCACCGTAAAATTCGAGAAAAAAAAATATGTATGAATACCCGCAACATTCTACAAACGCCCGACGTCCTCCAAAGTTCCGAAAAGTTTTCAGCATACTCGGATATTCTTAAAATTCGCATACATATATCGTCAAATCCTAATAACCGTGTAAAAAAAACTTCGGCACCCTAAGCAAAACGACATTTTTCGTTCCCAGAATCTACGAGCTCGAGCGTAAAATAAAGACGCCGAAGAAGTTCCAATACCCGGGCTTCGAGACGATACACTGGTTTGCAGCGAAGAAACTGCTGAAGGAGCTTCGCGACTTGAATCAGGAGGAGAAGAAGTGTCCGCCCTATTTTCTTCACGGTGTCAAAGCGTTGCTCTGCATACTCAAACAATGGA
Source organism: Ophion slaviceki (assembly GCA_944452715.1). Lineage (NCBI taxonomy): Eukaryota > Metazoa > Arthropoda > Insecta > Hymenoptera > Ichneumonidae > Ophion > Ophion slaviceki. The sequence goes on from OX101784.1 coordinate 61,479,356, forward strand.
ACACTGACAAAGACGTGAGTCGCGAATGCAAATGACCATCGGTCACGATAATGAACCCTCTCAATTACCCGAAAAAAAGATGACTGAAATTTGCATCGTTGGAACGCAACGAAAATGAATGCTTCTGAATTCCTCGAATATTTTTTGTCCACTTTTGGCTATAAAAATCGTTCGAATGTGTTTGCGTATTCTTAGTAAAGATTGTCGACCTCGATTCCCAAAAAAGCTTTGAATAACAAAAAATAACTAAATTAAAAAGGAAGAAAAAAAAATCCTTGCATTCCAACGACGCAAACTTCAACGTCGTAGAAAAGGTAATCTCCCATCGTTCTCGTGCCCGTATTTTCTTCCAGTACAACATGATAAGCCGCAGTCAAATTCCTGAAACGGTGAACAGTCAAAAGCTGCTGAAGGACTTCAGCAAGGAGATAAGGAACGCGGAGCGATACCTGATATCGCTGAATCCCCCGAAGCCGGAGCGCGAGAGCAAGCGAAAGAAGAAGCGACCGATGAACAAGGACTTCGTGAATTACGACGTGGCCGATCGTATGGCGGGAAATCCGTTCACGGCGACTCTCAAGCCACCGGCGGTCCCGGCCGTCAAAGTCGAGCCAAAGATCGAGCCGAAGATCGAGCCGAAGCCGCGGATAACGCCGCCCCTTAAGATCACGCTGCTCAAACCGCCGCCACCGCCTCCACCCGTCGCCAAAACGAATACCGCCTCGGCCGCGGACAAGAAGAAGGGCCTCGGTGTTCTGAAGAAACGCGTGAACAAGGCTGGAAAACAGAGTCCAACCGTCATCAGATTCAAACTCGGCGACGAGGAAGTCGTCAGAAGTACCAACGACGATTTGAACGTTCAGGGCAATTTTACAATAGATCAGCGAGTACCAACCACCAAAGAATTGACCTGGAAACAGACCTCGGTCTATGACTTTCACGACGGCAGCAACGAGAGCGATCACAGCGGCTTGACCATAGAAGAAGGACCGAAAAGAAAAAAATCCGCTAAATCCACCGTCGCCAACAAGAGAATCGCCAAGAAGGACGCTCCCAGCGAGGAACTCGATCTCCAGAGCGACGCGCCGAAAAACGGTATCGAGGAATTGTTGAAAGCTTCCGCTTACGCCTTACTCGCAGGTACTCAACGTTTGGAAGTCCCGTAAGTTGTATCACGATTATTTAACATTTTCTATCAGTTCGCCCAACAGAGTTGAGGGAAGGGTAGGGGTTTCAGCGTGAAAAAAAAAAAACTTTTTTGCGATTTTTTTTCATCTGTATGGATATATTAAATTGATTGAAACCTTTTGTACATTGTTAAGTGTCATTTCAAGAACATTCCGTGAAATTTGTACGCGAAAATATCCACAAACAAGCCGGTGACAAAGCTTTTCCAAGAACGCCTTTGGAAAAACACGATTTGCGGTGTTCACTGTATCTCAGCTAGAAATTATCTGAAATCAAGTGCCATTGAAATTTAGTCAAAGTATCATCAAATCCTCCCCCCAACGGTCTTCGATAATTTTTTTTTTCATTTCTAAATTTTTGGCGGTCATGTAAAGTGAAAAGTGCTATTTTTCACGAAAAATTCCGCCATTTTGGGGGTGGAAAACTCCCTCAATGTAAAACAAATCTCAAACTAACGGTTGGGGGAGGTATTTTATATGTAGAAAGTGTGTACCAAGTTTGAAATAAATCGGTCATGTAGTTTTCAAATGGCAGTGAACACGGACTTTGAAAAAGTGGTTTCGAGAAAAACGCGGCACCGGCTTGTTTGTGGATATTTTTGCGTACGAATTTCGCGGAATGTTCTTGAAATGACACTTAACAATGTACAAAAGGTTTCAATGAATTTACTCTATCCATATGGATGAAAAAGAATAGCAAAAAAGTGTTTTTTTTTTCACGCTGAAACCCCTACCCTCCCCTTAAGGGGGAGATCTGTTTTCCGGGGATTTTTAAAATTAACTTTCATGAATTTTTCGTGCCGAAACGGTAAGACCAAGTGAAAAGTCCTTTCGCGTACATATTTTTTAATATTTTTACAAGCTTCTGTTTAACTTGCTTCGTTTTTATGTATTTCCGGGTCAAAATTTGTAATCCATTTTTCAAGCATTTGCTGGCATTTGATTTAGGTCAAATTTGGTATACCTATGTAACTTCTGTGACAATGCAATAATACGGTACCATGGAGCTGGTCTGATGACGAAGATGGGAGGTGGACACTGGAACTCCACAATGACATATGTTAGGACAATCGAGTTTGTGCTCATTTGTTTTGTTATCATGAGAACTTTTCATTATACATGATAACGAGAGTCTGATAATGGTGGTGGGGGGTGGGAACTGAAATTTCCTAATGGCAAATGGCAAGACAATCGCGTTTGGGCTCATTAACTTTGTTGACTTGAGCACTATTTATAATTACACTATTATAAAGTTTCTCGCGAAAACTTTCTCACCTAAGGCAAGGTTTTTTATTACGCCAATGTCTGAATGGCACGGGGGACTGGCATGGCAAATGGAGAAACAAATTATAATACTGTAGGGTATCAAATAAAAATAACGTAAAAAATCTTTTCAAAAACAAGCTTTTATTTATAAACTATTGAACTAAAAAGTAAAAAATAATATTTAGTGTATGAAGTTAAATAGTGAAGTCATAGAAGAACTCCATCCTTGGTCACTGATCGAAGGCGCAGGCAATACATACTTAATAAAACTTACATAAACATAGAACTTTTATAAGTGTAAATATTTTCTTAAAAGCGTGCGGCGTGAAACGGCATTACAGTAGAAATAAAACCGCGAATTTCTTAAGGGGTTATGCCACTCTAGAGGCCGAAAAAATAGGCTTTTTGGGGATCTTTTTTCCAGAAAAACTACAAAATAAATCGGGATTACAAAAAGGGTGTTTATCATACATATCAGTGACTGTATACAATAATTTTTTTGAAGCGATTTATTTCAAACTGGCGGCTGTGGAGCGTTTATCTCAAAACTGCATTTTTTAGGTTGGCCGGAAACATAACTCTGAGAATTTTCAACTGATTCACTTGAAATGTTGAATATATCTTGAAAAAAACATTGTTTATGGAAGTACGCAGGATTTTTTTTTTATATTGCATAGTTCATTTTTTATTAACAATTTTTATTAAAATCTGACGATTTTCTAGGCAAAGTCTTCACTTTCTAAAAATTTGTCTAAAAAATCGTCGGATAATTGTTAATAATAAATGAACTATGCAATATAAAAAAAATCCTACGTACTTCCATAGACAATGTATTTTTCAAGATATATTCAACATTTCAAGTGAATCGGTTGAAAATTGTCTGAGTTATGTTTCCGACCGACTTAAAAAATGCAGTTTTGAGATAAACGCAGCACAGCCGCCATTTTGAAATTAATCGCTTCAAACAAAATTACTGTATACAGTCACCGATATGTATGAAAAACATCCTTTTTTGTAATGTCGATTTATTTTGTAGTTTTTCTAAAAATAAAATCCCCAAAAGGCTTATTTTTTCGGCCTCTAGAATGACATAAGGCCTTAAGAGGGGAGATACCTTTAGGCAAGGAAAAAATTGCTGATTTTCATTATTTTTTTTTAGCGGAAAGATTTTTTCGCCATTTTCGACACCCGGGGAACGTTTTATTACTACTTTTGGCTGTTACATGGTTTTTAGAAAAATAATCTTTAAAAATGGCGGAGGTATGGCACGGTCTTCCAAACGACTTGTAGCAGACGTTGTCAGACGACGTAACTCCTGAAAAAGAAAGCAACGAAGATTTTTCTTTCATTAACACGCATACGCAGAATATAAACCAAGAAAAAGTCGGTAATGTTGAAAATCGATGAATTGGTACGCTTTAAAATAAAAAGATTGAATTTTCCGGAAAGATGGCTACATTTTAAAATAAAAAATACTTAAAAAAAAATTCAAAAACATTTACGGTCATGTTTTAGACCATTGATTTTCGAAATAGGGGGCGTCACGATATACAGGGGAGCGCTTTTTTACCCTAATGTTGATAAAGATGTGACGAAGGGGGCGCGGTCACCTCCTTTTTTGCAGAAAGGAGGCGTTATAAAAAAAGTTCGGAAACCCCTGTTTTAAACAATAAGGTAAGAAAGATTTATACCAAATTTTATCAGAGTTGGTCGATTAGTTTTTTAGCTATACAGCAGTTCAGTTTTTATCATTCTAGTATTATACATTAGTATTATATATATTTATTATTGTTATATAATATTTTATACAGTTTACATTTTAGTAGTCAAGTTTTATGCATTAGTTTTTTAGCTATACAGCACTTAAAATGCAGTTTAGAAGACCGTGCCATACCTCCGCCGATTTTGAAGATTAATATAAAAAATACCACGTAGCAGCCAAAAGTAGTAATAAAACATGGCCTAAGTCTAAAAAATGCTAAGAAATCATTCCTTTAAAAAAACATGAAACTCAGCAAATTTGTGTCTCGCCTAAAGGTATCTCCCCCCTTAATGACATTTAAAGCGAATATTTTCAAGACTATGAGCCCTATAAAGATACAAAAAAACCGAAAATCGATTTTTTAATTAAAAAAACGGATCTCCCCCCTTAAATTCGATCTTTTCTTCTTCGTACACCGCAATCGTTTTTTTTTTCAGAGCCTCGACGACTCCCGCACAGACCACGGGACAAACGGCACCCCCGCCGCCGATCGGGTAAGTTGGTAAAAGCGGAAACCCGGCTGTCGAGCGAGCGGCGCAAAATGCTCTTAATTCTCGGCAAATATGTACACTAGGCTGCACAGAGAGGGAAAGAGAGACAGTCCTTCGTATCCCGGGCATTTCGATCCCTTTCCCTTTTGCTCCCTACTCGTCGCCATTTCCGGTTTCTGAGAGGCCTTTCCGATTGCCCACGGCCACTCATTTTCACTAAGTTTCCGATTGCCCGGCATCATCCGGAAACTCGGTAAAACTGGCGTCCCGCTCGGTAGTCAGGACGCGAGCGAGTGCGCGGCTGAGCGGTCGCCCGTGCGAGTGATTGATGGTACTGAAGTTCGCATCGTTGGAATGCAACGAAATTCTTTTTTTGCTTCATATTGCCCAATTCTTTTGGCCCATTCAGGCTACAAAAATCACTGAAACATTCTTGAAGGTCCTCATTAGAAATCCATAACCTCAACTTCGCAAAAAAAACGGTTTAAATAGTAATAAAAATAAATAAATGAAATAACGAAGAAGAATTTTCGTTGCATTCCAACGATGCAAACTTCAACACCGTCGAGTATTGTAAAGTCGTATACGTAAAGTAGGAACTTGGTTACTTTTTCAATCATAGGTACAGAGACAGTTCGGTAGCTACAAATTTTGTTTTCTCGATGTCTTAGTATTTATAAATTGAAAACGGCCAGTTCTGGCAGGGCATCACCGTCGACGCGCGAGGCGATCGCGGGCATGCTGTCCTTCAGCGAGCAGTGCTACTCGACGACCTCCGAGAGCCCGACGAAATCAACGAAATCGAGCAAATCGTCGGGACACGAGGACGAGGAGGACGACCAGTCGATAGAGAATATCGACAAGGTTCATCAGGACGATGATTTCAGTGAGTCAGAATGTCGTCAAGTGTTCGATTTCGTTTTACCGAAAATATTCACCAATATTTACTAACCAATTTACCGTAGATGGTTTTTTTAGGGTTCCGTAACCAAAAGGCAGAACGGTGCCCTATTGCTGTCACTCTGATCTGTCCGTCTGTCCGACCGTATGTCACAGCTCTCTAGCTCGTAAACGGAATGAGTCACAGACCTGAAATACATGAAAAAAGAGCAGAAAAAATTCTTACCCTGGCATGTGGGGTGTCATTGTCTAAAGCTCATTGAGTAGAGTACATATTTTCTTTTCATTTTGATCATCAGAAATAAAGAAATTGGGTGCCGTCAAAGTTGTCAGTTTTGGACCATTTTTGTTACGGGGTCTACTAGGTGCGCAACTAAGTTCCCGGGTTTCACACATGGATGGCGCTAGCGACACATGTAGTCGGCATATAGGCCTGAAATTGGGTGTCTTTATAGTTTGGACATCTGTTAAGAATACCCAGTCGTAATATAAACAAATATCGCAACACAACGACCTTTTTTCTAACCTCGAAAATATCAAAGTTTGTGCCAAATAAACAGCATCAGCGGGAAGCATTGCTTTTCTGCTTCAACCTAAAAAAAAACAGCAGTTGAAGCACGTCGGTTACTTGAGGAGGCCTACGGCGAACATATACCGTCAAAAACAACGTGTGAAGATTGGTTCAAGCGGTTCAGAAGTGGCAATTTTGAGACTGGGGACAAGGAGCGCTCGGGAAGACCGCAAACATTTGCGGACGCCGATCTGCAAGCGTTATTGGATGAAGATGACACTCAAACAGAAGATCAACTTGCCGAGGCGTTAAATGTGACTCGGCAATGTATTTCGAAACGTTTGCACGCCATGGGAAAAATTGATAAGGAAGGAAAGTGGGTGCCGCATGAGTTGACTGAGAGACAAATGGAAAATCGAAGAGCCACTTCCGAAATGTTGCTTTTGCGGCAGAACAGAAAGAGTTTCCTGCATCGAATTGTTACTGGCGATGAAAAATGGATATATTTCGAGAATCTCAAACGCAGAAAATCGTGGCTTTCACTTGGCGAAGCGTCAACATCGACGGCACGGCCAAATCGCTTCGCAAAAAAGACAATGCTCTGCGTTTGGTGGGGCCAGAAAGGAATCGTGTACTACGAGCTGCTGAAACCGGGCGAAACTGTCAATAGGCATCGCTACCGACAACAACTAATCAATTTGAACCACGCATTGCTCGAAAAACGGCCAGAATGGGACACGAGACACGAACGTGTGATATTGCAGCACGACAACGCTCCGCGCCATCGCAGTTCCATCGTCCAGGACACCATAAAAATACTGAAATGGGATCTGCTACTGCACCCGCCGTATTCGCCAGACCTGGCCGCTTCAGACTATCACTTGTTCCGGTCGATGGCGCATGCCTTGGGTGGGCTACACTCGGCCAATTACGATGCAGTACAAAATTGGTTGGACGAAAGGTTTCAGTTCAAAGGCGCGGCTTTTTATCGTCGTGGTATTTATGTATTGCCCGAGAGATGGCAAAAATGTGTAAATAGCGAGGGACAATACTTCGAATGAACCATTTTTTGTGTATGTCTTCAAATTTTCGATTTGTTATTGGTAAAAAAAACCCGGTAACTTGGTTGCGCACCTAGTACATGAAGAAGGAGCAGAAAAAATTCTTACCCTGGCATGTTGGGTGTCATTATCATTGAGTAGAGTACATATTTTCTTTTTTATCTTCGAAAATAAAGAAATTGGGGGCCGTCAAAATTGTCAGTTCTAGACCATTTTTGTTACGGGGTCTATATAAAAAACTAAACTACTTAGGAATTTGGAATTTCTGTATATTATATACCATATACTGTATTTAAACAACAAATACTGAAAACGCCGATTCATAATGTAGTATATACAATAATTTATTCTATACATAATACAATAAATTAATCATGAAAATATATAAAATTATTGTTATTTAATGTTTATAATACCAAATGACTTTTTTTTGGAATCGGTGTCAGCCAAGAACGATAGATTGACGTCACGGAAGAAACGAGATTGCAAATTTAAAAAAGATCGTATATTTCATTTATTTTTCTTCGCCTCCTCTTTTTCTGCGAAAAATGTGACAATATTGGCAATTGGGTGGTACCGACTCCAAAAATATGTAATTTGGTATTGTAAATATTTAAATAACAATAATTTTATATATAGTATTTTCATTATTAGCTTACAGCAGGAGTATACAAAGCTGTGTTTAGCTATCACCACCCCATATGGTTTCAGTTTAGTACTACCGAAGAACTAAGTCAGAAAAAAGCATTGTCGAATTGAATATCTAGTTTAAAAAAAAGTTTATTGGTCATATATACGAAACCGACCGAACCGGCCGAGTTTTTTTTTTTTTTAATTCGCGTTTATTCGGGATATATTTTATCTTTTCGCAGTATATCCGACGCTGGACGCGTCCGACGACGAGGAATACATATTCAAGCCCCGGGGCAAGAGACGCGTCGACGAGGCCTGGAATCCCAAAGCTCGGGTGGGCCCTCTGCTCCCGAAGACGAACAGGCCCGCCCGAGAGGGCGTGAAGAAAACGGCGGTGGAAAAGGGCCTCGAAGCTGCCGCAGCGAAAAGGGCCAAACAGACGGTACGTTCCATGGGGGCATGGAGACCCTTTTGATCGAATACACGGGATCATGGATTTGATGATCGGCGTTTCTTGTTATTTTTTAATTATTGATCCGCTTGTTTGTTTCGGCCGAATCGTGAACAGGACGAACTTTCGGAGCAGAGCGTGAAAAAGGAGGACAAGAAACGACCGGTACGCCATGTTTTTTAAGATTACGATAAGATATTTTAGCAAATATAAGAGTTTTACTAGAATATAACAAAGATTCGAATATTTATCATATTTGAATATTTATGAAATTCGAATAAAACCGCTGATACTTTAATTTTAAACATTTTTTATTAAAAAAAATTTCCTTATAAATTCCATTTTTGTGTAAAAAATTGAGCAATATTTCCTTTTTTATAATCGACGAGGAATCGTATTTCGCTAAGAATATAATATTGCAATATTCCATTATCATATATTTTATTCTAACAATGTAGCTCGGAAATAATATTTTAGAAAAAGATTTGACTAATAATAATCGTATGATATTTCGGTACAATAATTTTAATTCCAATGCTAAAGCTCGAAAATAAAGAAAAATTGAATATAGTTAATAATATATGACGCGGTTATTCACAATATATTCTTTCTTGAAAAATAGTTTCATTTTTATAAATTCTCTTTGCAGAACAAATATTCGTAATGTTCTTTTTTTTATCGTAAATTAATCGAATTTGACAGACGTCAGCAAAACGAACGTACAAGAAGCAGAAAAAGGAAGCTGCCATAATCGTCGAACCCACGACTCCAGCGCCGCCACCACCGGCGGAAGAAGTCGCGCAGCCCCTCGTCGGCTACGGTTCTATTTTGACGAGTCCGAATCGGCTCCAAGACGTCAAAGCTAAGCTCGCAGCGCCAGTTCCTGTCGGTAAGATTTCTTTTGTACATTGGGAAGAAAGTTTGAAAATAGTAAAATAATTATTTCAATAACTAAAATCTATCTGTACGTCTACATATCTATATCTATATATCTATATCTATAAATTTATATCTATACATATAATAAAACGGTACGGGGTGTTTCGCGTGATTTTTTTTTTCACTTTAATTTACAATTCGTTTATATCAGCGGTGGCCAAGACGTCGACCGGTTATTTTATTGATCAAGAATTTTATGTGGAAACTTTGTAAAACTAGTTTAGAAATTTCTCATTGAATAAATTCGTTTGGTTTGTTTGGGTTTAAGGTAGAACGAGCACTCGCTCTTGATTTCCATGGATTTTGTTCAAATTTCAACCAGACATTGTTCATATCATTATGCATTTTTGAGTGAAATTTCAGAATAGTCGACTATTTATATTGAGAGATAATGGGTTTTAAAATTGCAACTTTTAACACTGCAGGGTCTGCATTGGCCGAAAGTCAGGTCAAATAATTCTTCGTACGATTTTATTGTGTTTATAAATTTTGGCGAAAAAAAATATGTTTAGATAGCAAACTAGTTAGGGAAAGAGTAAAGGTCTTTAGGAAGGGTGAAGAGAGACTGGTCGACTTCCTTTTATGTCGGATATATGAGGAATAATTATATATGCGGTATAATTATATTCCGGCAACCGGAATAATTCGAATTTCGCCCTAAAAATTGAACAGCATGTCTATAACCGTCTATACTATCAGATAACGCAAAAAATCGATTTTTTGAAAATTTTACACTCTGATGATCCCTTAAAGTTTGAAGTATGGCGTCCTATCGCCAGGCTTCAATGTACAGAATTTTCATAATTTTTTTTTTGAGCTTCACTAATTAAATTAATAATCGTCTCTGTAAAATTTCAGGGTCGTTTATCGACTTAATTATAGAGAAAAGAAATATTGAAATTGCGTATTTTTGTGAAGGAATTCCGAGACGACATACAAAAATCCAATTTCCGGTCGCTACAAAAGTGTATATAATAGTGGGAATCCGTGAGAGTCTTAAAAATAATCAGATTTACATACTTAACACTTGTAGTAATCCAGTGCTCTCAGAAAAAATTACGCTTATTGACCTAATTTTTATGTAATATCAAGTTTAATTTGAACTTCCGGTATTGGATTTATTACCACTTGCTACGATAAAGAGACGTGACAGCAAGGCAACAGCTGACTGTAGTCCTAACCTCAATCTCACTCGTTCGAATTACCACACATATTTCATTTTTAACCGACATATTTCGCCGACACAAATTTTCCACGCTTTTTACCAGTCGCGGCCCGAATACAATGCTTTATATTTCCCGCACCTGACATTCTTTCGACAGATCGACGTTGAAAAGCATGGAGGTTAAACTCGCCTGGTTGAGTAAAAAGAGACGGAGATATAACCAATATTGCCAAACATCAAACCTAGAAATACTGCGCGAATCGTTGGAATAACTATTTTTTCATTTTTCTAATTAAACGTGAACATTCATTAAAAAGTTTAGACATGGAAAATTTAGTTATTACAAATTTTTTGTTTGCATATGTTAAAAATATAAATGGTACAAGTCTCAAGTATTATCAGTGGTATGACTAGTGTGAAGCGATAGGACTGCCTTAACGCGACAACACTTTTGATTTATTTTCAGAACGCAAGCCGAGAAAGGGTATGAAAACGGCGAAGCAGCGATTAGGAAAAATTCTCAAGCTTCACAAGATGATGCACTGAGATAGGAACGAGAGAAGAAAAGGATACTTCGACGTCTCACTCGCACGCGTACCAGCCTGTGTAAGATGTACATTGCTATGTAAATAGTTTTTATTTTTTGTTTTCGTTCTCTAGAATCATTGGTCGTGAGACAAGCGAACGATAATTGGGAGCGACAGCTCCGTCTAGATAAAAGGGGAAACGAACGCGAGACCTCGCGACGCGCACGAGAGTCCCGCGTTTCTATTCGAAAGAAAAAAGCCGCGTAGGAGGACGAAGAGGAAGATCAACGCGAGGAGATCGCGAATCGTTTCCTCGAATAACGGAGAATCTCAAAATGCGTACAAGCGCGGTAATTGCGAGTGTACTCGGCGATGAGCCGTCGCGAGTCCTTTCAAGCGATCTGACGGACGAACGAAGGCTCCGCGTAATTAAGGGGTGACGACACTTAAGGGATTAACACTATGTTAGGCCCCAAACTGATGGGGATCTTCGAAGATAATTTGTGCAAAAATCAGAAATTTTGTAAATTTACTATCGGGTCGTCGAAAGATACCAGAGAAGAAGACGAATATTTTTAACGTTTAGGATTGACCATGGAGCGCAACCACGAAGTTTTTTTTTAAATTTCGGCAAAACACTAGAAAAACACAAAAAAAATTGCGAAATGTGAAAAAATCTTACAATACTTTAATTTTTTTTTAAATCGATATCTTTCCAAAATCCTCGGCACTATTCTATTGCTTTTTTAATCTGCATTGTAAAACTTAAAAAATGGACAATTTTCATTGCGCCTCCAGCGACCAAAAAATGGCGCCGAACAGACCTTGCCGCCATTTTGTATTAAAAAGTCTTCAAACATTTTCTCGTACTCTGCACTGAGAAAAGAAAATCGTTGAACGTGCAAAATGCATTTTGTTGTCTCGAAATTTGGTTGTTTTGACAGTTGCTCAGACATGCTAAATAAGCTACAGTTCACACCACTAAAACTATCAGTTAGATTGACAAAACGTGTTTTATGCCAACCGAAAATCAAGTTGAACGTATTCAAAGATACATTTTGTTAAACCAACTTAATTTTGGATGGATGAACGCATTTTTTTTCAGTGGGGGCATTTTTTGACACATGAATTTTTCTGCAATCATCTTCGAAGTACCCGCATCATTTTCCAGCGCGCCGCGGCGATGTACCCCTTAAGGGACCTTCGCCTTCTCAATCTTCGGAATCGTCTGGACGAGTCTTTTTTTTTGGCTCTGTTCTTTGAGTCCACGACAATTCTCTCGTCGCGTTTGTTGGACGGCGAGCGAACCGGTGTGTTGATCGATCAGTATTATTGTCGCACTCGAGCGATTTCGCGTATCTCTACGTTTTTATCCCCCACAAGACGAAGGTCATACACCGAATAATCAATTTTTTCTCCTTGCTTTAATCACAGAATTCTTTTCCGAACAAAAGAATCCCTTTTTCAAACGTTTATTTTTATTTTTTTATTTATTTGACACGTCTCGGCGACTGAATCACGGTTCGGTCGAATTCGAGCAATCGTCGGCAAAATCACCGATGCTATTGATATCAAGTTTTGTCGGATCGTTCGTTATATAGGGTGTCCCTCTTATCTCTGCCACCCGAAATGACTCGGTAATTATCGACGTCACAAACAAATGTTCCAGACCAAAGTTGTACGGTGTGAAGGAGGCCATCAAACGCGACCATTTTTTTTTTATTTCGGTCGAGGCGTTGACGCACAGTGAAGGTCACCTCCACTTTTTTAAATGGAATGGTACATTTTTTTTCAACCACCTTGTGGAGCACCCCAAGCTGCATAAAAAACAGGGCGTCAAAGTCGTTCAAGGTCATTCAAGCTCACCTATTTAGATTTGTGTCATCGATGACCTTGAATGACCTTGGACGACTTGGACCCCCTGTTTTTTTATGCGGATTGAGGTGCTCCGCAAGATGGTTGAAAAAAAATGTACCATTCCATTTTAAAAAGTGGAGGTGACCTTCACTGTGTGGTAGCGCCTCCACGGGAAAAAAAAATTGGTCGCATTTGATGGCTCCCTTCACACCGTACAACTTTGGTGTGGAACATTTGTTTGTGACGTCGATAATTACCGAGTTGTTTCGGGTGGCAGAGATAAGAGGGACACCCTGCATGTGGATTTTTTTTTCCAATAATTATCTGTTCGTCGGTGCAATATTTTACTTTCGTTCAATCATAAAAATGACGCGACGATCTTGGAAAAATGCAACCGGCGATAATCCAGCGGAAACTTGCTGAAGTAGGAGATAAAAGCTTCGTACGCTTGGAGGCATTTAAGTCCCAGCTGGGATGATAGACAAATTTTATACACTCGTGTAAGTTTACGCAGCGCAAGAATTATATATACGGGCTGTCCTGTTATGGATGGATAATCCTGCAACTGTCGATAGGTCGGATCGTGTCCTATACGATGGAATTTCAGTTTAGTCAAAGTCCCACGGTTTTCGAGATAGAAGTCATCTTGGTTTTTCGCATGCCATTTCCACAAATGGTAACTTTTTTTTACCCGGTTAAAAAAAATACTCTTGGTTATTTGTTTTATCTAGAAAAGTCTTCTTTTTAACCTTGAATGTTAAGGAAACTTTGTGAAAATGATCTTGTGCAGAATTTTCATACAAACCTATTCGAACATCTGACTTTGATGGCCTGCGGTGTGAAAAAAATGTACTACGCATATCGAGCCAATTGTTTGAAAAAGTTGCTTAGTTATTGTCGATTCGTATCATTTGTGGAAATGGCACGCGAGAAAACCAAAAGCTGATGATTTATTTTAATAAGATACAGCCCGAAATCTCGAAAACCGTGGGACTTTTACTAAACTGAAATTCCAGCATATAGTAGGATATGATCTGACCTATCAACAGTTGCAGGGTTATCAATTCACAACTGTTAGCAGTAGAAATATTTTTCAACCGATTAGACTTGGGATAAAATGTCCCCACAAAAGTTGCAAAGTTCGAAGGTGGTCGTCGAGTGGTGGCTACGAGGTTTTAAAATGGGACCACTATTTTTGGCAGGATTTTATCGAAGAACTAAAAATGAGTTTACACACAAAATCGGTTTAAAATAATTGAAAATTGAAAAAACTTTGAAAAACCTGATAAAACTGAAAAGTTTCAATGTATTTAGCCTAGAATCGACGAAAAAACGGTGCAAACGCTTTCCCCTATAAAAGGTGCTCAAACTGATGGCCACCACGTTCAATGCACTCTTGCAATGTGATTCGCATCGATTGTATCGTCTTATTAACCTTTTCACACCTGACGGGGCATACGCTGTCCCAGTTTGCACCCTTATTGAGCAAGTTTCAGACAGAAAAGTTATTTCACCGCAATAATCACTTGGAGGAGAAATAAAACTGTTCCCGGTAATGAGGCGCACTAAACTGATTTTTTCGCCGTATCGAAAGGGTTGATGGATAACACCACTCTAGCGGCACAAAATAAGGCCTAACTTTGACAATTTATTTTGGAAATATGGAAAAAGGATTAGAATTTCTTTTTAGAGGGTTTATTTAACATATATTAACACATATTAAAGTACAGGACGCTACAGGACCAATTGCATATTTTTTTTATGACCGCGAAGTATTTTGGAAGCAAAAAAAAAACGATTTTTCCAAAATCCAGAGTGGTGTTATCCCTTAAGAAAAAATAGAGGTCCCATTTAAAAAATGGAGGTGATCTTGAAGTTTTAAAAGTTTTGAAATTTTCAATAAATCGACGAATTATTTCAATAATTTTTTTTTTATTAAGAAGTGATTTTACGTCGATTTCGAAATTTGTCTAGACAATGTTATACGTTCTACATCATTTACAGTCAACTGTTTAGACTTTCGCTGGCATAATCTTGACGAACCTTGTAATTTCGGAACATTAAAATTGGGAATTTTAAACCGTCGGCGCATTCAAAGTTCGGAATTTCAATCCGGCCCCTGAACCTCGTGCCACCACGAGCCCCGTCGAACTATGCAACTTTTGTAGTAAAAATTTTCTCCCAAGTCTAATAGTTGAGAAAATATTTATTCCTGCTAATAATAATGATTACCTCACTCGGTATGTAATATTTTTTACGACCCACATTTCGCATTTTTCGTCTAGAGCAATAGAGCGTCGCATTTGTTTTCTCCCCAGTCTGTTCGCTCACCGATACCGTCGCGTGGGTTATTAATCCTCGACGTCTGTCACGTCCGTCATCCGCGTTAAACAGCGAAAAATATATTGGCGAAAAAAAAGCAATTAACCATGTTCCGCTTGGCGCGTGCGATAATGCGAGAAAAACAAAGCGTGATCTAAACGAAGAAAAACAAAGATACATCCGCAAACATCGGAGATTCGACAATCAACGAATGAGAGAGACTTTTTTACAAACGTTTTCACAACGACGAAAGCACATGATAATCTCGTTGCAGTGCTCGGTCCTGTGATCGACTTTGTCTTGCTTCGTCAGTTTCTACGCTTTTTTGCTCCTCGCCTGCGAAACTCGTCGCAATAAAAATGTGCTCATATCGAAAATGCGTTTTTCGCCGGGTAAAAGTGAAGAAAAGTTAGGGTAATTCTTCAGATAAATCACTTTTTCGAAAAATGAGCCTAAAATGTTTTTTTTGCTATTTTCTCATTTATCGGGTTATAAATGATGAAATTCAGTCGGGGGA
>OX101784.1:61497444-61537526 GCA_944452715.1 Ophion slaviceki
AAAGATTATTAAATTAGATACTATAATCTAGTACTTGTCATAGCCGATTTTGAAAATATCGATTTATGACAAAATGGCGGACGTTTGAACATAAATAGTGATTTTTGGGCCAAAAATTCGTTATTATTTTGCCTATTGTCGTACTCTCCGACAATTATTCGTCAGGATAAATTAATAAACTAAACAAATTTACTCAAACACATTTAACAGAACAAAAATAAGGTTTTATTTTAAATACACGTCCGTTCGTCTCGACTTTATTCCTTCAACTCTCAATTATTATTTTTCCTGTCGTTGATGATTCGAAAATGTAAAAAGAACGAGAGCGTTGCTATGACAACTGAAGAGTTGTCATAGCAACGCTCTCGTTCTTTTTACATTTTCGAATCATCGCCTGCTCGATAATTTCCCCGCAATTCGGCTATCCTGATCAATCGACGTCCTCGGCGATGTCCGTAGAACATTTTGTTTTTTAAGTTTTATTCTCCTTTTGGTATGACCTTCAATCGATCTAATGCAATTATTCCTTTATAAAATCGTCCACTCTGCTGTTCTCCTATATCTTGAATTAAATATCTATCATTTCCCAATCCTTTTACAACTTCATAGGGACCTCTGTATTTTTCTGTCAATTTCTTGCTCTCGCCAGTCGCAGATGATTCGTATCGAACTAATACCAGCTGTCCAGGCTCCAATATTTTTCCTTCCTTTCGCTTTTTGTTAAATTGTTGACAAAGCTTTTCTTTATTCGTTTTCAATAATTCCGATACATTTTCACCCTCCAATTCCGTTCCGAATTGTTCATTTAATTCTCTTATTTCTCTTGTCAACAAGCTATCTTCTTTTCCAATCGTTTTGTAGTTAAATGTCATTTCTGCTGGTGTTCGTTTCGTCACTCTGTGTGTACTATTGTTAATTGCCCATTGTACGTCGTAAATTCTTTTGTCCCAATCAGTATTTTCGAAATCTTGTGTTATCGTAGGAAGACAACTGATAATAATACTATTGATCCTTTCAATCTGCCCATTTGCTCGTGGCGAACCTGCAGCTGTTTTCACGTGAATTATTTCATATTCTTTGCAAAAATTTTCGAACTTTTTCGATATGTAAGCTGCACCTCGATCGCTTATTATTCTTTTCGGTTTTCCGTAATGTGAGATCAATTTTCTCAATACTTCAATCGTCTCGTCCGAACCCGTGGTTTTGACCGCCTCTAATATGACGTATTTGCTAAAAGCACAAATCACTCCCAACACGTACTTATTGTCCGATTCTGTCTTGACAAGTGGTCCTAGGTGATCAACGTGAATAGTTTCGAACGGACTATAAAACAAAAAATAAGTAACGGAAAAAAAATTTCCTATGAAAAGTACTAGATAATGGTGTATGGAATAACCACGAAAAACCTCAAGGCAATCGGTTCATTGGTTTTCGAGAAATTTTTGGTACCGATTTGAAAAACGTGGTTTTGAGAAAAACGCGTTTGAAAATTAGGTAATGAATAAATCATGAAATTTGTCAACTTACATGGAATCATCGATCCAGGCCCATAGTGTAGGTCTTCTACGGTCGACGGAATGTTCATAGCTTCTAAATCGATTTTTTCGACAATCCAGGTGTATATCTCCCCTTAAAAAATGAATTTTCAGTGAAACATTTTGTTAAAACTGCTCATAAACTGCTCATAAAATGAAAAGTTTTCGATTAATCAGAAATTCCGTACGTACTTCTCTGCGAAATGCAATGAGGAACATAACTTTTAAATTTGAAGTAAATCGAGCGAAAATTGAAGTTATTTGTCAGGCCAATTGGAATAAAAGCTGTTTCGAGAAGTTTCGAGTAGTCGGCCATTTTGTACATCGAAAAAAAAAACATATATATATTTTCTAACAGTTTGATATTCATACTAAATAGATGTGTAATTAATTTTACGAGTGAATCACTTTTTCATACGAAAAAAAAAATTGTGGTATTCGCACATGATTTTATACCCGTTACTGTGGCCTAAGGCCTTAAACAGCTGCGTACTGCAAGTCGAGCGAGTGCTAGGTATTGCGAATTTTTGACAAGCTCTCGACTCGCTCCGAACAATAACGAGGGTTGACTCGCTCTCGCGTCGTCTGTTCTCGAATAACGAACGGATGAGGCGTACTGGCTGATTCGCAAATTGGATCGATTAAGTCGTGGCATCGATGACCGCCGAGACCCGACATTTTTCACTACGAGAAATGCATCGAATTAGGCGGGGGACAAATTCATAAATTGGGGGGCAAATTAATAACGAAAAATCGTCAAAGTCGTAAGCAAAGTGGTTTTGAATGTAACGATTATTTTTGTTACTCCACAATGATGAATTTTCATATATCCCAATGATATATTCCATGGGTAATAATAATTCTTTTTCTAATATTGTAGTTGCTATTACAATTATAATAGTGATATATATAATAGTTTTTTATTTTTATATATAATTATGTATAATGCAATAACATTATATAATTAATATTATTATATATAATATATTGTAATCGTTATCAGTATATTTTAATAATATTGTTGCTATTGTTATTACATTATAATAGAAGTTTCAATGCTTATTATTCTATAATAACATACTTGCTATTGTTATTATATACAGTAGAACCTCGATTATCCGAACTAATTGGGACCGGACATCGTTCGGATAATCAAAAATTCGGATAGTCGAAAATATATTCTGGATTTCCGGGAAAATCACCTCGTAATATCAATAGTATCGAAAATTCTCTTTATTAATCCAACGACCCTAAATTCTTTATTTGATAGCAATTAACAATGAATAAAGTTTATATTTTTATATCACCGACTACTTATGCAGTTGAATCACAATTGCGACGTGAAATAATCATCAATTTTTGGCTGTCTCATAGTAGTTGCGCGTTTTGTGGCCGCTAAGTCTCGAATTCGTTTCAAGAACAGCAGCTGTGTGGAACTATGTTCTGGCTGGGTTTCAAACCATTCCAGGGCAGATTCTCGTATATACATACAATATATATTAGGGTGGTTAAAAAAACCGAATTTTTTTTTCTCAACGGAAAATTGAAGTATGTTAAGAAAAAGAAAGTTTTGCAAAATTTGATCGTTCTAAACAATTTTTCAGTTAGTGCTCAAACGCCTTTTTCATGTTTTTGTTTTCATGATTATCGGAGTATTAATTTTTTTTTATCTCGATGCGGAAAATGTTAATGCGTGATCCAATGTAAGTCTTGATTTAATTTTTTCTTTAATAAAACAATTTTTATTTAAATATTTTTTTTTACCATAAACAATTTGTATTTGCAGATTAAGAATCAATATATGTAATTCGGTTGTGAAAATTATATCAACCACTTGATGAACAAGAACACGGCGTTTACATCACTGAACGACTAACAAGTATGCGTGTTTTTTTGGAGTAATGTGTTGTTTTGGAGTAAGAAAACAAAGTCATACGGATTCGAGAGTTACAAACCGCGGCGCTGTTGACGCTACTGCACCTTTGTTTCTCTGACTGTCCGTGAGTTCTTTTCGCGATTCATTTGACTGTTTCCAGTAGTTGCTGTATTGAGGTATGTCACAGTACACGTAAAAATAAAAATCTAAAAAAATGATCGCGGGTTTGGACGACAGTGAGAGTACCGAATTATATCTGATTGGGTCGGAAATCGAAGAATTTGTGGAGCGAAAATTACCCACGAGTAGAGAAGCATTAAGGGGCTATACCAGTGTGACACTTACAAGAATCAATTTTTTTGCCTCTTTCGACAGTTTATACTTTCAAGAATATCATTTATATCAATATCATTTTATCTTGCAAAAATCGATAGTTTAATCTTTAAACGCGTTTTTCTCGAAATGAGATTTAAAATCTGCTGACATTGTAACTCACAGAGCAATTATCCGATTGACTTGAAATTTGAACTGAGTACTCTTGAATATATTTACTCTACAATGACGTAGGATATTTTTGATTGGATGAAAATGGACGATTTGGCATTGAAAAAAACGACCATTTTATAGGCAAGAAAACAGACTTTTTTTCATAACTACGCCATTTTGTTAGATTTTGATATTTTTCGAAAATCCTACGTCATTGTACAGGAAATACCTTCCAGTTTAAGGCGTTACCCCCACTTGTAGCGCAAAAAAAGGCCTTTTTCATGAATTTTTTTAAAGAAAACTACAAAACTTTTTTAATCGATCAATATACCATCTTAAAGAACACATCTTGAAGAACTTTCAGTAATTTTTTTATTGAAAAATATTACATTGTTTAGTGGCAAATGGCCGTCAATGAAATAATGTTTTTATATACACGGTTTGCGGTGACCAACATTGCGGCGAAGTGGATCATCTGAAAAAAAAATGCGGATGGATTTAGTCAAATATAAGTATAAACTAGTCTTTAATCGAAGGATTTTAAAAAATATTCATTTTTCACAAAATGGCGGACAGTCAAAGTTAATGGCTCGATTTTAACGAAAAAAAACGGCCGTTTTTTGGCTATAAAAAGGCCATTTTTTTTCGAAAAAAAAAATCGAACGATTAAAGACTACATTTTTATGTATTAAATAAGCCTGCAAAATTTCAAGAAGATCGGTTCATTAGTGTTCGAGTAATCTTGGTCACCGACTTCAGAAATGCCATTTTGAGAAAAACGCGTTTAAAGTTTCAATTTCAGTTTACACGAAGAAAATATTTTTTTTTGTAAACTTACATAGAGTCATCTCATTCCGGGCCCATACAGAAGTATGGGCCCGGATACTTATACTTCAAAAAAATGCAATAAAAAAATCGATTTTTTCAAAATCGCAAGTGGGGGTAACCCCTTAACGACATTTTTTCCTTTTTCGGTTTCAGCTTCTCAATCGGCCGGAATCATGTCAGCAGTGGAGGAACTTTTTTGTTGGCGCCTCCGAAGGCAGCGCATAAGTCGCTTGGATCTCAATATTTTTCTATGAAAAAATTATGTAATATAGGTCAAATATAGCCAAATATATTCTTAATTTTCCGAAACATTTAATTGAGTACTTTTCTTCCAAAAAAATCCCGAAAATCACCCAAATTTTCAGCGTTCACACTGGTATAGCCCCTTAAGACTTCTTTCACCATCATAATACTCTTAAATTTTCTGTTCGAGAGAGCACACAAAACGTTATCGACAAAATAACTAATATTTGGAGCGAAACCGGAATAGACATATTATTACGATGTCTATGGGCGGGGAAAAAATTGACGAAAAATCGACGAAAAAAAATTAAAAGTCGTTTGAGCACTGCTTAAAAAAATGTTTAGACCCCTCAAATTTTGTATGAATTCCTTTTTCATAGCGTAGTAACATTTTCCGTTGAGTACCGCGAAAAAAAAAAATTAATTTTTTTTTAACCATAATGTGTATACGAACTGATGTATGAAGTTATATATAGGCAATAATGTATTTTGAAAATATCTCGAAGTATTAGGGAACAGCTTTATTAGATAAAAAAGGGGATACCTTAGGGCGATACCTTAACGGAGACTTTGTCCTTGGAGTGCCATATTTCAGGTGTTTACATTTTATTTTTTTTAAAGGAAACGAGTAAAGCTTTTTGAGTGCGGTTTTTTTATTGCTTTTATTCATGATATACAGAACGTTAAAAAAAATTTTTTTTGAAAAAAAAAACCAAAATGGCAGCCGTTGCAGCTCCGCGCAAACAGGTCCTCAAATCGCGGGAGGTAAACGGCTGACATCACTCTTTGTTGATCTGAAACACAAATTCAAAGCATATTATCAATCTGTGACCCTTTGGTCATGGAATGACGGATGGGTTTTTCGTTTAGTACAAATTGCGGAAAATGGCGGCAATTTAAAAAAAAATCGAATTTTCGCGTTTTTTTCGCATAAAAAGATAAATAATAAATGCAAAAATGTATCTATCGAAAAAACGATCCGTCATTCCGTGAAGACATATTTTCTGAGTATGGTCTCCAAATTTCAGGTCGATATGTTAATTACAGCGGTCAGGAGAATGTCAGCCATTTTTAAAAACGTGTTTTCGAGAAAAACGCGTTTAAAGTTTTGTAAACGTTCGTAAAATATCGTAAACGTTCGAAATCCGGGAAACGCTTCGACCGATTTATTTCTACTTACATGTAGATTAAGAATCCGTAATAAAAAAATATTGATTTTTTGAAAATTTCAAGGAAAAAGTCTCCGTTAACTGAGAAAAAAGACCACCATTGAGTTCGGATAATCGAACGTTTGGATAAAGCGCCGAAGCGTTCGGATAACCGAAAATTCGGATAATCGAGGTTCTACTGTAATCATGACCGTTTCTACGCTCACCGTCATTATTATCATTACCATTATTATTATTTGCTTTATATATTGCTAATTAGGGATCAGCTTAATCGAATTACGGTAATTGTTCAATGTTTCGCTCAAAATGGTAGTTTTCGTGTAAAAAGTCAATTTCCGTCGGCCATCTTGTTCAGCTCGTACGACGTCGCTCGCGCTCCTTCAGGGGCATGTAGAAGCTCAACATAACCTCACGAACTCTCGAACGGAGTTTTCTCATAGCTCGGGGCCGAAAAAAATAGGTGGGTTTTCAATGATTTTTTGATGATGAGAGTATTGGGATGTGGTCATTGATTTTGAAAAAGTCATTTTGAGGAAAACCCCCTCAAAGTTCGCCGCTTCGCGGAACCAACCTCTATAAACGGCCATAGCTCCTCCCTTAATTTAAAAAATATCGACTTTAAGAGTTCGAAGAACACTTTTAAAACATTATATTTTGAGAATCCGTCAAAAACAGAAAATCGATATTTTCGAAAATGATAACTAGATGTAAACCCTTAAGGTAAAACGGAGCTCGACGATTCAGCCCCACATATAATTAATCTCCGATAAATCGCCGTTCGAACATTTCCGGCCTCCGCACTTATACGTCACGTAGTACAGCTTCGCCTTGGGGGGGGGGGGGGGGGGGGGGGGGGTATCTTTAGGCGAGGATAAATTTGCTGCTATTCATGATTTTTTTCAAAAAGGAAAGATTTCTTTACCATGTTTGACACTCAGGGTATGTTTTATTGCTACTTTAGGTTGTTAAATGATATTTCTTGAATTTTATTAATCTTTAAAAATGGCGGAGGTGTGGCACAATTTTCTAAACTGGTTGCGGCGAATGTTAGACGGCGTGACACGTAGCGTCGGCGGGATTAATTTGAAAATAAACCAACGGAGATTTTTCTTCATTGACACTCATACGCAGAATATGAACCAAGAAAAAGTGAGAAATGTTGGAAATCGATATAATGGTAAGCTGTTCAACAAAAAGATCGAGTTTTCCGAAAAAAACCTACATCTCGTAATGAAAATAAAAAACGTTTTTTTTTATTTTCAAAAACATTGAGGGTCATGTTTTCGATGACGAGGTTAAAAAGATTTATACCAAATTTAATAAGAATCGGTCGATCAGTTTTTTCGCTATACGTCACGCCAGTTTTGAAAGTGCAGTTTAGAAGACGGCGTCATACCTCCGCTATTTTTTAAGACCAATTTAAAAAAAATGCCATGTAAGAGCCAGGAGTAGTAATAAAAATAAACGTAAAATAAAAATTTTCAAACATGTTTTTATTCCACAAGTACTGCACTAAAAAAATAATCAGTGCAATTGAAAATCAAAACAGTATAACTACAAAAAAGTCCCTTCCTTGGTCACTCATCATAGGTGCAAGCACTTAAAAGATACTAGACGTAGATATTTTTTAAATATAAATTTTAAAAGATTGACGTTTTTTTTTCAGAAATTTAAAAGTAGTATTAGTACTCATGACGTTTGACGCCTCAAGCTATTAAAATGTATATATCATATTTAAAAAATATCTACGTTTATGTACCTTTCAAGTACTTGCACCTATGACAAGGACCAAGGAACGGACTCTTTGTAGTTATACTGTTTTGATTTTCAATTTTACTGAATATTATTTTTTACTTTTAGGTACAGTACCTTTCGAATAAAAGCTTTTTTTAAAAACTTTTTTTACGTTTATTTTATTTTATACTTTTTAGTATTAGAATTTGTTTATTTATTTTCCATGCCAGAGCCCCATGCCATTCAGACATCGGCGTAATAAAAAACCTTGCCTTAGGTTATAAAGGTTTCGCAAGAAACTTTGCTTATGCTATAAAGGAGTTGCATTGCCCACCTCCCACCTCCATCATCAGATCAACTCCATGGTACCACATTATTGCGTTGTCACCGAAGTTACATATAGTACAGGTGTGCTGTATATTGGAATCGGAAAAAATTAGAAGACAGTTTGACAGGTGATTTTGTAGGTGCCGCGAGTGCTAAATCCAAATTTGCCTAAAAATCGGGGTGGAGGGTTTTTTAGGGGATGAAAGGGGATGGGGGTGGATTAATGCTAAACCATAATTGCCACGAGGTCGGCGCCGGGAGACAAAATGGTCAGAAACATCCGGGTTTTATTTTTGTCCACAGCCCCGAAGTCGTGGAAGTTCATTTTGGGGGTGAAAAAGTAGGGTGAAATTTTTAAAAATCAGTTTTAATTCAATAACTCTTTAGGAAAAATTCATACAATTTTTGTTCAAAAGGGAACATTGTAGCCCTTGAAAAGACGCGTCGATCGAGTATTTGATCATCCCTCTGCAATAATATCTTCACCCCCAAGAGAATAGTTGAAGTATAAACAAAAAAATTGTTTATTGAATAACTCAAAAATAATCGATTTTTCGGGGATGGTTTAAATGTACGAAATGTAGAGAATAATTTCCTCTATATTTTTGTTCCTATGGGCCACCCTTGAATTTTGCTTTTTCGAACCCCTCTCAGGGATTGAAAATTGAAAATGAAATTTTGGGAAAACTATTGACCGAAAATAAAGAGATACGAGTTTGGCGCTGTGGACAAAAATGTAGCTGAGGGTTCGAGCTAGAAATTCTTCCACGGCGGCGAATTCGTGCGGTCAATAGTTTTCCCAGAATTTCATTTTGAATTTTCAACCCCCGAGAGAGGTTGGGAAATTAAAATTCAAGGGTGGTCCATAGAAACGAACATACAGAGAAAATTATTCTCTACATTTCGTACATTTGAACCATGCCCGAAAAATCGATTGTTTTTGAGTTATTAAATAAACCATTTTTTTTCTGGTATTTTAACCATTTTTTCGGGGGTGAAGATATTATCGGAGTGTGATGATCAAATACTCGATCGACGCGTCTCTTCAAGGGCTACAACGTTCCCATTCGAACAAAAAGTGTGCGATTTTTTTCTAAAGAGTTATTGAATTAAAACTGATTTTTCAAAATTTCACCCCATTTTTTCACCCCCAAAATGAACTTCCACGACTTCGGCGCTGTGGACAAAACTGAAGCCCGCATTTTTCTGAACATTTTGTCTCACGGCGCCGACCTCGTAGGCGTTGTACTTTGGCATTTAACCACCCCCATCTCCTTTCATCCCCTAAAAAAACCCTACACCCCGATTTTTAGGCAAACTTGGATTTAGCACCCTCGGCACCTACAAAATCACCTGTCAAAAACTAGCCTTTTCATTTTCTCCGATTCCGGGGTTTTTCAGCGACAGCACGACTGTACTAATAGGTATGCCAAATTTCAGCTCAATCGGAGGCCAACAAGTGCTCGAAAAATGGATCACAAATATTGAACCGGAAAGACACATACGAACGAAGCTTGTAAAAACGTAGCCTGTCTCAAAAATGGTGAAAAAATCTTTTCTTCAAAAAAATCATGAAAATCAGAAAAAAATCCTCGCCTGAAGGTATCTCCCCCCTCAAACATCAATTTTCCCGACCAGAAAGTTCCAAAACCCTCACACAAACAAATTCTCCTAAAAAAACATCCCGAGTACACACAAGAATCGATGCCGCGTTCATATTTCCCGGCGATCGTATAGTTAGCCGAGTGACCATGCAGCGCGTCGCGCGCACGTGTCTACAGATCTACAGGCTGTAGTGTAGATTCTGTGTGCGCACGGGCTCCCTGTGAATCAACGAGAGACAAGTTCAGACGCTTCCGCGAGTTTTGTCGTGTGCTGACCGAGACGCGGTGTGCCCGGTGACGGGAAAGTTCTTCTCGACGATCTGCGAGCTTAGTGCGCGTTATTTAGTTCCGAGAAAGAAAAGAAAAAACAACGTAGAGCCGCGGAACGTTTCCGAATCTCGTCGAACATTTCGGAGTGTCCGAGTGAAAAAACGAGCTGTCACACGGGGTCCGCGACCCTCCAACGACGTGACGCAACAACGAAGTGCGCGAAAAGAATGAACGCGCGCACCATTTCTCCGTGAAATCCCCCCCCTCCTTCGCCCCGCCGCGGGTTTTAAATCGGAAACATTACGAGGCGAAAAAAATCGCGTTTTTCAGTTGCGAAAAGTGCGTGTGCGGTTTTCCGACTTCGCGTGAATTTATATTACGCTACGTGGTCAAGGGCGCGCGGGTCGATAGATATAGGCGCTGCGTGCACGTGGCCGCTCACGTTGTCACTGTCAGTCGAGGCAAGCGCGCCCGAGCGAACGGACGTGCCTTATTTGTCGTGTTGTTTTGTTTCGTGAACAGTGCAAGTGTCCGTCGCGTCCCGAAAGGATCTTCGGTGTCTCGCTTGAGGTAAGTCACGTTTTTCAACGTTATATACATTCGACGTGGCGATTTCCCTTCCCGGAAATCTGCAGAAGCAGTAGGAAAATCGGCAAATGCGACAGCGCGAAATATTTTGAGGTTAGGTTCGCTCGCGGACGGTAAAATTTTGACCCGCTTGGAGGGACTCAAGTTTTAGAACGAGTGTAATAAAACATTCTCGTTAGGCGAGCTACTGACGCACGAGCGCGCGATATCTATTGCAGCTGAAAGTGTCGAGTTGTGCTTGCGACGCAACGAATCTCCGATATCAAAGCTTCGCCGATGATGAGTGCGCGAGCACGCGCGAGGTCTCGGAAAATTCAAACGTTTCGTTGGTTGCTTTGAGAGTACGACTTTCAGTCACTAACCTGCGATCGTCCACGCGCGTTTTGTTGGAACTCCCTGGGGCTTCAGAGCCGCGGGAATTCTTGTATTTCGCAGTTCCCGTTCGTGACGGCAGAGCGCGCCACCTCCTCTTAGCTCTATGCTCCTTACCACCTTACCATTTCTTAATATTAAGCAATGGTAACAAATGATCTCGTGACATAAATATAAATAGGAATAATCGTACTTAGAATTTTATTCTAAGTTGTATAAAACATGCGCTGACGCAGTTTTTTCATAATAATCATCGATAATGTTATATTTTTTATGACGGTGAAGCTTGCATCGTTGAAAGGCACCGGAAATCAATCTTTTTCCCCCTGCGCAATTTTTAGTTGACCGTTTCAGACTGTGAAAGTCACTGAAACGCTTTTCGTATTCTTATTAGAAATGGACGATCGCTATTTGCAAAAATAAAATGACAAATGACGAAAAAAAATCGTTGTATCCCAAAGATGCAAACTTCAACGTCGTTACTTTTTCAAGTGGCTAGTACGCAAAAGTTTTTCTTATTCACGTGATCAAAATGTAGAGATACATAATTTTTCTCTTTTATTATATATTTTATGAAAAATTAGCATCTGCAGAATAAATCTATAACTCGTATGCATTTTTTAAGGTTCATTGAAAAAAACAATTCATAAATCGTCACTTGACTCAACTAGACTGCTCAAACCTCCTTAAACGCGTTTTTCCTCAAAAAGACTTTTTCAAAATCGGCGACCACAATATTTAAAAAATCACTTCACTGATCGACTCAAAATTTTACAAGCTTTTTTTACATGTCGAAAAGCAGTGCTCGAACGAGGGATTTTCTTTATCGATGCGTGGTTTTTTGTAACAACGAAAATAGAGCGTTTTTCCACCAAAAAGTCAATATTTTCAAAAATTCAAGCACGAGACAATTTCATGCTAAAACTAAATGCATTTGATTCTTTCAAATTTCGGTTCATTTGTTTCCGAACAGCAGCGGTTACCGCGAAGGACGTTTTTCAAACAGCGTTCTGCACATCTCTCGATGCAAAAATTGTAAAAGACACTCAACATCAATGGTATTGAGGTTTGTATCGTTGGAATGCAACGAATTTTTTTTTCGTGTTGCTCAATTTTTTTCCGGCACTTTCAGGCTACATGTGTCACTGCAATATTTCTGAAGATCCTTATTAGGGATCCATAACCTAAAACTGCGAAAGAAGAGTTTAGATAGTAATAGAAATAAAGAAATGAAGAAACAAAAAAAGATTTTCGTTGCACTCCAACGATGCTAACTTCAATACCATAAAATACTCTTTGAAGTAACAAAAAAAATGTCAACTGCACATTGATTCGCAAAAATGGTCATTTATTTACGCATGACCTTAAAACTTTAAGTAAGTCCTGCCAATAATGTTATAGTTACAAACCTCCCAACATTTCAGCCAGATCGATTAATAACTTTTCGAGCTGTAATATGAGCAGTTTTTCAAAAGACGCCCAAAGGAATACCTTGCAAGGCCGCCATGTTGTTTTCTTAAAAAAAGAAAAACAAATTAACACTTGAAAGTTGTAAAAAGATAATGTCAAAATTTAAAAATGATGCGATTATTTTATCACCGGTAAAAAAATTTATGAAAAATGCCTCATTTTCGAGTGTTCGTCATTTTCACAGTAGCCTAACCCCTTAATGAAATGAAAAAAAACTCCTTCCCCGTTGGTTGAAAAATCACAAATAATTCACGACAATCATTTCGATCGAAATTATGGCACATGACTGTGAAATCATTAATTTTCAAAGGAAAAAAAAAAACATTTTGCAATAATTGTCGGTCGTGTAAAAAAATCCTAGACTCCTAAAAGCGTTCTCCATTTTTAATTTGAAAAATCTAAAAAATCGATTTCAAATTACCAACAATTATAAAATGACAGTGCGGTACGCGGCTTCATCTCGAGTCGTCGTTTCGATCCTCTTTTTTCTTCCCCAACATTCCCACAAACTCACCCAAACCTATTTCATTCTTTACCTGCCTTCCTTCCCAAATTAATTGAAATTCAAACTCGCGAGCTCGCTAGTCAAAATAACAATATTTAATTTTGTGTCTCTCTGACTTTTCGGAAATTTCGAGGTTACCCTCGCGACACGTGACACCCGCTCGCGTGAACAAATTTTTCGGGGTACCTCGTATCGGAGTTAACGCGGTCCTCTAGTTTCTCGGCTGTTTTTTACGGCTTTTTCAATAATTTTTTACGGGCAAAGCATCGAAATGATCAATCTCATTGTTTTTGCATAATCTTTATTAACATTTAAATAAGCTTTACAAATTTTTTGAAGTCAAAATATATAATAGAATAAAAGTTATAGTGGCCGACAGGAAGACATCAAGTAAAAGAGATGCTTGACGGTGACCAAGATTGCGGCTGTTCTGCTTATCTGAAATCAAAAAACCAAACGGCATTTTAATCTTCATATTTAAGACTAGCGATTGAACTAGAGTGAATTCTAAATTACAAAAATTGACTTTTTTATACACTTTTGAAAATTACATTCTATTTTTTACTCATTTTTTCTTAAGTTTTTCGCTCGTACAAAAAAAACTATCGAAGCAATCATGATAATCCTAGTTCAATCGCTGGCTTATAACATATTAAAGATGCTGTATAAATTTGAACAAGATCGGTGCAGTAGTTTCTGAAATATCGTGGTCACCGTTTCGAAAAATGGTGTTTCGAGAAAAACGCGTTTGAAAGTATACCTGCTCCGTATACCTGCTCCGTTCCAGGGCCGTAACTTGTGAACCACTTCGAATATCGAAAAATCCTTTGGCACACATTTTCTACACATGTTGTAGATGTGATTTATGAAAAAAAAAAATCGATTTTTTCGACCCGAGAAATTAGAGGACCGCCTTAAAAAAAATGTATTTACGAGACAATCAAGAGAAATGACGTTGCAATGTATTCGCGATCCAATGAGCGTCTCGAAAGTGCGTAGCTTGCTCGCGTAAACAAATGTTTGTTTGTACCGCGTATAGCGTTTATAAATAATTTACGAGACACCGAAGAGGAATGACGTTATGACGTATTCGTGATTCGACGAACGTTTTAGAAAATGCTCTTGCACTTGGAACTATTACGCACAATGTTACGTAAAACGAGCTTTTCCTCGCTCCAATATAGGGAAGTCGTGCTTAAGGGGGAAACCACATTAGGAGGCTGTTTGACACTGATTTTTTGGGATTTTTTTTGGGTGGGAATAATTAATTATAATTTAATCCAATTTTGACATCATTTCATTCATATTTCGAACATTTTTTGTGATTTTTTTTGAATAATTTCAGCCAAAAATAACAAAGTTACGCTGTGATGTCCGCTGAAGGTTGTGAGTACAGTTCTCCAATTGCGTGCATTGTAGCCATTCCGATTTTCATCTGAAATCAAAAAGGTTTCGATTTTACATTGATAACTTATTTTCTAAGAATATGAACCTCAATGCAGGTGAAAATAATGAAAATTAAAAATTTTGCAGGCGTTGGAACAATTTACTTCGATCTTCACGATTTTTTTTCTCTAATTATGCAAAGAAAAATACCCTTAAAATCACGACATCATCTCACAAGTTGGTTCATATAATTCGTAATTTTATAAGGAATCATACGATCAATTTTCATAACGATCGGTTCTATACTTTTTGAATTAGACCGCACGCAAATGTGAATAAAGTAATTGCGAGATAAACGCGTTCGAAAAATAAGTTCTCGGAAACTATAAATTCAAGGAAGTTACCAATAATGTAAAATGCTTACCGATTAATCCGCGATTCCAGCACATTCCGATTTATGCGATAAAAAAAATCGGATTTTTTTAACCTCCTAATGTGGTTTCCCCCCTTAAGATGACATACTCTTTCTTTTACGATGAATACTTAAATAAATTACGTCGTATGAATGTAAAGCCGAGCGTATATCCATAAAGTAGTAGTAGTAGTATTTATTTCGAGTATGTCCTTTTAAGGGTGTTTACTCGAGTGCCCTTCCCTTCTCCTTTACAATAGTGTTACAATTTACAAATGCGACCAATTTTCTTTTGTTTCGGTGGAGACGCTGACCACACAGTGAAGGTCACCTCCACTTTTTTAAATGGAATGGTACTTTTTTTTCAACCATCCTGTGGAGCACCTCAAGCCGCATAAAAAAACATTAGGGGGTCAAAGTCGTTCAAGGTCATTCAAGGTCACCTATTAAAATGAAATACAAATCTAAATATCTCGGAAAACGACGGCATTTTTTGCCATGAGCTGCTTTAATTGGTTATCACTATTGGGGGGGGGGGGGGGGGGGGCAATTTAGGAAGGCTTTTTTTATAAATCCCCCCACTCCCCACATCCGATATAGGTGTTCCGAAAATGTTCGAAAATACGCTATTTTATAACCTGTTTTCGTGAACTTCAAATCCTATACCTTCTTATGAGAGGGTGACCGCCGCGATTTTTATTTTCGGCATTGCATTTAGAAAGGCTTTGTTCATAAATGCCCCAACCCCCACCGATGAAGTATTTAAAAATGCCCTATTTTATGACGTGTTTCCGCGAACTTCAAAACCTCATAACTTATGGAATTAATAAGAAGTGTCAGCCTCCCCCGACGGAGTGTCACTCAATATAATGGAATAAACAAGTTCACGGTGAAAAAAAAAATTCCCGTCGTTTTTCGGAAAAGTCCTCAAACTGCATAATCACCCTTTTTTTTGCCAATTTGGGCTACGAAAATGACTAGACGTTTTTTAAGATACTCATGAGAAATGAACAGCACAAATTTGCAAGACAGAATTTTGGATGATGACGAAATCGAATAAATAAAATAATTTTTAAAACATGTTCGTTGCGTTCCAACGATGCAAACTTCAACATCGTGGTATGTCAACTTACCCATAAGGCGGGATGTACATTTAGACAGGAAAAAAATAAGCAATATTGAGGGAGTTTTAAAACTAAGAAATAATTATTCTACAATTATCAAACTTTAGGTATACTTTAATAGTATATTTAACAATTTAACAATTTTTTTTTCGTATGAAAAAGTGATTCACCCGTAAAATTAATTACACATCTATTTAGTGTTAATATCAAGCTGTTAGAATTTTTTTTTTTTCGATGTACAAAATGGCCGACTACTCGAAACTTCTCGAAACAGCTTTTTTCCAATGGGCGTGACAAATACCTTCAACAATTTTCACTCGATTTATTTCAAATTTAAAAGTTATGTTCTTAATTGCATTTCGCGGAGAAGCACGTACGGAATTTCTGATTAATCGAAAACTTTTCATTTTATGAGCAGTTTATGCGCAGTTATAACGAAATTTTTCACTGAAAATTCATTTCTTAAGTTCAAATACCTACTCCTTTTTAATAAAACAATATTTTTTAAATTCCGTACGTCCTTCTCTAGGTACTCTAATGTAGATTGACGAGAATTTTTGTTTTTTGTTCTAGGTAAAAAAATGCGGATGCTCAATGTCACGTCGCGGAGCGCCTAAAAAAAAGATAACAAAAGAGAAGATATTAGTAGTCAAATATTTTGATTTGCAAAAAAGTTCAAACGTTTTTTCAGTTAGAACATGTATAGTTCCTATGTGACGGTAATTAAAATGAAGAAAATGCAAATTTAAGAAAATGGCACGCATTTACAGAAAAAATCAACATTTCACGCAACATTTCTGTAAAATGTGGATTAAGGCACAACACCACTGTGATCCCCTGTTTTTTTGCCATTTTTCAAGAATTTTTTTTGTGAGAAAAAAAGAGATATTCGACTTTTTTTTTGTTTTGTTCGTTGTTTATTGAAGATACATAAAAAAAAATTTCAAATTTTTCACGCCCCATGGTGACGCTGGGGAAGCTCCCGCGTCAGGTACTGTTGCCTCTGCAGTGGTTCGCGGCACGCAGCAGAACTCTCTTCAAAGTCGATCTGAAAAAAAATACCGAGTGTTTTCGTTAATAATATGATATTTTGAAGAGAAGTACATAGGGATTTGAAAAAATATTGATTTTTTAAAAATAGGCACGCTTTTGAAATTAAAGGACGATTTTCGAGCAAAATTTCTCGTCGAAAATAGGCTATAACTTTTTTTATTATTGAGATATCGAAAAAATCCTATGTACTTCTTTAGATAATCTAGTTTTATTGATGCAGTCCAAATTTGAAGTCGATCGGATAAAAATTGCTCGAGTTCTGCTGCGTGCCGCACTTAAAAAAGTGGTTTTGAGAAAAACGCGTTCAAAGTGTTAGGTTTGTTAATTTATGCGATAAATTGGAAAAAAAATTTTTTACCTTTAATCAGCGATGCCAGCACCATATAGCTGGCCTTCAAGAAGCAAATCATTGTCCCTAGCATCTTTTCTCGAACTTGTAGAGGCTCTTCTTGCCTCTTTTGCAGCGTCTGTGAGCGAGCGCTCCGCCAGCTCGATCCGCCCTGCGTCTGTTTCAACGCAAAAATTGAAACAATTTGGGCCGATAGTTATGCCCAACGTCTCCAAAACTTTCATGAGGCTTCTCAGGCCATCATTGAATAATAATACCGCGATATCAGCTGCAATATCGACGATTTTTTTGCTCCCGGACTGACACTTGGGGGCTATTGCCAAAACTGATTTGTTGTAGCTTTCGTTGTTGTTTTGCGTGAAGCCGCCCAAACAACGCTGCAGCAAATCGTCTCTGCTCAAATTTATATATCCCGGTATACCTGCCGACCCTGAGGCGCGCAGCTGCGCGGGACCCCGAGCGTCACGGAGCGCTGCACCGCTCCACAAAATATTCAATATCTCCGAAAATAATTATTTTTTCGACCTGGGTCCAACGGCATCTTAATCTTAAATGTATGTTAGATTTTTCTAGATGGTTTTCAAAAAATCGATTTTTTAAAGCCGTCACAGTGGTGTTGTCCCTTAAAAAAGTAGTTTTTTTTCCAATTTTTCAAAAACAATTCTCGTCAAGTAGAAGGCACCAATATTATCAATATTTCTACCAAGTTTCAACTCAATCGACTTAACGGGGTCCTCTAGTTTCTGGGCTGTTTTTTACGGCTTTTTCAATAATTTTTTACGGGCAAAGCATCGAAATAATCAATCTCATTGTTTTTGCATAATCTTTATTAACATTTAAATAAGCTTTACAAATTTTTTGAAGTCAAAATATATAATAGAATAAACGTTATAGTGGCCGACAGGAAGACATCAAGTAAAAGAGGCGCTTGACGGTGACCAAGATTGCGGCTGTTCTGCTTATCTGAAATCAAAAAACCAAACGGCATTTTAATCTTCTTATTTAAGACTAGCGATTGAACTAGAGTGAATTCTAAATTACAAAAATTGACTTTTTTATACACTTTTGAAAATTACATTCTATTTTTTACTCATTTTTTCTTAAGTTTTTCGCTCGTACAAAAAAAACTATCGAAACAATCATGATAATCCTAGTTCAATCGCTGGCTTATAACATATTAAAGATGCTGTATAAATTTGAACAAGATCGGTGCAGTAGCTTCTGAAATATCGTGGTCACCGTTTCGAAAAATGGTGTTTCGAGAAAAACGCATTTCAAAGTATACCTGCTCCGTATACCTGCTCCGCTCCAGGGCAGTAACTTGTGAACCACTTCGAATATCGAAAAATCCTTTGGCACACATTTTCTACACATGTTGTAGATGTGATTTATGAAAAAAAAATCGATTTTTTCGACCCGAGAAACTAGAGGACCGCCTTAACAGTTTTTGAGTAATCCTGCACGCCAATTTCGATAATGCAGTTTTGAGAGAAACGCGTTTGAAGTTCGCGCCCTTTCCGAATCCGAGCGGTGAGGCACCGCGTTGACGGGCTGTAACGTTTGAAGTTGTTCGAATATCACTTTGAAACTCTAGGAAAATATTCTACATTTATAGTTCTATCGTTTAAATAAATAAAAGAAATCGATTTTTTGATCGTTGTAAATGTATATCACGCCATAAGTGAGTGCCGACTTTGTTTATTTGTTCTGACATAAACTTTGCAGTTAGAATATCCGTTGTGCAGGAGTACAATGACCTTGGATTATGAATAATCTGGTTCAACTAGAGAAAATCTTACCCGACGGGTATTTTTAGCACCAGATAATAACGTGGTCAGTTTTTTTGCATTTCAAAATCACGAAAATATTTACCACGGAAAAGTTCGAGTTCACTGAGGGTTATACTGGATTTCGTTACTCGTATAGCACGAATATTTGAAAATATATTGAGGGTGTGTCGTATTATCTGATTATGTCATCTCGAACGCAACTCCACTACATATACACTGCGGCCTCTATTATCGACACAGCGGCGGGATCGGCTCCGCATCACACTCGCCAAAATGGAGGGGTTGCGCACCATCCATTGAAGCCGACTCTGCGCAGCTGGGGTAGCTTATTGCGGTACCCCTCGAAGCCCTCTCTAAAGGCAGCTACATACGCAACTGCAAGCTTCACAAGCTTGCATGCACAACTTTCCTACAGCCGCCACACGACACAAGCATGATTGAACAGCCGTAGTCTGTGCTTGAAAAATACATTTTTCAAGCACACACGGAAAAAAAGAAATAGTACAAAATACATAGGCTACACAGTTCGCATTGGACTCGAGCGATTGCCCAGTGATATTTACTGAAACACAGTGCTCAAAATGCAGTGTGCTCAAAGTAAATTATCACAGTTCCTATACTGTCCTCTTTGGACGCGAACCGCTCTACTGTATCTTTTACTGGAACACGCAGTCCAAAATACAGTGTA
The DNA here is from genome assembly GCA_944452715.1 of Ophion slaviceki. Taxonomy (NCBI): domain Eukaryota; kingdom Metazoa; phylum Arthropoda; class Insecta; order Hymenoptera; family Ichneumonidae; genus Ophion; species Ophion slaviceki. The sequence continues at coordinate 61,517,254 of OX101784.1, forward strand.
GTCAAAAGTAAATTTTGACAGTTCAACACTGTAATATAAATTTAACAAAACTTGTCATTTGACAGTTGGTTAATCTGTATTATGTACAATGAGTGCGCCAGTTATATCGACAGAGTTTATGTAGACACACAAAAAAAAGTTTATCCATAAAAGAAGTTTGAAAAAAATGTGTTGAAAATATAAAAAAATCAGTCACATACACAAGAACGTACCTTTTTGTAAATAATTCTCTCTTTTTTATAATTTCTTGAATTATGTCGCACAAATTTCAACGTTCGCATCTTATCGACCACGCACTATTAAGGATGTATGGCAGCTACTGCAGAGTCGTTACAGAACTGATTATGCAATTTGCAAAAATCGCATTTAAAGACTAAATAAAATAATTGTAGTATTCATTGAAGCTAAAAAGGAGATTTACCACAGCTCAAAGTAAAACATGCGGTACAGAAAGAAGAATTTTTAATTTTTAACTGCAAATTTAGTTGCTGATTCGATGTACGTTTTCCCTGACGTTGTCGTGGTTACGGCATACGAGCTAAAGAAATACGAAAACGGTCCCATTTAACTCGCAATATCTCGCAAAATATATGGGCACATGTCGATTTTTTTTTAACGTATCATGCATATTACAGCGATACCGCACAAAAGTTTTTTTTACAAAAGAGTACTCCGGAAATACCTTTTTTGCCAATGTAAAGGGAATTTTGGACGTACAGTCCTATGTTCCCCGTGTTAAATGACCCAACTTTGAATTCGTTTATCTCAGCATTCACGTGGGCAAATTTTGTTTTTTTAATCTCAAAAAGTTCTCGATATTTTCCTTTACAATATCAGTGAGTTTCAATTCGAACAGTAGTAAATAACTTAGTTGCCATACATCCTTAACTGGCAATCCTTTGTATCCTGGCCACGTGCCCCACGCGCGAGACAAGTCCTAATTAGACAAGAACGTACCTTTGAAAAAAAATTCTCTCTTTCTCTATAATTTCTTGAATTCTGTCGCACAAATTTCGATGTCCGCGTCCCATCAACCACGCACTACTAACTGGCAATCCTTTGTGTCCTGGCCTCGTGCCTCACCTCGTGCCTCATTTGCGTACAGTATAAAAATCAGTGATCGCATTTAAATTTTACAGTTGAATATTTTTACCGAAATCACTGATGTATTCACAATATCAAACTGCAAATAAACCAGTGTAACTGTAAAAATCTCAGGGTGCACAGATAACGTCACGAACTGTCGAAAGAAGAGTAAAACTACCGTGCCACACTGTGAAATTTAATGAATCACTCTGTACTCAATACAGTGTACACTGTAACCCTTGCAGTTTGCGTACAGTATGAAAATCAGTGATCTCATGTCAAATTTTACAGTTGAATATTTTTACTGAAAACACTTACGTATTCACAATACCGAACTGTAAATAAGCCAGTGTAACTGTAAAAATCTCAGTGTGTACAGGAAAATTCGTCATTTTTGTAGGACGGGATTTACATTACTCTGTTTTACTGTAAAATGAAATATGGCACCCTTTTTTCATGCGGTTTATACTGTGATTTTCGCTGTTTCTTATTTTTCGTGCAGACTCATGAGCTTCCAAAGTCTTAAAAACGCGTAAATGTATGAAAAATGTCAACTTCTAAATTCATTATGAAAAAAAACTAAAAGCTATTTTGAACTTAGGTTTGTTTAAAAAAGTTATCTAGTTTATACCGTTTCCAACGATATGCTACATGCCATAGAAATCATTCGTTATGTGGTCGAAATAAAGAGAATAAGTTTTTTTATGATGAATTTAGGAGTTGACATTTTTCATCTATTTACACCTTTTTAAAAGTGGCTCAAGAGTCACTTTCTCGAAACCAAAATTGTATCAAATAATGCTTGAATTATAATAAACATACATTGCAGAATACAACAAAAGTTATCTCGTGCTGTCACAACCACAAATAGAAAAGTTGCGACGATTTAAAGACGCAATTTCGGGTATTTAAAGAAAAACGAAAAAAACTCACATCTCAATTATCTTGACAGTTAGGGCATAGGGTCTAAGGGTAAAAGAAATTAGCAAATGAACCCCCCAATACCCCAAACTACTAAATTCATTTTTTTTAAATTGTCCTTATTTTGACTCCATAAAGAATGATTTCTATGGCATACCGTTGGAAAGGATATAGAGAAGGTTTTAAAACAAAACTAAGTTCAAAATAGCTTTTAGTTTTGTTTATAATGAATTGAGAAGTTGACATTTTTTTTACATTTATGCATTTTTAAGACTTTGAAAGCTCGTGGGTCATTTTCTTGAAGCCAATTGTGTCAAATAATGATTTATTTATAATAAACATACATCGCAGAATACAACAAAAGTTATTTCGTACTATTCCAACCACAAATAGAAAAGTTATGATGATTTTAAAGGCGAAATTTCGAGTATGAAAAAAAAAAACGAAAAAAAATCACATCTCAATTACCGTGACACTTAGGACAAAGGGTCTAAGGGTGAAAAAATTAGCGAATTAAGCCCCCAATTCCCCAAAATACTAAATTCATTATAAAAAAATTATTCTCTCTATTTTTATCACATGAAGAATGATTTCTATGGCATGTAGCATACCGTTGGAAAGGGTATAAACTAGAGAACTTTTTAAAACAAAACCAAGCTCAAAATAGCTTTTAGTTTTTTTTATAATGAATTGAGAAGTTGACATTTTTCATACATTTACGCATTTTTAAGATTTTGCAAGCTCATGAGTCATTTTCTTGGAATCAGTTGTATCAAATGATGATTGAATTATAATAAGCATACATCGTAGAATACAAAAAAGTTTTTTCGTGTTATTCCAACCACAAATGGAAAAGTTATGATGATGTAAAGGCGAAATTTCGAGTATTAAAAAAAAAAACTAAAAAAAATCATATCTCAATTACCGTGACACTTAGGACATAGGGTCTAGGGTGAAAAAATTGGCAAATGAACCCCCCAATCGTCTTAAATACGGAATTCATTATAAAAAAAATTATTCTCTTTATTTTGATCACATAATGAATGATTTCTAACTAAGTTTAAAATAGCTTTTAGTTTTTTCATAATGAATTGAGAAGTTGACATTTCTTATAGAGTTACGCATTTTTAAGATTTTGCCAGCTCATAAGCCATTTTCTTGAAACCAATTGTATCAAATAATGATTTATTTATAATAAACATACGTTGAAAAATGCAACAAAAGTTATTTTGTGCTATTCCAACGACAAACAGAGAAGTTATGATGATTTAAAGGCAAAATGTCGAGTATTTAAAAAAAAACGAAAAAAAAATCATAACTCAATTACCGTGACACTTAGGACATAGGGTCTAAGTGAAAAAAAAGTAGCAAATGAGCCCCTCAATCCCCCAAAAAATGTTGTCGGTCCATATACCAAACGCCCTGTATATATATTGCATCAGTAATCATATGTACTATAGATGATAATTATATATCATTGTACATACTATGATATACAGGGTGTCCTATTATTAATGGATAATCCTCCAACTGTCGATAGGTCAGATCATGTCCCACTAAACGCTGGAATTTCAGTTTAGTTAAAGTCCCACGGTTTTTGATCGTGAACGAAAAAGATCATACCGCTCTTTTTCTACCCTTGCAAAAACGAATAGATTTTTCGCCAAACATTTTTCACCGGCAAACACTCGCCGACTGATTTTTCAATAATCTGCGAATTTTTTCTCGCCGCACACGAGTCTCCGTGACCGTTGAAAAATTCGTGAAAAAAAAAGAAAAAAAAAAAATAACGAATAAGACGAAAAAGTTGTTGAAACAGAGAGCTTGAAACCAGTTTGCTTTCGACAGGGATGCTAATAGGGCGTCGGGGTGCTGGCCGTTGGCTTTACCGCGGAGTGCAGCGTGCCAATGAACGAAATGACTTTCGTCAAGAGCGTTACGTGCACGGGAATTTCAGCGATAAACTCGACCGAAACGATGCGAATCGGTGAGTCGAGAGACTTTTTATCCGTATCACACTTGCGTCATCCGATTTGCCCGAAGTCTATCTTTTTTTCTTTTTCTCTGAATACCTCTGCAAATTTCTACGATGTTAAAATTGTCGCGTATATGTATACATATATACATATATGCGCCAAAAAATTATACATAATTATTATTATTAAAAATTTTCAATTTATTCTTTCGATTTTTGCAAAAAAAATCTGACTACTACATCCAAATCAATGGTCAACAAAATTCTTCTTTAAAATTCTCACGAATCAATATTGCAATTATAGATAGTACATAAAACGATGAGTTACATATGAGGTATTCCACGTGAATCTGGTGGACTTTTTCCCTGACCCCCTCCTCAATTTGGTTTATTTTTCTTATCTGATTCCATTGACTCTGAAAGGCGGCCTGATTTTTTTTCCATTTTTCGAAACAACCCTTAGCCAAAAAAAAATTCCTCCGAAAAAAGCGCCCCGATTTAAGAATTTGAAAAAATTCGCAAACATGCGTGATTGTATGTAAAAAATTTCAAGCTATTACCCCCAGTGGAAGTATGATTTTTTCTTTGCTTTCTGAGCGATTAACGTTAAAAAAAATCCGGAAAATTCAAGAACCGCTTACTTCGGGCGGATACTTAAATATTTTCGTACCCATAATGAATTTTTTTTTGTTTAACGTTAATCGCTTAGAAAGCACAGAAAAAATCATACTTCCACTGCGGGTGATTGCTTGAAAATTTTTACATACAATCGCGCAATTTTAGGAACTTTTTCAGATTTTTCAATCCCGGCGTTTTTCTTCGGGGACATTTTTTTTTACTAAGGGTGGTTTCGAAAAATGTAAAAAAAATCAGGGTGTCTTTTGGAGTCAACGGAATCAGATAAAAAAATTAATTGAATTGGCGAGGGTCAGGGAAAAAGTCCACCGGATTCACGTGGAATACCTCATATGCAGGGTGTCCCTCAAATGGGGCCATCAAATGCGACCAATTTTTTTCATTTTGGTAGAGGCGTTGACGCACAGTGAAGGTCACCTCCACTTTTTTAAATGGAATGGTACATTTTTTTTTCAACCATCTTGACCTAAAGACCGTGAAGTAACGCCTATTTTTATTTATTTTTTATCAATATTCGATTGAAGAGTGTGGAGCACTCGCTGTATGTTTACCAGGTTTTTGAAATACATATGACATATATGTCATATGTTTTAGAGCCTTGGAGTGGTCTACACTCTTCGATCGAATATTAATAAAACAAATTAAAAAAATAAATATAGCTGTTACTTCACGGTGTTTAGGAATCCCATAATATAAAAATACAAAAACTCCGTTTTTCGTATTCACAATTCGGGGAAATTTAAAAAATAAAATAACGAGTGCCTTTCCATGGAAAAAAATTGCATATTTTGCCCTGAAATGGACGTTCGACTTGTTCAATAAAATCTAAATTCATTTTTTTCTGGAGGGCTAGAAAAAGACGCACATTTTCGTTTTTTACGAATGTAAATACGTCAAATCCTGCCAAAGATACAGCCGTTTGAATGGAAAAATGTTAAAAAATGGTAATCAACGAAAAAAAATGTCAGAAATTTTTAAAAATTTCGACACTCGATGAATATTTTTCAATAAAAGTAACTCGATTTTTCAAAATTATTTGTGGATTTTTTTTACTGGCTGAAGTGACGTGGAATGCCTCATATACAGGGTGTCCTGTTATAAATAAATAATCCTGCAACTGTCGATAGGTCAGATCATGTCCTACTATATGCTGGAATTTCAGTTTAGTAAAAGTCCCACGATTTTCGAGACAAAAATCATCTAATTTTGGTTTTTCGCATGCCATTTCTACAAATGATAACTTTTTTGACCCGGTTTTCCAAAAAATACTCTTGGTTATTTGTTTTATCTAGAAAAGTCTTCTTTTTAACCTCAAATGTTAAGGAAACTTGATGAAAAAAGATCTTATGCAGAATTTTCATACAAACCAATTCGAACATCTGACTTTGATAGCCCGCGGTGTAAAAAACATGTACTAAGCATATCGTGCGAATTACTTTAAAAAGTTTCTTAGTTATTGTCGATTCATATCATTTGTAGGAATAGCGCGCGAAAAACCAAAAGCAGATGATTTTTTTTTAATAACGTAAAGCCCAAATTCACGAAAAGCGTGAGACGTTTACTAAACTGAAATTCCAGCATATAGTAGGACATGATCTGACCTATCGACAGTTGCAGGATTATCCATTCATAACAAGACACCCGGTATACATAGTTATAAGAAATTTTGCTTCATTAGTGTCCTAATTTGCACGAAACTATTTGAGAAAAAAAACATCCACATTTTCTCGCACCCCTGGCTATCTCCGTAAACGAATATTATTTTTCTTCTAAATCCCAAGAAACGTACATCATTTCGACAAGCCAATTACCACAACACGTTTTCTTCGAAACGTATGAACGATCGGAAAATTGTTTTTCCATCGCGTACGCCGAACGCACGTGTGACATTGAAGTTTGCATCGTTAGAATGCAACGATGCCTTTTTTCCATTTTTCATTTCATTATTTTTATCTTTATCCAAAACGTTTTTTCTGCACATTGAGGTTGTACATTTCTGACGAGAATACGTAAAAACGATTAAGGCGTTACCCCCACTTGTAGCGCAAAGAAAGGCCTTTTTCATGATCTTTTTAAAAGAAAACTACAAAACTTTTTTAATTGATCAATATACCATCTTAAAGAACACATCTTGAAGAACTTTCAGTCATTTTTTTTATTGAAAAATATTACATTGTTTAGTGGCAAATGGCCGTCAATGAAATAATGTTTTTATATACACGGTTTGCGTTGACCAACATTGCGGCGAAGTGGATCATCTGAAAAAAAAATGCGGATGGATTTAGTCAAATATAAGTTCAAACTAGTCTTTAATCGAAGGATTTTAAAAAATATTCATTTTTCACAAAATGGCGGACAGTCAAAGTTAATGGTTCGATTTTAACGAAAAAAAACGGCCGTTTTTTGGCTATAAAACGGCCATTTTTTTTTTCGAAAAAAAAAAAATCGAACGATTAAAGACTACATTTTTATGTATTAAATAAGCCTGCAAAATTTCAAGAAGATCGGTTCATTAGTGTTTGAGTAATCTTGGTCACCGACTTCAGAAATGCCATTTTGAGAAAAACGCGTTTAAAGGTTCAATTTCAGTTTACACGAAGAAAGATTTTTTTTTGTAAACTTACATAGAGTCATCTATTCCGGGCCCATACAGAAGTATGGGCCCGGATACTTATACTTCAAAAAAATGCAAAAAAAAAATCGGTTTTTTAAAAATCGCAAGTGGGAGTAACCCCTTAAGCGATCTTCACGGCGTAAATCAGCGAAAAAAATCAAGTAATTAAAAATAATTAATTTTCATTCCATTTCGACGATGCAAACTTCAACGTCATTGATTTTCCATATTTTCGTTATTATTAAAGACCTTTTTTATAGATTTATATTGTAGTTCGATAAATAAATGTTTCAAAAAATGGTTGAAGGATTTTCGCACGCAAAAATTTACCAAAACAAACTACAGAAATTCCGAAATATTCATTTTCATTGCATTCCAACAGTAATGCAAACACTTCCACCTCGTTCGGTGTTGATCCTTCAATTAGGTATTCACACTGCCACAATATGCGACCATTGGTCAATTTGTTGTCGAACGAATCAATTGACCGATGGAAAGAATGTTTTGAGAAGGAAGAAACGCAGGCAAGCAATTAAAAAAAAACCTCGTTCCTCATTGGAGAATCCAATGTTGGAAAAATGTGGGCCAATGAACTTTTGTCCTCGGTAATTCTCGAGCGCGACCCTTCGTCTCGAGATGGTCTCGAGGCTGCATCGACGTATATGAACGCATTCATATACATGTCGAGAAGCTCTTGATACTCGTCCTGCTCGTATAAATTCGTGTAGGTGGTAGTGGAGAGGAAGGTTAGTGTCGCAACATGTGCTTCGTCGTCGGCGCGATGACCCAATCGATCGGGCCACTTTGCCATTTTGTTTTATTGTCGACATTTTATTTTTCTTTGCAACGACGTCGTATCGAATTCGTAGCAACGGGAAGAGGGAGAGAGAGAGAGAGTGAGAGAGAGACAGATTGATTGATTGATAGTTTAATATATGCCTTGGTAAGAACCTTTAGCCAATATAATACATATAAGGTATTAACAAAATAGTAAAAAGAATAACTAAAAATAAATTAAACATAACCAGTAGTAGAATAAGTATAATCGAAAAAACGTCCCATAGTATAGCAAAGCAGCTATAAAGTACGAAAAATAACACATGAAAAATATCGGGTGTGAGATAAAATATAAAAATAAACAACAATTGAATATTGTATGAATAAGAAAGGCTTAAGGGGTTAGGCCACAGTAACGGATATAAAATCATGTGCGAATTTAACAATTTTTCATCGTATGAAAAAGTGATTCACTCATAAAATTAATTATACATCTATTTAGTAGGAATATCAAGCTGTTAGAAAATATATTTTTCTTTTTTTCGATGACCAAAATGGCCGATTACTTGAAACTTCTCGAAACAGCTTTTTTCCAATTGGCGTGACAAATAAGTTCAACAATTTTCACTCGATTTACTTCAAATTTAAAAGTTATGTTCCTAATTGCATTTCGCAGAGAAGTACGTACGGATTTTTTGATTAAGCGAACACTTTTCATTTTATGAGCAGTTTATAAGCAGTTATAACGAAATTTTTCACTGAAAATTCATTTCTTAACGGGTTACCCCCACTTGTAGCGCAAAAAGGCCTTTTTCATGAATTTTTTTAAAGAAAACCACAAAACTTTTTTAATCGATCAATATACCATCTTAAAGAACACATCTTGAAGAACTTTCAGTAATTTTTTTATTGAAAAATATTACATTGTTTAGTGGCAAATGGCCGTCAATGAAATAATGTTTTTATATACACGGTTTGCGGTGACCAACATTGCGGCGAAGTGGATGATCTGAAAAAAAAATGCGGATGGATTTAGTCAAATATAAGTATAAACTAGTCTTTAATCGAATGATTTTAAAAAATATTCATTTTTCACAAAATGGCGGACAGTCAAAGTTAATGGTTCGATTTTAACGAAAAAAACGGCCGTTTTTTGGCCATAAAACGGCCATTTTTTTCGAAAAAAAAATCGAACGATTAAAGACTACATTTTTATGTATTAAATAAGCCTGCACAATTTCAAGAAGATCGGTTCATTAGTGTTCGAGTAATCTTGGTCACCGACTTCAGAAATGCCATTTTGAGAAAAACGCGTTTAAAGTTTCAATTTCAGTTTACACGAAGAAAATATTTTTTTTTTGTAAACTTACATAGAGTCATCTATTCCGGGCCCATACAGAAGTATGGGCCCGGATACTTATACTTCAAAAAAATGCAATAAAAAAAAATCGATTTTTTCAAAATCGCAAGTGAGGGTAACCTCTGAAGTTCAAATACCTACAACTTTTGAATAAAACAATATTTTTCAAATTCTATCATAAGTAAATTATATTATAATAAGTAATTCATTTTGTGAGTGAATCACTTTTTCATACGAAAAAAATTGTTAAATTCGCACATGATTTTATACCCGTTACTGTGCCCTAACCCCTTGACATAGTATAAAGAAAAAAGGGATATAAACCAAATATAACCAACGAGGCAAAGCAAGGCAGAGAAGCCATTTAAGGCAAAATACAAAATAAACACCCAAACTAAATACAAGACCAAGCAGCGCAGAGAAGCTATACAGGGCGTTAGGAAAGTCGATGCAAAGCCTTAAGGTGTTAGGTCACCTCGTTAGGAACATATCTAACCTAGGTTACCTTAGTCCAAAGTCTAAGGATTTCGAGTTATCATGGTAAGTATCATTTTTGGAAAATTTTCCAAAACTAGGTGCTAACTCGTTCTTAATGTTCAAATAGACAATAATTGGTAACTAAAAACTTATTTGCGTCTTAGCTCAATGTGTATTCAATCGACGAACGACAATACAATCATCTGTATCCCACAACTAACTAAATGGGACATGTTGAATAATTTGAAACTTGTCAAAAAATAATAATACCTCTTATGTTAATGCTATTTTTTAAAAATAGCATTAACTTTGGAAGTAATCGAGTTAGTACCTAACTTTGGAAAATTTTTCCAAAATCATACTTACCATGATAAGTCGAAATCCTTAGACTTAGGACTAAAGTAACCTAGGTTATATATGTTCCTAACGAGAAGACCTATCACCCCCTTAAGGCTTTGCATCGACCTTCCTAATACCCTGTACAAGGCAAAAACAAAAAACGCGACGAGGGAAGCTATATAAAGCCTAAAAACTATTTTAAAAAAAAAACTATAAAAAACTAAAACTAAAACTAACTTCGGATTTTCATTATTACGCAAAATCATATTTTGCAATTTTGTTGTAGATCGCTGAATAAAAATCCTAAAAAATGTCTGCATGTTTTTCTTGGCTCAAATGTGCGAAAGGAACTTTTGGGAATTAAAAATAATCACTTTCCTTGCTTTCCAACGATGCAAATTTCAACGTCATGCACAGAGAGTCTAATTAATAAACGTACGAGGTTGAAGTTTACATTGCTGGGATGCAACAAACACAATTTTTTTTCGGAATTGTTGAATTAATTTTGGCAGATTATAGCTACGAAGATCTCCTAATAATTTGTTTACAATTATTATTTGAAAATCGGTGCTTCAAAAACGCCCAAAAAATTTGGTATACGAATATAAAAAATGGAAAATAATAATATTGCAAATAATGGTTAAGGAATTCGTTTCATTCCAACGATTTAAACTTTACCTCTCGAGCATATATTCGTCCAGATCAAAATGTTTGTACAGAAAATCCGTATACTAAATTTCCCGAGTCTACGCGTACAGCTCACGTGATGAACATTTTTCAATAAATGTTTTTTTATAACTATTTTATATTGATTTTTAGTACCGAAAGTGTGTTAATTTACAATTTATTTTGTGGTTTTTGGAAAGATGGCATGTTCCAAAATTTGATTTGTCGTCCGGCGATATAGGGCAATCATTATTATTTGATTTTTGAGAAATTTTGAAATAGTATTTTTCTAAATTTAATTATTTCTTCGGTGCCTATTAAATAACGGGGGACCGTTATTTTAATTGTTATATTCATAAATATTTAATTAATATTTATTTATTCAATTATTTTATTGTGATTTCAATAATCAATTATTTTTCAATACTATGTGTATGTATGTGTATGTATATATATATATATATATATATCCTATGTTGACCAGATGATCGTTATTTCAATTATTATCTTCATAAATATTTAATTGATATTTATTCATTTAATTATTGATCTATTTTATTGTTATATCAATAATAATTTTTTTTTCATTTCGCTTTTTTTATTGGACGAAAGCATCCTTCCGATTATTCCGGGCTACAACGAAACGCAGGCAGGCTTTTATTTTTCTACGGGGAGTTCACTCATTGGCAATTTGTGGAGCCAGTTTAATTCATCAGGCAGTTTAATTACAAGAGGAGTGACGGAAGAGGGCGGGTGGGTGGACGATAATCCGTCGCTGTCGAGAACACAGATTTTTTTATTTATTTTTTCTTTAGTGCTAATAAAATTGGAAAAGATGACAGTGGCAAATTATTTGATTCTTTCGAGTCTAAATGAGTAATATGAAAAATAATGGACGAAACGGAAATCGCGTAGTGGCAATGACGTTTGAATTTGCACGCGTGGTCAGTGAATTAGGATCTAAATGGAAAGAAACCAAACGATATAAGCAAGACGGACAGTTCAGTGCGTAATTGAACGTCGACGAGCTCCCTCGTGCATATATTCTGTTTCGGGCCACTAATGCGGATGCGCGTAAATTCGATCGCAATGAATAAATCACGGTATCAAAGTGTAACGGAGAGAAAAAATATTCAAATGAAATTTCGAGAAAAAAATGTTTAATTAAAAATTCGAGAAAAGTGTTTATAAATCGAGGAAAAAAAAATCGAATTTCGATAAAAAATAGTTTAATTCAAATGCCGAGAAAAAAGGTTTTATTAAATGTTTAAAAGTACATATTAGCACGTAATTATAATTATTTCGATTAAGAAATAAATTTTTCCTGCTTCATATTTGACAAATCGTTCGTACTGGAAAAATAATTAGCTTGTTGCTTGACAAGTTTAGTTAATTATTTTCCTTTATTAAATAATCCGGTAAAAATGGAAAGTGGGCTCAAAATATTTTTGAACATTCGAAGGAAATATTTCCAAATAGTAAAAGCGAAAAAAAAACATTGTACAATGAAAAAATGCAAATTAATTCTTTTTAGATAGCACAAAGTTGAAAATTGCTCTAAAAAATGAACAAAAAAATCGCGAATAAATTAAGAATGGCGAAAAAAAACCAAAAAATCACAAAAAATAAAAAAAACGGAAAAGTAAATTCGAAGATCGCCAAGAAATGCGCAAAAAAATCGTCCTCCAATAAATAAATTATGAATAGGCGTGTTTTTTTTTCTCAATCGAGGTGACGATAACCCGATGGATTTATGAGCGATCAAGTGCTAAGCAAAGTGACTTTAGCCGGAAGCGGAGAACAAAAAAAGACCGTTAATCACGAGTGCACCAATTCGCGAGCGACTCTAAACTTCTCGATTAATTTATCGACGTCTCGACGTCGTCACTCAAAATTTCGTTTCGTCGATGCCTTCGACCTTGAAAAATCGATCGGACACCTCGTTAATTTCGAATTTAAAATTACTGGAATATAAAATAAAATAAATACGTGCACTCCAACGACGTAAACGGTTGAAAAGCGAAATCGTCATTCTCAATGATGAATCGCGGGGACGCGCGTGAGCGAATTATTATTCGCGTAATTCGAGACTTCCTTGTCGTATGACACAGTGCCAGGGTCGGAGACCCTCGCTGCGGAAAAAAAATCCAGTCGGAAGTGCGACACCTCCGGTACGCTCGTAAATTTTAACGATTTATTGCATCATTACCGTTGCGACGATGTAACGATTTTTGTTACGCTTCATTTTTCGCTCGGCAAAAAAAAACATTCTCGTTGATCCCCTGTTCATTTATTTTTGTTTCTTTTTGTCCTCTCCTGCTCATTGAGATTCAATATTTGCTACCCCCGTCGAATTACGACGCAAACAAGTGGTTCCGAAATCAACCCTCGAGAGCTGAAGAATTGAAGGCTTAAAAAACATTTAAAAAATTGAAACATACACATATAGCGAATTTTTGTATTTTTATTGTTTTGCTGGATAACTGGAGGCTTAAAAAAAATTCATCGAAATATATATGCATATATCGAGTTTTTTAATTTTTATATTTTTGCTGCAAAACTGGAGGCTTGAATCGAAACATTTAAAAAATCGAAATATATCCACATATATCGAATTTTTGTATTATTATTTTTTTTCCTGGAAAACTGGAGGCCCAAGAGAATTTGAAGACTCGAAATATGTACATATATATCGAATTTTTTATGTTCAGATTCTTTGCTAGAAAACTTGGGACTCTAAAAAAAATCAAACAAACTCGAAATATATCTATATAGAGATTTTTATATTTTTGCAGGAAAATTGGAGGCTTGAAAAACATTTAAAAAATCGGAATGTATGCACATATACCGGGTTTTTACTTTAATTTTTTGTTGGAAAACTGGAGGCTCCAACGAAATATGAAACTACCTCGATAAATATATATATATATATATATATCGAGATTTTTATATTTTATTGGTGGAAGACTGAAGGCTTAGAAAAACATTTAACAACTCGATTTTTTTAGCTTCCAGTATTCGAGCAAGAAAATAAATTTAAAAACTCGAAATATACGGGGTGTTACGTTATGAATGGATAATCCTGCAACTGTCGATAGGTGAAATCATGTCCTACTACACTGAAAAAAAAACAATTCGTTCATCCAACCAAAATTCAGTTGGTTTAACAAAATGTATCTTAAAATACGTTCAACTTGATTTTTGATTGGCATAACAAACGTTTTGTTTATCTAACTGATAGTTTTAGTGGTGTGAACTGTACGATTTCTTTTTCTCAGTGTATATGCTGGAATTCGAGTGTAGTAAAAGTCCCACGGTTATCGAGATTTGGGCTTTATGTTATTTTTTTCAATCATCTGCTTTTCGTTTTTCGTATGCCATTTCTACAAATGATATGGGTCGACAATAACTAAGCAACTTTTCAAAGTAACGGCACGCTATGCGTAGTACATTTTTTTGACACCGCAGGCTATCAAAGTCACATGTTCTAATTGGTTTGTATGTAAATTCTGCATAAGATCTTTTTTCATAAAGTTCACTCAACATTTAAGGTTAGAAGAAAGACTTTTCTAGATAAAACAAATAACCGAGAGTACTTTTTTAAACGGGGACAAAATAGTTATCATTTGTAGAAATGGCATGCGAAAAATCAAAAGTAGATGACTTTTATCTCGAAAACCGTGGGACTTTCAATAAACTGAAATTCGAGTATATAGTAGGACATGACCGGACCTATCGACAGTTGCCGGATGATCCATTCATAACAGGATATCCTGTATGAATATGTGATATTCCACGCCATTCCACGATCATTTTTGGTTTTCCTGATTTTTTTTGTGGAACTGTACCTCATGAAAGGAATATCCACACCAATTTTTACATTTTTACATCTTCTCTTTTAGGACTTATAATTTTCTAAAAAATGTCGATTTCAGAAGTTTTGGAAACGTTTAAACGCTGATATCTCCGGAACTAATTGATATATCGACAAATGGTACTATATATAAGGAGTACAACTTTGCAGTGACCGTTTTTTTTCAAAAGTTTAAGGCTTTATTATAAAAAAGTGGCTACATATTTTTTAATCAAAGTACTGCCCGTCGCTAGCTACGACCTCGGCCCATCTTTCAGGTAGCATTCGAATCCCTCGTCGATAAAAGTCTTGGTCCTTGGAGGCAATCCAGGAATCGACCCAATTTTTGACTTCTTCGTAAGTACCGAAGTGCTGGTCAGCCAAATCGTGTGCCATTGACCGGAACAAGTGATAGTCGGAAGGGGCAATGTCTGGAGAGTACGGCGGGTAGGATAAAACCTCCCATTTCAGCGTTTCCAAGTACTTTTTCACGACATTTGCAACATGGGGTCGGGCATTGTCATGCTGCAGTATCACTCATCTCGGCTTCAACTCATGCGGGACCCAGTTTCCTTGCTTTTGGATCATACCCATATCCCGGAGACGTTTTGAAACTGCTTGCTGGGTTACTCCTAATGTCTCGGCGAGTTCCTCTTGAGTTTGGCACGAATCCTGGTCCAGCAAGGTCTCCAATTCTGCGTCTTCAAAAAATTTCTGCCTTCCGCCACCATGCTTGTTCTCGACCTCAAAATCTCCACTTTTGAAGCGTTGAAACCACCGCCGACACGTTTTCTCACTAATAGAATCCTCCCCGTAAGCATCTACAAGCAAACGGTGGGCCTCAGCCGCAGATTTCTTGATGTTGAAGAAGTAAATCATAACCTCCCGCAAATGCTGAGAATTCGGTTCGTAGGTTGCCATGTTTGAGTAACTATAACTTTATAATACATACACGTATCCGTTAGCTTTTTTAAATTGTTTACATTGGCAGAGCCTCCAGTTTAAAATGCCACTTTTTTATTGAGCTAGGGCCACTACTTCGGCCGCAGTGGCTCTCTAAGTAAAACGGTCACTGCAAAGTTGTACTCCTAATAATTTGTTTCCATTTTAAGACGGAATGACACCTCGTCGCGGTCGGTATGGTAGAGCAATTGTAGATACCCAAAAATCTCTGAAACGGCTCTTCAGATCGAGTCGAAACTTTGCCAAACGACGTCAAATAGATAGACGAACAGCTGTCTGCCCCTCAAATTTTCTGAATTTGAAAAAAAAAAAACGTAGATCGGGTTATCATAAGCCAATCTACGGTTTTTTTCTCAAATTCAGAAGATTTGAGGGGCAGACAGCTGTTCGTCTATCTATTTGACGTCGTTTGGCAAAGTTTCGACGGGATCTGAAGAGCCGTTTCAGAAATTTTTGGGTATCTACAATTGCTCTACCATACCGACCGCGATGAGGTGTCATTCCGTCTTAAAGCATACTTCCCTTGAAAAATATGAAAAAAATTATCAATTATTAATGTCAACGTTTTTTTTGCTTCTAAAGTGAAAACTATTTTTTTAAAGATGATTGCCTTTTTCTACTTAAAAAAAAATTCTCTAAAATAGAGTGGCCCATTCTATGATTTCTAAGACTAGTCTCATCGTGGGCCCATTTTTCCTTCAATTTTTTTTTTCGAATTAGTCATAATTTTGAGGCGATTTTTATCTTTTTAATGTCCAATAATGATATTAATGATTTTGTGATTTCCAATTCGGCTTCGACCGCCCTGAAACGGTCTATTTTTTATTCGTGCTGAATTTAACGAAAAAACAAAAATTATTCGAAGTCACTTTTATCCACACCTAACTAAATGGGACGTGTTGAATAATTAAAAACTTGTCAAAAAATAAAAATACCTCTTATGTTAATGCTATTTTTTTTTTCAAAAAATAGCATGAAGGGGCTATACTAGTGAACGCTGAAAATTTGGGTAATTTTCGGGATTTTTTTGGAAGAAAAGTACTCAATTAAATGTTTCGGAAAATTAAGAATATATTTGCCTATATTTGCCCTATATTACATAATTTTTTCATAGAAAAATATTGAGATCCAAGCGACTTATGCGCTGCCTTCGGAGGCGCAAAAAAAAAGTTCCTCCACTGCTGACATGATTCCGGCCGATTGAGTAGCTGAAATCGAAAAAGGAAAAAATGTCGCTAAACTGGAAGGTATTTCCTGTACAATGACGTAGGATTTTCGAAAAATATCAAAATCTAACAAAATGGCGTAGTTGTAAAAAAAAAGTCTATTTTCTTGCCTATAAAATGGTCGTTTTTTTCAATGCCAAATCGTCAATTTTCATCCAATCAAAAATATTCTACGTCATTGTAGAATAAATATATTCAAGAGTACTCAGTTCAAATTTCGAGTCAATGGGATAATTGCTCTTTGAGTTACAATGTCAGCAAATTTGAAAAATCTCATTTCGAGAAAAACGCGTTTAAAGATTAAACTATCGATTTTTGCAAGATAAAATGCTCAGAGATACGGCCTTGAAATTTTTACAGGACATTCTTGAAAGTATAACCTGTCGAAAAAGGCAAAAAAAATCGATTTTTTGAAAGTGTCACGCCCATAAACACAAAAGGTAAACGAGTACATAATCGTAAAAAGTAAAAAAATCGTACTTACCATGATAACTCGAAATCCTTAGACTTTGGACCTAACCTAGGTTAGATATGTTCCCAACGAGGTGACCTATCACCCCCTTAAGGCTTTGCATCGATCTTCCTAACACCCAGTATATACATCGAGATTTTAATATTTTTTTGCTGAAAGACTGGAGGCTTAAAAAAACATTTCAAAAATCGAAATATATACAGACGTATCGAGGTAAAAAAAAATTGCATAATGACTGGAAGCACAAAAAAATTATTGACTCGAAATATATACATATATATCGAGTTTCAAAAAAAATGTTTGAGCCTCCAGTTTCCCAGCTCTCGAGCCGTGAGTTTGGAAAGCCTGATGATTCGTGAAAATCTATATCCCGCCCGTTTTCATCGCGTTTGATGTTTCACGTGGCCTCAAAGTCACTCAACGACCATTAGTTGGCCACGAGCCAAAAATCTCGTCACGTTAATTTGCATTACGTCTACATTTGTGCACGCGCCTTCGATTTCTGTGTAGGTGTCCCCTCCCTTCTTTAGCTGCCCTCTCTCTCTCTCTCTCCCTTTCTCCCTTCGGGCTCTCCCTTCCTCTCGGAGAGGACGAAATATAGAACGAGATGGACAGAGAGCGCGTCTTCCTCCCGCTTCTTCTTCTTCTTCCTCGTCTAAAAGAGAAAGAAAGAAAATACTCTACACCTGCACGCGAAGAGCTGCTCCAACATTTCGTGCTGCAGTCAGTCACGCGCCCAGCCCCCGTCGAGTCTGTGATTCGCGATCTCCCTCTCCTGCTCTCAGTTTCTGTTTTTTTACGTTATTTTTTTTGGCACTTTTTGTTGCCATTTTGTTGAATTTTTTTTTTCACATCGAGATCGCGAACGTGACGCGTTTTACGAGCTGTTTTTTTTAACCGATTTTATCGGTCCGTTTGGGTACGGGAATTTCATTTGGAAATGTTCATCGAGAACTGAAGATCAGTGAAAAAAAATATATATATATTCGCCCTTAAAATCGATGCGAGGATTTCTTTTTATTTTGTGAAAAATAAGAAATAATAATAATCAATTGGTTGGTAAAGACGATTAAAACGAGTGATGAACAATTTGTGCGAAAAATCGAGCGAGTGTGATTTGCCCGAGGGACGAAATTGTAACGATCAAAGGTATGTTATTTTTTTTTTTCATAAAAAAAAATCGCTCCGTTTTTTGGCGTTTTTTTTTATTCATTTGAAAGTTTTTCGAATAAAAGTGAATTGATCGAATTATCTTACGTTTTGGTTTGGTTTTTTTTTACGCAAAAGTACGAGGGTTTCGAAAATCGTGAAATTCCGGAGTGACGCGAAAAAGAGAGCACGTGCTTTTCGTCGCGCTCGCATTGAGGAATGGACGGGAGTCTGTATGACGAGAATAAGGGATCTTTAATGGTGGTGAAGTTTGCATCATTGGAACGCAACGAAAGATCTTTTTTACATTTTATTTTCCTTATTTCCATTATCAAAGAAAATATTCCTTTGTAGATTTATGTTGTAGATTGCTAAATAAGTATCTCGAAAAATGGTTGAGGAATTTTTGGAGGCAAAATCTGCTAAAAGAAATTGGAGCAATTCAGAAAGATTGATTTTTATTGCATCCCAAGATGCAAATTTCAACATCATGATTTTTAGTGAAAAATAAAGTGTTGGTTTCTCTCTCTCTCCTTTCTTCTCAATACTTAATTAACTTTGAACCATTGCAATAGTTTCTTACGCAATGAATATTACGGATTGTACAAGCATCGATTCTCACTCGAGAGTCCAATTTTTCACGAAGCTGAGAAAACGAACTCCGACTACCGAGCACGAAGACAATTGCTGCAATAATATTATAATAATTGGAAATAAGGAGACCATTTATTTATACAACGAAAAAAAGGTTGTTTCAAACGATAAAAATGATGACTGGCCAATATTCGAACATAACAATCGTACGAATTAGCGAATATAATATAATAAATAGTCAATTTTTTCGCTGCAATTATCTATTGACGTTTGACAAATTATTTTTATTATCTTCGCGATTTTTGTGTCTGTAATATTAATGCGATATATATGTAAATCTTGAAGCGTAAAAACCTCGATCTGAAGGTTCGTCGATCTCTACTATATAGATACATGTATGAAACATTATTCATACCATGGACATATTTGCCGAAGGGCCCTCAGACTCCTTGAATACTGATTATAGTATACAAAAATAATTATCATAATATTTTGTCAATTATTATTTTTTAAAATTATTTTATCTGCAATTCGTATTATTCGTATTATTATGTAATACGATAAATTTGGGATTCTAAATATTTTTTCAACGCATTTTTTAGCTGGCCAAAATATATAAATATGTGTGTGTGTGTGTGTGTGTGTGTGTGCGCGTGCGTGCGTGCGTGCGTGCGTGCGTGTGCGTGCGTGCGTGTGCGTGCGTCGTGCGTGCGTGTGTGTGCGTGCGTGCGTGTGTGTGTGTGTGTGTGTGTGTGTGTGTGTGTGTACATGATCATGAAGTTTGCATCATTGGAGTGCAACGAGAATATATTTCCTTCGAATTGCCGTTTATTTTGCACATTTAGGCTACAAACTTTACCGAAATATTTTTGAGGTTGCTTATTAAAAATCTATCACCAAGACCTGCCAAGAAAGATTTTTCGCAATAATAAAAATAGAGAAATCAAGAAGCGTTTTCGTTGCATTCTAACGATGCAATGGTGTTGCGTGGAAATGTGTTTTGTTTCTGAATTTTTTCGAATTTCCTTCGCCAGATTTGAGCTATGAAAGGCATGCCGACATTTTCTCAGGATCCTTAGCGAGCTACAACCTAAATATACAAAATCTGATTTTCGATAATAATAAAAATAAGGAATTCGAATAAATTTTCGTTGCATACCAACAA
>OX101784.1:61537726-61668145 GCA_944452715.1 Ophion slaviceki
CCCACAAGCAGTCCTCTGATCTGAATAAAACGAAAACCAACATTTTTCTGATGTAAAGCAATGAAAAATCCACTATATAAGTATTGAAAAAATAATTAAATTAAGCGGTGACACGCCTGTCTTTAAGGGGTGGTTTCCCCCCCTTAAACCCGTTTTGCCGCCGATAAAAAAATACGTGTGTAATAGATATCAATGCTTCACCACATATCTGAGTTTTGACAAAGTCGAAGGTGGACACTTGAGTGATGTTTCTTGTTAGTATATTATGATAATTTCGTCAGCAGTGTCATATTGTACCGAGTGATGCGACAGTTTTTCATAATATTTGAAACATTTTTTCACACTATTTCGTGCGTAAAACTGCGTAGGCATGTCCCTGTGTTAAGGCGTTACCCCCACTTGTAGCGCAAAAAAAGCCTTTTTCAATGAATTTTTTTAAAGAAAACTACAAAACTTTTTTAATCGATCAATATACCATCTTAAAGAACACATCTTGAAGAACTTTCAGTAATTTTTTTATTGAAAAATATTACATTGTTTAGTGGCAAATGGCCGTCAATGAAATAATGTTTTTATATACACGGTTTGCGGTGACCAACATTGCGGCGAAGTGGATCATCTGAAAAAAAAATGCGGATGGATTTAGTCAAATATAAGTATAAACTAGTCTTTAATCGAAGGATTTTAAAAAATATTCATTTTTTACAAAATGGCGGACAGTCAAAGTTAATGGTTCGATTTTAACGAAAAAAAAAACGGCCGTTTTTTGGCTATAAAACGGCCATTTTTTTCGAAACAAAAATCGAACGATTAAAGATTACATTTTTATGTATTAAATAAGCCTGCAAAATTTCAAGAAGATCGGTTCATTAGTGTTCGAGTAATCTTGGTCACCGACTTCAGAAATGCCATTTTGAGAAAAACGCGTTTAAAGTTTCAATTTCAGTTTACACGAAGAAAATATTTTTTTTTTGTAAACTTACATAGAGTCATCTATTCCGGGCCCATACAGAAGTATGGGCCCGGATACTTATACTTCAAAAAAATGCAATAAAAAAAATCGATTTTTTCAAAATCGCAAGTGGGGGTAACCCCTTAAAAAGTGTTTCTTAAATTATACATTTTATGGAAATGTATACATTTGAATCTATTGGTAACATATCGTCAATTGTCCAGAAACTCATTATCATTTGTTATTAGGGCGGGAGCCTGAATTAGCAGGTCCAAAAGAGCGTTTTTTCGTGAAATTTTTTAGAAGGAATAAAACAAGTGAGCCCAGTAAACATTGAGGTATCTTTGTTCATGACTATTTAAAATGTATAAAAAAAATTTCAACATGAAACAATACATGACTACAGATTTATCAGCCTATTCCATGTGCGTATTGCCACTGCAGTCCCCAATCGGCGAGAAAGATGCAGCTCGTAATTCTTGACTGAAACAATAAAAACCAATAAAATGTTCAATTGTCATATATTTTTCTTCTGGGTGAATTAAAAAAAAGCTGAAAAAATCGTGAAATTATGACTTTTCTCAGGTTAAAAAAAAATTGGTTAAAAAAACACTTTAACGTGCTATAAAAATTATTTCAAAAGCCTTTTTTTAAATCACTTAGAAGAGATTTTCATACTGAAGAACATAAACTTTGGTTTGATTCAATTGGTCGTTTAGTTTTTTTGCTATCACGCCCGCCAATATGGAAAAAACGTGAAAATGAAGACTGGAGAAAACGCGCTTCAAAGTTTTCTATAGGAGGAAATATCAATATTAAATATCAATCGCTTCTCTGCTTTTGGCATTGTATCTTGGAAAATATTTACAATTGGCATCTGTAACTTTGTAAATATATTCTTGCATAGTTTATCTATCGATTTAAGCAATTAAAAAAAAACGATTTTTCGGAATTTCTAATTCAAGCTCCGGGCATAATGGAGTACACCACTGAGACGAACCGAAAAAGGTAGTTTTTGCGATTTTTTTCGTCTATTAAATTATTTGTTTGGGATTTGGAAAAAATGTATGTTAATAAGCATACATTGAACTTACTTCATGTAAAGTTTTATTGAAAAAATTCCGAATTTTAATATTCCGAAATCGACGATGGGGCCGGCTTGAAATTCCAAAATTTGAATGATCAGAACGCTCTAAATTCCGAAAGAATACTACCCCGAAAGATCAAAACTTCGAAAGAATTTTACACGTAAGACCAAAACTCCGAAAATCTGTACACCGTCAAAATAATTCGGCTATGGAAGTTTTAAAAGTTTCAAAATTTTCAATAAATCGACGAATATTTTCAAGAATTTTTTTTTTATTAGGAAGTGATTTTGCGTCAATTTTGGATTTTATCTAGACAATGTCATACGTTCTACATGATTTACAGTCAACTTTGTAGACTTTTGCTGGCATAATTTTGACATGGGGGTCGGGTTGAAATTCCGAACTTTGAATTCGCCGGCGGTTTAAAATTCCTAATTTTATTGTTCCAAAATTACAAGGTTCGTTAAGATCATGCCAGCGAAAGTCTACACAGTTGACTGTAAATTATGTAGAACGTATAATATTGTCTAGAGAAATTTCAAAATTGACGCAAAATCACTTCTTAATAAAAAAAAATTCTTTAAATGATTCATCGATTTATGGAAAATTTTGAAACATTCAAAACTTCTATAGCCGAATTGTTTTGACGGTGTAAATTATGTAGAACGTATAATATTGTCTAGACAAATTTCAAAATTGACGCTAAATCACTTCTTAATAAAAAAAATTCTTTAAATGATTCGTCGATTTATTGAAAATTTTGAAACTTTTAAAACTTCCATAGCCGAATTATTTGGACGGGGTGCAGATTTTTGGAGTTTTGGTCTTTCGGGGTAGTATTCTTTCGGAGTTTTGAGCGTTCTGATCATTCAAAGTTCGGATTCTCAACCCGGCCCCATTCAAACATTTTAATGCAAAACATTCAAACATTCACTCCCACAGTCTCATGGGAAATTTATAATCTCAATATCGCAATAAATATTTTGAATCGTCATAAAAATAACGAGATGAATACAATATGAAGAATTTTCGGTGCATCCCGACGATACGAGCTTCCTCCTCGTTCTTTTTTACGATTTGTACATTTCTGAAAAATCACAATTATTTTCCGAAATGAAATGGCGTGCAATCATTTGCACGCTCCTCAAATCAAATGGACCTGAAGTTTGCATCATTCGCATGCAACGTTTTATTTATTTAAACAAAAATTTTCATATGTATTACCCAAAATCTTTTTTGCAAAATGAGGTCGTAGCTTTCTGAAAAGAATACGTAAAAACATTCGAGTGCCTTTCTTAGTCCAAATCGGCCGGAAAACTTTTGAGCAATTATAAAGAAATGAACCCCGGTGCATTTCAACGTCGTCAAATTCATCTCCTCCCCTTTCAAAAAGGCCCAACAATTGTTCACAAATATTACCGAATTGAGGAACATGAGTCATTTTAATTTTTTCCTGTTAGTGACCGAAAAAATAACGTATTTAAAAAACAAATTTAAAAAAAGTTGAAAAATCTTTCAAGTTGAAAAACTTTTTCTACGACTGTACTCTCGTGATCGAGACTGTCGGGAATTTGTAATTGAAAGATAGCCGAAGGGGGGCTCGATCTTGACGGGGGCTCTCGATTGGCTAAGCGGGATTGGAGCCCGCGTGACGTCAGTGGGCTTGTAAAATGTCGGAATAATTACTATATTGCGCAATTATTGTCAATTACACTTACTATATCAATTTCCTGTGCTGCACTCCCCCCTCTTTTGCTCTTTTGCTATATGTAAATATGTGTGTGTGTGTGTGTGTACACACACATATTCATCGGTCTCGTTATCGAGGGCTCTCGAGTCAAACTAATAAATTGCCCTAATTTCCTGAGTCTCTGCAATACTTAATCGATCGAAAATAATTCCCCAATCAACAATAATTAAAAAAAGCATTCGATGAAAAACAAGTAATCGTAATAATCATTATCAAATAATGTATAAAAATATTCAATGGAAATATGAAAATGTGAAGTGAAAATTAATAAATCAAAATGTCCAATAAATAAAAATCAATCGAAATATTTATCTGAAAAAAAGGCAACGAAAGCGATGAAAATTCAGCAATGAAAATATCCATAAAAAATAATGAAACAGTTTAACAAAAAAAAAAAGAATACAAATGATTGATAGGGAAGAATTGATCAAACTAATAAGGAATTAATTACCCACGTCGCTGCAATATTCGATCGATCGAAAATAGCTCATCGAAACTTTCAATCAACAATCATTAGTTGAAGTATTGAGTTGAAAACATTTAATCGAAATAATCTTTAAAAAATAATGAATCGAAATATTTACTCGGGATATTATAAATCGAAACTGTAATGAATTATTAAAATGTTCAATGGAAAATAATAAATCAAATTGTTAAATGCAACATAATAAATTAAAACGTTGACAGAAAAATAACAAAAAACAATTTCAATGAAAAATAATAAATCAAAATGTCAATGAAAAACAAAATTAATTGAAATATTCAGCAGTTTAAAATTAATCAAAATATTCATGGAAAATAATCGAACGATTGAATGAAAAACAACAAAAATGATCGGTAAAAACAATTGAGCAGTGTTGAAAAAAAAGTTATCACACTGATAAGAAACACAAACCAATCGATTTTTCTCCTACTATTGCGGATAACAGTAGAAAAAGATACTACGATTTCTCATCGAAACATGGGCAGGAAAAAACACATTGCAAAGCTGTGAATAAGAAATGAATAAAAAAATAAACGTCATTCGCCTGATCTACGATTCGACGGAGTACAGCCCTGCGAATGAGTGCGAGCAAAATGTTCGACGATGTTGGACGAGTCCCAAGATTTTTCGTCACTGCCAACCGAGCTCGAGAGAGTCGTTGGCCACGCGACGACGACCCGAGGGTGAACATTCTCATATTTCAAGCAGAATTTTTATCGTTGCTTCACCGTTTATCGTCCGTTTCGATTCGTGCTCTCGACATGAATGAAAATATCGCCTGTGTCGACGGCGAACATTTTTTTGTCTTCGTTTTCATTCTTTTCCATTTTGTTCCTTGGACTCGGTGTTGTTTTTTATCCGGAAGAAAATAGTATATCGATCGAGCGATAGCGTTCGAGTGCGAATTTATTCTCATAGCCCGCCTTGATTCGCTCGGTCGGCCAAGCAGAAAACGACAAAAGTGAGCGATCTTCCTTACCGACTGCCAATCTCGAGTCGGTACATTACCATCGGAAGATATTGCAGCGACTATCTATTTACCGGCCGATGATAACGTTGATAAGTAACGAGCAATTTGCCGACTGTGCGCTGTCGACAAAATTCCTTACTTGCCACGAAAAATAATTTTAACAAAATAAAGACGGTGTACACGGAATACGATATAATAATAGATCAATAAAACGTTTGGAGAATCAATAATACATTTTGAAAAACAATGTATTGTAAATAAGACAGGTATAACTGATAATAAAGAAAATCAACGAAAAATCAATTAATTAATGGTTTGTTTAGAACCTTGCACGGAAAACGCGCCCAATTGGCGACCAGGGTTGTGGACGTTGTATGAATCCGAAAAAAAATGAAACAAATTCTTAATCTGTATGAGTAGGTGATGGTTAGTATCAGATTCAGCAACAACAACAAAATTATGGAATGGTGTCATGCTAAACCTTCATTATCAATTTTTCCTATTTGTCTGACGTCCTACGAATGATGAAAAATAAATAAATAATCATTTCGCCGCAATTCTGCTACCAACGTTGAAGAACAGTCTACTGAAGGATTATGCCAAATCGGAGCTGAATCGGCCAATTGGTTATCGTGATATGGTGGTTGCCGATTTGAAAAGCAAAGTTTCGAGAAAAACGCGTTTAAGGGGTTAGGCTACCGTCGAGACCAGAAAATTAGGGTTATTCGAAAAAAAATAATTTCGAAGGAATAAGTAAGATTTTTCAAAATTGTCTGTACATTTATTTGTATGTGCATTAAGGGGCTATACCAGTGTGAACGCTGAAAATTTGGGTGATTTTCGGGATTTTTTGGAAGCAAAGTACTCAATTGAATGTTTCGAAAAATTAAGAATATATTTGGCTATATTTGACCTATATTACATAATATTTTTCATAGAAAAATATTGAGATCCAAGCGACTTATGCGGTGCCTTCGGAGGGACCAAAAAAAAGATCCTCCACTACCGACATGATTCCGGCCGATTGAGTAGCTGAAACCAAAAAAGGTAAAAATGTTGTTAAACTGGAAGGTATTTCCTGTACAACGACATAGGATTTTCGAAAAATATCAAAATCTAAAAAAATGGCGTAGTTATGAAAAAAGTCTGTTTTCTTGCCTATAAAATGGTCGTTTTTTTCAATGCCAAATCGTCAATTTTCATCCAATGAAAAATATCCTACGTCATTGTAGAGTAAATATATCCAAGAGTACTCAGTTCAAATTTCAGGTCCATTGGATAATTGCTCTTTGAGTTACAATTTCAGCAAATTTGAAAAATCTCATTTCGAAAAAAACGCGTCTAAAGTTTTAACTATCGATTGTTGCAAGATAAAATGATATTGATATAATTCATATGAATGATAATGATATTCTTGAAAGTATAAACTGTCGAAAAGGGCAACAAAAAAATCGAATTTTTTAAAGTGCCACACTGGTATAGCCCCTTAAGAGGTTGGGCTACCGTGGAGACCAGAAAATCAGGGTTATTGAAAAAAATAAATTGAAGGCGTATGTATGTTTTTTTTTAAAATCGTCTGGATATATATTTATATGTGCATTAACGAAGTTGTGTACGAAATTTCATTAAAAAATATTAATAATTAAGTTATAAACAATCCTACGAAAAACCTTTGAACGTGAAGGGCTGAACGGTGTACCTGCTTTTGGCCACCCACGTGATCCGAAACAAATAAACCGATTTTTTACTTAAAATTGATAATATTGACTAAGATTTGACCGAGATTTTTTGCGTTATCGTGTTTCAAACATCAGAAGAAAAGGATGTTGAATTTTTTTTCGATTTTTCGAGGAACGAGGACATCTCTATCGTTAAAAAGTAATGAAAAAGAAATGTTAAGAAGAAAAACGTCGGTCAAGACTAAACTACTATTACTCTGAATAAGTGTACCAAATTTCAAGCCAATTTGTTGAGGAGATTTTGAGAAATCGTGTACACCGATTTGAGAAACATACTTTCGATGAAAAAGCGTTTCAAGTTTGACTAGCAGTTCTATCGTTGTAATAATAAATGAACCTTCAATCTGCGATGCCTGCACCATATGTTGGACCTTCCCCTTCAATTTGCGTTGCCTCAAGCGACGAACGAGTATTCGTCTATTTCACCGCAGCCTAACCCCTTAAAGTTGTTGCATCGCGACCGCACTCACCGAGCGTACTCATTATTTTTTTAACTAGCCTAATTATATGAGTATTATCAAACCGTTTTCACAGACGTATTCAAAAAGGTCTGTAGAATAAGAACATAAAAAAATGACATTTTCAAACAATACTGCCTTAAAGAAAAAAGTGAGATCACACGAAAAACAATCAAAATATAAAATCAATATGACATTTCCAAAAGGTCATCAACTTCTACAGTAACAAGAGTTCATATACCGGATGTTCCATTTTAATCTTACACATAATTTGTTTCGAAAAATACCGCTCCTATCAAATATGGAGCATAATAAAACTTGTAGGATTCAAAGAGGAACGTCAAAAAAAAAAAAATGGTCGGAAATTTAAAATAGCAAAGTTAAGCTGGCTGACACGTTTTTTAACAATGGGATCATGATTTTTTTTCATTAAAATATTCATCAGGCCAAAACTAGCAACTTTTGTAACAAAAGTTTGGGTTATCGAACAAATCCAAACAAACTCACACCCACACACACACACGTACACTAGAGATATTGAAAACTTTACCTCCCCGTGGTACATTCTGCATAGCACGAAAATAGTAAAAAGTGGTATTCTAACCGAAAAATGATGAACCTTATAAAACAACTTTTCCTACAAAAGTTGTTAGGTTTGGCCCGATAAACGTTTGTTGAAGAAAAAAAATTCACGATTCCATTTTTTTTTAATATGTCAGCCATCTTAACGTCGCCATTTTTAATTGTGCGCCAAAAATATATTTTTCTTGAACATCCCCCTTTGAACCCTAAAAGTTTTATTATACTCAGTACTTGATCCGAGCAGTAGGTATTTTTCGAGATAAATCAGGTGTAAGATTAAAATGGGATACCCGGTGTATATATATATATATATATATATATATATATATATATATATATATATATATATAGATCTGTATGTATTGAAATACCATTAGAAGAGAAAAGAAATGATCGATCGAAGATCAAGATTATAATAGTAATCGACAAAACAATTACCGAGTCACGGGGATTGTTGGTAATGAGAAACCGCGCGGGTTGTTATCAACGATCTTGGATTCTCCGGTTAAATGAAATTCCAGTCGATTGCATCGGCTATTGTATTTATTCAACGTGCAAATCTGTGGAGTGAAGTATCGCACAGAACCAAGAGCGATTGGCGACCGAATCTCCACATTGTGCTTTGCAATGTCCGGAGGCGAATTCGTGGTGTGTGTATATATATGAGGCATTCCACAGGTTTCCAGCAAGGTCAAAACCCTCACTATTTTTCAGGGTCCTGCAATTTTTTTGTTATCAAAAGGCACCTACTAGTAGTGTCTGTGATTTTTTTCAGATTTTTTTTATGAGTCCTGCTCCAGATATCTCAATTTTTGAAAAATGAGAATCAGTTTTTAACTATATGTACCTTAAAAACTATGGCCCAGGCAAAAAAAATTGTGGGACAAAATATTTTTAATTTTGAACGAACTTTTGACTTTAACAATAAACTTTATTTTTTTCGTACAAATATTCTATAATAAATGAAAAAAATCGATTTTCAAAAAGTATGTCATGTTTGATGTTGCTCTAAATTTTTCTAAATTTTCTGTTGTTAGTGTAGACATACAGAAAAAATTGACAAGATGGGCCGCGAACTGGTATAGAAGATACAGGCTGATTTGCATTTTTTTAAAATCTTTTATATTGATATGAATTGGATCATTAATTGGGAGAAACTTTGAATTTCACATAAAAACATATATCAAAGTGTTTTGTATGTTATAAGATTGATTTTTTTCAAATTTTCAAATTTCCCGCCCGACCGACGCGACACCGGTGGCAAGGTCGGAAGTAAACGTTCTCGATTTCCTTGACCGGTTTCGATGTTATGATTGTATGTGAAATTTCATAACCTTCATTTTCACTTTTCGGCTTCTGACGGTGCAAGTATGTTATGCTAGTGCAAGTTCATCGAAAATCGCGATAAATATTCCAACCATCAGTGACGGATTAAATTGATCGGCGATTCAAATATCTATTGACCAAAGAAAAAATCTTCTCCCTCAAGAAATCCCAGAAGCAACATGCTTTCATTCCGCGAACAGACGGCACGATTACTTCGAAATTATATTCGACGGATGACAAACATATAATAATTCACAAGATTTGCTAATACTGGGCAATAAAAAACATTTACTTGTCATAAATATTGTGTTTTTTCTCACCTAGTATGTAAAGTTAGAAATGCATTAAATTTTGAAATCGTCAATTACACCATCCTAAGCTGCTTGAAGTTTCATTTTATAGTGTTATTTTTCAGTTAAGTCCACTACTAATTCAAATCAGACTGATACAAATAAAGATAAGATGAATAACAACAACAAAAAAATGCAATATCTTCTAAACCAGTTCGCGGCCCATGATGCCAATTTTTTCTGTATGTCCACACTAAGAACAGAAAATTCAGAAAAATTTAGAGCAAAATCAAACGTGACATACTTTTTGAAAATCGATTTTTTTCATTTATTATAGAATGTTTGACGATAAAAAAAATGTAATTGTTAAAGTCAAAAGTTCATCCAAAATCAAAAATATTTTGTCCGATAATTGTTTTTGCCTGGGCCATAGTTTTTAAGGTACATCTAGTTGAAAGCTGATTCTCATTTTTCAAAAATTGCGATATCTGCAGCAGGACTCATAAAAAAAATCTGAAAAAAATCACAGACACTCCTAGCAGGTACCTTTTGATAGTAAAAAAATTGCAGGACTCTGAAAAATAGTGAGGGTTTTGACCTTGCTGAAAATCTATGGAATGCCTCATATACATATATACATACATATACACACAGGGTGTCCTGTTATGAATGGATAATCCTGAAACTTTCGATAGGTCAAATCATGTCGTAGGATATGCTGGAATTTCAGTTTAGTGAAAGCCCCACGGTTGTTGAGATAAAAATCATCTGCTTTTTGTTTTTTGCATGCCATTTCTACAAATAATAACTTTTTACCCGATTAAAAAAAAATACTCTTGGTTATTTGTTTTATCTAGAAAAGTCTTTTTTTAACCGTAAATGTTGTGGAAACTTTATGAAAAAATATCTTATGCAGAACTTTCATAAAAACTAATTCGGACATCTGACTTTAGAAGCCTGGGGTGTAAAAAAAGTGTACTACGGATATCGTGCCAATAACTCAAAAAAGTTGCTTCGTTATTGTCGATTCATAGAGGAAAGGAAGTCAATTTGGAAAACCATTTTGTTTTAGGCCTGCGACTGTTTTTCTGTAAGGTGTAAACAAATCAAACCTTCATGAAATTGAAGCAATATTCATATACTATCAATCTGCAAGCCATAAAAAAAAACCTAAACATCGCTACTGGGTACAATTTTAGTTTGAACGCAAAATTGCACAATTCCGGTTTCTAGATGGGGTGCAGGTATTTTGGAATAGGAGTATTCCAAAATGTATTCACCGTGCTTAACTTAGTTATGTAGGCTATTATTATCAGGCCATTGTTTTAGAAGAGAATGTAAGGCTTATTGTTATTTCTATAATCTGCTTTAATCAGTTTTTAATCAGTCTTCAATCAGTTTTTAATCAGTCTTCAATCAGTTTTAACAATTAAATAAATGGGTTATTTGCAAAAATCGCAATCATAGGATCCACTTTCATAGGCAGCACATTCAGCGTGCACCCAAATCTCACACATAAAATACTGCACCCATTCTTGCCCCCTTCTGTCTTCACTATACTTTCCTTTACAGAAAATACACTCTGCATCAGCTACAGGGGGTCTTCCACCAAATGAAGTTTCAAGTTCTCTTGACGTATTTGACTTACGACTGTTATAAGAATTGGAAGATTCCAAACTTTCAGTGTCATCATCATGGCTTTCAATAAGTATTCGTTTCTTGATCTTTTTTATCGTTTTTTCCTCTATCTTGTCATATTTTGTCTTAGCTATCTCCATTTCTTTTGTAGTTTGTAGTCATTTTGCCTTTTCCCTCATCTTTGGTGTTCTCTTTTGCCAGTCTTCCAAAGATTTCGGCATAATCTGTAAATAAAATGAGTTCTCTAAATTGTTGAAAAATACCAACATATCAACAGACAGACTTTCCCTTTTGTATATTAGTGAGATAGACCTACATCTAGTTACAAAACTGAGTGTAATTTGGAATATTCAAAATTATCATCAGATCGGGTGTTCCAAATTAGCAACAAGACGTAGTCGGACATAACCTCAATTTTTTTCTTTATACATATACGAATCTTTGAAAACAAAGCAATGTATAAAGTTTATGGTACTTTACAGTACGCATAGAGCAAAACAACATAATCATTTGGAAATTTCGCGAATTTGAACTTATTAAACACGTACCTCGAAAGTTTTCAAAAACAGTCCGTCACTATCCGAGCTCGGGTCGCCATCTTAGAAGAGTCGTGGACGAACCGTGTGAACATATCGACCATGGAGGCTAGAGTGGGAGGAGTCCGAACTCTTATGGAGAGACTTGAAAAACGTGGCTACAAAAATGTGGTCAAACAGGGATGGCGCCACTATTGCTAAGACCTCGAGAAGTGAGCTGCGTGTGACAGAGACGGAACATATAAATAATGAGAAGTGAGCTGTGTATGAGGCAGAATGACACTTGAGCAGTGGGCTGCGTGCGAGAGAGATGTAAATTGATATATACCAAAGAGATCTCCGTTAATGCGTAAAGATAGAAGAATATTTTTAATATAGAAATGCCCAATGAACAATATGCATTAATTGCATAATTAACGGTGAAAAAGGTCGAAAAGAATAATAATGCATTACATAGTGACATACAAATATTTTTATTATAATAGTGTTTAATTGTACAACGAACGGTGGAAAATATCTTAAATAATACTGATGCTTTTTTGTCTTGAATCAATTTTTATTTTCTTAGGTAAATACGACGGTAAGTTAATCCCTGCTGTCCAAACACAATGCTTTGCGATCTGTTTATATAAAAACTCGCAAACAGCGAACGGTAACGTGATAATTCTTACGATAACGATATCTAACCCAACAACTCATGACATTTTTCTTACCGTCAAACGCATGACGGGTGTATATGCACCCCGTGCTTTTCTTTGTCATTAAACCGGTCCTACGGGGATACATTAACTTTATGATACCTCAATTTCTTCGTATTTTCATAAGAAAGTAAATAGTGTGTGAGCCATCTGATTTAATTAACATTCCATTAGTCAACAATTCATTTAAGTGTTAAGAGTTTTAGGGTTAAATGAAAATTAAAAGATAATCGTACACAAGAAATTGCAATTACTTAGTGCCGTGAGGAATTTAAAAAATGGTCCCGTATTGTTTTTTTTTGTACAACGAACGGTGGAAAACGTCTTAAATAATAATTTTTTGGTCGTGAATACATTTTTTTACTCAGGTCAATATGATGGTAAATTATTCCTAGTCAAAGAACAATGCTTTGTGATCTGTTTGTATTAAAACTCGCAATCAGCGAATCGGTAACGCGATTATTCTGACGATAACATATTTGAATGAAAATAAAAAAAAAATCACACGAAAGAAATTGCAATTACTCGTTGAAGCAAGAAATTTTGAAAAAATTGTCCAGTAGTTTTTTTTTTCGATTTGAGAAAAACACCGTAATAACAATATAAAGCCAAAGCGATATTGTTTGCTTCAATGTTGTCAAGATAAAAACATGCTTTAATGTTTTAAAGATAAAATATATGTGTCCTCTTGTCAACATCAAGGCTGGTTTGTCTCGAAAATTCGATTTTAACAATTCTCAAATTGTTCGAATATTGCGTGTGTATCATCGTATTTGCTGGTACAGTAGAACCTCGTTTATCCGACCTCCGATTAACCGACGTTCCGCATTATCCGAGTCCTCCGCATTATCCGAGGTGTATCCTCGGACAATACGCAGAATCTCGGATAATAGTCCTATATTGGTACGGTTTTCCGTATTATCCGAGATTTCACTTATCCGAAGTACGCTCTCCCCACATTACCTCGGATAAGCGAGGTTCTACTGTATTTGCTATGGGGGCTAGGATGCGTATTCGATCCTCTTCCATCTCTCTTATACCACTTCGATACTCAGCTTACTTCTCGAGGTCTTAGAGATAGTGGCGCCATCCCTGTTTGACCGTATTTTTGTAGCCACTTTGAAATGCACAGGTCGGACTCCTCCCACTAGCCTTCATGATATCGACGAGTGGCGCCTCCTTTGAACATTTCACGGCCATAAAACCGAGATGGCGCTACTAGTTTTCGTGAAACCCTGCTATTCCAAATTACCAGCAGTATGCCAAATATCCTTCCTTTCCTCTATCATTTGTGGAAATGGCATGCGAAAAACCAAAAGCAGGTGATTTTTTTTTTTCAAAAATAGCATAGAGCCCAAAATCTCAAAAACCGTGGGACTTGTACTAAACAGAAATTCCAGCATATATTAAGACATGATCTGACCTATTGACAGCTGCAGGATTATCCATTCATAACAGGACATCATATACAGGGTGTCCCAGAAGTAACGTACGCCCTTCTAGCATCTGGCAGGAACAAAAATTCTGAGACGAAAAGTCCTCAGTCATTTTTTGATCAGACGCATAGATAATTAATTATGAATGAAAATAAATAGCCAATCAGGTGCGCGCTACAGCGGAAAGGCAGCGCAGAGGGGAGGGATAGGGGAATGCGTTGTAATTGCGCGCGCCTGAAAATGTGTGCGGAGGGAAAATTCGGAAAGCATGTGTGCAAGTGCACACACACGCGCGTGTGCGCACGTACACTCATACTAGAACACACACGCACACACTTGAACAGACACACCCACACACACGCGCGCGCGGGCGCGCGCATGCACACACACTCATATATGCGGTTATGAGATTTTGCAGGGTTTTAAATTTTTATATGAGATTTCGCGAGGTTTTTGTAACCACATATATACGGTTATGAGATTTCGCAGGGTTTTAATTTTTTTTCATCCTAACCATTGCAGGTACCATTCTGAAATTTTTTTCGCAGACTCTTTACCCATTGACAGACATCCTGTAAAATTTGTACCGAAATCGAAAGTGTGTTATTAGGTTTAAAGAAATGTTATTCTTATTTTTTTGCCAAATTAAAATTTTCTCAATGCAGAAAAATTATGATTTTGATTTTTTTCGATAAAGCGGAAAAAATAAAAAGTTTTCATTCTTATGTTTTTTTTGTTTGATGAACATTTTTTCGGATACAGTGTTCGTAATGGAAAATTGAAAACGCCGAACGGACGCCTAAAAAAATCTTTTAAAAATCACAGACGTTCCTTTTGACTAATATTTCAAACTGGCAGATTTTGAAAAGAATTGGAGAGGTTGAAAAAAAGTGGCCTGGTCGATAAAGAATGCCTCATATATAAATATTCCGGATGTTTCTTTCATATTTGTCGCCACACAAATTTATTTATTTATTTTTCAAAAGGCGCGAGAAGGAGGTATAAAAGATTTCTACGACTCGCAAGACACGTCGCGAAGTTTGCACTTTATAATTACACTCGTACTTCTCCCGGTTATATTAGAGTTGCATAAGCGCAATATTATGCACTCGTACGTGTATAAGTTATAAACGTGCGCGCCCGCGCCCGCGGCGTCTTTATAAAACGCGCTTGTGAGCGTTAATAACGCGTGAATTCTTCGCATTCTTTTCTCTTCCGCAACCATTTTTACAAATAGCCGCGTGAATCGCGGATACACGGGTATCAGCTCATTACCGCGAATGTATCCGTCGTAACGATGAATTTGCTTTTTTTTCATGGGCGCTTTGCAATTTGATAAAAAGTAAATAATGGACGGATTTTGTATGACTTCGACATTTGCATGGTTGGAATGCAACGATATTTTGCTTCATTTTTAAATTCTATTGTAAATTTTTATCTTCATTTTGACAACTGAGATCGCGAATCTCTAATGCGAATACGTAAAAATAATTGAGGACCTTTCACAGCCCATATTGGCCGATTTTTTTCCATTAAAAAGCATTATTTTTCGTTGCTTTGAAACAAGCTACCTTCCAACTTCAACATAATCATTTTTGTGACTATTTTTTTTCGAGATAAAATCGATGTGGTATGACGAGAACGAAAAATTTCTTATGATCAAAGAATAAGTCGTTTAGCTTACTATTAAAGTTACTAGTAATATATTTATAGGGTAACTAACTAATTACTACTGAGGACAATTTTCGCTATGGGCCGAAAAAAAAAATGTTTGCATCGTTGGGATGCAACGAATTTTTTTTCTTCTAATTGCGGTTTTTTTCCACAGATAAAAGCTACGATAAACTTTTTTAAAGATCTTTATTAGAGACCTACAACTCAATATAATCGCAAAATATTTTGGATAGCAATAAAAACGAAAAAAAACCGCAATGAAAAAGCTTTCCGTTGCATTCCAACGATGCAAACTTCAGACCCGTCAAAAGGGCAGTATGGTTTTTTTTTTGCCACACTCTAGCACAGCCAGATACATAAAAATTATATACAATAAATGTACAAATAGTAGTAATAAGTTCATATTACTATTGAAATTATTATCATCATTATTGAGGTCTCAATTAATTTCTGAGTTCCAACATATACCCTTGCGGGTTTTTATGTATTACTCTTTCCAATCGAACTCCCCACCCACATTTCGTTAATCTAACCTAACGTTACGTTGCGTCCACACTCGCCTTAAGGAAGGAGATACATTTAGGCGACGAGAAAATAGCTTATTTTCATGATTTTTTTTTAACGGAAACTTTTCTTCACCATTTTTAAGACTTAGGGTATGGCGGTTACATGGTATTTTTTTATTTATTAATCTTTTAAAATGGCGGTGGTGTGGCACGGTCTTTTAAACGGGTTGCGGCGGATGTTGTCAGACGGCGTGACACGTAGCGTTGGCGGGATTAATCTGAAAAGAAAACCAACGAAGATTTTCCTTTCGTTAATACTCATACGCAGAATATGAACCAAGAAAAAGTGAGAAATGTGAAAAATCGATGAAATGGTTGAACTTTCATGAACACGACCATGAAACTTCGTCTGCAATGCACTAACTATGCAGTAACAATGCAGCAAATAACAATTTCTACGCGTTGCTCGATCGTGTCATTCTCCATGACTAAACCTCAATACTTCCTGATGCCAGTTGTCGTAAAGATTAGTACTCTATGTTCGCCACAAAAAGAAATGGCGCGCAATTTAAAATGTCAGGTCATTTTGATACACCCTTTATGATAGCTCCCCAGTTACTTTTTAGAGATAACAAAATTGGGCGCTCACGCTACAAAGTAACAGGTCTGACGAGGGCGAAGAGATCTTCGATCACGCAACGATTGCGCGAACTCGTTATTGCCGCTGCTGCCGCATTGATTATTGATAATTCACGATCGATCGAGGATAACCGGCGACTTTTTTTTTTCTTCTTCCTTCTATCAGCAATCGATTCGTCGTCGGCGACTACCGCAGAGCCTCCGGAATTAAGATCCGGAAAAATCGATGTCACCAGGCGAAATTTATGTTCACGACGTGTTACTTCCAATACGAGTTTTTCCAGCAACGCTTATCATTTTCTTCGATTGCGCAATATCGTTGTTCACCGAGACAAACAAAAGTTCGATTCAATGCCGGATTCTCGCGGTGACACGTGCACGTATCCGCCTTGGAAGACTTGGGAAGGCGGAAATTTGTCCAGAAGTTCGTTTGGGTATTGTTGGGGAGAAACCAATTGATTTAATTTCCATAGAAATTGATTAAGGGGGAAATCCCTTTAGGTAGCCGAAAATAAGCGAATTTTCAAGATTTTTGGTGTGGAAACTATTTGGTGTCGAAACTACTCTACATAATCAAAATTTGATGTAAGTATTACTACCACTTTCAATTGACAATTATTTTTTTTAACCCTTACTCGGGATAGGGTGTACGTAACGGGACACTACTCTGGCGACCCTAATTAACCCTCCCTTTTTATGGCGTCATCGGGTACCGGGCGTCGAGAGGAGTAACTTTTGTTTGGGTAATTTATGTCTAGGGTCAATGACCTCGGAGTTACGATCTCAAATGCGTCCCTCATTATGAAGGCAAAAAGAGTTATACAAATTCCCATCGAAATTTGCAACCCTAATAACTCCCCCCCCCCTTTTTATGGTGTCATCGGGTAGCGGGCGTCGAGAGGAGCATCTTTTGTTTGGGTCATTTATCTCTAGGGTCTAATGGCCTCGGAGTTATGGGGTCAAATGCGTCCCTCAAACAAACCTCGAGTTTGTTTGGGTTTGCTTGTTGAAATACAAAATTTCATAAATTTTCAAAGTCCTACCCGTGCAGAAATGTGACCGGGCATTCGCTACTTTGTGTAAGGCCCTGACCAGACTTGCCTCGTCTCATTTACCCGTGGTTGGGCTCTACTGCTAAAACTGTACTGCTAAACGAGCTCTATTGCTAAAAGCTCCACTGCTCAAACAGTACTGCTAAAAGGCTCCACTGCTAAAACTGTACTGCTAAAAGGCTCCACTGCTAAAACTGTACTGCTAAAAGGCTCCACCGCTAAAAGCTGTACTGCTAAATGGGCTCTACTGCAAAAACTGGACTGCTAAAACTAACTTCTGACAGAGGGCTCATATACGTCCCACTTATGGAGGTGATACTGTACTTATTGCCGTTTTTCGACGATTTTTTGGGGTATTAGAAAACTTACCTTGCTATCGGCGACATTGTGCTGCACTCGGTGGGATGCGTCCGTAGGCACCTCATCTGTACTCCTGTGACGTCAGGAACGTCAAAAGTTAGAAATACCTACCGCCAAAGTTTGTTTGGGTTTGTTTCCGTTTCAATGATTTTCAATGATTACCAATAAAACTTTTCAAACACATACCCTTTTGCGTTTTAGCAGTTTCGGTGATTTCCAATAAAACTTTTCAAAAACATACCCTTTTGCGTTTTAGCAATTGAGAGTCTTTAGCAGTGCTGATTTTAGCACTAGAGTCTATTTAGCAATCCAGTTTTAGCACTAGAGCTTTTAGCAGTACAATTTTAGCAGTAGAGCTTTTAGCAGTACAGTTTTAGCCGTAGAGTCAGTTTAACAGTACATTTATAGCAGTAGAGCGCGTTTAGCAGTGGAATTTCAGCAGTAGAACTTTGAGCAGTTCTTTTTTAGCAGTAGAGTCAATTTACCTGACCGGGCCCTCCGAAGGAACAAACTGGACAGATCGCAAAATCGTTTTTCAACGGCTTACCATCTACATTTGGAAATTACAATCTTCTGGCCGGGATACATTGCAAGCAAGTACATCTTCATGTAATGTCTACCCGACCAGAACATTCACATGTTCTGAAAAGTGGAGCCTATCTTTAAGAACTAAAGAAAAGCTACTTTGCTTTTCACATCATCAAAGATATTTATAATTGATTGGGATGAAACTAATACATCTGTTGTAATTCTATTCATCATTAAAAGCATTCATTTCAGCAATGATAATCGACGTGGGTAACAATGCTTACTATAAATACCGGGATTACGACAACTAATGATTTGAGCATAAAGAATAGCCAAATTATTTTACGAGGCAAAAAGTAAAGCAGGTCATTCGTGGTTTTTGAACGCCTTGTCGCCATGTTGGGAAAAATCAATGTTCTGGCCGGGAAGACATTACCTGAATGTATTTCGCCAACAATCCACCAGGTGGCTACAAGCGAAGCGCTTCGCGTAAGCAAGGTACCATCGTACGAGGATAAAAGTTCGTCCTGTGAGTTGTACCACGTACAGAAGTGCTATGCTTACAGCGTGCACATACGCTTATGATTTTGCGATACTTGCGAAATAACCCTTTTCATTCTAGGCCTTTTTCGCTCGGATAGTGATCTGTGTACGTTTTTCTGTCTCTTTGCCTATCAGGAAATGCGAGCAAGCGTATGTATACACTCATATACTACCTTAGCTAGTAGATAAGCAACAAACGATATGTTGTCGAATACTAAATTGAATACACTGCCGATTTGACCTCCTCAAGGATTCCAAAAACGTTGAAACGTCATTTTTAATTTCCTCGTTTGTTCTTGGTTATTTTTCGATCTATTCCCTACAACTTTCCTGGTCATTTACCGCTTGTTCTCCCGCTCGTTCCTGACCAGTTCCCCAGAAAAGGAATGGCGGATCGGGACCTAGTCTCAGACCCGTTATATTGCGAACCTATTCCATGGTGGAAGGCTAGACCAAAGCCTGATATTATCTAGGGAAGGCAGATCAGGGGCAGTACTTTTTCCCGACTCAAATTTCTGCATGGATATTTTCATAGCGCCCCGTTCGTACACTCTGACCCTTGCCACACTTCTGTAGAATACACATGATCAATGCATGTTCGTGTACGAAAAACGTAGCGGGGTTGGTCCGAACCTCACAGTGGCAAGTGAAGGTTAAGGGGGGATTCTCTTTTTTTTCGCAAAATTTACCGCATTTTGGGAATTTTTTTGTGAAGAAAGTATACAACGGAAAGCTTGTGAAACTTGGCATATAGTTTTATTGATCTGTTTGCTACATACAAAAAAATTTTTAAACAATTTCATCAAAAAATCCGCCTCCCACCCCCCTCGACGCGCGATGGTCCTTTTTTGATGGTGTGCACGATTACAGCCTTCACGTTCATCCTGCAACAAAAACCCAAAAAGCATTTTACTTTAGACACATATAGCTATCGTTCGATGAAGGGAAAAAAAAAATTGACGATTTGGTGACGTTTTGAACTTGAAGTATCGATTTTTCGAAAAAAATTGATCGATTTTTTGTTATAAATAAAAAACTATTAAACGTATTGCTTTTTTGCTTCATCAAACGATAAAAGGATGTCAGCTGAGCATTCTGTCCAAATTTGAAGGCAATCGGTTGAATAGTTTTTGAGAAATCGTGCACACCATCAAAAAAGGACCATCGCGCGTCGAGGGGGGTGGGAGGCGGATTTTTTGATGAAATTGTTTAAAAATTTTTTTGTATGTAGTAAACAGATCAATAAAACTATATGCCAAGTTTCACAAGTTTTCCGTTGTATACTTTCTTCACAAAAAAATTCCCAAAAAGCGGTAAATTTTGCGAAAAAAAAAGACAATCCCCCCTTAATATTTTAATATGGCTGCTGTACGACACTCGCTTCAGAAACGGCTGCCGCCTGACTTGTTCCACGGCGTAGAACTTAGCGTTTGGTGTATTGATCTGATCCATCAGGGCCGAGAAGTTTTAGATTCCTGAGACCCACACGCTCTATGTAAACCTAAAAAATCCAGAGATAAGTGAAAATTCGAAGAATGGTACGTGTTTGAAAAAATGTTCCATTTTCTATGAAATTCTTTTCTATAGTATTTGTTAATGAAAAAACCGTTTTTCTGTAGTCATTTTCAAGGAACTTTAGGTTCACATAGACGGTAATTATGTTATCTGAAAGTGTGCAAAATTTCAAAATGATCGATTACATAGTTTTTGAGCTATCATGCACGAGGTTCACGAAAAAGTGGTTTTTAGGAAAACGCCTTTGAAGTTTCAAGACTCGAAAATGTTGTGACTGAAAGACTACTGATTAATCTACGATTCCAGGGCAATAAAGTAGTCTCTCAGCTTCCTCGTGTACTTCATCTTCGGCCGCAAGTTTTCTTTACGTTGTAAAGGGATTCCCCCCTTGAATTTACACAGGAATTACTTGCAATTGTGTATGGATACTTC
This sequence comes from Ophion slaviceki, assembly GCA_944452715.1. Lineage (NCBI taxonomy): Eukaryota > Metazoa > Arthropoda > Insecta > Hymenoptera > Ichneumonidae > Ophion > Ophion slaviceki. Next base: position 61,558,923 of record OX101784.1, read on the forward strand.
TAGATGATGGGAATCAAAATAAATTCTTTTTTCTTGCCATAGAAAAAAATGTGGGCACTTGGAAAGAAAAAAAAATGCAAAACGACTTTGGAGCACATTTTGTGAATTTTTATTTAATGCGTAACAAAAAATTATTTTGATCGAAAATTACGAAAGTACCAAAAATACCAACAACATTGATCTAGAATTTGTTTCACCCATGTTATAGCCCCGAAAAACAAATGAGGTTGAAGTTCGCATCGTTGGAATGCAACGAAAATTAATATTTCGGAATCCCTCTAATTTCTTTTAGCAGATTTTGCTTACAAAAATCTTGCAACCTTTTTTAAGATATTTATTTCGCGATCTACACTAAAAATCTATAAAAATGAGATCTTCTATAATAATAAAAATATGGAAAAAAAAATGTAAAAAAGCACTTTCGAAAAAAACCAATCTTCTGTAATAATAAAAATATGAAAAAGGGCAATTCTTTAGATAAGTGACTTTTCCGAAAAATATTATCAGATTTCTCCGATAAAATATCATTTATTCGGTTATAAATTACGATATTCAGTCCAGGGAAGGTGAAATTTTTCAGTAACAATATTTTTACGAGCGAAAAATCGTTGAAAATCGTTTCGATTTTTTCAAAAACCCAAAACAAACCCAATATAGACGTCAAAATGTTCAAAAATGCCTTATTTTATTAAGTATTTCCGCGAACTTAAAAAAACCCATAACTTCTTATGGGGGGATTTCAGCTTCCCCCGACTGAAAATCATCGTTTATAACCCAATAAATGAGAAAATAGCAAAAAAATCATCTTAGGCTCATTTTTCGAAAAAGTCATCGAAAAAAGAAATGTAAAAAATAAGAACCATAGCTAACGACTTTTTGCATCGCCCTATATGTACGTCGCAACAAATCAAATATGATTTCCCGAGCGAGTCTCATTGTTCCCCGTGAGGAAAACCAACAAAAGGAGGCACTTCTGCCACCGCGTCGAACGTCAACGAGAAACGGGGAAAAGAAAATTGTCCGGCAGGAAGCGCACTTCGGAATCTTTGTCGTGCGCGTGTGTGTGTGTGTGTGTGTGTGTTCCCCTCATTAGTTGCTTTATTATTGTAACTTTGCACACGAGGATATTTCTTTCACGACACGTTGTTATTCCCAAAGCGTCCGTCGACGACCTATTTCCGGCTAAAAATAGCAAATAGAATGATTGTGATTTGAACAGGAGAATATACCATGTGCGTGTGCGTTCTCTCCCTGCGTATGTAATTCTGCTACGACACCTCGATCTTCTCCTGCCGCTCTTTCACGACACCATAATGATTCGCACGTCTTAAGGGGTATGGATAACCTTGAAATTAAAAAAAAAAACAGATCGATTTTCAAAACTTTTTTTCGTCTCAGGTAATGGGACGATAGGGTCGATCTTTTGCACACAGATAGTATATAGTCCTGACATGACGCTGTTCTTTTTATTGCAAAATATATATAAACAACGTAATCATTGTCATTTAATCTCAGGACTGCACACTGAGAAAAAAAATTATCGATCCAATATCATTGGTATTATTGAATGAAATTTCGTTGATTGAATTGTAAAATTGTTGGTGTAAATAATCGAATTTATTAGTCCAAACAAAACGCTATTGACTTTAATAACATGATAAAATTTTAAAAAAATTCATTCATAAGATATATTGTTAGCCGAGAACAATATATTATTATTATTTTTTTAATTATTTATTTTCGCCATTCTTGCCCTGCTGGGCTTCGGGATATTTTACATTTTCATTCTACATATATATGGAGAACAATATATTATTGGAACTATCTAAAAAATGATCGCGAACAAATTATATAGTTTTGAATGCAATTTCTGTAACGAACGAAAAACCCGTTTCAATTCATAAATGAATATTTTTGATTCGAGTACAAAAGAAAAATTGAATTTCGCTCGTAGGATTTAAATAAAAATTTCTATTGAGTAAATATATTTTATTGTTTTTACCATATCCGATATTGATTTTAAGTACATTATTTGTTAAAATATTAATATTTTATTTTGATTGGAAAATATTGAGCAAATGTCTGAATTAGTTAAAAAATTAAGCGAAAGTAAAATTTGTTTCTTGCACATTTGGTTGAAAAATTCATCCAAATCATGGCCGAGCGCTACCGAAAATATAGGTGTGAGGAATCCCGTAGTTCTCGGAGCAACCGGTAGAGGCCGCACGCGCGCTTGTTTCTCGTAAGCGTAGCGCGAACCGTAGATCTACTTAAACGCTGGAGAAACTAGAGAGTATCGCTTCTTGGAAACAATTAATTCTATTGATTATATTTTTATACGAAATAAAAAATGTTTGTAGCAACCGCTCAATTATTTCATCCAATACATCCACGGATTGTATATAGAATGATTTTAATAGAATATAATTTTATTTGAAGGATAATGTAGATATTCAGAGAACAGAAAAGGTTTATCAAATAAAATAATATGTTATTTAAATCAATCGCATTTTCCAATATTTTATAGTATTGCAACAATCTCAAATATCAGTCGCACTGCGCAGCAGCACATTTATTCGGTTCAACCAATATATATTTTTGATTCTATTGTTTTTTTGCTCAGTGTACATCATTCCGATAACTAGATTCATGTGAAGTACAAAATGGAAAAATACACTTTTAGTAAAATGGTGAAGCTACAAAGCTACAAACAATTTTCATATAAATGTTTGGGTCTGCTCAATATCTTCGGTGGTTCTTTATAGTTTCGGGTACGGGCAATACGAATAGAACATTTATTTTGTTCTCGAATCGTTTTTTTTTTATTATGAACAATTCAATTGTTATAATGAAGATTGTAACGAAAAAGTGCATTTTGTAGAAAAAAGTTTGAAATAAAAGATGTTTCTTTTTCAAATGACAATAAAAAATGTCTCTTCCATTTTTTTGCTAGCTCTATTAGCAATGGATATAGGAACAAGGAACATTTTTATGAGAGAGACGAAACGATGAGTGAGAGGTGATGCGATTAATTTCCGTCGCTTATATCTCCATTACTAATGGAGCTAGTAAAACAATTATACATCTTTTATTTAAGGCGTTACCACCACTTGTAGCGCAAAAAAGGCCTTTTTCATGAATTTTTTTAAAGAAAACTACAAAACTTTTTCAATCGATATATATGATTGCTTAAAGAACACATCTTGAAGAACTTTCAGTAATTTTTTTATTGAAAAATATTACATTGTTTAGTGGCAAATGGCCGTCAATGAAATAATGTTTTTATATACACGGTTTGCGGTGACCAACATTGCGGCAAAGTGGATCATCTGAAAAAAAAAAATGCGGATGGATTTAGTCAAATAAAAGTATAAACTAGTCTTTAATCGAAGGATTTTAAAAAATATTCATTTTTCACAAAATGGCGGACAGTCAAAGTTAATGGTTCGATTTTAACGAAAAAAAACGGCCGTTTTTTGGCTATAAAACGGCCATTTTTTTTCGAAAAAAAAAAATCGAACGATTAAAGACTACAATGAGTATGAGTGGTGTGCGGCCGTGTTGATAATACGAGGTGTTGAGGAATCGGCTTCGATTCGGCCCGTGAGCTTTCCAAGGTCGTGGTGGAAAGAAAGAAGGAGTTTTTTTCCATGTGTCTTTCTCGAACTCTCTTGGACGTCACTACTCGACATGTAGAGCAGAGAAAATTTTTTCTAGTTTTCTTCTTTGTGCTTGCGAGGATATATTTAGTTTATTTCAATAGATAATACAATCACCAAAAAATGATTATACCTATCAATTGAAATATAAAAACGGTTCGAAATCAACCCTCCGAATCAACCTCACGAGACGGTATTTCATCATCAAACATACTGTCAACATCAACCATCCTCCAAGCACAAACCAAAAGAAAACTAGAAATATTGACAATATTCAGAACAAATAAAGTTTCTGAAGAGGATCCGAACCAAGGATCGAAACGTAAACGAGTGAAAAAAACTCCTTCTTTCTTTCCACCACGACCTTGGAAAGCTCACGGGCCGAATCGAAGCCGATTCCTCAACACTTCGGATTAAAGACTACATTTTTATGTATTAAATAAGCCTGCAAAATTTCAAGAAGATCGGTTCATTAGTGTTCGAGTAATCTTGGTCACCGACTTCAGAAATGCCATTTTGAGAAAAACGCGTTTAAAGTTTCAATTTCAGTTTACACGAAGAAAATATTTTTTTCTGTAAACTTACATAGAGTCATGTATTCCGGGCATCAAAAAAAAAACTGCACTTCAAATTGCACTTCAAAAAAATGCAATAAAAAAAAATCGATTTTTTCAAAATCGCAAGTGGGGGTAACCCCTTAAAATTCCTATCTATGTAATGCACTCTTTCGTCCCAATTGTTATTTGAAAAATTTGATTGTAAGAACGTGCCTTGGTGTATGGACTACTTGCTTGAGACAAAATCACAATTATTTTTCGTACCTTCAATTTGCGATTCCTGCACCGTATAACAATCAAACAGCGTGCTTGGACAAAGTCATATTAGAACCATCCCGCGTAGAAATTTTGATGGGGCATAAGAGACCAAATGAATTCCTATAATTATTTGTTGTATCACATAAAGTATATCAATTAGTTAAATATCATTGTGAAAATTAAAGAGGTTTATCGATTAACCCACTATAGATTTTTGAAACTTAACCGTATATATATATATATATATATATATATATATATATATATATATATACAATTCCTCTCTCTTTTCGCCTTACAAAGCTGCCGAAATCTTCTAACACGCATCCGAGTTGCACAATGTTTTTTGTCGTGACAGTCCATAGCACCTTTTTTGAAATAGAATTCAGGGATGCATCGAAACTCCGAAGCTACGATGCTGTAAAATCGAAGTTTCCATGTGGAAAATAAAAGGTTATGTGCATCTATCGACTGCTGAGGTAGTTATAGGGCAAGCCTATTTATGGCCTCATCAGGGAAAGCCATAAGTAGGGCCATTTTGGTATAGCCTGATTTAGGGCCTAAATACTTCCGGCCCGATCGGGGCCGGATCAGGATGTCCGTAATAGGTGTTTCCCGTATCGCACCCCGATCGGCGCCTGATCCTGGTCAGGCTAACCCTATGAAATTTCTACTCGGGATGCAACGCACCGCGCAGCGCTAGCGCCGCAACGCAACGGGACGTTTTGACCGGCTCCACTAAAATCGTCATATCTCGGTCAATTTTTGGAATTTTTACAAAATCTTTGAACCCAATCAAAGTTAAGACTCTACGCAATAAGGAAAAGAAATAAACCAAAAATCAATATCATTTATCCATCCCTGGAATTATTAATTTTCACGCAAAAATAACAAAATGGCGGTTGTTGAAAAAAAAGTTTCCCGTTTTTACACGTGTATATTGGTGCAAAATCATTTCAAGGTCATGATATCATAGGTCGTTGGATTCGTCTGAATATCAGCTATAACGTCTTAATAAAAAAAAAAACATGTTCCCGTTTGAAAAACCATTGATGACCTTGAAAACGCAAAAACTATGACCTTGACGAAAATTAATTGTTCACCACTGTAACAGCGCTTCGAAATCAATCAAATTACCTCCTGACATCTTTTTCGTCACCCTAAAGGCAACGGAGATATTTGGACCGAAAGAGTTCGTCTCCCCGATTTTTTTTGGCCTACTAGATTTTTTGTTTGAGATTAGGGAAAAAGATATGTTCTTAAGCTTACATTGAACTTGTTTCGTGTAAATTTTCATGAAAATAAAAATTAACGTTTTTGAGGTATGTGGTCCAGAGGCCGGTTCGATAATGTGACAATGGTTGGTCTGAAAATGAAACACGTCATTATCTATACACGGAGAAATCGGGAGCCTCGAAGTTTAGAATTAATACTATGCTTCTAAAAAAAATATCATTAAATATCAAAAAGTATTGAATGGAAGATAAAAATTGTAATTATGGTACAGTAATAATGAAGAAATGTAAATTTCAACCTACGATATGGCACGTAAACTGATACAAATAATACACTCTATTCGGCATATTGTGATTTTTTGTAGTATTCAAAATATATTTTGCCCACGTGAATGGAACAATTAGTTTCCAGTATTCTACAAAAGTACGGTATAAAGAGTCACATTTTACTAATAACTTCGTAATATTTTTCGCTATACGCCGAACATTTATGCTATGCGTATAGTGAAATCCATATGAAAATATAACTCGCGCCTATGCGAGAATAGTTTCAAATGTAATATGCACGTATCATTTTTACTATACGGTGTGACAATCATTTTTACACTTCTATAGCAACAAGTCTTAGAATTCCGAACTGGCAGTAAACTACTATACTTTTCTAGCACTGAATATTAGAATTCCGGCAACCAGTGTTAGAATTTGAGGCCGTATTTTTCTCCGTGTATAAATGTAGTTCTTGTTGTACGTAGACGTTTTTTCGAAAAGTAAATGTTTCACAAAACGGCGGGGGTGAATAAAAAATATAATTTTAGTGGAATTTTTACTTATATTCGGGGGCCTAAAAAATACTAAATTAAAAAAAACGATCTGCCTACAACGATATCTACTGCAATTATGGATTTTTTTTAAATAAAAAATCGGACCATTATTTCTAGAGTTATGTTTCCAGCCAGGTCGAGAAAAACGCGATCGAAAGTTTTAGTATACGTAAATCGTCGCGTTACCTGCTCTCACCAAATTGTCTTTACATTGGTCAATTTTTCAATATTTTAAAGTCAAATTGAAATTTCTTCACATATTCTTGAATATGTATTCTTTAAACAAAATTGATTTTCCTGACTCGTCACATTGGTGTCCCCTCTGGAGTGTATTTTATTTATGGTATTCAAGCTTGTTGGAATGCACGGAAGTTTTATTTTACATTTTCATTTTCTTATTTTTATTACCATACAAAATCTTTTTTGCAGACTTATAGTGTAAATCTCGGAATAAGTATGTTGAAAACGGTTGAGGGATTTTCGCAGGCAAATTTCGCCAAAAGAAATCAAAACATTCGGAAATATTAATTTTCATTGAATTCCGACTATGCAAACTTCAATCTCGTCTTTATTTGGATTCAAATAGACTTATCAAACTCTCGCTTATCGCGCAAATCCTTTCCACATAAAAAAAATCCCCTTTTTCAATCGCTCGAAATGATTACAATCACTGCGACACGCCGGAAATCCCCAATTTCGAAATTGGCCAAGTTTACCCCAAGCGCACCTGGAACGACGAGATTTTTTTTTAAATCAAAGCCATTTATTGCTTCTATTACACGATCGTGTTGGAATCGGACAAACAATTGTACGTGGGATTGAGTACTCAAATTTGCCGCCGGCACGATCTTTCCGCTGTGCACATACACGACTTGTTTCCTCGCCTTTTTTATTTTACTTTATCGCGACTCTAATCGCGCAATTATTGTATAGAAACGTTTGCCAGCGCAAAATAACTCACGACACGGACGCGGAAAACATTGTCTGCTTTTTTTTTCTTCGTTGTTTTTTTTTATCCACGAATCTCTGCAATGAAGGGGTGAGGTCACTCCAGAGGCCGAAAAAAAGGCTTTTTGGGAATTTTTTTTCAGAAAAACTACAAAATAAATCAGGATTACAAAAAAGGGTGTTTATCATACATATCAGTGGCTGTATACAATAATTTTTTTGAAGCGATTCATTTCAAAATGGCGGCTGTGCAGCGTTTATCTCAAAACTGCATTTTTTAAGTTGGCCGGAAACATAACTCAGACAATTTTCAACCGATTCACTTGAAATTGTTGAATATATCTTGAAAAATACATTGTCTATGGAAGTACGTAGGATTTTTTTTTATATTGCATAGTTTATTTGTTATTAACAATTATCTAACGATTTTTTGGAACGTCAAAAATTTGCCTAGCGATTTGATAACGATTTGAAGCGATTAATTTCAAAATGGCGACTGTGCAGCGTTTATCTCAAAACTGCATTTTTTAAGTTGGCCGGAAACATAACTCAGACAATTTTCAACCGATTCACTTGAAATTGTTGAATATATCTTGAAAAATACATTGTCTATGGAAGTACGTAGGATTTTTTTTTATATTGCATAGTTTATTTGTTATTAACAATTATCTAACGATTTTTTAGAACGTCTAAAATTTGCCTAAAAAATCGTCAGATAATTGTTAATAAAAAATGAACTATGCAATATAAAAAAAAAATCCTACGCACTTCCAGACAATGTATTTTTCAAGATATATTCAAAATTTCAAGTGAATCGGTTGAAAGTTGTCTGAGTTATGTTTCCGGCCAACTTAAAAAATGCAGTTTTGAGATAAACGCTGCACAGTCGCCATTTTGAAATTAATCGCTTTAAAAAAATTGTTGTATACAGTCACTGATATGTATGACAAACACCCTTTTTGTAAGCTCGATTTGTTTTGTAGTTTTTCTGAAAAAAAAAATCCCCAAAAAGTCTATTTTTTCGGCCTCTAGAGTGGCCTAATGCCTTAAGGGGTTACCCCCACTTGCGATTTTGAAAAAATCGATTTTTTTTATTGCATTTTTTTGAAGTGCAATTTGAAGTGCAGTTTTTTTTGATGCCCGGAATAGATGACTCTATGTAAGTTTAAAAAAAAAATATTTTCTTCGTGTAAACTGAAATTGAAACTTTAAACGCGTTTTTCTCAAGATGGCATTTCTGAAGTCGGTGACCAAGATTACTCGAACACTAAGAAACCGATCTTCTTGAAATTTTGCAGGCTTAATTAATACATAAAAATGTAGTCTTTAATCGTTCGATTTTTTTTCGAAAAAAAAATGGCCGTTTTATAGCCAAAAAACGGCCGTTGTTTTTCGTTAAAATCGAACCATTAACTTTGACTGTCCGCCATTTTGTGAAAAATGAATATTTTTTAAAATCCTTCGATTAAAGACTAGTTTATACTTATATTTGACTAAATCCATCGGCATTTTTTTTTCAGATGATCCACTTCGCCGCAATGTTGGTCACCGCAAACCGTGTATATAAAAACATTATTTCATTGACGGCCATTTGCCACTAAACAATGTAATATTTTTCAATAAAAAAATTACTGAAAGTTCTTCAAGATATGTTCTTTAAGATGGTATATTGATCGATTAAAAAGGTTTTGTAGTTTTCTTTAAAAAAATTAATGAAAAAGGCCTTTTTCGTTCTACAAGTGGGGGTAACGCCTTAAGGAATAGTTGAAATCTGCCATTGGCGTTCTCGTTCGTCGCGCATCTGTAGGAACACAATTGATTGGGACCAATTATCGAAACGGATCAGACAGATCGACTGAAACTCAAAAACAAAAATATTCTGAATAATAATCAATGCTTTAGAGATCCTAGGGGCAATGCGAATAATAATAACTTATGTGGAAAACAATATGTGAATAAAAGTTATCTGAAACTGCGTGTGTGACGATCGGCAAACGATCGCTGATTAAAATCACATACTGTCATTCGTCGTCGCGTATATAAAAACATAAAAACGTACACGTAATGTATTGCTTTGACCGAAATAATAATTCACAATTGTTTCCTCGTATGTCGCGTGACTCAATTTTGTAACGTTATAGACGATGGAAACTTTTCAGATCTTGCTTGATATCGTAAGAATCGTCCGTCTCGTACGATGCATAGTCCTAGAGATTTCTTGATGCGGATTAACGCCGCTGTTGGTGGGACCTTCCACACAGTACTTCAAAGTTTACACGCGAGTATTGCGTCATTAAAAAAAATATATATTTTTGCTCGAAAACGCTTGAGGTTTGGCGTAGGGGGGGGGGGGGTGCCATTTTGGACAGGAGTTCCAGAGTAAAGATGTAAATAGATAGAGTAACAACTAGTTTGGACTGAATGCCGTCGTTAGGAATCGTTTTGCCTAATGAAAAGTAGAATTTATGTTTAGAAGCCCAGACAAACCCAAACAAACCGAAACAAACCGAAACCTTGACCTTATTTGGAAACAGATTTCGATCAATTCACTTCTAGTTTTCATTCTTAAGACGTTTTTGTTGCAACTAGTTTTTTTGGAACTAGTTTTTCATTCTTAAGACGTTTTTGCTTGGGTTTGTTTGGGTCACGACAGAAGTAGTTTTAGACCAACCAAACGCAAACTTTGACCTCATTGGGGAACAGTTTTAACTGATTCACTTCTTTGGAACTAGTTTTTCCTAGTTAAGACGGAATGACACCTCATCGCGGTCGGTATGGTAGAACATTTATAGATTCCCAAAAATCTCTGAAACGGCTCTTCAGATCCCGTCGAAAGTTTGCCAAACGACGTCAAATGGATAGACGAACTTGAGAAAAAAAACTAGATTGGCTTATGATAATCCAATCTAAACATTTTTTTCAGAAAAAATATGTATGTATATTTTTTTCGATGTACAAAATGGCCGATTGCTAATATTTTATTTTTGTTATCTTTTATTTAGGCGCTCCGCGGCGTGACATTTAGCATCCACAATTTTTTACCTAGAAAAAAAAAATAAAAATTCTCGTCAATCTACATTAGAATACCTAGAGAAGTACGTAAGGAATTAAAAAAATATTGTTTTATTCAAAAGTTGTAGGTATTTGAATTGAGTTGTAGGTATTTGAATGAATTTTCAGTGAAAAATTTCGTATAAAACTGCTCATAAAATGAAAAGTTTTCGATTAATCAGAAATTCCGTACGTACTTCTCTGTGAAATGAAATTAGGAACATAACTTTTAAATTTGAAGTAAATCGAGTGAAAATTGTTGAAGTTATTTGTCACGCCAATTGGAAAAAAGCTGCTTCGAGAAAAACGCGTTTAAAGTTTCAGGTACTCTATGGCCGTGTCCGAGGTGGGCTTACGTTATACGCTCAAAGACGGTGGAAAAAGAAAAATTCTTGCTATAAATCGAATAGTCACTTGTTCTTATGATGATAAAGCACCGTTTTAGCGAGAAAAAAAATCGATTTTTGGAAAATTCTAGTGTGGCCATGCCCCTTAAATCGATTAACGTAAAAATTTGTACACATGTTATGATAACTTTCAACTGCATTCTAACGTTTTTTATTTGTCAAAATGATTATTTCGAAAGCTGCTGATCTCCACGACAACCTCTAAAAAAAGGCGTCTTGCGGCGAGCACGATATCTCTGGACCGGATCATCTAAAATGAAAAAGCCAAAAATATTTCGTTAATATAATAAATTATCTTGTAATTGATCGAAGGAATAAGCAAAATAATAATTTTTGACAAAATGGCGGCTTTTCAAAAAAAGAAATCGATTTTTGACAAAAATTTACGCCTTAGATGGTTTATAAAATGGAAAATATTTATCCGTGAGGAAAAACCTTCGATTAATTACTAAAAAATATACTTGAAAAGATTGTGTTAAAATTTAAGACTGATCGGTTCAGCCGTTTCCGCGAAATCTTGCTCACCGACTTTAAAAGCACATTTTTGAGATAAACGCGTTTAAGGCGTTACCCCCACTTGTAGCGCAAAAAAGGCCTTTTTCATGAATTTTTTTAAAGAAAACTACAAAACTTTTTTAATCGATCAATATACCATCTTAAAGAACACATCCTGAAGAACTTTCAGTAATTTTTTTATTGAAAAATATTACATTGTTTAGTGGCAAATGGCCGTCAATGAAATAATGTTTTTATATACACGGTTTGCGGTGACCAACATTGCGGCGAAGTGGATCATCTGAAAAAAAAATGCCGATGGATTTAGTCAAATATAGGTATAAACTAGTCTTGAATCGAAGGATTTTTAAAAATATTCATTTTTCACAAAATGGCGGACAGTCAAAGTTAATGATTCGATTTTAACGAAAAAAATCGAACGATTAAAGACTACATTTTTATGTATTAGATAAGCCTGCAAAATTTCAATAAGATCGGTTCATTAGTGTTCGAGTAATCTTGGTCACCGACTTCAGAAATGCCATTTTGAGAAAAACGCGTTTAAAGTTTCAATTTCAGTTTACACGAAGAAAATATATTTTTTTGTAAACTTACATAGAGTCATCTATTCCGGGCCCATACAGAAGTATGGGCCCGGATACTTATACTTCAAAAAATGCAATAAACAAAATCGATTTTTTCGAAATCGCAAGTGGGGGTAACCCCTTAAAGTTTCAAAAGCACCTTCGAACGCTCTGACACATTACAAATGTGCGTGTAACTTCGAGAATATTCGCCGGATTGACAAGAAATTTTCTGTGTGTGTACTTAAATATACGTACATTACGAAAATAAAATAATAATAAAATCGATTTTCAAAAATTTCAACTGTATATAACCTCTTAACACTCATACGCAGAATATGAACCAAGAAAAAGTTACAAATGTTGAAAATCGATTAAATGGTACGCTTCGAAAACAAAAAGATTGAATTTTCCGAAGAAAAATATCTACTTTTTGCAACAAAAAATACTTTTTTATTTTTAAAAACATTTAGAGTCTTTCTAACATAAGGTTAGAAAGATTTATACCAAATTTCGTCAGAATCGGTCGATTAGTTTTTTAGCTGTGCGTCATGCCAATTTTGAAAATGCAGTTCAGAAGATCGTGCCATACCTCTGCCATATAAAATAAATAATAAATAAATAAAATACCACGTAACACCCAAAAGTAGTAATAAATCATACCCTAAGTCTCAAAAACGTTGAAGAAATGTTTCCTTTAAAAAAAAAGTCACGAAAATCAGCATATTTTTTCCTCGCCTAAACATATCCCCCACTCATCAACCCACCATTTTTTTTTATCGACTAGAACTGGAAAATTTCCCGAGAAAAATAGACAAAAAATGTGTCAAGGGCTGTTTTTCTCGTCTCGTTCGATAATCCGTGCGGGAGAGAAAAAAAATCTGAAGCGAAGAGATTAATTTTATGGGCCAGTAGTGTCGAGTTTGGATGGTAAAGAATTGCGTCGAAATCGACCTCAAGCATGGAAAAGGGTGTAGCCGACGTATTTAATTTCACAGCTGCAAGAACGACTCGTTATTGCGCGCTCATCGTGCCGCGCAATCGTAAAGTCGATGCGTATATTTTCCGAGAGAGCAATCCACGTATGTACCCGACGAGAGATAAGGGCAAATTTATCCAGTAATTAATGCTCTATTTGCCGAGTGCTTTGTGCCCATTTACGCACACTTTGCGCTCTCGGATCATCCCGCGCTTCGGGTCTTCACGCAGTTCCCAACATTTTCACATCATACTCGCCTGATGATAGACGTGACTCGAGATTTGTGTACGAGAGGAGAAGACTGATCGTAAAATTGGCGTTTGATGTATCGGCCTTTTTGGTTTATTAGATCGAGATTCACCGATCGATGGTTGCTCGAAAAAAATCGTGACGGAATTATGACAATCCACCGTTCGTAACTCATCTTTGAAGACTCTCGATCGGACAGAGACGATGACAAATTGCCAGGCACAAAATTTGTAAATCCTTCCATAGCTCTCAGTTCACTTTGCTCTTTTTGCTCTCTGTATATAGGTTTATGGCCCGTTTTATTCGGAATTAACAAACCAGAAATATCTACTCGCAGAGGTAGTTCTTCATTTGTTTCGCCACTAAACGTATTTTTTTCTTTTTTCATTTCTTTATTTATTTATTAGTTAATTTTTATTTTCACTTTATTTTTTAGGTACTCAGATATTAATTGGAATTTTCTTATATATTAATTGGCGTTCTACATTCCTTCTTTTTAAATCGCCGATAAACGGATAGTTCTTTTTGTTTTTTTTGTGCGGTGAGATATTTTGTTGCAATTTTACTTAATTTTTTTGTTTTCGTCGTCACTAAACGTATTTTTTCTTTTTTTTTTTAAATTTATTTGTAGTAGTTTTATTTTTAATCTTTTAGGTACTCAGATATTTGTTGGAATTTTTCTGGGGAACTTTATTGGGGTTCTTCATTCCTTTTTTTTATTGCCAATAAATGAATATTTCTTTTTTGTTTCGGTTTTTTGTGCGTTCAATCATTTTGTTGGAATTTTCGGGGAATTTTTATAGGAATTTTTGGAAATTTGGTATTCGTGGTTTTTTTTCTAATGATACGCGGGATTTTGTTAAATTATTATTAGGCTTTATTTTAAACACGAGTAGATTTTTTTAAATGTCGATTCGTATTAAATCACGGGCGGAATTTTCTTTTAAAATAAATGTGATTGTTTTTTTTTGAGAATTATACTTTTTTTTTAATATACGTGGATTTTCGTCTCAACGTGTGCGATTTTTTGTTTTGCAACTGGGTTTATCAATTACTTGGGATTTTTACAGTATACGGATTTCTTTACTTCTAAGCTACGAGATTTTGTTTTTTTTTTTAATTCGACTTAGATTTATTTTTAAATAATATATTTGAGAAAAAAACGTGGTTTTTCAAAATATTACTTAGGCTTTTGTACAATCATGTTACGTTGTGTCTTCAAGTGATTTATTGTGCATGTGATTTCTTGAATACACGAAAGATTTGAAACGAATGATAAACCCAACTTGCTAAAAAATTAAGCAATTAAAAGAGAAAATGTTTATTCCGTTCCAACGATGAAATCTTTGATATCGTGCGATTCGACACGGAACGCCTTGTATGTATATAGTCGAGCGACGCACGCTCGTGATTTCAACGGTGCGGTGGCTATTTCAATTGGGGAAAAACGGGTTTGAAGATTGTTTTGCCCTTGTCAGGCCGTCAACTAATATTCATGGATTGAACAACGCGGGACCTAAACATAACCTCGTTAAAATTTCGCGCGTTTTCTCGAATTCGCGGTCTGTTATAAAAATGGATGTTTTGCACGATTTTAATGCGCAATTGACTACAATGAACCTGGAGTTTGTTTAAATAAAATGTTCTCAGTAGAAGAAAAGAATTCTGGTAGATTTTTCGAATAACTTATTTGAAAAAAAGAAATAAAATTGAAAAAAAATTAGGTAGATTTTGAATAAACTTGAAACAAATGAGAAAAATGGACGCTTCGAAAAATCGTATTTAAAATTTAAAGTACCCTTTTTCGGATCTTTAATTTTTCTCATTCTTTTTCTAAAGTTTTTTTTATCCACCTAATTTTCTTTTTCTTCTATTTCATTTCACTCCATTCAATAATAATCTTTCTTAAATAAAATATTTGAAAATTCACGTACGTTCTTTTATTTCTACTGAGAACATTTTATTTTAGTAAATTGTAAATTTAAATTGCAATTTTTAAGTATTTTTTTTACTCCAATATCGATCGTATTGCGTTTTTGAATTGTTGCACTTTTTAACGTTTTTTTTCTTAGCTTTTCGTTCATATTTGTTGTCTTTAAGAAGGAAAACAAATTCCTTTAAAAATCGCCGTCTCCAACCAACGATATGTTAATGTAATTTTTTTCTTCAAAATTAGTGCACTCGCGCGACCTTCGACGACGTGCTCAAATTTTCAACTAGTGCAACTTTTCTCGTCGCTCCTCAAGAAAGCCAGAATGTCTAACGAGACGCAAAGTCTCGTTCACGCGTATCGGCAACAAAAAGGAAAATTGCTCTTTTGTCAAAACCGAGGTCTTCCCGACAATTACGCATTGTCGTTAATAGCTACGAGTCGTGTCACATGGACCAAGTAACAATCCGCCGGCACTTGGAAAAAATTGCGAACACCTGTTCATGAATTTAAAATCGTTACGTGTATACCACTGCTCCGCGAACTATTGCGACTATAGAATATAATTTTAACTATAATTTTTCACGTTTTTCTTTATTTTTTTATAATGCAGGTTTTATTTCCAATCTGGTCGTTCAAGCAATCGATTCGATTCAATTAATGAGCTTAATTTGTTTCTGGACATCCGATCATATCGATTATTCGTCCCTTTCGTCGAAAATTCATTTTGAATCACCCTGTAGGACTTAAATTTTTCAAATAAAAGAGTATATATTGCATATATTTAAGTATTTTTCAACACACATGCAGATACATATATATATATAATTTATGTGTGCATAAATAACATCGATTAATAATTTTGAATCACCCTGTATAAGTTAAATTTATAAATAAAAAGAATACATTCTATGGATTTTGTATTTTTGTGTGAACACGCATATATACAAAAGGTACGTACGTAATGTACGTATGTGTATATATATATATAACATCGAAGATTAATTTTGAATTACCCTGTACAATCTAAATTTACAAAAAAGTATGTAATTGTATACATTTGGTATTCTTGCACAGATATGCATGTCTGGCGGAAAATTCCAAATATGTAGAGTATATCCTTTTTTATCTGTAAATTTTACTCCTACAGGGTGATTCATATTTTCCATGTCATTCACATATTCCTGTATATGCACGCATATATGTTTGTGCATGTTCGGACAAAAATATTAAATATGTTCTATAAATATATATATATATATATCCTTCTTTATCTGTAAATTTAACTTCTACAGGGTGATTCAAAATTAATTTTCGATGTCATTTATATACTTGCGTATATATATAATATATACATTACCTATCCACATTGACATATTGGATATTAATATGTATATATATTTCGAAAATTCTGCTCGTGACTCATACACACACAGAGATATCCATAAATCACAAATCAAAATTGCATAACGTGACGTATATAGGACGTTCGGGGACTCTTTCAAGTGCACGAGCTGAACTTCATCATCGTGAAATTCGTCTCGAAATCGAATGTCGTCGGTCTTTCGAAAGTCACAGGATTGCGAGGTGCGATAGGGTGGGGGGAGAGAGGTCCGAGAGACAAATAAGGACAACACTTTTAAAAGTCAATTACGTCGCGGACTACGTCAAACTTTTAATTTTTTTTAATGATCTTGTTATCGTCCCTGATACTCCATTACGCAAGAGTATCCTTGAAATCAGCTGGCGTTGAAAATAATTTAAAAAATACCGTCGAGCAATATTTTTACAGAAAAAACATCGAGATTTTTTTTTTCATTATGTTCTACGAATTTTGAATATTTGGTTTTTGGGGGATAATTTTATTGTTTCGATTTATACATGATCGGCAAATCGATCGAGATCAATTTTAATCAGACGTCATTTTGCAGAAAAAAATTAATATTATTGAAGAAAAAATTGTGGGCTATCGAAGGAGAAAAAAAAGTTAAGTATGCCGCGAATCGTTCACGTGTATCGTTCGATCTTGAAGCCTTGATTGATTCGAGTTGACGACTGTCAGTGAACCGTGCAGCTTCGATGGACTACTTATGGGATATCACGCGACCGCGGATATGAACAACAGCTCGTGCAATTGCGAAACATACTTTTTGAAGCAAAAAGTAACGAGCCATCGTTGCACAGCCTGCGGACAACGAAAAAAAAATATCTTAATGCCTCGAAATATCCGTACAAAAGACAAAAATCGTCCTCCTCGTCGTGAACGTATAAAATAATTCAACTTTCAAACGTTCTGTTGTTTTTTTTTTTTTTTTCAAAAGTATCCAAATTCTCAACGAAAAATAAATAAATTGTTTTCAAAAGTATGAAACTTTTCAACAAAAAATCAATTAATTTCAAAAGTAAAAAAAAAACAATTATTTTCCTAACTTAAGGGGTCTTCTCACTTTACACGCTAAAAAAGGGCTATTTTCATGAATTTTTTGATAGGTTTATATTATAGATATTGATATAAAAGTTGTTACACTTAATAAATGCACTTTAGAAATACATTAAGACGGAATGACACCTCATCGCGGTCGGTATGGTAGAGCAATTGTAGATACCCAAAAATTTCTGAAACGGCTCTTCAGATCCCGTCGAAACTTTGCCAAACGACGTCAAATAGATAGACGAACAGCTGTCTGCCCCTCAAATTTTCTGAATTTGAGAAAAAAACCGTAGATTGGCTTACGATAACCCGATCTACGTTTTTTTTCTCAAATTCAAAAAATTTGAGGGGCAGACAGCTGTTCGTCTATCTATTTGACGTCGTTTGGCAAAGTTTCGACGGGATCTGAAGAGCTGTTTCAGAGATTTTTGGGTATCTACAATTGCTCTACCATACCGACCGCGATGAGGTGTCATTCCGTCTTAAATTTTTTTAAATGTATTTATGTAACCCAAACAAACTTCAAACGCGTTTTTCTCGAAACAACATTTTTTGATCGGGTTATTAATTATCGAGATACCGCAATTTTTAAGTTTTCAACCCTCATTTCTTACACTGACAGAAAAATTCTATTGATATGAACTAATCGCGTCTATCTGATTTTTGTTTATTTCAATTAATTAGATTTTTTGTGGAATCAATTTTTTCCTATTGCATTTCATTATTGAAATTATTTACTTTAAATATATTTATTTATTTAAATAAAAACATGTATTCAATATCGTCCAATAACTAGATATTTTATTTGATCCTAATAAATCTGTGATTCGGTTTCATCTGTTCAAAAAACAATTTAGTTGAATCCACTAAATGAATCTATTTGATTTTTTTTAAATTTAAATGAAATAGAATTTTCGTAGAGTCAACCTTTTTTCCATTTGATTGAATGCTCTGTCTTTATTGCAACACACATATCCCCACAGGTGTGGGGGTAGAGAGGGTGGAGAGAGAGTGGAATATATATATATATAGGTTATGTTCGAAAAATATAGAACATGTTATTCGATAAAACTCTCTAATTATCACAATGATATTAACTAATTTTCATAGCTTATGTGATACAGCAAATATTTATAGGAATTAATTTGGTCTCTTAGCCATACCTGCGACTAAGATGAAATAATTACTCGGTAGCATAGGGGCAGCGTGCGTAGCTATGAGTAAGTAGGTTCTAGGTTCGATTCCCATAGAGGTGAAATATTTTCTTCGATAGAAATCATCACAAAAGGCCAGGGAATGACGAATTACGATACAAAATCGTTGTCGTAAAACCCTCAATTAAGTATTTCTTTTTATTTTGGATTTATGAAATATTTCATGCACATAGTAAACTTAGATTTACAGTGTACATTGTAAGCAAATAGAGATTCAGTTGAATCCAATCTTTATTTATTCAATTTGAATATATTCAATATTTAAAAAGAATAGCTGAAACAAATAAAAAAATATCTTTGAAACAAATAAGATCGTAGTAGGCCGCAAGCCAAGGAAAAAGCCTAAATATTATTTTTTGGCAAAACTATTATTAAATATTTTTTTTGGCAGTGTAGAGTTGGGGCGTGTTGGGGGGCGAAATTTCATTGTGGTTACTTTCAGTATGCAACCATCTAGCCTTCGGTCGAAAATTCTAATTCTACGCTAAAAGTGCTGGGTTTTCGTCTCTTTTATGCATGGCATTGAAGCTTGCATCGTTGGGACGCAACGATTTTTTGTTTGTTTGTATTGCCCAATCTTTTTTCCGGCACATTTAGGCTGCAAATGTCACTGAAATATTTTTGAAGATCCTTATGGGGGATCTATAAACTGAAATTGCAAAAAAAAAAAACAATTTATATAGGAACAAAACTAAAGAATTATTCGTTGCACTCCAACGATGCAAACTTCGACACCATTCGTTTCCCAGTTATCTTCCATTTCTGTACCTCGTCTTCGATCATCTATATATATATGTTTGAAATAGTCATTGACAGATCCGTCATAAAATCCCGATAAGCTCCTCCACCAAAAGCGAATAAAAATAACGGTTCGTTGCCACCGATTAGAGTGCGAACATCACGCATGTGTATATCGTGGGTAATTTTTTAGTGTCGACACTGGACAGTTCAAATCGTTTTCCGGCTCGTGTTCAAGGTCGTCTCTGATGTACGCAAGGGCACTGTGCCGTAAATTCGTTTGCTTTATACTCGAATCGCGCGATGTTGATGGTTATTGCTGTTGCTATTGTTATCATCATCATCATCATCATCATTATTATTATAGACTTTATTGCTCCGGGCAACGCACTTCCTCAGTTTGCACTGGGAAACATTCACCTACCCCCGAGATCGGATTTAATCTCGGGGGTAGGTAATTATTAATAATAATAATAAGTTATTATTATTATTATTATTGTCGTTATTATTCCGTAAAGTTATGACCCTGATTGGCCCCAGAATTATTATTACTAATACTATCGTTATCATTGAAGATCAAATCGGCGAATAATGTTTTTTTTTTAAATAAATTTCTTCAAAAACAAATACAAATGATCGCGCGGAAGAAAAAATCGTTGTTAGACGACTTTTACGAGGGTACATTGCGTTTATGACTTCCTTTCAAATACTTAAAAATATACGGAGGGGCCCAAAAAGGAAGGTAAAAAATAAAAAGCTACGTTTCTTTTCCTTTTCGAGAAAAAAGCGATTGTTAATTTTTTTCTCAAGTTTTCTTGTTGTTTTGTTTTTTTTATTTTGTTCCATTTTGTGCATGTATTGTTCTCTCAGAAGTTTTCAAGGCGTTAGGCTACTGTGAAAACCCGAAAATCAGGGTTATTGAAAAAACATCAATTTTGAATGAATAATTAAGACAATTGAAAAATCGTTTGGCCATTCATTTCTATGTACATTAACAAAGTTATGTACGAAATTTCATTTGAAAATATTAATAATTCAAGAAGTTATAAACAATCTCGTGAAGGACCTTTGAACGTGAGGGGCCCAACGGTGTGCTTGATTTTGGCCACCCGGTTGGTACGATACAAAAAAATGATTTTTTTTTCTTGAAATAGATAATATTGAGTAAGACTTGGCCGGGCTTTTTTGTTATCATGTTTCAATCATCGCGAAAAAAATTCTGTTTTTTTTTCCGTTTTTTTTCGAGGAAAACTTAGTTATTGTTGAAAACTAATGAAGAAAAAATGTTAACCCTAGGACCTTACACATGGGTACCGCAAACCTCACATTTTTAGTGAGAAATGCTAACATCATTTTAGTTTTAAGGCTTTCATGGCTCTTCATTTTTCGGCTAACATCATTTTTCTTGCTCTGTTCAATCGAATTTTATATAGGGTTTTTATATTAGGTTTTTCTCGCAAAGCCTATTATTCCATTCGTCAGTTATCGAGCGTTCGATTTCAAAAGAAAAAAATCCCTCTACGACAAACAGTTCGTTAGCAGCGTTAATTTGAAGTTCTGGGGTATGCTTAACCGCAGTGTAGGTTATTTGTTTCGTACAGATAGTGTAGGGTCCTAGCGTTAAAAATAAAATCGTCTTGTCCACACTGGGTCAATTAAAAAAAAAATGCGCCTAAAATTGCTCTCTGCTGAAAAAGGCAGTTTTTAATCAATTTTTAGATCTTTATAGCCGGTTTTTATTCAAAATATATCAGGAGCTAATAGAGGAGTGCTTGAAGAACACGGAAAAAAATAAATAAATTGACGTAGTGTGGACAAGTCCGGTTTTGTTCGCCTGCTCCTCAAGTATTCGTTTTTATCATCTAAACCTTAGTGACTGATCCTCTCGAACCCATTTTTTAAACTTTTGATCAAAGTCCGAGGCATCAACATTAGTGTTCGGTTGGTAATTTACTGTAAAACGGGGTTCAATTGACATTGAGAATAACTTTGACAGTTTTTGAAACCCAAACAAACCCAATTAAATACCTCAATGTATCAATGTTTTTTGAAAAATAATAAACTCAACTCATATTATTTACATGTACCAGTTTTTTTTATTATGCGAAAAGTCTGATTACATTTTCAATGCCATGAAATAGTTGCACCTTGTGAAATATTCGTAGATCTTTTCTTTTGCTCAAATGTGTTGTTCAAGCTTATTACAATGTTGCTCGAGTTGATTTTGATCTCCGTGATAATTAAAAGACTGATTAAGTACCTATAATAGTAGCCTAGGTACTTGATATTTTTGTGAAAAATATTTCTTTGATAAAGCTGAAAATTTGATTGTAAAAAATAATTATTTTTTGTTTAATTCCATGTATAATGCATAAAATTTTACACATTTTTTCTCAAAATGATGTCAAAGTTACGCTTAATCTTTGTCATAAGTTGCATTTCAAAGCCTCGTCAAAGAAACCCTCCCACTCAATATTACTTTGACAGTTTAAAAAAAGAATATTTAATTGCGGGGGCTGGTGGGGCTTGACTTTATTATACATTCGATGACCAAAGGACCGATTGTTCTAGGGTAAGTCCGGGGTAGTTGGCCACAGTATTTTTCAAGAATCCGTCAAAATAAAAATACAGACGTTCCTTAACTTATCTTCATTTGTAATTAAACTTTAAACATTTAACTTTAAAATAATTTACGAAATTAACAGAAAATCGTATCAGATCAAGCTTAAAATGACTATTTGTTTAAAATCACGATGGGCTATCTCTCCCGGAGTATCCGGGTGTGATGGCCATAGGATTAGAGGTGAGATGGCCAGTTACCCAGCATCCCGTGAAAAATTTTCCGGCGCTTAAGATACGGCCGACGCTTGGTACGATATTCAGCACCAACCACTAATACCCAGTGTTGGTCCTTTATACGGGCCAATGATTTGGCCATGATTCTGCCAGTGCTCATTTGAAGCATGGCAAATCAACGAACACCCAACCTTGGGCCAAATATCCATTACCAACTGTCAGCCAACTATCGGGTCCCAGTGTTGGCCCCGAACATGGGCCAATCGGTTGATCATGGGTCTGCCAGTCTCGAATTGAAGCTCGGCACACCATCGAAGAGCCAACGCTGGGCCAGTACTAATTAACAACCGTCGGCCAATTGTCGGGGCGAGCGCAGGCCCTGAGTCTGAGCCAATCGTTTGACCGTGGTTTTGCCAATGCTTATTTTTAGCATGGCAAACTGACGGATTGCCAATCCTGGCCCAACACTTTCTTTGAACGGTATAGTCCATACATATATACAAGAATGCTTTTTTACGTATATTATTATTATATATTTTTTTTATTAGCGCTGCATGCAATTTTCTACGTCCTGTGATAATAAAAACTCATAATTACTGTTATCTGAAATTCACTTGATTAAAGATAAAATTGATTTATACTAAAGTTTTGTGGTGTGTTAAAAAAATGCCGAGTTATTATGATAGTATTAAGAAACGTCGAGTGTTAAAACGACGACAAAAATTAGAAGATTCTTTACAGCAGGTTAGGATCAGAGGCAACGAAACAAAACGACAAGTAGATAGTGAAACAAATTTGGAAACATTCCACGAACAAGTGATTGTGCGTAACGATGTTAGTGAATCTAATAATTCTTTCGATGGGCAATCATCGAGCACAGAAACTTGTGAATCTGAACGATTGTTGGCTAAGCATTGGGTTGTTTTGACAGCCCCACACTGGCCCAACACTAGCCCGAATATTGCGCCAACAATATGAAGCCGACCTTAGCCCAACTATGGGCCGGTGATCACGCCAACCGTCTGCCAATGATCGTGATCTCTTTAGCCCAATGTTGGGCCAATACCCGGCCAACTGTTAGGATTTCCGGTAAGCCTACTATTGGCCAACCGTACATCCCAGCGTTGGGCCGAAGAGATCACTCCTACCGTAACGCAACACTAAACCGGTAGCGCTGCCGTTCATCGGCCAATGGTAGAATGTGATTGGCGTGACGCTGGCTCGAGGTTGGGTCGGTTGCGTCGTTTTTCACGGGATTATGTTCTCGGTTTTCTCTTTGGTTTTATGTTTCGATTTTTAATTTTGTTTTCCTTTGGCCACATCTAGAACACATATCATCGGAATCAGTATAATTTTTGTTTACCAAAAGTTGGCACACTATCCACTCAAGCCAGTCTTCGATGAGACGAGTTTCATAATAATTTTCTCCGCAACATTTTTTGTCATTGTTCTTATATCGTCTTTCTAAGGTCTTCCTAGGTACTTCGTAGGTCCTAGCGGCCGCACGAACCGACGATTCATCATTTTTTACAGCACTAATAGCTGTTTTTAATGATTCTTGAGTCCGGTTCCCTCTTAGAGCAATTGCTTTTCTCCTGTACTTATTAGGCATCTAAACCAAATGTAGAAAAAATGAATTACTCGAACACATTGCAACTAATACTATAGCCATCATACACCGGCTGTACATGGCCATCTCTCGTAATCTGCCGGAAGGGATGGCCGCATCTAAAATGTCAACAAGTAGAAACAATACATGCGAAATGTTGAGGTTGTAACAAAGCACTGGTCGTGAACTATTCAGTAAATACGGAAGTAACCATTACTTTTACAAGATAACATCGGCACAATGTAAAACGTGAAACCTTCAAACATTTTTTTTGCAGTAGACAGAATAATTAAGGGGTTACCCCCACTTGCGATTTTGAAAAAATCGATTTTTTTATTGCAGTTTTTTGAAGTGCAATTTGAAGTGCAGTTTTTTTTATGCCCGGAATAGATGACTCTATGTAAGTTTACAAAAAAAAAATATTTTCTTCGTGTAAACTGAAATTGAAACTTTAAACGCGTTTTTCTCAAAATGGCATTTCTGAAGTCGGTGACCAAGATTACTCGAACACTAATGAACCGATCTTCTTGAAATTTTGCAGGCTTATTTAATACATAAAAATGTAGTCTTAAATCGTTCGATTTTTTTTTTCGAAAAAAAATGGCCGTTTTATAGCCAAAAAACGGCCGTTTTTTTTTCGTTAAAATCGAACCATTAACTTTGACTATCCGCCATTTTGTGAAAAATGAATATTTTTTAAAATCCTTCGATTAAAGACTAGTTTATACTTATATTTGACTAAATCCATCCGCATTTTTTTTCAGATGATCCACTTCGCCGCAATGTTGGTCACCGCAAACCGTGTATATAAAAACATTATTTCATTGACGGCCATTTGCCACTAAACAATGTAATATTTTTCAATAAAAAAATTACTGAAAGTTCTTCAAGATGTGTTCTTTAAGATGGTATATTGATCGAGTAAAAAAGTTTTGTAATTTTCTTTAAAAAAATTCATGAAAAAGGCCTTTTTTTGCGCTACAAGTGGGGGTAACGCCTTAGAAAGGATTTTTCTTACTTAACATTATGTTTGCCAAACTTTTTCTCGTACACTCGCACCTGCGCACGACGCGAAGCGAATTAAGCAGCAACAGGTGAAATCTAGTGCGCCGTTCTATGGAACATTTGTATTCGCCATCTCCCCCTTACAACCAACTCTCCCGGAATTACCCTACTGGAGCAAAAAAAAGTTGGAATTTAGGATGTCAAAAAAAGGTTAGCTACAAAAAAGGTCAAAAAATCGCGCGACAAGTACACCCACAAGAGAGAAACACAAAAAATGCTACTTCCTCGAAAACTGAACAAGGTATTTATCAGGACTTGGAATGAATTCGTAGCGTTTTTTTTTTAATGAAAAAAAGGATTGTAAATTAAAAAAAAACAATTCATTAAGGGGCCAGTCCACTTTGAAAATTTTAAAAAATCGAAAGCAAGCAAGACTTGGAGAAATCGACGATGATGAGCAATCAGAAGGGATTTTGTACGGTGCAGCAATTGCCGATTGAGTTTAGGTAAGAGTTTTTCATAGTATAAACTTCAAACGCGTTTTTCTCGAAACAACGCTTTCAAAATCTAGCTCCATCGTATCTCTAAAACTAATAAACCGATTCTCTTGAAATTCGAACCCCATATTGTAAACATGATTCGCAACAAGATGACACCCGATGGTTTGAAAATTTTGATTTTTACTCTTTTTTTTTGCGAAAAACTGCGAAAAACGCGTTTTTTAAAACTTGTTTCGTTTTTCATCTGCCGTTTTTTTATTTTTTGATAAAACTTTATATCCGATGGTCATTTTGTAGCTGGTGTCATACTGAATCTAATGGACTTTGATTTTTTTGTTTCGGACAAGTTGCCGTGTTGTGATGGAGCTACCTAGCCCACCTATTTTTAAGGCGTTACGTTAAACTGTAGTTTTTGTACTTAAAGCGTTACCCCCACTTGTAGCGCAAAAAAGGCCTTTTTCATGAATTTTTTTAAAGAAAACTACAAAACTTTTTTAGTCGATCAATATACCATCTTAAAGAACACATCTTGAAGAAATTTCAGTAATTTTTTTATTGAAAAATATTACATTGTTTAGTAGCAAATCCCATGTAGGGTGATCGGTAGTGGCCAACGATTGGCCGATGCTCGACGCCGAGCTTGCCAACATTGGCACTCGAGCTTGGCCCGATCATCGACCGAGCCTCAGATGATAAGAGCGGCCCGATATTCGCAATCAATATTGGCCCTAGAATGGCTTATGAGAATCGGCCGAGCATCGCGTAGGAGTTCATTCGAGAATCGGCCAACAATAAGTCCCTGTCAAGATTGCCATCATTGGCAGTCGAGCTTGGCCCGATTATCGACCGATTCTTGGCGGGTAATTGTGACCCGATATAAGATCACCAAAATTGGTCCTGCACTGTCAAAAATAATTAATTATTTTTGTATTGTAACTCGTCATTATCTGGTGTTTCGAAACGATTAGTTCGAAGAAAATATTTCACTTATATGGGACTCGAACCTTGAACCTACCTACTCATAGCCAAGCACGCTGCCCCTATGCTACCGAGTGCTTATAACATTTGAATTGCACATATGGCATAAGAGATCAAATGGATTCTCATCATTATTTGTATCACACAAACTATATGAATTAGTTAATATCATTGTGATAATTAGAGAGTGTTATCGAATGACATGTTATAGAATTTTCAAACCTAACCTATATATACATAATTTCTCTCTCTCCACCCTCTCTACCCCCACAACACTTTAATATGTGTGTTGCAATAAAAACAGATCATTAGTTCATCAGTTGAAGTTTAATTTGAATAAATAAATATTTTAAAATGAATAATTTCAATAATGGGATGCAATAGGAAAAATTTGATTTCACGAAAAATCTAGTTAATTCAAATAAAAAATAAATAAATGGACGCGGTTAGTTAATATTAATAGAATTTTTCTGTCAGTGTAGGATGGTTCATAAAAATCGGCAGAGAATCGCGTATGAGCTCGTTCGAGAATAAGCCAACAACGAGTGCATTGATTTGGTAGTATATTTGTTAAGAATAATGTCCAATGGACTCGTAAAAAGTATTTATCTCGTTTCTTAATGACTTCGACGCGAAACAATGAATCGTCAATATACGAATTGCGGTTCGATCATGCGTCACTCGGCCGAACATTGGCCTCGTATCGGCAAAAACATGATTGGCGAGTCTATACTTCGCCAAACATCGACCTCGTATCGATAAGCCAATGATTAGAAGCCTATATTTGGCCGAACATTGGCCTCGTATCGGCAGACCAATGATTGGCCAGTCTACACTTCGCCAAACATCGGCCTCGTATCGACAAGCCAATGATTATCGAGTCTATGTTTGGCTAAACATTGGCCTCGTATCGGCAGACCAATGATTGGCCAGTCTACACTTCGCCAAACATTGGCCTCGTATCGACAAGCCAATGATTAGCGAGTCTATGTTTGGCCGAACATTGGCCGCGTATCGGTAAACCAATGATTGGCGAGTCTATACTCCGCCAAACATCGGCCTCGTATCGACAAACCAATGATTAGCGAGTCTATATTTGGCCGAATATTGGCCTTGTATCGGCAAACCAATGTTGGCTAGTCAATACTCAGCCGAGCATTGGCGTACAGTGGGGTAATCGATCATCGCCCCGCCAACATTGGTCCAAGTATTGGCCGTTACGGTTCGATTGGCGAAACCTACATGGGATGGCCGTCAATGAAATAATGTTTTTATATACACGGTTTGCGGTGACCAACATTGCGGCGAAGTGGATCATCTGAAAAAAAAGGCGGCTGGATTTAGTCAAATATAAGTATAAACTAGTCCTTAATCGAAGGATTTTAAAAAATATTCATTTTTCACAAAATGGCGGACAGTCAAAGTTAATGGTTTGATTTTAACGAAAAAAACGGCCGTTTTTTGGGTATAAAACGGCCATTTTTTTTTTCGAAAAAAAAATCGAACGATTAAAGACTACATTTTTATGTATT
This sequence comes from Ophion slaviceki, assembly GCA_944452715.1. Lineage (NCBI taxonomy): Eukaryota > Metazoa > Arthropoda > Insecta > Hymenoptera > Ichneumonidae > Ophion > Ophion slaviceki. The sequence continues at coordinate 61,586,899 of OX101784.1, forward strand.
AAATAAGCCTGCAAAATTTCAAGAAGATCGGTTCATTAGTGTTCGAGTAATCTTGGTCACCGACTTCAGAAATGCCATTTTGAGAAAAACGCGTTTAAAGTTTCAATTTCAGTTTACACGAAGAAAATATTTTTTTTTGTAAACTTACATAGAGTCATCTATTCCGGGCCCATACAGAAGTATGGGTCCGGATATTTATACTTCAAAAAAATGCGATAAAAAAAATCGATTTTTTCAAAATCGCAAGTGGGGGTAACCCCTTAAAAATGAATAAAAATGAATTAATTTTTTTAAAATTATTTCAAGACTTTATTTATCAAGCCCAACAACTTTTATATTCATATATTTTACAAAATCCTCAATAAAATCGCAAAAAAGCCTTTTTTCGTGGCTCCAATGTGGACTGGCCCCTCAATGAAAGTCGGGTAGGGTACGAACACCGTGTCGGAAGAACGCCTCTTCTTTAGATGCAATCCGCGAATCGACCGATTTTTGACAATCTTCGTAAAAAGTGAACTTCTGCTCAGACAGGCTATGAGCCATCGAACAAAACAAATGGTAATCAGGAGCGATATCTGGAGAATACGGAGGGTGGGGTAGGACTTCCCATTTAAGTGTTTCCAGATATGTTTGTACAGGTTTTGCGACGTGCGGACGAGCATTGTCGTGCAGCAAAATGACTTTGTCGTGTCTTTCGGAGTATTCCGGCCGTTTTTATTTCAATGCACAGCTCAAGCGCATCAATTTCAGTCGGTAGCGATCCCCAGTTATGGTTTCATTCGGTTTCAGCAGTTCATAATAAATCACACCCCTCTGATCCCACCAAATACAGAGCAGGAGCTTAGACCCATGGATATTTGGGTTTGCCACTGATGCTGATGGTTGGCCGGGCTTAACCCATGACTTTCTGCGCTTCGGATTGTCGCAATGGATCCATTTTTCATCACCAGTGACAATTCGATGCAAAAAAGCGGGGAAAAAAGGCGGGAAGTAAAACTCCCCGCAAAAACACTTTATTCGGCACAAATGTTGACATATTCAACAAATTATATTATTATAAACTTATTACTTATTTTTACTTATTATTATAAGTTATTATTATAAATTATAAATTATAATAAACAAAAAGAGGTTAACTACAGCAAATGACGTTCAATGATAGCTGTTGCACGATGAATACATTACTGTCGGTAACAACGAAACACTGTACTACCTACGCCATCTCTTGTAAAACGCTACGAATTAATTCCAACACCTAACATCTACATTTTTCTTTCGGACGTCTCTTTTCGGGCCACCCTGTAAATACGTGAGAAAGACAAGTGATAAAAATATCTGGAGGAAAAGAGATATACGAGTTTACGAGAACAAAAAAAAAAGCAAATAGCTCGCGTATCGCGACGGGTCGTCGACCAATGGGATCGCCGGGAGCCGGAGGCTCGGCTTGCCCGGCTCCTACGTACGTCATATCGCGAGACTGCTCGGGAGCGCGCGGGCTTCCAAGTGCCACATTTAAAGCGAGCGTGAAACGGCAAACGCGAGTCAGTGATCACGATCTATGCGTTAACGCGCCATCCGTCGTCCACATACGATACGCGTTTTTCGTGACTGTGCGTTCGCCTTGTCCTCTCTCTCTTTCTCTCTCTTGTTCTCTTTCTTTTTTTCCCCTTTCTTTCTCTCGGTCTCTCACCCTCGCGCTTGTCGAGGATCAACGACCAACATTTAATTCGACAATTGAACCGATAAAAATTAATCACTTCGCTCATTAAACGACGATCAAAGTGAATCAATTCGTTCTACAATCGGGTCTTGAAGTAAACAAATGCATCTATTTGTCAATCGTTGATGCGAAAGTTCGTCCCGTTTTTTACTTGTGGAGTTTTAAAAATGGAATGAACTTTTGCATCGAACCATGAATGAAAAATCATAATGAGGAAAAAGAAAAGAGAAATTTCTCGGGTAAAAAACAATTATAGATCGATTCGATGTGTGTGTGTGTGTGTGTGTCGAATCGCTCGACTTATTTTTTTCAATATCGCATCGATATCGAATCAATTTACTTATTTTTTATCCACGAAGTTTCTCTTCTTTTCTTTCTTTTTTCCACTTCCGGAAAGTAATGTGGCCTACTACATTTACCGCGATTAAGTGCGTTATCGCCTCAGTTCGAAACACACACACACATGTACACACATATATATGCACAGCTGCATTCCGCTTTTTAATTTTTATTTTTTTTATCGTGTTTAGCAAAAGTTTCCCGGCCGCATCGTTTCTGCGAGGGTGGCCGTAGCAAGATATATGTGCCTGTAAAATGGTTTTTCAAATTCATTTTTTGGCGCATATTCGAAAACTCAATACGACTGCTAAAATAAAAAATTACACAAACATGCGTATAAATATATATATATATATATATATATATATATGTGTGTGTGTGTGTGTGTGTGTGTGTGTGTGTGTGTGTGTATGCAAAAAATGAATAAAATGCATGACATTAATAAAAACAGTATATAGAGTCGTACATGAACGATTTATTTTTAATTTGTGCTGAATTCAACGAAAAATATGATTTTTTCATTCAAAATAATTTTCTTTCGTTAAGTTCCGCACAAACTGAAAATAAACGGTTTCAGGCCTGACGAAGCCGAATTGGAAATCACAAAATCATTCGAGAGAAATCACAGAAATTGCAAAATCATTCAATATCATTATTGGAGATTAAAATGATAAAAGTCGTCTTGAAAAATTATGATTCATTCGAAAAAAAAAATAGAAGGAAAAATAGGCCCACGATGAAACTAGTTTTAAAAATCATAGAATGGGTCACTCTATTTTAGAGAATTTTTTGAAAATATTAAACAAAGGTCAATCATCTTTTTAAAAAATAGTTTTCACTTTAGAAGCAAAAAAAAACGCTGACATTGATAATTGATCATTTTTTCATATTTTCTAACGAAAGTATGCTTCAAAATGAGAAAAAATGATATAGTGACATTTGTCGATATCTCAATTAGTTCAGGTGTTATCAGCACTTAAACGTTTCCAAAACTTCCGAAATCGACAGTTGTTGGAGAATTATAACTCCTAAAAGAGGAGAGATAAAAATATAAAAATTGGTGTGGATATTCCATTCATGGGGTAGAGTCTTACAAAAAAAAAATCAGGAAGACCAAAAATGGTAGGGGTCCCGGGCTACGTGAAATGGCGTGGAAAGTCCCATATATATATATATATATATTAAATAGTTTTCACTTTAGAAGCAAAAAAAAACGCTGACATTGATAATTGATCATTTTTTTCATATTTTCTAACGAAAGTATGCTTCAAAATGAGAAAAAATGATATAGTGACATTTGTCGATATCTGAATTAGTTCAGGTGTTTTCAGCGCTTAAACGTTTCCAAAACTTCCGAAATCGACAGTTGTTGGAGAATTATAACTCCTAAAAGAGGAGAGATAAAAATATAAAAATTGGTGTGGATATTCCATTCATGGGGTAGAGTCTTACAAAAAAAAATCAGGAAAACCAAAAATGCTAGGGGTCCCGGGCTACGTGAAATGGCGTGGAAAGTCCCATATATATTCCTATATATATATATATATATATGCGTGTTATAAAGCAGCGGTCGCATTGTTTTTTATTAATCGCAAAAAAATGAATTACACGATATATATATATATATATATATATATATATATATATATATATATATATATATATATATATATATATATATATATATATATATATATATATATATATATATATATGTATAGATATGTAGGCTAAAAAATGATGAAAAGTAAACAGTATGTCCATGTACATCCATATAAATATTGTTTTTATTAAACTTTGGTATTTCATGATTCAGACAGACACATATATATCTATATATGAATGGGTCCATACTGCGTATTCTCCCCCCACCCCCCACCCCCTCCACGCCACCGCTGCACCTCAGCTATCGTACTCGCATTTTTCACCTCGGTATAAGATGATGTAGGCACACGTGATATCTGTATTATACGCTACTGCGAGCGAAACGACCTCTCTTTGTCTCTGTCTCCCTTGCCTCTCGTTCATGCTGACGAAGATTCGCGTCGCGATTGCCTCGCGCGCGTTCGCGATCGCAATGTCAGTCGCGGTTCAGGACTGGGCGCGATAGCACGCGAGGCGCGCTCGCGGATATACTTTAGTGTTGGGGTAGGAATACCTCACCGCTCCATTGTACTGCGCGCATACACACGCATATACAAATTTTGTGTGTGTGTGTGTGCGTGTGTGTGTGGGTGTATGAATAACGATATACATGTACGTGTTAATATTGTAGTCGTACGTGTTTATGTATTGCGTGTAATATATATATATATATATATATATATATATATATATATATATATATATATATATATAGATTAGTCAAAAGAAATCCATTATTTTTGCATAAAATTGAAGGCAAAAGTAATGCATTTCTTTTTACTACACCTAATATATATATATATATATATATATATATATATATATAAAGTTTGTACGGTAAGGAAAAATTTAAAGCTGCGGGGAATCGCACGATGAACGTCGAAGGTATCTATATACGTCGAACGGCAGAACAAAAAAAAACAACATAGAAAAAGACACCGGGCCGATACACAAAAGTTAAAAACAAAAAACAACGAAACAAAATATCGTTTCCACGGTTTTTTAAATTCTTCATTGATCCTGCAATTCGATAATTTCACGTCGTATATAGAAGGAACTTTGAAAAAAAAATTTACCGCACGTTGACACCCTGATTCATTTTAAATCGGATTTTTGGTAAAATACTCACTTTTTAAAAATTCAAAATTTTCGATAATTTTTTTAAATGATTCAATTTGATGATTTTTATCGTGTAGACATATTAAGAAGTGTGCAAGTGTATCTTCGATTTTTTAAAATAAAAACCCACTGAAGGGTTTTTAATGGCAGGTGGATGAAGTACCATCCGGGTCAAATTGACTCAGTGTGTCAAAATCGTGGTCAAATATAAGTGTGCCAACGAAAGGTTGAATAACAGAACGAAATAAAACTTTTTTTTCGTGGTTTTTTTCCTTCTCCATTGATCCTGCAGTTTGAGAATTTTACGTTGAACGTACACGAGTGTTTTTCAAAAAACAAAGAATCGAAATATTCTTTTCGCGGTTTTTTCTTCTCCATTGATCATGCCATTTGAGAATTCCACATCAGACGTGCACGAAGGTTGAAAAAAACAATAACAAAAGTAAACATCTTTCTCATTTTTTTTTTCGTTGACTCCTCAATGTGAGAATTTTGCATCGGAGGTACTCAATTGTTAACCCTCAATCTGTGAAGGTAGTTGAGGCACATTAAGGGGTTATACACAGTCAGGAGGCCCAAAAAGATCGATTTTTCAAGAATTTTTCTTGAGAGGACCTTTAAATATATTATCGTAAAAATTTGCACACATATTATGGTAACTTTTAACTGTATTGTTTTGAAAGCTGATCGCCGGAAGCACCTCTAAAAAATGGCGTCTTGCGGTGAGCACGATATCTCTGGACTGGATCATCTAAAATGAAAAAAAAACCAAAAATATTTCGTTAATATAATGGATTATCTTGTTATTGATCGAAGGAATAAGGAAAATAATATTTTTGACAAAATGGCGGCTTCTCGAAAAAAAAAATCGTTTGTTGGCAAAAATTTAGGCCTTAAATTGTTCATAAAATGGAAAATATTTATCGGTGAGAAAAAACCTTTTTATATTTACCTTAAGGGTTTATCGATATTTATTACTGGTCTCGATACGAGACCAACAATAAAATATTTATCGATATTTTTCTATCGAAAAAAACTTGTTTTTCAAGTCGATTTTTCGAAAATTTAAACTGTATATAACCCCTTAATCCCGTGATCCTGGGTCGTTTTCGTTTTTGCACTACCAAAACGACTGTCAATGAAAAAAATCTAAAAAAATTCATGGTCAATCTTTAGGCCGTACTTCTCAAGAGAAAATAGGGTTTTTTTTCTTTCTTATTTTTAATATATATATTTTTTTCATTAAATATTAAGCAACCGCAAAGAAAATGATTTTGGGCAGGACGAACATGATCCAGGTTCACGTATTGAGGGTTAAAAAAAAAACAAAATAAAACTTCGAAACGAAACATCCTTCTCACTGCTTTTTCCTTCGTTGATCCTACAATTCGAACATTTCAAATCGGACACACACGAAAGTTAAAAAAAAACGAAACAAAACATCCCTCTCGCGGTTTTTTCTTTCTCTATTGATCATGCCATTTGAGAATTTCATATCGGAGGTACACAAGTGTTCTAAAAAAACAAAAAAATATCCTTCCCACTGTTTTTTTTCCGTCATCGATCCTGAAATTCGAAAATTTCAAATTGGACATACACGAGAGTGAAAACAAAAAACAAAATAAATACAACGGATCAAAACATCCTTTTCACGCTTTTTTTATTCTCTGTTGATCATGCCATTTGACAATTTCATGTCAAACGTACACGAAAGTTTGAAGAAAAAAAAAACAACGAAACAAAACATCCTTTTCAAGGTTATTTTCTTCTCCGTGGATCCTGCAATTCGATTGCAAAAATTCGTTTTTTCAAGTCTATCGATGCTCGCAAATCGGGCCGCGCCTCTTCCTCCCCTTTCAACATTTTCGCGCGTCTCGTTGATGACGATTCGCGATCGCATTCGCAATTGTATTAAAAGTATCGTATTGAAATCGTATCAACGGGCTACGCCTAGCTCGTGGCGGGAAAAAAGACGAATTTTCGTGAATTTTTTGTGGGAAAATGTGTGCAGGATTTAATTTTTTTGTTTTCTGTACATTTAAAAATATGTTTTTAAAAATGTTTTCGAAAGAAATTAAACGCATTTAGTTTTTGCATGAAATTACCTAGTGCTTGGACGAAGAATTTCATAAAATATTGATTTTTGAAAAAATGGCCGCAGTCCGAAGTGAATGTTTCAATTTTCAGTGAAAAAATGCTTTATGCTCGTTGAAGAAAAAAAAACAACGTATCGAAAACAAAATTCCTTCGTTCGAGTACTGTTTTTTGATGTTTAAAAGAAGCTTGTAAAATTTGAAGTTCATCGATACGGTGATTTTTGAGATATTGTGGTCATGGATTTAATAAAAAATGCGTTTAAAGTTCGACAGTTCGCGGAACCTACCTATAAACGCCCATAAGTCCCTCAATTTTTAACAGATCGACTTGGAATAATCAGAAGAAATTTTTGAAACGTTATATATTGAGGATCCGTCGAAAACCAAAAATCGATATTTGCAAAAATTTCTATCCCTTAACTCGAAAAATCGCCGGAGCCGAACCCATCCATCATCGTCGGTTCTCATATATATATATATATATATATATTAGAGTGGTTCAAAAAAAATTAATTTTTTTTCGCGGTACTCAACGGAAAATGTTTTTACATTGTGAAAAAGTAATTCATACAACATTTGAGAGGTCTAAACATTTTTTTAAGTAGTGCTCAAACGACGTTATTTTTTTTTTTTCATTTTTTTGTCAATTTTTTTCCCCGCCAATAGACATAATAATATAATTCAAATAATTTATCCAACTTATGTGGAAAGAGATTTTCGTTGAACGATTGAGTTTGATTTTTCCGTAAATAATTTTTTTTCAATGCTGCCCCCTCCAATCGTAATTTTTGTAACCTTTTAAAATTGATGCAAGGTTGAGAAATTCCTATTCCGGTTTCGCTCCAAATATAATTTATTTTGTCGATAACATTTTGTGTACTCTCTCGAACAAAAAATTTAAGAGTATTATGATGGTGAAAGAATGGACTTAATGCTTCTCTATTCGTAGGGTAATTTTCGCTCCACAAATTCTTCGATTTCCGACCCAATCAGATAAATTTCGGCACTTTCACTATCGTCCAAACCCGTGATCATTTTTTACATTTTTATTTTTACGTGTACTGTGACGTACCTCAATACAGCAACTACTGGAAACAGTCAAATGAATCGCGAAAAGAACTCACGGACAGTCAGAGAAACAAAGGCGCAGTAGTCGCAACAGCGCCGCGGTTTGTAACTCTCCAATCCGTACGACTTTGTTTTCTTACTCCAAAACAACATATTACTCCAAAAAAAACACGCATACTTGTTAGACGTTCAGTGATGTAAACACCGTGTTCTTGTTCATCAAGTGGTTGATAAAATTTTCACAACCGAATTACATATATTGATTCTTCATCTGCAAATACAAATTGTTTATGGTAAAAAAAAAGATTTAAATAAACATTGTGTATTGTTACAGAAAAAATTAAATCAAGACTTACATTGGATCACGCACTAACATTTTCCGCATCGAGATAAAAAAAATTAATACTCCGATAATCATGAAAAAAAAAACATGAAAAAGGCGTTTGAGCACTAACTAAAAAATTGTTTAGAACCCTCAAATTTTGCAAAACTTTCTTTTTCTTAACATACTTCAATTTTCCGTTGAGAAAAAATTCGGTCGGGTTCAACTCCAGCGATTTTTAAGGTGCGTGTGTGTGTGTGATCAAGTTAATGTTTAACAATATTGAATAATAAAAAAAAAATCAAGTTCTTCTGTCTCGTTAACTAAACAATTGATCTACAAAAGTGCAAAAAAAAAATTCTCTTCAACGCAATTGTCTCCGTCATTTTCCATGCACTCGAAAATTGTGCAAACTCTATGCGTAAACTATATTGATTTAAATCAATCTTTTTTCGTTATAAATTAATTTTCAACTTGGAAATAAAACGCCTGAAATTAATTTGTCACGTAATATTAATGTATACATGCGCGCGGGCGCGCGCACACACATGCGAAATTTGCTATTTTCGACCGGTCCCAGTTGGGTCAAGCTCGTCGCTCAAAAGATTCCTCTCATTGAGAAGCCCGGAATAGAACTCAATCGTTCCTTTGACTTTTGTCTGCGTATATATACACACACGTATTATCTTTACGGACGGGCATGTCACGTCTCGGTTTTCCCTTTTGTCCCACCAGCTAGCGGCAGCTGGCCATCGGCGTACTGGCAAACACGCGAAAAGCACACAACCGACCCCTGCTGCTCGAAATGTCGCAAATTATATTCACGTAATTTCGACGTAAGGCTCGAGCGAAATTGACAAGTTTAACGACGTAATCCGCTGCTCATTGAAATAGAAACGATTTTAGTTTCAGGATCAATTTTTTTAGACGCGAATTGTTGCAAACGCGATTTCACAACGATCGTTTCATTTATTTATATTCATTCTATTCTGTTTCGGGGTGTAGTAATTTTTTTAACAATTTCCACGTCCGCAATGCACCCATATATATATATATATATATATATATATATATATATATATATATATATATATATATATATATATATATATATATATATATATATATATATATATATATATATATATATATATATATATATATATATGTATATATATATATATATATATATATATATATATATATATATATATATATATCGGAATACACACGAGGTATTCCGAATGTTTTGGAACGGCCTAAAAGTCTGACCTTCTTCGATCTTTTTCAAAGTTGCTGATGCAGTAGTAGTAGTAGTAGTATCGAGTTTTATTTGCACAACTTTTTCGCAAAGCTTTTTACAAAAATATGACAATTTCACAAACGCACTTTTCACTTATTATCTACTCCCTACATTCCTACATTCCGCATTATTTTCACATTCTCCCTTTCTTCATTTATTCGTCCCCTTCGTCGATCTCTCATATTTCATAATTCATCATATCATCATCAGGAAATCATATTTATGATTTCCCCCTTTACTGCCAAATCATCCATTCCTTCTATCCACTCCTCTGCTTTCTTCCTTGCTTTCTCTGATACTAACTCACTGCCTTTTTTACATATCATTAGGTGTTCCAATGTCTCATTTTTTTCTTTACATATTCTGCACCTCCAATCCTTTTCTCCTTTCTATCCCGCTCTTCCTATGTTGCCACATCTTAGCCTCGCCCATATTTCCTTGTCCCTACCCTTTAATCCCTCATCTGACCAATATTTCCATGGCATCTCGTCCTTTTCTATAATATATTTATACTTATCGTTATACGTCGATTTTCTAATTTTTTCTTCTTCCCTTCTTAAGATTCTGTTTTTCAAGTTTTCCAGTCCATCTTCTATCCTTTCGTCTAATTTTTTTACTTCTTTTCGCTCCCTTATCATTGTTATTATATCTTCTATCTCCATATCTCTTAATACTTTCATCAGGTTTTTCCCCCATTTTGACGGGTCACCGTTTGTTATCGCTCTAATTTCGTCTATTAAACAAATTTTTGGCCACCTTGTCTCGTCCATTCTCATCATTTCTCTAATATATCTTGTCGCTCTTTCCCTTATCACATATTCCATAGTAAGAACTCCTAGCTCTCTCCTCCACATATAATTTGGCGTCGTTCTGTCCACTCCTAACGCCATCTTACAATACCTGCTCTGTATTTTTTCAAACACGCTTATTTCTCCCATTCCCCATATCTCCACTCCATACATTGCTCCTGCTTTTACGATTGAATCTAATAAATACAGTCTCTCCTCCATTATATCTCTCCCCGCCCTCTTCCAAATTCCCCACACCATATTCGTTGCCTTTTGCGTTTTCCCTGTCACAAAGTTACTTATGTTTTTGTATCATATATTTTGAGTACGTGGGATTTTTTTCAGATTTTTATCGGCTCGCCTAACTCGTAGTTAAGATTTTACACTCGATTAAATTTCAAATGATCGTATCGTAGTGATCTTTTCGTCGTACGAAAAAATGTCCCTCACAAAAAAGATGCGTTTTACTATAAACTATTCTCAAAAACAAAAAATTAATTTTCCAAGTACTACAACACGAAAAAAAAAGAAAAATCTTTTATTTTTTAATTTTTTAACCCCAATGACTAGGTTGATCCTGCTGAAATTTACTCTAAATGTTCTTTTATTAGTGTAAAACAACATGTGTAAGTTTCATTTTGGGCAGGGCTTGCGTTCTGTTAATATCATCGTCTTAAATTTGATGGGAAATTGTTTTTGTTGAATAACTCGGCGATTTACTATTTTTAAGTAAAAATGGTAATCACTAAACTTGTGGGAAATCGAGTGCTTTATAATTTTGGTCATTACAGTTTTTTCTCTACCATCAATATTTTTCGAATTAAACCTGAAAAAGCGACTATAGCATCATCTCGTTCATTTTTAACTTTAGGGCATAAACGAACATGAACAAACTTGTAGAGAATGAAATTCTCGACAATTTTGGTCTCTACCTGTTTTTTTCCTAGAATCAATTTTTAAGGTCGTACGCCAACGGTAAAAAACGTGAAGCGTGAAAATATTATTTCGCGAACCATTCGCTCTTTTCTTTTACAAAAGCAGATGATTTTTTTCAAAAAATAACATAACATATAAAAATAACAATAACAGGACACTCTGTGTGTATATATATATACACATATGGAGGGCGTATCCATCTTTTCATAAGCACAAATATATAATCGATTGAATAAAATGCATATGCCGTAACACAGCTCGAGTGTATTTCGAGAGCCGTGACGACCGCTGCGATATTCAAGTGCAAGCGAGTACAACAACTCTGTGAATCATGTGAGACCTGCGAGGGGGAAAACACGTGCCAAGAGAAGTCGCGAGTGAAAGCACGAGTGACCACGTGGACCCTCCTTATTCGCGGTGCAACACAAGGCGTTATTTTTTTTTTTGACGTTTATTCCGAACGATCTATTGATCAATCGTTCGAACGTATCGTTCAATTTATGCGTATACGAATCGTCACGGTACTTGGGAGACAAATATAAGGACGATAAAATTGGGACGATGTAATGGCATTTTGATCACTGCTGATTGCGATTGGGAAACGAAAACAAACTGTGGGATGATAAATGTTGTATTTATCTTGTGAATTTGTCGCAAATGGCACATTGTTTGATGAATTGTGTGACAAATGATTGATGCATTTTTTATTACTCTCTTTTCCTTCGTTTTTGTATTTTTTTATTGATATATTTTTCGTCGTTTATTAAGAAATCATTTATTAAGAAATTTTTATTAAGAAATTACTAATTAAATTAATTACTAATTAAATTAATTTTATTAAGAAAAACGTTTATTAAGAAATCTTTTTTTTCGGTTATTTTTTTAATTTTTATATTCCTCCGAGTAATCGTTTTCTCCTCTTTCTTATTTAAGGATTTTTCAATTTTTCTCCTTTTTAGTTTAATGATTTTTTGCCTTTCTTTTTTTTTCTTTTCGATCAGTTGATTTTTCTTTTTATTTTAATAATTTTGCAAAATGTCTGCTTTTTGTTGCATGAAATTTGCAACCCTTCATTTTTTTCAATTCAACCGTCAATATTCTTCTTTTTGTAATGCACTCATTGAACGTTTAAGAAAATGTAATGACTAGTTTTCCATTTTACAATGCATCGATTTATTTCCCTGATAACGTATACGATCAATTGATACGAGGCAAAATCAATATTATTTTAAAAAATGATTATTAAAGAAGAATCTTATCTAATCAAATTATTGAATAATTAATAAATGTGAATGAAATTCTTCTGTTTCCAGAGATGACGGGGCCTCATCGTTGGAGCTGAGAGGATCGAGCGGATCGATAAATTGGCCAGAGTCTGAGCCAACGAAAGCCATCACGAAACAGTAAGCAGGATTAACAGGCTCGCCCATCAAAAATAAGACATCATACGAAAGAACAAAAAAAGTCATCATCATCGCGTACATCTCACGCAACGACGAGAATTTAAAAAAAAACCCAAAATTCTCTCTCTCGTATCCGCAGACCTGTCTATCTATCTATCTTTCTTTCTCTCTCACTCTCTCTCTCTCTCTCTCTCTCTCTCTCTTCCTCTCGTTCTCTCATCTTCCCAAACCTGAGCATCGTGTCCTGTCCTCGTATCACCGGAAATCAAATGCGTCGGCGAAGGAAAAATCAAAGTTAACGAAGAAGAAAAACAGAATTAAGAAAGGAGAGTAATAGAGAGAGAGAGAGAGAGAGAGAGAGAGAGAGAGAGAGAGAGAGAGAGAGAGAGAGAGAGAGAGAGAGAGAGAGAGAGAGAGAGAGAGAGAGAGAGAGAGTAGAAAGGATTAAAAGGAGTGAACAATTTGTGGCAGAAACGAACAATTGTCACAGTGCGATAAATAAAGAGAAGCAGAGAGAAAGAGAGAGAGAGCGAGAGAGAGAGAGAGAGAGAGAGAGAGAGAGAGAGGGCGAGAATTGCATACAAAATTGATAACAACATTATTTTGACGAAAAAAAAACTTATTCAACTGAAAAAAATGAAAAATTATTCTCCAATTTAAAATTAAAAAAAAAACATTTCAATTAAAAAAATATTTATTAATTTGGAAAAATAAAAAATTATTCACCAATTAAAAAAAAAAATCAACACATATTTTTTAATTTTCAAAAATCAAAAATCACTTTTCAGTGTGAAAAAGTTGAAAAATAATTTTTCAATCGAAAAAAAATCACCCATTATTTTTCAATAAAAAAATTCTTTCAACAACAACAAAAATTCAAAATTCTCAGAGTTCCTGAAAAACCCGCGATCGACCCGAAACACTGAAAAAAAAAACGGACTATTTTTTCAAAGTGCAAAATCGTGTTCGCCGTCGTGAGAGAAATACCGCCGGTAAATATAGTCGAGGAAAAGAAAAACACGAAAGAGGAAAGAAAAGAAGGAGAAAAACCAAAATTGTTCTCCTTCGAAGTGACGCTCGCCAGAGTCAGAGAGGGAGAGAGAGAGAGAGAGAGACATTCGATTAATTTCGTGCGAGTAACAACAGGCCGGTGACAATAGAGAGGAGAAGAAGAATGGCGATTACGGGGAGAAGAAAAGAATCGATAATCGTGGCACAGGTTGCCGTTGTTGCTTTGCTCGCCGTACAACGGACGTTCGTTGGAGCCGCTGGCTCGGATTCCACGATCATTGCCGATCTTCCACCCCCCTGTTTCAGGTAAGTCAACAAACATCAACGAAAACCACCCCGTTATTGTTATTCGTCGCTTGAACAAATAAATCATTGTTAAATAAAAAACGAAAAAAAAAATCGTCGAATAAGAAAATTGAAACAATTGAGTGGCGAACATTTTTGGAATCCTTTTTTTAATTGTTTTATAAATGTCGTTGGCCTCGTCGGGTTTTTGGCGATGGAAAGGGGGGGGGGGGGGGGGGGTGGAGGAATTTATGTCCCGTAAGGGAGAATTTTTTAATATTTGTCGTTTGACTGACACTTTTAGTGCAATTTTCAAATGTGTGAAAATAAGTGATTTATTTTTAGGAGATTAATGTAATTTTTTTGCCCCCCCCCCCCCCGGCCTCGCTCTCTCTCTCTCTCTCTCTCTCTCTCTCTCTCTCTCTCTCTCTCTCTCTCTCTCTCTCTCTCTATTTTGGTTTCTTTACCTATCGACTTGCCTCATCTTGGTCGACTGAAAAAGTCATTTAATGAAGAAATGGAAATTACTTGTGGCATGATAGATCGTGTCATCTTTTTTGTCGCATTCTTCTTCTTTTTATTTTTAAAATAAGCGAGGTGATGTCGAAATAGGGAGAAGGATAAGCTCAAGTATCGTGATTGGGTTTTCGTATTTTATTCTTGTATTTAATCTTTTTTCTTCTTTCTCGTTATCTTCGTCTTTCTTTTCTTCCTTTTCTGCCTCTTTTCCCGATTCCTCCTATCCATCATCTTTCCCCTTTCCTTCGTCCTCTTTTTTTTCTTCTCATTCTACTGAATCTTTTCTGTTTTATTATTCTTCTACATCTTTCTTTCATGATCTTCTTTAGCTTTTCCTTTTTCTTCCTCTTCTTCTTCAGATTTTCCTTTGTCTTCCTTTTTCTTCTTCTTCGGCTTTTGCTCCCTCTTTTATTTCTTCTTCTTTATCTTTCTCTTTTTCTCCCTAATCTATCTCAGCTTTTCCTCTTTATTTGTCTTCTGCTTCTTCAGTTTTTCCTGTGTTGCCTCTTATTTTTCTATTTTTTTCTTCTTCCTTCCTCTCATTTTTTCTTTTTTCTTCCTCATCTTCTGCTGTTTGTTTTTCTTCCTTTCCTTCTCCTTCCACTTTTGCTTGCTCCGTAACTTCTTCTTTATCTTTTCTCCTTCTTCATACTTTCGTCTTTATCTTTTCTTCTTCTTCATACTTTTGTCTTTATCTTCTTCATACTTTCTTCTGTATGTTTTCTTCTTCTTCATATTTTCTTTCTTCTTATTTGTCTTCTTTCGCCCATCAGTTTTTCATTCTCGCCGGCGTGACACGGCACATGACGTCTTCGAACCTCCGAAGATGTAAACAAGTCGGATCGGCAAATTCATTGTTAGCCCCCTCCGGACTGGTAACTCAAGCGCGACGCTTCACATTTATAGATCGTTTCCGGTTCGTAAAACTCTCGGGCATTCCGAAAAAGTCCGATGAGCCGATACTCAGCGGCCATGCCAAAGGCACAATGGAGCTCGTGGATCTTTTCATATCCCTTTCATTTTCAAAGAGAGAGAGAGAGAGAGAGAGAGAGAGAGAGAGAGAGAGAGAGAGAGAGAGAGAGAGAGAGAGAGAGAGAGAGAGAGAGAGAGAGAGAGAGAGAGAGAGAGATAGAGAGAGAGAGAGAGATGGACGAAAATTTGATGTTGTCAAAAAACCAAGAATAGACAGAAAAAAAGACAGAGAGAATGTTCCTAACGTTGTCAAAAATACACCACCATCAAGACTGCCATTTCACGAGAAGAAACAATACCAAAAAAAATCCGTCTCTAATTTTATCGGCCCCGACATATCCGCGATGTACTTACTCGTCCCGACGAACATCCATCATTCGAAATATTGAATTAACAAGTTTCACGTGTACCACGTACGTCGTCGAACAAATAAACGAACGGATCTCGACGCGTACACGCTCGCACGACCTCCGCGTATGACGCGACCCAAACATTGCCCAACGTGTTTTTTTCCCCCCCTTGTCCAACCCACTCCGCAGAATCTCCGTATTAATCATTTCTTCATCATAACCAAAGTGTCGGATGTCTCGTTTAAAAAACGTTTAATCACCTCTTCAAGTCGAACAATTAACGATTATTCGGGACTCGTCGCGTGAATTATTCGATTATTGTTTTTATTTCAATTTTATTTTTTCGTTTTTTTTTCTCACCGATGCTCGATCATTTTTGTACAAACGGCCATTGCGAATCTCACATTTTGTGCAATATTATTCGCACACGTCGTATTTATTTCCGTTCTCCTGTTCACGACGTCGCATTCTTCCCGGTAATTGTTATCTTCGTTGCGGTCAATTAAAGATTCTCAATTGCTCGCCGAGTCGCGATTACGTGGGCTTGGAAATATTTCAATTTTAAGGGGGTGGATTACTTTTTTGTTTTTTTTTTTCTTCATAGAGACACGAAACGTGGCGATATTTTTTGGTGATATTTTTATCGTATAATGTTACGGTGTTTTTTGATAATAAAAACGTTATTTTATTTTCTAATCGTTTAATTTTTAATAATTTTTCATTTATAAATAATTAAACGAATACTAATTTTTTACAAATAAATAAATTCATTTGAATCTGTAATCAATTTTATTTACCACGCTATTTTATTCAAAAATCGTAGATTCTAAAAATGTCCGCGAACCTTGCAGTCCTGACAATATTGTCTTTCATAAATTTTGGCCTGGCCGCGAATCCGCTTCGGGACTTTGGCGACTCGCCACAGATATATAATTGCAACATTTAATTTCGTTGCCGGAATGCGAATTCGAGAGAAAATAAATTTCGTCAAATTTTCCGCTGTACAGTTATATCCAATCAATTATTGAAATCCAATCAAAATACATTTTATTCCAATGCCCGCAATTAGAATCTACGACAATAATCAATAGCGGAATTTTCAGAATACTCCCTCGAAATTGAAAAAATCAAATCTGCAAAAAAAAAGAAACAAATTAATGGAAAAATGATCATTGTTTTAGGACGATACTTGGTTTTTTGCTCAGACCCAAATTTCGCTCGATTTCAGCTGATTTCGATTCGTCAAACGGAACGTTTCTTTTTTTCTCTTTTCTTCCCATGCATCACCCTCGTCCGTTGGAATTTTAAATGGTTGTTCAACCTCTGAACTTCGCGGCCCATGAAGGAATGCTGCGACGCGTTTTCTAAGCTCTGCCTCGTAACGCGATATGTCCTATCCGCGGGATTGCCTCGATTTCCCGGTCACGAACGCAACTTTAAACTCCGTTGATGACTCTATTTAACTCTTTTGAAGCCAAAACGAGATTATCCGTGTTCCCGGAATTACTAGCCGCGCTTGTGTGTCCGTATCACCGCATTTTTTTTTCTTTTTATTCATAACATACGTGCAATTGTTATGTCTCGTTATTTCTCGTGCAATTATCGATTAGCAACAATAAAATTAATACATTCGTAATAATAATGATAAAAACAATGATGGTGATGAATAATATTAATATCATTATTTACAATTTAAATTTAATAACAAATTTTAATTATTATTAATTCATACTTATACATTAACAACGCGCGTTAAATTATGATTAATAACAATAATGATAATGATGAATCCATTTTTATTCCTATTATAAATAGGAATAATAATGGATGATGATCATGATTAATAATATTCATTATAATAACAATGATCATAATAATGATGATGAATGGCATTAATAATAATCGTAATGAATGGGATTAAAGTTTGCATCCTTGGAATGCAGCGAGAATAGTAATTTTCACATTTTCATTATTATTCAAAATCAGACTTTGCAGATTTAGGTTGTAGATCGCTAAATTAAAATTCCAAAAAATGTTCGCGTTATTTTCGTAGCGCAAATCTGCCAGAAAAAACTTAGAAAGTTAAAAAAAAAAACCATTTTCGTTGCATTCCAACGATGCAAACTTCAACGTCATCGTAATTATGATAATGATGATATGAATATTATTGTTGTTATTTTCAATATTATTATTGTCAATCGTTACCGTTGATATTTTTGTTATTGTTATTGTTATTATTTATATTAATATATCATTATTATAGTTACCAAGAAAACATAAGTAATAATCGTGATGAATAATATTGTACAATAATATTAATCATCGATATTATTATTATTATTAAATAGCAGACAATAATAGCATTGTCATTAGCAACAACGACGATAATAATAATAATGATAAGTTGTGCTAGTAGGAACAATAATGACGACGATGATAATGATATTACTTTTGTTTTTGTTATTATTATTATTGATAGCATTGTTGTTGTCGATCATTACGGTTGTTATTGTTGTAATTGTTATCATTATTCATATTATTCTCATCGTTACCTATAAAATATGAATAACAATCATGAAGAATAATAATTTTTTATTATTCTTATTGTTTTTATTATTATTTTTATTTTATTATCGATATTATTATTATTTTTGTTATTATCACACAGCAGATATGAATAGTATGGTAAAGAACAATAATAACAGTAATAATAAGACGTGCAAGTTAGAATTATGAGTAAAAAAATTGCAAATTGCTTCGATCCCGTAAAAATAATTCTCATTGTTTTTTTCGTTTTTCATTTCCATACGCACTTTTCATATCGTGACGTCAAACCGTACGAACGATAAATTACTCCGCTACTACAAATGACGCAATTGTTTTTTTTTCTTTCCTTTTTTCGCACAACGAACCCTTCCGTTGCAACGATGACAATTTGGTGTTGCGAGTGCACGTATAGGTACTCAGTTGCATCAACACCTATTGAGAAATACCATTTTTAATGCTACGCACTCGGGAACTTTTATCGCGCCTGGAAGCGCACATGTGCTCCGACAGTGTAGCCAAGGTCTTCCTTGTCGGGAAAACGGTATCGTCTTGCGGCGCGTTAAATCGCTCGTTTTTCAATTTCGCGCATATCGTAGTCTGCACTAAAGTGCCACGAAGTATTTGGGACGAAAATAAAGTATTGTTATTTTCAAGCTAGTGGGTGTGTGAGATAGAAAAAAAGGTCCGGCATTTTTTGGAGAAAACATTAATTAAGGGTTTTTACGAGAGGGAAAAAAGTTTCGGGATTTTTTGGACAAAAAAGGTTAAGGCTTGCGTAGGAGAAAAAGGTTTCGGGATTTAAAAAAAACATCAAAAACGGAATGTGTGGGAGAAAAAAATTTGACTTTTATTGAAAGACATTAATCGAAGATTAGTGTGAGAAAAAAAAATTTCGGGATATTTTTGGAAAAGACATTCACTTAGGACTTGTGCGAGAGAAAAACCAGTTTCGGGATAGAAATACATTAATCAAGGATTCGTCTGAGAGAAAGAATAGTTTCAGCGTTTCCCACTTGTAGCGCAAAAAAGGCCTTTTTCATGAATTTCTTTAAAGAAAACTACAAAACTTTTTTAATCGATCAATATACCATCTTAAAGAACACATCTTGAAGAACTTTCAGTAATTTTTTTATTGAAAAATATTATATTGTTTAGTGGCAAATGCCCGTCAATGAAATAATGTTTTTATATACACGGTTTGCGGTGACCAACATTGCGGTGAAGTTGATCATCTGAAAAAAAAAATGCGGATGGATTTAGTCAAATATAAGTATAAACTAGTCTTTAATCGAAGGATTTTAAATAATATTCATTTTTCACAAAATGGCGGACAGTCAAAGTTAATGGTTCGATTTTAACGAAAAAAAACGGACGTTTTTGGCTATAAAACGGCCATTTTTTCGAAAAAAAAAATCGAACGATTTAAGACTACATTTTTATGTATTAAATAAGCCTGCAAAATTTCAAGAAGATCGGTTCATTAATGTTCGAGTAATCTTGGTCACCGACTTCAGAAATGCCATTTTGAGAAAAACTCGTTTAAAGTTTCAATTTCAGTTTACACGAAGAAAATATTTTTTTTTGTAAACTTACATAGAGTCATCTATTCCGGGCCCATACAGAAGTATGGGCCCGGATACTTATACTTCAAAAAAATGCAATAAAAAAAATCGATTTTTTCAAAATCGCAAGTGGGGGTAACCCCTTAAAGCTATTTATGAGAGAAAAAAAAGTTTCAGGTTTTTTTATGGAAAAAAATTAGTTATTATTAAAGTAATTATTATTTTTTTAAAAGTTCGTTAATATTATTATTTTTTAAATGGATTTTGAAAAAACTTCGAGCCTCGTGGGCCTCTCGAGGAGGCGTTCCCGGAAATGTAAAAAGTAACGAGGAAACACCGCTGCTGAACGTGTACGCGGCAAGTTCCACCGCCGTTTCTTTAAGGTCTGGCCGAGCTAGAATCTCGCGATAAAAAGGATATATTGTAACGTCGGAGGGAATGGAAAGTAGTCGGATATCGCACGAGGTCGACTCTTAATCGAATTCCGTCCCGCGGCGCTTATTCGCTTCTTATATCTTCGTTAATTGCCGTGCACGGATCCTTATGTTCTGTATACGACACAAATTTAGCTGAGCGGAAAAAAAAAGCCAGAAAAAAATGCATCAAAAAAACAGATTTACCTAAAGTGTCGATCGAAGAGTCTCGAGGACGTGTCGTAATCGAGATTTTGCCTGTTGCGGAATTATTAACCGAGAAGTATGTGAAAAATACTGTACATCGACTCTCGATTATCGTGTCGGAATTATTGGAAATTTACATCCAATCGGTCGGTATGTTTCAAACACATTTTTCCCAACGCTAACGACGCGTTAATTAAAGTTAGAGCACATTTTGGGACAATTAAAAATGAAGGCGTCATTCGTGGCTTCATTTAATGTATAAATGATCCACATGTTTCCAGCGATAAATGTTGAAAGCAATCGATGGACGTTAAAAGTTGCCCGAATGGATCGTCGAACGTAGAAAAGGCATCCGGCTACAGTGGGATTCCCGTTACAGGGAACTTCTCTTTGTAGATTAGTCAGCAGTTCCCCCAACACTCCTGTTGTGTGGAACGGGCTGGGGGAGGAGCCACGCCTAAAGCGGCGAGTAGTGGGAGAAGCGCAGCGCCTGACGCGCGAGGAGTGGGGGAAGCGCGGCACCTACCGCAGCCACTAGCGCCTTGCGTGGCACGTGGTGGGGGAAGGCTCAGCGCCTGCCGCGACGAACAGTGGGGGAAGGCGCAGCGCCTGCCGCGACGAATAGTGGGGGAAGGCGCAGCGTCTGCCGTGGCGAGTAGTGGGGGAAGGCGCAGCGTCTGCCGCGACGAATAGTGGGGGAAGGCGCAGCGCCACTACGACGAATAGTGGGGGAAGGCGCAGCGCCGTTACGGCGAGTAGTGGGGGAAGGCGCAGCGCCGTTACGGCAAGTAGTGGGGGAAGCTCAGCGCTTATCGCGGCGAGTCACGAGGGCGGGGCAGAGAACGGTGGGGGCAGCCAATGGCAACGCTGCAGGCCTCGAGGTCAGCTGCGCGCTGATCAGCGCAAAAAAAACGGCAGCGAACCCTCCACTGTTCTCCAAACAGGAGTCCTACTGTATTCGCGTTAGGTGCACAGTTACGTTTTACCGCCCGTCTTGCACCGTGCGAGCATCAAACGCGCGTACTTAGCAGCAGGTTTACATAACTGCGCCAACATTCGCAACGCGTACATTCTCTCCTTTGTACCATATTCTTCTCTCATTCTCATCCGCTCTTATACGCCCGGAAATTGACATTGCCACGATACCAACGACATTGACGAACAAATGCTTCTAGGTTTTTTTTTTCTTTTTTTTTCACGGCCATCGAAAACGATAGTTCATCAAGGAGAGTCGAGCATTTCACCGGATGATGTTCGAGAATACAATTGTTTTTGTAACGATGATATGCCTAGTAAAAAATTTAAACTTCGAAGTTTTCGCGAATTCCACCGCATCGCTCAGGAGAGAATTTTTTTATTTTATTTAACATAGTTCCTCAGGAAAAGTTGTGAATTCGGCCATAACACGTACGTCCCCAGCCAAAAGTTTGATCGGAATCGGGATTTTTGGTAATGCCGAGACTCTCCAAATCTTGGAGAATTTAGAAAATCCCCAAATTACGGAAATTCTGAAGAATTAGAAAAATCCCCAGATTTCCGAAACTCCAGGGAATAAAAAATCCCAGATTTCCGAAATTCCGAGGAATAAAAAACCCAGATTTTCCAAATTCTGGGAAATTAAAAAAGGCCCCAGGTTTTCCGTATTCTGGGGAATTAAAAAAATCCCCGGGTTTTCCAAATTCCGGGGAATTAAAAAAGTCCCCAGATTTGCCAAATTATGGGGAATTAAAAAAGTCCCCAGCTTTTCCAAATTCTGGGGAATTAAAAAAGTCTCCAGATTTTTCAAATTCTGGGGAATTAAAAAAGTCCCCAGATTTGCCAAATTCCGGGGAATTAAAAAAGTCCCCAGGCTTTTCAAATTCTGGGGAATAAAACCCCCCAGATTGTGGAAACTAGGGAATTCAGAAAACATCCGGGCTTTCCAAATTCTCGGGAATTAAAAAATATCCCTAGACTCGAATTTGGGGAATTTTAAAATTCCCCAGATATTAATCTTCTCCGTTTTTCTCGAAAGCACCACAGCAAAAGTCTCCCAAAACTTCGAGACAAAAATTTTTTCGGACACATCCGCGTCCACAAAAGCTCAATGTCCAACAACATCGATCGCCGAAACGCTCGATGTTCTTTGATATTTTGGTGCCCAAAAAAAAAAAAGTAGAAAAAGTTTACACAGGAGCAACCCACAGCCACGATCTATGATATTGCAGCGATGTGTACTGCTACGGAGACTTGCTGCACACGGTACAAATGGCATCGATATATGCGGACTCGAAGACGTTCGTGGACATGAAGATGAAGAAGCCACCGAACGCGACCCTCGCCGCGTTCCGAAGATTCATGAACAGCACCGACAGTCTCCCAACGCGCGAACAATTGCTGCAATTTGTCGGCGACAATTTCGATCCACCGGGCTCCGAGTTCGAGGACTGGGTACCCATGGACTGGCGCAAAGAGCCCAAATTTTTGGCTCGCATAAAGGACCAAAAATTGCGCAAATTCGCGTCAGATCTCAACGACATATGGAAAATGTTGGGCAGAAAGATGAAGGACGACGTTAGGCGAAACGAGGAATTGTACTCGATCATATACGTGCCCAATCCGGTTATCGTACCCGGCGGAAGATTTCGCGAGTTCTACTATTGGGACTCCTACTGGATAATAAAGGGCCTCTTGCACTCGGAGATGCACGCGACGGTGCGCGGTATGCTATCGAACTTTGTCAGCGTTGTCGATAGAATTGGCTTCATACCGAACGGTGGCAGAGTCTACTACGAGAGGAGATCCCAACCACCTATGCTGATACCCATGGTGAAGATTTATCTCGACGCCACCAACGATTACAAGTGGCTGGAGAGCAACCTGTGGCTGCTCGAGAAGGAGTTCGAGTTTTGGATGAAAAATCGCACCGTCGACATCGAAAAGGACGGCATCAATTACACGCTCGCGAGATACTACGAAAGATCGAAAGGACCCAGACCCGAATCCTACAGGTAATTACGTTCGGCTCGTCTTCGAAGATAATTCGTTGCCAAAGAAAAAAGAAAACAAATTGAGAAAAACACTTTTTTTATTCGTGTTATTTGTGACGCCAGAAATTTAACGCTCCGAATATCGATGATTAAGGCGTTACCTCCACTTGTAGCGCAAAAAAGGCCTTTTTCATGAATTTTTTTAAAGAAAACTACAAAACTTTTTTAATCGATCAATATACCATCTTAAAGAACACATCTTGAAGAACTTTCAGTAATTTTTTTATTGAAAAATATTACATTGTTTAGTGGCAAATGGCCGTCAATGAAATAATGTTTTTATATACACGGTTTGCGGTGACCAACATTGCGGCGAAGTGGATCATCTGAAAAAAAAAAATGCCGATGGATTTAGTCAAATATAAGTATAAACTAGTCTTTAATCGAAGGATTTTAAAAAATATTCATTTTTCACAAAATGGCGGACAGTCAAAGTTAATGGTTCGATTTTAACGAAAAAAAAACGGCCGTTTTTTGGCTATAAAACGGCCATTTTTTTTCGAAAAAAAAATCGAACGATTAAAGACTACATTTTTATGTATTAAATAAGCCTGCAAAATTTCAAGAAGATCGGTTCATTAGTGTTCGAGTAATCTTGGTCACCGACTTCAGAAATGCCATTTTGAGAAAAACGCGTTTAAAGTTTCAATTTCAGTTTACACGAAGTGTAAAGTTTCAGTTTATCTCAGTCAATTTTGTTCGGATCGACTTGAAATTTTCAGGACATATTCTCAGATACTTATACTTAAAAAAAATGCAATAAAAAAAAATCGATTTTTTCAAAATCGTAAGTGGGGGTAACCCCTTAACGGTGGTTGTTTGGGCTCCGTCGAATATCGATGATTAAAGGGCCAGTCCACTTTGGAGCCACGAAAAAGGCTGTGTTCGCGATTTTTTCTTTGAGGATTTTATAAAAGATATGAATATAAAAGTTGTTGGGCTTGATAAATAAAGTCTTGAAATATATATATATTTTTTAATTTAATTTATTTTTATTCATTTTTAAGTACAAAAACTATAGTTTAACGTAACGCCTCAAAAATAGGTGGGCTAGGTAGCTAGACCACAACTCGGCAACGGCTTGTCTGAAACAAAAAAAATCAAAGTCCATTAGATTCAGTATGACACCAGCTACAAAATGACCCTCGGATATAAAGTTTTATCAAAAAATAAAACAATGGCAGATGAAAAACGACAAAAAGTAAAAAAAACGCGTTTTTTCGTAGTTTTTCGCCAAAAAAAGAGTAAAAATCAAAATTTCAAAACCATCGAGGATCATCTTGTTGCGAATCATGTTTACAATATGTGGTTGAAATTTCAAGAGAATCGGTTTGTTAGTTTTAGCGATACAATGGAGCTAGATTTTGAAAACTATGAAAAACTCTTACCTAAACTCAATCGGCTATTCCTGCACCGTACAAAATCCCTACTGATTGCTCATCATCGTCGATTTCTCCAAGTCTTGCTTGCTTTCGATTTTTTGACATTTTCAAAGTGGACTGGCCCCTTAACGGTTTTTGTTTAGGCTTCGTAGAGCATCGATAATTTAACGGTGTTTGTTTGGGCTTGTTTGGGTATATCGATAATTATGGGAGCGTGTTTGGGTTTGTTTGGGTTTCGTCAAATATCGATAATTATCGGAGTGTTTTCGGCTTCCTTTGGATTTCGTCGAATATCGATAGTTATCGGTCTTTGTTTGGGTATATCGATAATTAATAGAGTGTGTGTGGGTTTGTTTGGATTTCGTCGAATATCGGTAATCATCGATATTCCTAAAACGTCCTATAAACAACAAATTCATTCATCAATCTTTTTCAAAGTAATTTTGAAAAAGTATATACTTCCATTTGCTTATGAAGAAACTTCGGCGTTAAAACTTAAATAATCAATAAGACATTGCCTAAGTTTAAAATGACTTTCGCCCAAAGTAATTATCGATAAAAGTATCTGACAAAACATTTCATTTGAATTGTGAAAAAAATCAGAGAGGACGTAATGACCAGCCAAAGGTTCCGCACGTCCGAGGCCAAGGAGAATTACTACACGGACCTTAAGACCGCAGCCGAATCAGGCTGGGACTTTTCGAGCAGATGGTTCATCCTCGACGGAACAAACAAAGGTGTACATCCTTTTACATTCCGTGTTAATTCCCTATTTTTTGTTTCACCGGGTATTTACAGGGTGTCCCATTCAAGTTGGCACAACGAAATATCTCGAGAGGGGGGGGGGGGGGCATTTAAGGAAAAAATGTTTCGAACAAACGTTGCATAGTTTTAAGCAACAAAAATTATGACCTTGGATATTTTTTTGTTTTCTCGCGTTTTTAAGGTCGTTTCAACGTCAATTCAAGTTTTTAAAACGGAAACCCAATTTTTTATTTGAGAATAACTTTCCGCCTACCAAAATACATTATTTTTGGCTGAAACTATTTTCTCGTTAACTTCAGTTCTCCAACTTATTTATCGAGTAATTATTTGGTTGGATATTCAAAATATCTTAAAAAATTGTAGTCCAACAGAAAAACGGTTCAGACAAAAGTTACTCATTTGGGAGTGCAAAAAGTTATTCTGCGATGAAAAATATGGGTTCCTATTTGAAATACCAAAGGTGACCTTGAAACGACCTTCAAAATCGCCACGATATAAAAAATTGCCTGCACTATCATTTTTATTGGTTAAAACTATGAAACTTTTGTTCGAAACATTTTTTCCCAAACTGCATCCCTCTCGCGATATTTCGTTGCGCCGATATTAATGGTACACGCGCAACGTGCGGATACATATACAGGGCGATTCACAAGAGGTTAATCGCTCGAAAATCACCTATAAATATTGATTTCAGACGAAAAAGTCAGAGACAAAATTTGAATGGCCTGCTAACGACCATGATCTGGTCGTCTTAGATTTTTTTTTCAAGCGGAGGTATCAATCTGTTTTGAAGGTCACCACTACTTTTTCAAAACGGAAACCCTTTTTTTAACAGCCGCAAATAAAGAGCACGAAAAACCAAACCCAATTACCTATAATATCACGACCTCAGGATGACCTTGAAATACCAATAAATTGCAAAACGATAATTAGAGCAAGGTAAGCACAAAAGGCGGTGGTTCCAGACGCAAACGATGTTTTTATTGCATGACGTGTTCAAAAATGTGTCCACTAACCGTGATACGTTTTACGATACGATTTCCGAATGATCCGTGAACTCTTAGCAACGTCTCGCTAGAAATCGCTCGACAAGTGTCGTTCATCCGTTCCTTCATATCATCCCCAGTGGTTGGTACATCCCTGGCGAAGATCCCAATGGTGTTAAATCGGGCGATCGAGGAGGCCAGGCCACTGGACCGTTTCTACCGACCCACCAATCCGTACATTTTTCATTTCAAGGTCATCTCAAGGCCATGGTGTTGTTGGTCACTGGTTTCGTTTTTTTGTGTTTTACATTCGTGGCAAATAAAAACGGGATTTCTCTGTAAGAAAATTGGAGGTGACCTTGAAATCAGGTTGATACATAGACATGAAAGAAAAATCCAAGGCTGCCAAAATGTACACATTGACAAACCATTCAAATTTTGTCCGTGGCTTTTTCGTCTCGAATCAATATTTATATGCGTTTTTAAGTGACGGAACTTTCAGTGAATCACCCTGTATATGACGCTCATTGGAAATAAAATCATATCAATTAAGGAGTTTCGGAACAATTGACGACATGTTACTATTTGATTAAAATGTATACAGTAAATTATTTGTCATATACTGAGTACACCCTTAAAATGTTAAGGGGGGAGTACCTTTAGGCGAGGAAAAATGCTGATTTTCATGATTTTTTTGTAAAAGGAAAGATTTCTTCACCATTTTTGAGACTTAAGGTATGTTTTATAACTACTTTTGGCTGTTAGATGCTTTTTTAAATTTATTTATCTTTTAAAATGGCGGAGGTATCGCACGGTGTTTAGAAAACAGGTTGCCGCGGATGTTGTCAGACGGCGTGACACGTAGCGTCGGTGGGATCAATCTGAAAAACAGCTACGAAGGTTTTTCTTTCGTTAACACTCATACGCAGAATATGAACCAAGAAAAAAGGAGAAATGTTGAAAATCGATGAAGTAGTACGCTGCGAAACAAAAAATTAAGTTTTCCGAAAAAAATGGCTACATTTTGCAATAAATTTTTTTTTCGTCAATATTTAGGGTCATGTTTTAGACAATAAGGTTAGAAAGATCCATAGCAAATTTCATCAGAATCGGTCGATTAGTTTTTCAGCTATACGTCATGCCAGCTATGGTGTTGAAGTTTGCACCGTTGGAACGCAACGAAAGCTCTTTTTTACATTTTATTTTCATTATTTAAAAAAAAATCTTTTTTTGTGGTTTTATATTGTAGATCGCACAATAAGTATCTCAAAAAATGGTTGAGAGATTTTTGTAGGCAGAATCTGCCAAAGGAAATCGGAAGAATTCAGAAAGATTGATTTTCACTGAATTCCAACGATGCAAACTTCAACGTCATTGCCAGCTTTGAAAATGCAGTTTAGAAGACCGTGCCATATCTCCGCCACTTTTAAAGATTAATGAATAAAAAAAAATACCACGTAACAGCCAAAAGTAGTAATAAAAAATACCCCAAGTCTAAAAGATGATAAAGGAGTCTTTCCTTAAAAAAAAATCACGAAAATCATCAAATTTTTTCGTCGCGCAAAGGTATCTCTCCCCTTGAGCTAGATGGTGCCCGAGTAAAAATGAATATATATATAAACATATATAATTATAGGTTAATTGATCATATACAATTGTATACAAAAATTGGCTCGACAGAATTTTATATATTTGTATATAAACGTATACAATTGTATATACCAATATACAGTTATGTACGATACTATATATATATATATATATATATATATATATATATATATATATATATATATATATATATATTCATATATGTACTTCCATCAAATTTGATTTGATCAAATTATACATAGTTCTGTATACAGGGTGTCTCAGAACTCAACGTCAAGCCGAAACGGGGTGACAGGATTGATTGTAACCATCATGAGAAAAATCAGAAAAAAAATCTGGGCATTTGAGAAAAACCTAGAAATTTGGTCAAACTGTAACCATTTTTCGGTTATTGCGGTTAATTTTTATTATTTTTGTTCATTTAAACTTTGGAACCGTAACCCTAAATAACATTTCTAGAATCACAGTCAAAAATAATGACACAATTGCCCCAAGTTTCCTAGAATTAAGACTGTTTTTTGTTAAACTATGAATTTAAAATTTTCAAAATAGATTTTTTTCTGATTTTTCTCATGATGGTGACAATCAATCCTGTCACCCCGTTTCGGCTTGACGTTGAGTTCTGGGACACCCTGTATAATTATATATACACGTGAAAATTTTAATATATATAATATTAAATATATAAAATTGTACATGACTGTATATGAGCACTCTTATTTTCTTTTGAAATACATATAATTGTATATATCTTTATATGGCTTTAAATATGATTAGATATAGAAAAACATTTCTTTGGTTTTATTCGCGTGGAAACAGGTAAATCAAAAGATTGTTTATTAAAAGTTAACAAATAATATATTGACCCCAGTATATATATATATATATATATATATATATATATATATATATATCCCCCCCAAACAAACCCACACAATTTTTTGATTTACCTGCTTCCACGCGAATAAAACCAAAGAAAACTTTTTCTATATCTAATCATATATGAAGCCATATAAAGATTTATACAATTGTGTGTATTTCAAAAGAAAATAAAAGTACTCAGGTACAGTCACATACAATTTTATACACCGTAAATAAAATTTTCACGTATATACATATAATTATATACACCACTATATTGAATTATATATAACTGTATATAATATTAAATCTAATTATATAAACTCGCTATAAAAATAGTATCTCCATATATCATTATATACAGAACTGTGTATAATTTTATCAAATCAAATTTGACAGAAGTACATTTATATCGGATTGTATGTACGAATGTATAGAGTTATATACAATTATATATAAACCTATGCATAAATACATATGATTGTATATCATTTTTAGATAATTATATCTAAGTATATACAATAATTTTTACTCGGGAGGTTAAGAGTAAAAAAAATGCTTAAAAAATTCCCAAAAATGACCGTAAGCCACGTTCGCGTACGTTTAAGGAAATTTGACGGACATAAAGAGCCACTACATCGTGCCGGTCGAGCTGAACGCCATAATTTATCGCAACGCCGTACTGCTCGCCGAGTTCAACGAGCGCATGGGCAACATGACGAAAGTGATAGAGTATCGTCGGATAGCCGAGGAGTGGAAGCGGGCAGTCGAGGCGATACTCTGGCACGACGAGGTCGGCACTTGGCTCGACTACGATCTCCTCAACGACATCAAGCGCGATTACTTTTATCCCACGAATGTCGTGCCACTTTGGACGAATTGTTACGACGTCACGAGACGCGAGGACTACGTCGCGAAAGTTCTCAAGTACCTCGAGAAGAATCAAATAATGCTGAATCTCGGCGGTATACCGACGACCCTCGAGCACTCGGGCGAGCAATGGGACTACCCGAACGCGTGGCCACCCCTGCAATACTTCGTTATCATGTCGCTGGACAACACCGGCGATCCTTGGGCGCAGAGATTCGCCTACGAGATCAGCGAGCGATGGGTTCGAAGCAACTACAAGGCGTTCAACGTCAGCCACTGCATGTACGAAAAGGTGGACGATTCTTTGGTTTTCTCGTCGTATGCGAAACACACGCACGTTCTGCTTTCTAGCACTGCTTGCAATGGCAAGGAGTGTTGGGCGTTAAGGCGTTAGCCCCACTTGTAGCGCAAAAAAAGGCCTTTTTCATGAATTTTTTTTCAAAGAAAACTACAAAACTTTTTCAATCGATCAATATACCATCTTAAAGAACACATCTTGAAGAACTTTCAGTAATTTTTTTATCGAAAAATATTACATTGTTTAGTGGCAAATGACCGTCAATGAAATAATGTTTTTATATACACGGTTTGCGGTGACCAACATTGCGGCGAAGTGGATCATCTGAAAAAAAAAAACGCGGATGGATTTAGTCAAATATAAGTATAAACTAGTCTTTAATCGAAGGATTTTAAAAAATATTCATTTTTCACAAAATCGCGGACAGTCAAAGTTAATGGTTCGATTTTAACGAAAAAAACGGCCGTTTTTTGGCTATAAAACGGCCATTTTTTTTTTTCGAAAAAAAAAAAATCGAACGATTAAAGACTACATTTTTATGTATTAAATAAGCCTGCAAAATTTCAAGAAGATCGGTTCATTAGTGTTCGAGTAATCTTGGTCACCGACTTCAGAAATGCCATTTTGAGAAAAACGCGTTTAAGGTAGTTCCTCTGCGAAAATCGCAACCAAAAGTTTACATACCATGTTCATGTTTAAAAGACTGATAATTGGTTTAAATAGTAATAAATAAAATTAAAAACTATGCATTATTGACTCGGTACTAGTAGATAATACGATGAATATCATTTATTGCCGTAAAATATATTTTATATTGTGTTTTTGATCTACCATTGCCAGTAAACTTTTTGCTGGGACTGTCCAGACTTTGCCCCAATTGTTTTTTTTCCAGGCTTTGCCAGGCTTTGCACCAAAATTGTGAGGGCTTTTCATGGTTATATCTTGGAAACTAGATGGTGAATCATTCTCATTTTTTTTCACATTATTCGTGATATCTTACTCTAGCTTATCCTCGTTTTTTATCAATTTCTTAATTTTAGTTTTGACGGTAAAATTAATGATGCTCTGTTTGCCAATCATAACGCATCTGTTGCGTGTAAACCAAGCCAACTTTAAATGTAAATATCTCAGGTTTGGGGTGGTCAAACTTATTCAAATTGCATAGATGTTTGGATAATGTATTGAATAACATATATGTCAAATTTCAACCATTTCTTAATTCAACTCTTCTGTGGAGGTACTACCTTAAAGTTTCAATTTCAGTTTACACGAAGAAAATATTTTTTTTTGTAAACTTACATAAAGTCATCTATTCCGAGCCCATACAGAAGTATGGGCCCGGATACTTATACTTCAAAAAAATGCAATAAAAAAAAATCGATTTTTTCAAAATCGCAAGTGGGGGTAACCCCTTAAGTGATGTTCCTTGCGAGTGTAAGACATTTTGAAAAAAAAGTGATATTGAAGTTTGCATATATGGAAAGCAGCTAAAGTTCAGTGGAACGCAACGATTTTTATGGTCGTTCCTTCATTTTGTATTATTACTCGCAACTTTTTCTCCGCAACTTGAGTCCTGAATCTGTAATAAAAAATATGGAAGAACGTTTGAATGATTTTCAGAGCCTAAATGGGCGAAAAAGAAATATTATCAGTGAAAGAGAATTAATTTTCGTTGCGTTCCGATGCAAACTTCAACATCATAAAAACGTCGACTAGGTGTAGGCCCTTAACTGATTCAATTCGTTGGAACTAGTTTTTTCCAGTTGAGACAAGTTTGCCGAGTTTTAACTAACATTCAAATTTATTTATCAATAAATTCTCGTTTTTACTAGGGAAAAAGCGTTCAGACTGAAAATGGGTTTCAACGTGTATACAGGGTGTCCCATTTTAATCTTACACCTGAATTTTCTCGAAAAATATTGCTCGGACGAAATATTGTGTGGAACAAAACTTCTAGGGATTGAAGGGGGACGTTTGAAAAAAATTTATTTGAGGAGCCAAAATTCAAAATGGCGGCGTTACAAAGGCTGACATGTTTTTTTCAAACGGAAACATCACTTTTTTTTATTGCCGAAAAATTTGTCAGCTGAAAACTAAAAACTTTTGTTGAAAAATTTTTTTGATAAAGTTCATAGTTTTCAAGTGAGAACATCATTTTCAATTATTTCAGATGTATCCAGGATTTGTGTGTGTGTGTGTGTGTTTTTCTACCCATCGTGATCAAAGTTCATCAAGAATTTAAAGAAACACGTTTTTGGGCCTGAAAATGACACAAACGCTATTAAAATGGAAAAAAACTATTCTTCATCGATTTTCCTCCAAAATTTTCTCATGAAATATCGTCCAAATTTGAAAACAAAAAAACAAAAAAAACCAAAATTTTCAACAGTGTTCCACACGCACGCACATGCACACACACACGCACACACACACACACACACACACACACACACACACACACACACACACACACACACACACACACACACACACACACACACACACACACACACACACACACAAATCCTGGATACATCTGAAATAATTGAAAATGATGTTCTCACTTGAAAACTATGAACTTTATCAAAAAATTTTTTCAACAAAAATTTTTAGTTTTCAGCTGCCAAATTTTTTGGCAATAAAAAAAAGTTATGTTTCCGTTTGAAAAAAACATGTCAGCCTTTGTAACGCCGCCATTTTGAATTTTGGCTCCTCAAATAAATTTTTTTCAAACGTCCCCCTTCAATCCCTAGAAGTTTTGTTCCACACAATAGTTCGTCCGAGCAATATTTTTCGAGAAAATTCAGGTGTAAGATTAAAATGGGACACCCTGTATATTGGATGAAATAATTCATCTTCCTTCGATATTTTTGCCGATCAATAATTAAATAAGTTCGATAAAATTAGAAAAGAGCAAAGAAACTCAAATAATGATCGAATTCAAAATGACTATTTATTTTATCTAACGTGTATTCTCTATAAAAAAAATGTTATGTAAAAAAATATAATAATTTTTCGAGTTTCTTGGCTCTTATTTATCCAATTTATTCAATTATTTATCATCATAAATATCGAAGAAAGGTCAATTATACTGCCTCTGGTTACAAAAATGATTATTTTGGAGTACGGAACGCTTCGAATTGTGGAATTGAAGTTTTCAATAACAGTGGAAATAATTTAATGAAGTAATTTAATGATAATGGAAATACATCGAATTCTTATACTAAATGCATATTGATATATATGTCCACGTAAGTATGAAACATATTTATTTATTTATCCATTTATTTTACACGTGTCGAAATTCACTCAAGTATAACGAATATTTGGGTGCATTTATATTCTTTTAAAATATGTCATCACATTATTAATCCTCGTAAGTGTCGAACCAAAGTTTGCGGTTTTTTCGCCATTTTTGTCATTATTATTATTATTTTTTCAACATTTTTATTTTTATTTTTCATTACAAGAATATTATTATTATCATGTGACAGTACGACGCGACGGTTTCGGGTGGCGGAGGTGGCGGCGGTGAGTACGAGGTACAATTGGGCTTCGGCTGGTCGAACGGTCTCGTAATGGATCTCCTCGACAAGTACGGGGACAAGCTGTCCGCCGAGGATCACTTCTTGCCGGGCGACGTCGTCGAAGCGACGACGCAGCAACCATCCGGCACGGTCTCGACGGCCGGTCAAATGATGACCGGCATACTCGCTATAATAATATCACTAGCCGCAGGATTCATCGGGTGAGGTGAGTGACGCAAAAAGAAAAGAAAAAAGAGAAAGTTCGTACTTTTTTTTTCTCATTCCGATAGCCAACGGTTTATGTGTATAGTTATTTTTATTGGAATGTCGAAACATGTTTAACAAAATATCAAAAGAAAAGTAAACGTATTTCTAAAAAAAATTGTTTGGAAAAATGGGACGTGCACTAATTTTTTTTTCATCTCAGTTTGAACTTATTCTTTTTATTTTACGAAAAAACCCGGACTTTTCTAATTTTCCAGGACGAAAATCGAAATCGTTTTCTTTAATTTTCTTGAAAGAAAATCGTTATCTTTTGCTCCAATTTTCTTGGAAGAAAATGGAATTCTCTTTCCCCAATTTTCTTGAAAGCAAAACGAAATCTTTTTCTTAAATCTTCTTGAAAGAAAATCGAAATCCTTTTCTACAATTTTCTTGGACGAAAAACGAATTCTCTTTCCTCAATTTTCTTGAAAGCAAATCGAAATCTTTTTCTTCAATCTTCTTGGAAGAAAATCCGAGTCTTTTTCTCCAATTTTCTTGGAAGAAAATCGAAATCTTTCCTTCAATTTTCTTGGAAGAAAATCGAAATCTTTCCTTCAATTTTCTTGGAAGAAAATCGAAATCTTTTTTTCCAATTTTCTTGGAAGAAAATCGAAATCTTTTTCTCCAATTTTCTTGAAATAAAATCGTTATCTTTTTCTCCAATTTTCTTGAAAGAAAATCGAATTCTCTTTCTCCAATTTGCTTGAAAAAAATCGTAATCGTTTTCTCCTATTTTCTCGAAAGAAAATCGAAATCTTTTTCTCCACTTTCCTTGGAAGAAAATCGAAATCTTTTTCTCCAATTTTCTTGAAAGAAAATCGAAATCTTTTTCTCCAATTTTCTTGAAAGAAAATCGAAATCTTTTTCTCCAATTTTCTTGAAGGAAAATTGGATTTTTTTCTCCAATTTTCTTGGAAGAAATTTTGAACCAGTTTTCGCGTTGTTTGAAAATAAAAAACTTATACCTCTGTTGCTTACTTTTTGAGAAAAAGCCTAAATCGACTTTGTTTCGGGGAAAAATCAAATTCGGATAAAAAATTATTCAAATTGAGAAATTGTTTAAAAAAAAAGAAGCTTATTTCTAATTTTTTTGTATCTTCAGAAAAGTAAACCGATATCTATTTACTTATTTTTTTTTATAGCAAACTCTAATTCATTATGTTTATATAAAACAAACACCTAAATTCATCCTGTCAACTTTTTTCATAAACCTGAAACTACATCGTTTGTGTTTAAAAAAATGTTCTAAGCGCATTTTTTCGATTTTTTTGTTTCAGATATTTCAACTGGCCAAAAATAGCGCACCGCCTAGAACAAATTTTCCAGTATACGAGTCGTCACTCTCCTAGTTTCGTTTTTTCTTTCTTTCGGTCTGTGACGACGATCGAGCGGTGACGAGAGGGCTCCGATCTCTCGTTGAACGAGGGAAACGTCTCGATCGATAAATTTTCCATTTTATTTTTCTTTCTTCGAGATAGACCAGCAGTATTTCGCCTCGTCGATTCGTCTCGCCTCTTCGGGACTGCTCGTTTCCAATTGTCTTTCCCTCGGAACTGTCACCTTTTTACTGTTCACCCCCCCCCCCCCTCCACCGCTACCTTGCCCCTCACCTCCATCCCTCTCGGCCCGTTTGATTTTTCTTTATCGCATATTTCACTAAAATGTTAACTACCTCAACGTAATACTTTCGCGCCGAGTCGTTCGGAGCCCCCGAGGAGATTTGCCATAATTTTCAAGCTGTAAACTTTTCGAGCTGCAAGCAGGATGCTCCTACGCCGAGGGAGAAAGAGTAAGAGAGAGAGAGAGTGCAATCTCCTCTGTGTTCCGAAATTCCATCCTTTTTCATTTATTTTTTTTCATCACTTTCTCAAGTCGCTGGCCGATCAAAGGAAAATGCACGAAAAAAAATGACAACACTGACGAGAGGAGGGAGCCTCTGCTTTTTGGTCTACGGTGCTCCTTCGACTTCTTCTCGTCACGATTACTTCGGGATGAAGGACGGAATATTAACACTTAGATTGAACACTTAGATTCAGGAATATTAAAAGATACTGGTTATCAATATATATATATACATATATACATACATACATACATATATATATATATATATATATATATATATGTATATATATATATATATAAATATATATAAACTAAGTTAAATTTAATTGATGAGAAAAGAAGTAGAAATCGTCAATCGTATTATTCGGACGTTCAGTTTATTCGTTAGAACACATAGGCATAGAAAATACTTAGATACGTACATAAGAGACATTATATTTATAAAATACCCGTTTGAAGTTTATGAATACCGTGGATAATTGCAAAATTATAATATGTGTTTAAGGAAATCATAAGAATAATATAATTTATTTTATAAAGCTAACGTAAAATAACAAATAAAATGAATTATTATATTCTAGTGGAATTTTGCAGTTATCCAAAATGATCGAAAACTTTTGACCGGTACTGTATATGTATATATATATATATATACAGGTTGGCCCAAAAATGGCTTCCAAAACGAAAATCTGCAGACGTGGTATCAATACCTATTTTTACTTTTTGAGAAAAACGCATCTTTTTATTTTTCTCTTTTGTGTATGTACTTTCCAAGCGATTTTTTCCCCCGTGCCATCGTTATGAAGTGCACTGTTAAGGAGTAAACAAATGACCAAGTGGACACTAACGAATGCCTTAGATTGTGAATGCCTTAGATTTTGATAAAGGGGTTAGGCTACTGTGGTGAGCAGAAAAAAATAATTTTGAAGGAATAAGTAAGTTGAAAAATTGTTTGGACATTTATTTGCAAGTACATTAACAAAGTTGTGTGCCAAATTTAATATGAAAATATTAATATTGATATTACCACCCAGTTGATCTGAAACTAAAAAAAAACGATTTTTTTTCTCAAAGTAGATAATATTTGCTGAGGCTTGACGGAGCTTTTTTTTGTTATCGTGTTTTAATCGTAAAAAAAATGAATTTTCTTTTTCGTTTTTTTTCAAAAATAAATTACATTATTGTATTAACAATATAAAAAGAAAAAAATTCAAAAACTAATTAAACAATTCAAAATGAAATCGTTCATTAACTAAAAATAATTCAAAACTAATGGAAAAAGATGTTAAGAAGAAAAATGTCGGTCAAGACTAAACTACTATTACACTGAATAAGTATACCAAATTTCACGTCAATCCGTTCATTAGGTGTGGAGAAATCGTGTACACCGTTTGGAAGAACATAGTTTCGAGAAAGGCACGTTTAAAGTGTTACTAGCAGTTTTATCGTTGTAATCATAAGTTTACTTTCAATCTGGGATTCCCGCACCATATGTTAGACCTTCCTCTTCAATGTGAGTTGCCTCAAGCGACGAACGAGCATTCGTAATTTTTACAGCAGCCTAATCCCTTAAAAGCTAAAAAAATAAGTTTGCAAGGATCAGTCACTAATGTTCAAATGATGAAAAAATACCTATACTAGTCTAAATGACTCCCAATTGCTTTTAAACAACTTCTATAAGAAAAGTACATACACAAAAGAGAAAAAATATCCTATGCTACCGAAAAACTCGTAACAAATTTTAAAAACGCTTTTTTCTCGAAAAATAAAAAAGGTCGTAGACATACATGGGAGTGATTCGGATAGGCATTGATACGAGGCATCTCGATTTTCTTTTTGGACGTCACCTTTCAGGTCGCTCTGTATGCACACATGCATACGTACACGTACATTCTGGGTACAAAAGAATTTCTCTCTTTTTGTCAAGTTTCAAATTTACTTATAAAAGTACAAGGAATGTTTTGACCGATAAAATAATCTACACAATTTTTATCGACCTCAAAAATGACAAAAACTATTTTATTGAGTGAAATCTTTCTGAAACTTGTATAAGTAAATTTTAAACTTTAGAAAAAGAAAGAAATTCATTTTTACACCTCAAATATATACGGACGTAGAGTGAGTAAGTGAGTGAGTGAGTGAGTGAGTGAGTGAGTGAGTGAGTGAGTGAGTGAGTGAGTGAGTGAGTGAGTGAGTGAGTGAGTGAGTGAGTGAGTGAGTGAGTGAGTGAGTGAGTGAGTGAGTGAGTGAGTGAGTGAGTGAGTGAGTGAGTGAGTGAGTGAGTGAGTGAGTGAGTGAGTGAGTGAGTGAGTGAGTGAGTGAGTGAGTGAGTGAGTGAGTGAGTGAGTGAGTGAGTGAGTGAGTGAGTGAGTGAGTGAGTGAGTGAGTGAGTGAGTGAGTGAGTGAGTGAGTGAGTGAGTGAGTGAGTGAGTGAGTGAGTGAGTGAGTGAGTGAGTGAGTTGGTGAGTTGGTGAGTTAGTGAGTGAGTTAGTGAGTGAGTGAGTGAGTGAGTGAGTGAGTGAGTGAGTTGGTGAGTTAGTGAGTGAGTGAGTTAGTGAGTGAGTGAGTTGGTGAGTTAGTGAGTGAGTGAGTGAGTAAGTGACTGTTAGTGAGTGAGTGAGTGAGTGAGTGAGTTAGTGAGTGAGTGAGTGAGTGAGTGAGTGAGTGAGTGAGTGAGTTAGTGAGTGAGTGAGTGAGTTAGTGAGTGAGTGAGTTAGTGAGTGAGTGAGTGAGTGAGTGAGTGAGCGAGCGAGTGAGTTATTGAGTGAGTGAGTTATTGAGTGAGTGAGTTATTGAGTGAGTGAGTTATTGAGTGAGTGAGTTATTGAGTGAGTGAGTGAGTGAGTGAGTGAGTGAGTGAGTGAGTGAGTGAGTGAGTGAGTTGGTGAGTTAGTGAGTGAGTTAGTGAGTGAGTGAGTTGGTGAGTTAGTGAGTGAGTGAGTTAGTGAGTGAGTGAGTTGGTGAGTTAGTGAGTGAGTGAGTGAGTAAGTGACTGTTAGTGAGTGAGTGAGTGAGTGAGTGAGTGAGTGAGTGAGTGAGTGAGTGAGTGAGTGAGTGAGTGAGTTAGTGAGTGAGTGAGTGAGTGAGTTAGTGAGTGAGTGAGTGAGTGAGTGAGTGAGTGAGTGAGTGAGTGAGTGAGTGAGTGAGTGAGTGAGTGAGTGAGTGAGTGAGTGAGTGAGTGAGTGAGTGAGTGAGTGAGTGAGTGAGTGAGTGAGTGAGTGAGTGAGAGAGAGAGAGAAAGTACAGAGTTCATAGGGACAACGTCGCTGGGTTCCAACCTCTGTAAATATTGTACAAAACAAAAAAGGGAAATATTTTAAGCCCGAGAGCATTTCCGTTCTCTCCGGTCGTCCAGAGGAATCGAGCATAGCCGCGGATCGTACATTTAAAAAAAACGCCGCGGACGTAGATAATATTTCGTCTAGTCAGAGACGCGAGCGTGCTCGAGTAGATTCACCGGTGAATATATATTTGTCACGCCGGAGCACGAGAGCTAAAAAAATCGCCAGTTTTGCCGAGGAGCAACAAAGTTGTCTCGAGAATGTCGACGTCATCGAATTCGTAGAAGCTTCTCTTCTTTTTAGTAATAATAATAATATTTAGGGTATAGAATTTATGGCAGTTCTCCTGCGATTAATTTAACGAGATTGCAGTTTGCATCGTTGGAGTGCAATGGAAATTATTTTTTTTCTACTTTCCCAAAAATTGTTTCAGCGGATTTGAGCCACGAAAATCCCTCAACTGTTTTTGAAGATGCTTGTTTGGAGATCCAAATTCGAAATTGGCACAGAATATTTCGTATATCGATAAAAGTAGGGGAAGAAAAATATTAAAAGAATTTTCGTTGCCTTCCAACGATGCGATTCCAACGTCGTGGGAATTCAATCGCTGCTGGACTTTGGATACGACCACGCGATCGTAGGGAAGTTTCACAGGGAAAGGAAAATTGGTCCGGAGGGATGTGCGTTGTTCCTGTTATCGTTATTTCTTCTTCGCGACTTTAATTTTCGTTGTACACATGCCTGTAATATTTAGTCGACGATTTTGACATTCCAAAAAAAAAAAAACATTCCTCGTCGATGGAAAAATTCGATTTTTGACTAATTTTCCGCTCCTTTTTTATTCTCAACGTTCCAAATTTCGAAATTGCGGTCGTTGATCCTCGCTACGGCCGCTGTAATGAATTTCGTTCTTATTTACCTGCGTCTATTATTCGTCGATAAACGAAGAACGGATTAAAAATAAGGTTTTTTAATTTACGAGCGTCTACGCCGTATTCGACGATTTTAGGCTTCTCTCTGTTGACTCTCTCGCTCGCTTTTTGATTGATAAGCTTCTCTCGCGACTTTCGCAGGCCTACAGAGCCCGGCTTTGGGATTTTCTTTTTTTTTTGCTCCGTCCACGAGAATTCCTTATCGCAATTTCTCCTCATCGGTGGCGTTCTGCACGCGACGAGAGCAAAAAAGAAAACGCAGTTGGACGATCCCGAGCCCGCCGACGGCGCCTCCGGAAACTCGCCAAAATCCCACGATCTCTCGTCGAGAATATTATCGAAATCGCAAACCCCTGGAAACTGGGAAAATAATTGCAGCATGAAACTCGAAGTATCCTGAATCCGGAAGAAAAACAAAAATTCCTCGGTGTCTACTAATTCAATTTTCCCACTCCTGGACTGTGATGAGAAAAAATGAAATAAAATCTTTGTTCTCTTTTTCCGATCCTTCGAAATAATCCTACTACTTCGGCATTGTTGTTATTATTGGACGATTAACTTTACCCGCATGTCTCGCATGTTTGCCGTTGATTGATGTTTTTTTTTTGTTTTTAATTTAATTTCGTTGAGTTGCGTTTTTATTTTTAATCCAACGTCGCTGGGAGGCCAAGAACCTCGTGGGGAGCTGACGTTTGGACACTGCTGACAGCCAATGAACAGAAGCTACAGGGTGACGATTATAGTGCGTTTTTTAACGGCCTCGCGCGAAGATTTTGCGAGTAGGAAAAAAGGATCCTGAATGGTTTTTTGAGTCTCGGTTGGGACAAAAAATATTGCATTTTTTTTGTAATTGGCAGTATTTGCCAGAAACAATTGAGCATACGGAAAAAAATCAGTATTTTATTTTGAGTGCGGCAAAATGAAGGTAATTCTATTCTGAATACGAAACACTCCAGAAAAACACTTTTGCGTACATCTTTTATAGAGGAAAAAATTATCAAAGATTTCATTTTTCAAAAGGGGCATACGGTATTTAATTTAATTTGGAAAAAAGTTTTGCAGAGTGTTTGGGTTTATTTCGTATTTAATTATCTTCCGCCTGCTAAACCCAAAATGGAGTGACTGATTTTTTTTCCTCCTGCGTGCTCAATTTTTTTCTGGCAAATTCTACTTGGCGCAAAAATACGCTATATCTTTTTTCGAAAATGATTCGATAGACCGTTTGAAAGGTCTATCAAATCGGACAAAAAACGTGAAATTTTCGTGATTTTTTTCTGGGAAAACGCGTGCAGTTTTTTTTGCTTTACAAATCTATGGGCTTAAGTATCTTTTAAAATGTTTGTGTTGAAAAATATTTATAAATGTAGTAGATACAATGGTTTGTGCAGAGCGCTGTTTGAAAAGCGTCCTTCGCCTCTTTCTCTGAAAGCGTTTGAAAAAAATCAAACGCATTTAGTTTTCGCGCGAAGTTATCCAGTGCTCGGACAAAGAATTTTATAAAATGTTGATGTTTAAAAAAATGACCACAGTTCAAAGTGAAAATATCGATTTTCTGTGCAAAAAAGCTTCATCTTCGTAGATAAAAAAAAAAACGATGTATCGAAAAAAAAAAATCCATCGTTCAAGCACTGCTTTTTGATATGTAAGTGAAGCTTGTAAACTTTGAAGTTGATCGGTGCAGTTGTTTTCGAGATATCGTGGTCACCGATTTCGAAAAAGTCATTTTGAGAAAAACGCTTTTAAACGCCAATAACTCCCTTAATTTTTCACGGACCGACTTGGAATTTTCGGAGAGTATTTTTGAAATGTTGTTTTGAGAATCCGTTGAAAACCAAAAATCGATATTTTCAAAATTTTTAACAAATTAATTCGTTTTTCTTTTTATATCGTATTCTGGATCGCAAAATCGCCGCGAAACGCCTTAAAAACACATAGCCATCTTTTAATTGTCACCCTGTATAAATATTTCCATATATTACGAAAATACGCTGCTGCAGAATATTTAATATTTTTATCGTACGTGTAAAAATCCGAGTACGTATATATATATATATATATATAATCGTGCCCTGAGAATTTTCAAATTTTCGTACACAATTTCGCCTGCGCTTTTTTGTTTTCCCAAAATATACCAGCACCCTCAGGAAAACCTAGTTCATATTATAAATGTCTCAAAATCAAGGGTCGTCGACTCAATTATTTTGCTATAGCGCACGGCAAGAATCGTCATTTTTCCCCTCATAGTGAAGTTCGAGCAAGAGTAAAAAAATCGTCAATAAAAAAAAATAGAGAAAATTGAATAGAAATAATTTAGTAAAAATTGAACAAAAATAATCGAGTAGCAGGAAAAAATTGAATCAAAATAATTGAGTAAAAATTGAATATTTTTGTAAAAAAAACTTGTAAAGTAAGTTGTGCAAATAATACTCGATTATTATTATTATTAATATTAATATTATAATAAAAATTGAATAAAAATAATTTAGTAAAAATTTACAAAAAATAATTTAGTAAAAATTGAACAAAAATAATCGAGTAGCAGGAAAAAATTAATCAACCGGAGGAAAAAAAAATTCTCGCTCGCGTAAAAGCGTACGCTTATAAAACGGAGTGTAACGAGGCTGTCGCCTGCATTTAGCAATTTCCTATTTTTTCTTCCATCCCCCGTGCATTTTGGAGCAACAATTCCGCGTGTTTCCCTAACCTCTGTGTTTTTCGTGGCCCTCGTTTTTTTTTCGATTCCGTTGCATCGTCGAAGCTCGTGAGTCGAAGCTCGACGTAGGT
Source organism: Ophion slaviceki (assembly GCA_944452715.1). Lineage (NCBI taxonomy): Eukaryota > Metazoa > Arthropoda > Insecta > Hymenoptera > Ichneumonidae > Ophion > Ophion slaviceki. The sequence goes on from OX101784.1 coordinate 61,629,938, forward strand.
GTCGTTACGTGTCTTCAATGGTCGAGATAACTCGCTCGCAGTTGTCGCAAGAGAATGACTATGGAAAGTCGTAGTTTTTTTTCTTTTTTTTTCTTCTAGTATGCGCTCAGTTATGTCTCGAGGTTGAAGGCACAAGCAGGTCCGCTAGAAACGTCCGCGGCTCGCTCGAGATCGCGCAGAATTTACAACAAGTTTTGTGCAAAACGGACGCGACCTGCCGGAAGTGGCTCGTTTCCGCGCGCTTGCCAGAACGGTGTGTGCACTCAATTATTCAGATTCGCGCAATTGCGCGTGCCGACTCCATCTTGGCTTTTATTCGACTTCGATTGGTCACCGCGGCCCCGTGGGGAAAAAATTCCCACCGGCGATCTCCTGGATCCGATGTTGATTGAGTTTTTTTCGTGTTTGATTTTTTCTTCGTTTTTTAATATTTCGTTGGAAATTTTGTTTTGGTTTTTTTCTTCGTTTTAAATTTTTTCTGTTTTTTTTTCTTTCGTTTTTTAATTAATTTATTTATTTTTTTCTTCGTTTTTTAAATTTTTTGTTATTTTTTTTTTTTTCAAAATTTCCACTTTTGATTAATGTCGAAAAATCGTGGCATCTCGTTGAGGCTCTTTCCGCCCGGGTGAACGGCAAAAATGCTCAAGGACACTGTGAGCCATTATTGGGTCACGTGACTAATTGTTGCAATTGTGGACACGGTGCATTTTCTCACAGTCCTGTCCAATCGTCCAAGAGCTACCAATCGGTGCACTCTACTTTGGATGGAATTTGAGGCGATGAGGATAGTTGGGGATAGCGCAATTTAAGGCGTGCGCACTACGTGCACGTGACTAGTTGACGTTTTTCAGTCTCTGGTCTTTTCAGTGGTACTTTGTGGGGATAGAGGAGGCGAGCGAAATGGGTCTGTAGGGCAGAGTGTCTTTTGTGTATGTGTAGGTAGATTGGCTGTTCATGGAATCTGTGAGTTTGGCAATTTTTCGGTCCGCTGTTAATTGTGATTGAAAAATGAAGATGTCATGTCACGAGAGATATCTCGGGAAATGAAAGAAAAAAGGTTAACTGTCGATAGTTACTATGGCACGGATTATTAATTCGTTTTAATTGCAAGAATTCGTAAAAAAAGGATGATTAATTTGATTAAATTGCAATAATTGGTAAGAAAAGGCGCTTTGATATCGTAAGGAAGTTTCAGTTAGAGTTGATCCAACTTGATATATTTCTGGCTCCTTATTTGGTATTTTTTGGGGTATTTTTTGGTAATTATTTTCTGGTATTTATTTGTTTCGTATTAATCATCTCCGTATTTATTTTCTGATATTTTTTTAACTTCATTTTCCGGTATTTATTATTTTAGTTTTTGTACTATTTATTTTCTGATGTTTATTTTTTCGGTATTTATTTTCGTGACATTTATCGTGTCGTTATTTTATTTTTTGCTGCTTATTTTTTCCGCAATTATAGTAATTCACTATTCACATAGTCCGGTATTTTTTTTTCACAATTTATTGCGTATGAAAAATATTGTCAGAGTGTCTTACCGCATTCCCAAATGCCAAGCCCGAACCCAAAAATGCGAATAACTATTTTTTTCGTAGCATTGAATTAAATTGTGAAAGAATAAAGCACAAATTGCATTAGCCCAAGGACCATTGAGTATTGTATTTTTGCAAATTATTTTCGCGAAATATTTGAAAATGAGCTATGAACATTTTTGTCGTACATTGACAGTATGGATTTTGTTTCTGTAAAATATTGAACTAATCTTTTTTTCGTAGAGAATTCGATATAAGTTATTCAACAGAATTTATTCGGTGATTTTATAGAAATAATATCGCTAGAACAGTTTTGCTCCAAATCTGTCTTCATTAGCAAAGAGAAGTTAAATCTCTGCTCCGAAAACTGAACAATACATTTTTTGAACCATCGCGTCAGTGTCTTCAGAAGAAAAAACGAAAATTAGCCAAAGCACTGTCGCTTTTTTATTATTCGTACAAACGCTAAAATAATTTTCATCCATTCGTGACAAATATTTAAGTGTCAAATAACTTTTATAATTCATGCGAAATATTCAAATACGAGCAATGCAAATTTTTATCGCAAACAATGCAAACTTTTTTCGCAATAAATAAAGCGACCCTTTTCCATAAAAATTCTTCCGATCGATTGATAAACAGCTGATAAAAAAAAACTGCCAAACTCCCAAACTCGTAGAAATGAACACACCATCAGGATTATTGACGTTAGTCTCCCCCCATTTTCGAGTAAAAGATTTCGTCTTTTGGCTCAATCGCCTGGCCTCAATCAATAATACGCATTATCCGCCATTTTTTTTCGCAGTATGGTGATGTACAAGAGACGTCACTACTACGCGCCGGGGCCATCGACGATGCCGAACACCCGAAGAGTCGACGGTTCGTCCCCGGGAAACATCTATCGAAAGCGCATCGCCTACACCGAGCTCAAGGACATGAACAACGATTGACCAAGTTTTCGCGACCTCACTTAAGGGAAAGTTCAACTGGACCGGCCGAGGTTAATCGTCGGCGAGCCTCTCTCTCACTCGCTCGCCGAGAAAAGTGAGAGGAACACATCCTCGTGGAGTACTCCGAACGGAGCAGAATTTTTATCCGGAATAATCGGCCGATTTTTTTTCCCTCGCGATCGATTTCGACAGTAGATTTTTAAAAAACTCAATTTGTCCTTCGATTTCCTCGAGCCTCACGCTTCTCACGCACCTCCATTTCATTTTCCTCTGCCAATTTTTTCATCCTTTCATCCTTTTCCACCCCCCGCTCACTATTTATTTTCATCCTCGCAAACCCAAACTAGCGAATTGTCACGATAAAGATGATGAAGCTTGCAGCCTTGCAATGCAACGAATGTCAATTTTTTTCGCCAATTTTTGGCACGAAAGTCACTCGAACGTTTTTTTTTCATCTTCTTGAGAGATTTACGATCTTAAGGCCTTAGGCCACTCCAGAGGCTGAAAAAATTGGCTCTTTGGGGATTTTTTTTTTTCAGAAAAACTACTAAATAAATCGAGATTGTAGACAATAATTTTTTTGAAGCGATTACTTTCAGAATGGCGGCTGTGCAGCGTTTATCTCAAAACTGCACTTTTTCAGTTGGCCGGAAACATAACTCAGACAATTTTTTACCCAATTCTCTTGAAATGTTGAATTTATTTTGAAAAATACATTGTCTATTCAAGTACGTAGGATTTTCTTTTTATATTGCATAGTTCATTTGTTATTAACAATTGTCTGACGATTTTTTAGGCAAGTTTTTGGAAAGTGAAAAATTTGCCTAAAAAAATTATTGTATACAGTCACTGATATGTATGATAAACACCCTTTTTTGTAATCTCGATTTATTTCGTAGTTTTTCTACAAAAAAAGTCCCCAAAAAGCCTATTTTTCGGCCTCTAGAGTGGCCTAATCCCTTAATCTCAAAAAAGAATTAACGATCGTGATAAAAACGAAGATATGAGTAAAATCAAAAAGAACTTTGGTTGTATTGCCACGATGCAAACTTCAACGCCATCGATAAAGACCAATTGTCCTGCGAACGATATCTCCGTTTATTTTTGTCACTATGGCACGTGTACATTTTTTTTTTCAACGTCGAATCGAGACCGCGGGCTTGCAGGATATTGACGGTCCGATGCTTCCTATTGCAGAAGCCCGTCGTGTTTTCTTAGTCAATGTAAATGCGTCAGCGTCGTCACTACCGTGTAGCTACCGATATCGTTAATTTCGTTTCTATCGTTGGTACTTTTGGCGTGTCGGTGAGCCGAATTGTAAATTGTAAATAACGCGAAAATCGGCCGCGGGCGCGCTAAACGCATTGTTGTTTTTTTCTGCCTACGGAAAACGAGCAATCTACGAACGTACAGAAGAAAAAAGACGATGGAAAAAGATCGGTCTCTCTATTATCTCTATATGTAATTAATTACATTTACATGTACATACGCACATACGCGAATCTATGGAGGGTGACAATAGCGAGGTGGCCGTTGATTGAGGGCATTGCACGGACATTATGCCAATAACGAAAATACGATTTTTTATGGTTTTTCGATATTCTTCGAAAAAAAATGGCATTGAAGTTTGAATCGTTGGAATGCAATCCATATTTTTTTTGCCACATTCATGCTGCAAATATCCCTGGGATATTTTTAAGGATCCTTATTAGAGATCCATAAACCAAATTTCAAAAGAAGAATTTAGCAATACAAAATATTGAAAGTTTAGAATAAAGAAGAAATTTAATTGCGTCCCAACGACGGAAGCTTCATCATTTTTTTAAATACCGCGTATTTTTGTGATGAGCATTATTAGCCAGATAAAATAGAGCATTCTGGGAAAAAATCAAAATTTCAGTGTGAGCAGAATAAAGATAATTTCATTCCGAATACGAGACACTCCGGGAAAACTTTTTTGTCCATGCTCGTCATCGAGAAAATAATGATCAGACGGATTTTAAAGTAGAAAAATAGAATTGAAGTCCATTTGAAAAAAGTTTTTAGCAGTTGTTCGTATTCGGAATTTAATGATCTTCATTCTGCTGAAGTGAAAGTTGAATTTTTAGTTTTTTTTTCAGAACGCTCAATTTTTTCTGGCTAATACCACTTATCACAAAAATACGCTATATTTTTTTTAAGAGAAATTGAAAAACTTAAAAAATTAAAAGTCGTATGGCCACCTCATAATTGTCACTATATATACACACACACACACACACACACACACACACACACACACACACACACACACACACACACACACACACACACACACACACACACACACACACATATATATATATATATATATATATATATATATATATATCTATTAGGTTGGCACAAATTTGAGCTCTATTCTTTTTTCCTTTTTCTCACCATCCAATTATGTTCCTTAAGGGAAAACAAAATTGTCGCCAAAGCTGCGAGCGGTCAAAAAATATTTAGAAGTCGCTCAAGGTTTTCGAAATTTACAATTTCCGCCAAAAAATAAATCTCGCATGCACTATAATTCTTTGTGACATAAAAACAAAATAAACAGCGAAGTGTTACATTTTCTGAATAATTTATTATAATAATTTGTAACAAACACCAATTAGACGATATGTGTTATCATGTATTATTATTTATTATTATATTATGGCGTCGTTCGTCACAGAGTACAGCTACGATTGGTCCGCAGTTTCACTAACGAGACCAACTATGGGACACATTATGATGCGCGGAAAACAGCTGCTATTTCGGCTTTGCGAATAAAACGTCCTATAATTTTGTTTACGGATAAAAGCTTTAAAGAATTATTTTACGAGAACAAAGATTATAGTTTTTGGGTTAGAAGTGTGAGGTAAATTTGAAAAACCTGTTTCTAAAGAAAAAATGGTTGTTTTGAAAATTTTACAAAGTGTCAAATTTGTGAGTGAGAAGAGTAAAAAAAAAATTGGCGAAAATTGGAAATTTCGAAGCTCTTGAGCGACCACTAAATATTCATGGGTGAGAAGTGGACGAAAAAAAAAATCGATTTTTTAATGAAAATTTGAATTTTTGTCAGGCTTGAGCGACCTCTAAATATTTTTTGACCGCTCGCAGCATTCGCGACAATTTTTGTTTCTTCAAAGAAGATATTTGGATGGTGAGAAAAAGAAAAAAGACCTCAAATTTGTGCCACCCTAATATATATACACACGCACACACATACACGAGGATGTAAAAAAAGTCGTTCTCCAGTCGAAACATATTAATTTGATGTTACATGAGAATTTTGACGCATTTCGTTACGTCTGTCATGACCAAATTAATCGTCTCTGAGGAAACAATTTCTTTTCACATCCTAATATATTTGTATAGTTATTTACGTATGTCGGATGTACGTGTATATATATGTATATATAAATTTGTCCATTAGCTAAGCGCAGCTGCATTCGCGTCTTCACACCGAGAAAATAATTAATTCGCTCTAGTGAATTTTCATTCAATCATAGTGGAAATAACGTTGAGTTATCGCTGCGAAGTTTCTAGCCGAAAGACCGACAGAGTTCGTCCGCGTATCTAGCGAATTTTTTAAAGTGCTTCATTCAGCCCAATCGCGATATCCTAGTCGATCGAGACAACTTTCATTAAAATCACCAAACGTCAACTTTCGACCTAGCGCAATTAACGTTCGTCGATATACGATCAATTTTCTCCGCTCGGAGTCGTAAAAACGTGACAAATCTGTAAATATTAGAATACATATTAAGTGGGAAGAGAATGGCGTCAATGAGGGAGGAAAAAGAAGAAAAAGAACGCAAGTTCGAAAAGGGCCCGGAAGAGCCGATAAATCGACAAATCGATAAACAGTCGATAAATCATCATTATTATTGTAGATATAGAAATATTTAATAACGAGAGAGGTATTTTTGTCGAGTATTTTTAATAATTTTGGGATTAAGGAGATGGATGCGCACAGATCCGTTTGCAGGATGGATTTAGCCTATTTTATATGTGTATATAATAATAATAATAATAATAATAATAATAATAGGTACGTTTGTAAATAATCGAATGAAATTACTATATCATATAGGTACCGAAGGAAACTAGAAATTAAAGAACAAAGATAGGAAAAAATAAGAATAATGTTTCGAGTGTCCGACTTTGAATCGAGTGTTATGCACAAATGTTGCTCTGCCGAGAAGCGTTCGATGCAGAGCTTAAGAAAGCACGGGCCTCGTTTCGCGGTCCACTCAATTTCGAATGGAAAATAATTATTTTTGCACTTCTAATACACGCTGGGGATGGAAAAAAATTATGTTAAAAAGACAAATTCAGCAACTGGTGGCATGAGAGACAATTTTCAATAGCTGAGATTTTTTGTCTTCATTTATACAACTATCTATCGAATCCATAAATCGAATCATAATCTGTATATTTATCTATATATTGAGTGAACAATTTAATTTCTTACTTTTTCTTGTCAACATCAAAATTTATTTAAAAATTGCAAGCAAAGTTTTATTAATCGATTAAATAATCTTTATCATTTTCGATTATTTTGAACATTGTGGGGACTATTTTATTGGGAAATCTTTATATTTATCTACATATTGGGTGTGCAATTTCATTTCTTAGTTTTTCTTGTCGAGATCAAAATTCATTTATGAAGTGATAAGCAAGATTTCATTCGTCAACAAGATAATCTTCATCATTTTCGATCATATGGAAAATTATTGAGTTCTGAACTTGACAAAAACGCACACAATTAACTTGTACACCATTGCATATATTTCGCAAGCGGATTGAAGATTAAATCAAACAGCTGACCAGGTCGAGTTTGAAAATTGAGTGAACTTAGTGCCCCGAAAAACAAAAATTGCAACATTCGAAACAAAAATCATCATTATTTGGCAATTTCGTTCAATATTTCGTATTCTTTGGTGAATGAAAAAATTCTTTTATATCTCAAAAGCGCGTTATGCGAGTGGAAAAAGTGGAGCACAAAATATTATGTTGAATTTGCATCGTTGGACTGCAACGAAAATGAGTTTTTTTATTGGTTAATTTTTTCACTGCCGATTTAGGCGGTTAGGCCCACGCTAACGTTTTTACGAATTTTCATTAGAGATTTACGACTTGAATTACCAAAAAGAGATTTTTGGATAATGATACAATAAAGAAATGTAAAATTGAAAAAAAGTCGTTGCGTTCCAATGAGACAAACTTCAACGTTGAAAAAAATTCCAAATTCCTCTCAAAGTGGTGCAAAAATATTATTTCACGGCGAACGGCTCGTCTGCGAAGTGTCGAGCAGAAAAATCGTGGCAAAAAAATTGCGAAAAGTGCCCAACGATCGTTCAAAACGAGCACATTATTTTCTCGTATCCACCGTTGTAAATTCAACGGAAAACGGTTGAGCTTTCCGGCCCTCGATTTTCGGCTCGTTGAATCGCAATCTTTTTTTTGTCACTCGATATTCTTTCGCCGAAAGCCGTCCCGCGAATTCGACGTTGATTCGACTGTGAAATTTCGCCCCGCTTCTTCAACGTTAAGGGGGAATATACCTTTGTGAGGGCAAAATCAAGGGTCATTTTTGGCAATTTATTTAAGAAAAACAAAACAATATTTTTAAATTCGGTTTTTTATACATGTTAGCACAAGTCTTAAAGTGAAAGAAATTTAAAAAAAATCTTTTGAAACGAAATGGCGGCGCAGTAGTCGATGAAAGAAAACTCCTTTTTTCATAGTCCTCTACGGGCGTATTCGCACAAGTCATAATTTTCAAGCTAGAACAAAAGCGCAAAATATTTTGAAAGTAGATATAAAAAACCTAGTCCAGTACGCTGGGGTTTTTCGAAATATTGATTAAAAAAATTGCGTTAATATGGAAAAAAAAAATCGTAAAAAAATTGGTCGAATATCGATCATAAAATTTTTAAATTTCGACTTATCGAAAAAATCCTACGTACTGGACTAGAAAATGTTGTCAAGAAGCTACAGCTAAAATTTCAAGTCAATCGATTGAAAACTCCAGGCGCTACGCATAAGCCCGTGTCTAAAAACATACTTTCGAGAAAAACGCGTTTAAACTTTTAAGTACTGTAAAATCATGAACATTTCGTGTTTACCTTCAATCGGCGATGCCTGGACCATACAATTGTCCTTCTAATTCAACATTCTCTTGCTCTTCTTCTTTTCTGGAAGACGTAGGAAAAAAATGCAAAAAAAGATTTACAAAGGTATATTCTCCCTTAAGGGGAGGTACCTGAGTAAACGGCGAGAAAAACAGGTAAACTTCGGGAATTTTTATCTCAAAAACTAATGTTTCGATTGGATCCGGGTTTTTTTTTATTGGAAAATATGTACATTGAGGTATGTTTAGGAATTTTTAAAAATACATTCGTTGACCGGAAGCGATTCAAACGCCATTATCTCGAAACATAGTTTTCAAAGTCGGTGCCAGATGTATCTCGAAAACGGCTTGTTCGATTTTGTCCAAATTTGGACACAATATTCTTCGATAGTTTTTCTCGTTCGCCACGTAGGATTTTTTTGAAATTTTCATTTTTGACGGTATTGCGACCGTTTTAATTTAAAATTCGTTTCTCGTTCGCAATTTCCGACGATTTTGGATTGCATACGCATTGCATAAAAAAGCAATGATTCAATCAAATGAAAAACCCCTACGTGGCGAACGAGAAAAACTATCGAAGAATATTGTATCCAAATTTGGACAAAATCGGACAAGCCGTTTTCGAGATACATCTGGCACCAACTTTGAAAACTATGTTTCGAGATAATCGCGTTTGAATCGCTTCCAGTCAACGAATTTATTTCAAAAAATTCCTAAACATACCTCAATGTGCATATTTTCCAATAAAAAAAAACCCGGATCCAATCGAAACATTAGTTTTTGAGATAAAAATTCCCGAAGTTCACCTGCTTTTGTCGCCGTTTACTCAGGTACCTCCCCTTAAGTGCTGCTGATCCTCGTGGACTTTTTCACGAGACACACACACCGCAATTGTGATACTCTCGAGATACTCGCGCGACACTACGTTGTATCGTTTATTCGTGTTATTCGTCATCACTATTATTTTAAAAAACGTGACGATCATTGATCGAAAGAACGAGTGACTGTGTGAAAGAGAGAGAGAGAGAGAAATAAAGGAAAAAAAACGAAGTGGAATTAATCGAAACGATCATTGTTAGCAATTTTATTAGCGTTGCGTTGTCAGGTTTAAATATTTATTTGTCGATCGTTTGCAAATTGCGAGACCCGTCCCTGGTGACCAGGATATTCGAGAACGGGAGAGGCGATAACATTGTTGCAATCGCCAGGATAAGTGTCGCGCTCGCGATTAAGCTATGGAGCGATTGAGTATTATTTTAATTAACGAGCCTCGCGAGGCACACGTCCCCGTGGATGCAATTTTTGAACGACTATATACATACACGCACACGTACGAAGTACTCGTTGCGACGCTCAACGCAAAATACAAGAAAGAAAAAAAAGGGAAAAATGTAAGCTAGCGTATGGCAAAGCGAATATGTGTATCTGAAATGTGCAAAATATATTGTAATAAAAATTTAGACGAAATTTAATTTGCGTTCAAACTTCTCCAGCAACTCAATTAGTTTTTAGATAATCGTACGGTAATTAACGTTCGAAACGCGCGTTAAGGGGTTAGACTACTGTGATGCCTCGAAAAACAGGGTTTAAGGGGCTATGACAGTGTGAACGCTGAAAATTTGAGTGATTTTCGGGATTTTTTTGGAAGAAAAGTACTTAATTAAATGTTTCGGAAAATTAAGAATATATTTGGCTATATTTGACCTATATTACATTTTTTTCATAGAAAAATATTGAAATCCAAGCGACTTATGCGCTGCCTTCGGAGGCGCCAAAAAAGTTCCTCCACTGCTGACATGATTCCGGCCGATTGAGTAGCTGAAACCGGAAAAGGAAAAAGTGTCGTTAAACTGGAAGGTATTTCCTGTACAATGACGGGGGATTTTCGAAAAATATCAAAATCTAACAAAATGGCGTAGTTATAAAAAAAAGTATGTTTTCTTGCCTATGAATTGGTCGTTTTTTTCAATGCCAAATCGTCAATTTTCATCCAATCAAAAATATCCTACGTCATTGTAGAGTAATTATATTCAAGAGTACTCAGTTCGAATTTCAAGTCAATCAAATAATTGCTCTTTGAGTTACAATGTCAACAAATTTGAAAAATTTTATTCCGAGAAAAACGCGTTTAAAGATTTAACTATCGATTTTTGCAAGATAAAATGATATAGATACGGCCTTGAAATTTTTACAGGATATTCTTGAAAGTATAAACTGTCGAAAAAGGCCAAAAAAATCGATTTTTTAAAAGTGTCACACTGGTATAGCCCCTTAACAGTCAGTAAACTTTATTTTTTCGGCTGTCATCACAGTAAAATGATCCAACACGAAGGTAAGGTCGTCATCATGAGCCCACATTTGACAGTCATTGCATTGAATTCAGTCTTCGGTGGGAGGATCTATATATGGTTCGTTGCATATAATGCACACGTAATTTTCCTTGTTTGTAGTTTGTTTCTTTTTTTACTTTTTTGGCTTTTCCTTAGTTTTCAAATGCTTCTTAAGTCTCGCTCCAAAGAAGCTTGTTGTGCCTTTCTTTTATATTTATTTACCATCTAAAAATAATAGTGGATATCGTTATAATAAGGTAACAATACCACTTTTAAACATGTAAATATAACATAGTTGCAATAAGTAATAGCGTTTTGGTGAGTTCCTACATAGATGAATAAATGGGAAAATTATTTAAATAAAGTCATCTTCTATTATCATCGTAATTTCGCATTGTCATCTATCATCGAAGCCTAGTGCTCGATTTCCTACAATAAAGATTTTAAAAAATAGGGAAATTATTTAAATAAGGTATCAACTTCATTTCCCATATCCATCTTTTATAGTAGGCATAGCGGGCACGTACTCGCTTTGCCCTTTTGCGCCACTTGACGTTTTCATCAAACCTGATGAAAAAATGATTGGAATACATTCAGGCAAATATGAATAAAACAAAGTGAAAGAGGCATAAAACAATAGTCACATTTTAGTATTCATCTATTTTACTCACAAATAGACAAAACACGGTGTACATTAGGGTGGTTAAAAAAAAGATCGATTTTTTTTTCAACGGAAAGTTGAAGTATGTTAAGAAAAAGAAAGTTTTGCAAAATATGAGGGTTCTAAACAATTTTTTAGTTAGTGCTCAAACGCCTTTTTCATGTTTTTTTTCCATGATTATCGGAGTATTAATTTTTTTTATCTCGATGCAGAAAATGTTAGTGCGTGATCCAATGTAAGTCTTGATTTAATTTTTTCTGTAACAATACACAATTTTTATTTAAATCTTTTTGTTTACCATAAACAATTGGTATTTGCAGATTAAGAATTAATATATGTAACTCGGTTGTGAAAATTATATCAACCACTTGATGAACAAGAACACGGTGTTTACATCACTGAACGTCTAAAAAGTATGCGTGTTTTTTTTTGGAGTAATATGTTGTTTTGGAGTAAGAAAACAAAGTCATACGGATTCGAGAGTTACAAACCGCGGCGCTGATGACGCTACTGCACCTTTGTTTCTCTGACTGTCCGTGAGTTCTTTTCGCGATTCATTTGACTGTTTCCAGTAGTTGCTGTATTGAGGTACGTCACAGTACACGTAAAAATAAAAACGTAGAAAATGATCGCGGGTTTGGACGATAGTAAAAGTACCGAAATTTATCTGTGATTGGGTCGGAAATCGCAGAATTTGTGGAGCGAAAATTACCCACGAATAGAGAAGCATTAAGTCTATTCTTTCACCGTCATAATACTCTCAAATTTTGTGTTCGAGAGAATACACAAAACATTATCGACTAAATAACTAATATTTGGAGCGAAACCGGAAGTTTTCAACCTTGCATCAATTTCAAAAGATTACAAAAATTACGATTGGAGTGGGCAGCATTGAAAAAAAATTATTTACGTAAAAATAAAACTGATCAAATAAAAAATCAAAATTTTTGAGAAAATCATATTATGATGGGGAAAAAAATTGACGAAAAATCGAGAAAAAAAATTGAGTCATTTGAGCACTACTTAAAAAAATGTTTAGACCCCTCAAATTAACTCAAGTACCGCGAAAAAAAAAAAATTTTATTAACCACCCTAGTGTGCATACTTTGCTTTTTTTCTCGAGTATCTACACCAAGGTCCCAGAAGTATCGTCCTTGCGCTCGCTGGTCGATGCGCCAGCCGGTGCACGGCTAAGCGGTCCCCGCTCCGAGTATCGGAATTCTAGAGTATAAATACCGGATAAATAAGATACGAGAAAAGTCCGATGGGTTACTTGTATTTGTACACAATATTTTATAACAACAAGGAAATACTGAATCAAACAGACGCCTCGCAGTTTCTTTTTTCCGTATCGCACGCAACTGCACGTACAATTTGCAGCGCGTCTCACAGAATTCATACACGCGTCTTCTATACTCTTCTTTTTTTTTCTTTCTCGTTTTTCAAAATGTCCCTCATTCATTTTGTGTTCCGCTTCCTCTTATACTTCGAGTTGCGACGGGACAACACAGTCTTTGCTTTGCATGCGATACCCCACTTAATACTTAATGATTATTGAAAACTCGACACGGACTATCGGAGGGTGGGAATATTCGGGCTCGACGTTTCGACATTTGCAACGTCTCGTATTTCTCCATCGTCCGTTCGTCGCTCGAGGGGTCCACGGAAATTCACATGAGTACAGTGTCACATAATTCGTTACGTTTATAATAATAATGATAATAATAATAGGGTTGCTATTACCCTGGAGGACAGAATTTATCGTGATTCACTCTTCAAACTCCGTTAAATACACACGCTCAACGCGAGGACAAAACAAAACAACGCAACTCGCAACGGCTTGAAAAGCCCCTCGGCAAACATTTCGTAAATATATCTCGCTCGAAAGTTTATGTAAAAAAAGTATCAAAAATTGCGAGGCCTCGAAACAACGACTCTTCGTCGTTGTACGTTTAGAAGTGACGGAAGAAAATAATAGTTCACATGTCTGTAGTAATTTAAGCGGTTATGCCTATTTGTAAAAGTCGAAAAAAATCACGTTTTTTCTTTCAAAACTAATGTATTTTGACAGTATATCTTAAAAATCTTCTTTGAAAACGGTTTTTATTTCCTCGAAAGTACGACTCCAAAGTCGGTAATCAAAATATATCGTGCTACTTTTCGAAATACCTAATTTTGGTAGAAATTTATCATGATTTTCTATATAAAAATCCAAAAAACGAGCTTTTTTCGACTGTCACAATGAGGCATAACCCGTTAAGGCTCTCAAAGTTTCGCTTAGAATCGTTAGAAGGCATCTCTTTGCGCGTTTAAGGCAACATTTGTCTCTCTATTTTCCCTTATCTCTCCTCGTTTATCGTCAATACGCAGGGAAGTTACGAGTCCGCAGTCTTCGGGTTGCGACACGAACAAAAATGTCCAGCCCGAAAGCCGATCGGCACACGATTAAAATCTTTCACATGTTTTTTTTTTTTTCAACGAAATATAAACTCGAAAGAGCTACAACAGCTTCAAAGGTTTCAGCGAATTCGTGGTGAAAAAATTCACGCGTCACGACTCGACGAATAGTGCGGATATAGATCACGGGACAGAGAATTTACTTATCGAATGACTAATGTTACGTGAATCACAGAAATACAACGAAAAAGAAACACGATTTTTGTTTTTCTTCTCCAGCTATAACAAACAGGGCGCGTTCGGTTGCACGCCTCGACGAGAAATTCCGAGCGCGGGGGGCAGGGAGGGCCAATCTATATTTACAAGATTAATCGTCGCAACGAGCATTATTTTTAACCCGCGGGCGAGGCGCTGAAGAGGGGAAAAAAATGACAACTGAAGTAACGAATCGTCAATGAGAACGACGGAAAAGACGAGCTCTCGCGACGCCGAAAGATAATACAATACTACGGGGGAAAAAAACGACTTTTGTGTCGCGCGAATTCGTATCGAGCGTACTGTTTTACTTAAAAGTGAGTGATACACCCACGCCTACTGAGCAATATATCCGTTACTGAATAAAAATCAATCGATTATTATGCGTTATTAATTACTGAGTAGGTGAACAGAGGAAAAAACGAAAAAGGAAGACGACCATTCGCGAAACTTTCGGAGATGGACAAATCGAAAGTTTTCAATTTTTTTTTAAAGTCTTCCCTGTGCATTTTGAAATTTTGCTTTTCGTTTGCTGCACGGCAACGTCAACAAGTGAAACGTAAACCCAAACATTCGACGTTTAAAGTTGCAAATTCGTCGAGTTTGTTCGGATTATCAAATTTCCAAGTTTGCAAGTTTAAAAAAAGCCCCCCCTATGCGTTTCAAAATTTCGTAGAACTAGTCACTGATGGTTATTCATTTTCCGCCCAACGTAAAAAAGTAAAACGTAATAATTGAAATCCCGAACGTTAAAAGTCGCAAATTGGTCAAGTTTGATTGAAACATGTCACTTTGTCCATCTCCGATTTTACGAATCAACGTAACAAGGCTCACGCTAATATTATCAGTATGCTGCCGAAAGTCAGCCCCTTTCATCTGCGCGTTCGATGAAGATACAAAAAAATTCGATATCTTCGATGAAATGCTATAAATATCTAATACATAGGTAAGTCTACAATAAATATCTATCACAAAAGGCTGGTCTAGTTCACGGTTCATAAATATAAATGTATATATATATATATTCGTGTATATATATATGTATGTATGTGGTACTCTTGTGTTTCGTAATGTGAAACCTGAAGCGATTTCCCGAAACCCGCCTGCACATCGATGTACATTTATGGCCATAAAAACTTTCCATCTTCTTCCCCTTAAGACCTATACAAACTATGTACACGCCCATGCCGCTGTCCCCATAAAGGCAAAAAGAAAAAAATAAACGTGGCATCCAGGATGAAAATCTGAGCTACGTAACAGCCAAAGCAGAAATGTGCATTGTTCGAGGGACTCCGTTCGGCAACGAATCGACTCTTCGGTAGAAAAAGCGTCAATCGCGAGCGAAAAAATAATTTATCAGTATTACTTTCGATTATCCGAGAATGTTCCAAGATTCTTCGTAAGCGGAAAATAATTGACAAAGAAATTCAACGTTGGTTTACGTCCAACGTTTTTTCCTTTTCCGAATGCCCGATCGTCCGAGGGGAAACGATTTTGAACGACTTGTCAATTCGAACGATGCGCATCGCTGAGTATATTTTATTTGTAGCTCGCCAAAAGTAGAATGCCAAATAGCTTCGCGGCTTTTCAGGATTTTGGGACTCAATTGTTTTTTTTTTTTTTGCGCGTGGAACGAAGAAACGTCTCTCGAGATTTATATCGTTTTTTTTTTCGGGTCTGAAATCTCTCACCCCATCTCTCTGCCTCTCTCGCTCTCTCTAGACGTCTCGTATTTTAATACTGAACGGTCAGAATTCGAGTTGTCTCTTTGTGTTCGTGCGAGAGATCGCCCCCGTTACCCTCGACCGCCTAAACGATTCGCCTCGCGACATCCGGCCACGAATCGTTGAATACTATGTTGTTGGTTTTTTTTTCTTCGTTTTTTCGTTCTTCTTCGTTTTTTTTCTTTCCAATCCTCGGGCCATTGAGGACAGCGATTAGGCCGATAGCTGAAGCGCTGATCCTTGATCGGCTTAAGGCACATCCTCCTCCATATGCACCGAGACGTGTCGTTCGTGATTGGTGTAGCGCAAAAGCGGATCCTCGCCGTTCGGCGCGGCGGAGTCTTCCTCGTTGCTCGAGGCGCATGTCACGATTTCTCCTGCGAAAGAGGCTGCCGTTCAAAGAACGATAAATCCGACGTTTTTTTGTTTGTGAAAAAGCTTCTTTTTAGAGTATAACCGCAACCCACCTGGCAAGCATAGTTGTAATTGATCACTACTGGGATTAGTACTATCACCCGTACCGCTGTCCTTGCTGTGCTGCGAACTCGTGTCCAGGTACAAATGAGTCTGAGCCTCGGTCGCGTTCGGTATCGCGGTCAAAGGAGCCTGGCCGTTCGAGCTGTTGTGCGCCGCGTTCAAACGCCTACGCGTCTGATATATTATCACGACCCAAACGATCGACGTACCCACCGCGCAACACACCACCGTTATTATTATCAGGCCCAGCATGTCGTCCTCGTTCACCATCGACGCAGGAGCTGATTGAGTTTAAAAAAATCTCCAATTATTGGTTATCAATAATCGTTTTTACTTGAGGTAGTCCTATCGCTTCACACTAGTCATACCACCGATCATACTTGAGACTTGTACAATTTATATTTGTAACATATGCAAAAAAAATTTGTAATAACTAAATTTTCCATGTGTAAACTGTTTAATGAATGTTCACGTTTAATTAGAAAAATGAGAAAATAGTTATTCCAACGATTCGCGCAGTATTTCTAGGCTTGATATTTGGCAATATTGGTTCTATCTCCGTCTCTTTTTACTCAACCAGGCGAGTTTAACCTCCATGCTTTTCAACGTCGATCTGTCAAAACAATGTCAGGTGCGGGAAATATAAAGCATTGTATTCGGGCCACGACTGGTAAAAAGCGTGGAAAATTTGTGTCGGCGAAATATGTCGGTTAAAATTGAAATATGTGTGGAAATTCGAATGAGTGAGATGAGGTTAGGACTACAGTCAGCTGTTGCCTTGCTGTCACGTCTCTTTATCGTAGCAAGTGGTAATAAATCCAATACCGGAAGTTCAAATTAAACTTGATGTTACATAAAAATTAGGTCAATAAGCGTAATTTTTTATGAAAGCACTGGATTACTACAAGTGTTAAGTATGTAAATCTGATTATTTTCAAGAATCTGACGGATTCCGACTATTATTTACACTTTTGTAGCAACCGGAAATTGGGTTTTTGTATATCGTCTCGGAATTCCTTCACAAAAATACGCAATTTTAATATTTCTTTTCTCCGTAATTAGATCGATAAACGACCCTGAAATTTTACAGAGACGATTTTCAATATATTTAGTGAAGCTCAAAAAAAGTTATGAAAATCCTATGGATTGAGGTCTGGCGATAGGACTACCTTAAATAACGTAAAGTAATGATTATTTGAGTAGCGTAAAAATCGACCTTTTCACATTATTTTGAAGCTTGCATCGTTGGAACGCAGAAAAAATCATTTTTTGCAATATTGGAATATTTTTCTTTGAGAATTTGGGCCACAAATATCACTCGAGCCTTTTTCGGAATCTGTATTTAGGGGTCTTCTCACTTTAGACGCTAAACAATGAGGCTATTTTCATGAATTTTTTGATAGGTTTATCTTATAGATATTGATATAAAAGTTGTTACACTTGAGAAATACACTTTCGAAATACGTAAAAAAAATGTGTTTTTTAAATGTATTTATGTAACCCAAACAAACTTTAAAGGCGTTTTTCTCGAAACAACGTTTTTCGACGGCTTGTTGATAAAATCTTCGAAACTACTGAACCGATCCTTATGAAATTTTAACCACATATTCTTCACAACTGTAGGTATAGTGCATATCAAGGATTCTTTAAAATTAGATATTTACTTTTTTTGCCAAAAACGGTGAAAAAAACCTTTTTTTTTCGAAAAATTTCGACCATTTTGTTATTTTTGCATATATCAAAAATCGTCCAAGAACAGACCGCTGAAAAATCTACAAGGTAAATTCGCGGGAAAATATTTGCGGTAATCGTGGAAATGATGAAATAAAGGAAAAAAGAATTTTCTTTGAATTCTAATGATGCAGACTTCTACATCGTCTTTTTCGGCGATTTCAATAGATTATTCGGGGGATTACGTACCTACGGGATTAAAAAAAACTGACTTTTATTTATGTCGATTGTTATTGTGTATGCGTTTGTACGTCTTTGAAAAGAAAATAATTTCGAAGTCTCAATTGGGGCTGGATTTATGAGGATAAATGTGGCTGTGCGCGCGAAGGAACGAGCTTGTGCGCGGAGAGGTTTAAACGCTTTTTTCTTGGCCCTACATTTTTCAAAACGGTGCGCATTTCCATGGTTTCAAATATTTTTTTATTCATTTTTTCAACCTTCCGAAATTTTCTTATAGAAAGGTGAGGTTTAAAAAAATTTTAATTCACAACATTTTTATGCACATTTAAAGCGCAAAATTCACGAGAGAAAAATGGATGGCGGTCGGTTTCGGACCACGCTACCCTACGTAAAATATCAACTATGTAGAATAGTTTCAACACAACAAATCTAGAAAATTCGCCCACTTCCGGCTGCCAAAACAAACCCCTCCCCTCAAATAAAGTTAAAAAAAATCTGACCAATATAGTAAAAATATTCATCCTACGTTATTTGTTGGTATTTACCAACAAATGGTGGGAATACATCATGGTATTTACCAACAAATAACGTACGATGAATATTTTTACTATTTCTCCAGAAAAAAAAATCGCGGAAAACGCCGACCTTCTACAAAACGCTGAATTTCTACAACGTTCAACGACGAAAATTCCCGGCCGCGCAATCTTACCGGGATTGATGGTGAGACGAGAAGCGCCGACCACGCTCCCCAACGAGTTGCTCATCTCGCACTCGTAGTTTCCCGTGTCGCTCGATATCGTGTTGACGATTATCAACAATTGATCCTCTGCCGTGAAGAAGTGACGCTCCGTGGCCTGCAGGGGGCTGCCGTTTTTGCGCCACAAGAGTTTAGGCCGCGGCGAGCCGCTCGCCATGCACTCGAGGACTATCGAGCCGCCGGCCATGATCTCCTTGTTCTCCATGGGCTTCACGAACGAAGGCGTTTCTGACGAGACGAAACAAAGCCAAACGTGAGTGCGACGAGTCTCAGCGAAGCTCGTTTTAAGGGCATGTACGAGGTCAACATAACCTCACAAATTTTCCAACCCAATTTTCTCATAGATGGTTAAATTTTTAAAGAAAAACAAAGCATTAGGCTCTGGAGAATTTCCTGACGCAGAGCTTGATGATTTCCTTTTGTCCTAAATATTATTCATCTCTGAGAAAACTCTGTTCGAAACCTTCTCTCTCGCACTCATATGTCACGTGGTAGATCTACATCGCCTTATGGCGTTGGCCACAGGGTATAGAATCATGTGCGAATTTAACAATTCTTTTTTCGTATGAAAAAGTGATTCACTCGTAAAATTAATTACACGTCTATTTAGTATGAATATCAAGCTGTTAGAAAATATATATATATATATATATATTTTTTCGATATACAAAATGGCCGACTACTAATATTTTCTTTTATCTTTTTTTAGGCGCTCCGCGGCGTGACATTTAGCATCCACAATTTTTTACCTAGAACAAAAAACAAAAATTCTCGTCAATCTACATTAGAATATCTAGAGAAGTACGTACGGAATTTCAAAAATATTGTTTTATTCGAAAGTTGTAGGTATTTGAACTTAAGAAATGAATTTTCAGTGAAAAATTTCGTTGTAACTGCTCATAAACTGCTCATAAAATGAAAAGCTTTCGATTAATCAGAAATTCCGTACGTACTTCTCTGCGAAATGCAATTAGGAACATAACTTTTAAATTTGAAGTAAATCGAGTGAAAATTGTTGAAGTTTTTTGTCACGCCAATTGGAAAAAGGTGTTTCGAGAAGTTTCGAGTAGTCGGCCATTTTGTACATCGAAAAAAAAATAATTATAACATCGTGATTTTCATGTAAATATAAATACAAATTTATTCATACTTCACTTATTTGTACATGCATGCGTACAAATACAATTGTATTCACAAATATTCTGAACATACAGATAAATTCACAGAAAAAAATTGTGAATATTCACAAAAAATCCTGCGAATTAAAAAAAAATTCACACAAAAATCTGTGAATGCAAATGTATTCACAAAAAATTAGAAATACGAAAAAATTCACAAAATAAGTTGTGAATTTTTCCGTATTTGAGACAAATTAAAATCAAATTCACAATGATTAGATGAAAATTTACACCAAAAGTGAGTTCTTACTTGTTGAGTTCAACACAATGTTTTCTCTCGAAATACGTAAGGACTCACTTGTGGTGTAAATTTTAATATAATTGTCGTGAATTCGATTTTAATTTTCTTCAACTTGAGGAAATTCACAACTCATTTTGTGAATTTTTTCATATTTATAATGAAATATTTGAAACTCAACTTTTTTTGCAAAAATTTCTTTCCCTCGACGCAATGTTTTCTCTCAAAATACGTAATAACTCACTTTTGGTGTAAGTTTTAATCTAATCATTGTGAATTTGATTTCAATTTTCCTTAAATACGAAAACAAAATCACAACTTATTTTGTGAATTTTTCCGTATTTACAATTTTGTCTGAATACAATTGCATTCACAGATTTTAATATGAATTTTTTATTAATTCTCAGGATTTTTTGTAAATATTCACATTTTTGTGAATATTCTCAATTTTTTCTGTGAATTTATTTTTATATTTAGAATATTTGCGAATACAATTGCATTTGTATGCATGCGTGTGAATACAAATAAGTAAAGTATGAAGGAAATTTGTATTTATATTCACGTGGAAATGATGATGTGAATAAATTCGTATTCGTATTTATAAATAGAATTACGCCCAACTCTGATATTCATACTAAATAGATGTGTAATTAATTTTATGAGTGAATCACTTTTTCACACGAAAAAAAATTGTTAAATTCGCACAGCATTTTATACCCTTTACTGTGGCTAACCCCTTAAGTTTTTTGTGTCTTTTGTTTTTTTTTTACCAAGAACAGTGAGACTGGCATTGGCGACGATGAGGCCGGCGAGATTTTGCGCGGTGCACGAGTAAACACCGCCATCGGCGGTCTTCACGTCGACGATGAAGAGCACCGGGTCCGTGGGCATCATGTGCATGCGTCTCTCACGAGCCGCCGGAAAGTCGTTTCCGCCATCCTTCTGCCAGGCTATCTGGGGCGAGGGTTGACCCTCCGCCGAACATTCGAGCCGCGCCGTGTCTCCGGCGGTCACCCGAATGTCGTGGGGAATCTTCGAGAACGATGGATATACTGCGAAAAGATCGGACGCGAATGATAAAAGATAATGCAGGAAAATATTACGTTCTGTTGAAGCTCGCATCGTTGGATAAAAACGAAAATTCTTTTTTACTTCTATTATTATCTCGAATATTTTTTTTTCTTGCAGGTTTAGGTTGGAGGCCTTTGAGAACGATCTTTAAAAATGTTTCAGTGATTTTTGTAGTCGATATGTGTCAGAATAAAACTGGCTTATAGGCTAGTTTTCTTTTATTGAAGTAAATGAATGAATAATGAAAAAAATACCACGTAAGAGCCAAAGGTAGTAATAAAACATACCCTTAGTCTCAAAAATGATGGTATGGAAGTTTGCATCGTTGGAATGCAACCGAAACGTATTTTTTTTTGTATTGCCATATTTTTTAGCACATTTAGGCTACGAAAGTCACTGAAATATTATTGAGAATCCTTGTCTAAAATGTACACCCAAAATGTGCAGAAAAATATTTTAGATAATAATAACAATGAAGAAATTTAAAAAATCGAGAATAATTTTCGTTACATTCCAACGATGTAAACTTCAACATCATCAAAAATGGTGAAGAAATGTTTCCTTGCACGGTCACCCCACGTGACAAGTACAAGAAATTAAAAATTTTGTGCGTGTTATATGGACCCGACTTAGCAGACCAATAGCGAATCGCCATTTTGTTTGTGTAAATCGTACTCAAACTTTTAAACGTGTTTTTCCTCAAAACTGTAATTTACAAATTAGTTTTCATATCTCAAAAACTATTGAACGGATTTCGCTCAAATTTTTATCGTATAGTCAGCACATGTATATTTCTCACCCGAACTAGAATATTTCTTATATCTGCCATAGTTTTTTAAGCCGAAAAAGTCGAGAAAAAATGACGAAATTTGCAACTTAACTTTTAAAACCGTGCCAAAAATTTAATTTTCGATATTTTTACTCAACTGCAGTTCCGGCGATAGCCTCAGGTCTACAAATAAAAGTACCGTTTTTTTTTTTTTTTCCATTTCAGACGAGCAAAACTTCCGGAATCATGGCAGCCGTCGACCGACTTTTTTTTACACATGAGTGTCTTCCGAACGGTGTGAAGTCGATTAAATTCGTTAGCTTTGTTTGATAGAATTCTGAGGGACTGTAAAAATGTGAAGGTAATCCTATCGCTTCACACTAGTCATACCACTGATCATACTTGAGACTCGTATAATTTATATTTTTAACATATGCAAAAAAAAATTGCAATAACTAAATTTTCCATGTGTAAACTGTTTAATGAATGTTCACATTTGATTAGAAAAATGAAAAAATAGTTATTCCAACGATTCGCGCAGTATTTCTAGGTTCGATATTTGGCAATATTGGTTCTATCTCCGTCTCTTTTTACTCAACCAGGCGAGTTTAACCTCCATGCTTTTCAACGTCGATCTGTCAAAACAATGTCAGGTGCGGGAAATATAAAGCATTGTATTCGGGCCACGACTGGTAAAAAGCGTGGAAAATTTGTGTCGGCGAAATATGTCGGTTAAAAATGAAATATGTGTGGAAATTCGAATGAGTGAGATGAGGTTAGGACTACAGTCAGCTGTTGCCTTGCTGTCACGTCTCTTTATCGTAGCAAGTGGTAATAAATCCAATACCGGAAGTTCAAATTAAACTTGACATTACATAAAAATTAGGTCAATAAGCGTAATTTTTTCTGAGAGCACTGGATTACTACAAGTGTTAAGTATGTAAATCTGATTATTTTTAAGAATCTGACGGATTCCCACTATTATATACACTTTTGTAGCGACCGGAAATTGGGTTTTTGTATGTCGTCTCGGAATTCCTTCACAAAAATACGCAATTTTAATATTTCGTTTCTCTGTAATTAGATCGATAAATGACCCTGGAATTTTACAGAGACGATTATTAATATATTGAGTGAAGCTCAAAAAAATTATGAAAATGCTATGGATTGAAGCCTGGCGATAGGACTACCTTAATAAATGTGTGGTAAAAATTCAAAGATAGTGTGTTTTAATTGTTAATGAAAAAAATAGCTCTCACATGGGACGACCCCCTTAATAAAAAATCAGCAATTTTTTCCTCGCCTAAAACGTCCGCCCTAAACGACAGAAAGACCTGCCTAGCAACAAAGAAGGCTGGAACACGCTTATATTACCCAGGATTCGCCGTTACTATCGATGCGCAAAAAAAGAGCAAGTAAATTTCCTCGATACGCTAATCAGGTAAAAAAAAAAAACGTTCAAGAAAAGTGCGCTAAGCTTACCGAGGACACTGATTTTCGCTTTGGCCGAGTAAGTAGTGCCGTAAGTATTGGCGACCATGCACTGATATCTTCCAGCATTGCCGTGAGTGACGTTGACGAGATTAAGTATCGAGGACGCTTCGGTGATACCGCGTTCGGACGAGCCCGAGTCCGTTTGGACCTCGGGGTTGCGCAACTCGACGTTCTCGTGTTTCCACATGAATTGGAGGGGCGTGTCAGCGGTGCTGGTAGCCCGGCAGCTCAGACTGACGTTGTCGCCGCGTATGGTCATCTGGCTGGCGGGTTCCTCGATTATGCGCGGCTTCGGGAACTCGTCGCAGGTGAAATTCGCGTGGTGGAGCTGCGTCAGTGGCATATCGTGGAGCCAGTGAGGATAGCCGCAGCGCGCCTTCGCCTCGGCGTATCGATGACTGCGCAGCCATACGCTCAGCCATTGGAGACCGCAGTCGCACACGAGAGCGCCTTTATTAAAGAAACAAGACAGAGAATCTCGTGAACCGTTCACCCACGCTCTAATCATCAACGGGTACTCGTCCGATCCAACACTTTTCGAGATACCGACATAACAAGACTTTCCGAAAACGCTACGATTTTTGACAAAATGTCGCTACGATGCGAAAAATATTTATATTCTATAGTATCGCCTTTCAGCTATAGTACGTGCGCAACTAAGTTTCTAAGGACATCGGTCAACAATAACCAGTCGCAATACTAACACATATCGCAACGCAAAAATATTTTTTCTAATCAAGAAGATGTCGAGTTTTGCGCCAAATAAACAGCATTTGCGGGAAGCTTTGCTTTTCTGCTTTAAAGCGGGAGCCTGAATTAGAAGGTCCGAAAAATCGGTTTTGTTCATTGCTTAAAAAATAAAAAACTAAAAAACTACATGAAGATAATTAGAATTTTTTTTTAAATGTAGATACATTCTCAAAGGAACAATAAATACGTATGTAAAATTTCATCAAGAAAACTTCAACGGTTTGAAAGTTGTTCCAACCCAAAAATGACGTTAAAAATCTCGCTCTAGACTACTGGCCTTAAGGATGTATGGCAGCTACTGCAGAGTCGTTACAGAACTGATTATGCAATTTGCAAAAATCGCATTTAAAGACTAAATAAAATAATTGTAATATTCATTAAAGCTAAAAAGGAGATTTACCACAGCTCAAAGTAAAACATGCGGTACAGAAAGAAGAATTTTCAATTTTTAACTGCAAATTTAGTTGTTGATTTGATGTATGTTTTCCCTGACGTTGTCGTGGTTACGACATACGAGCTAAAGAAATACGAAAACGGTCCCATTTAACTCGCAATATCTCGCAAAATATATGGGCACATGTCGATTTTTTATTTTTACCGTATCATGCATATTACAGCGATACCGCACAAAAGTTTTTTTTTACAAAAGAGTACTCCGGAAATACCTTTTTCGCCAATGTAAAGGGAATTTTGGACGTACAGTCCTATGTTCCCCGTGTTAAATGACCCAACTTTGAATTCGTTTATTTCAGCATTCACGTGGGCAAATTTTGTTTTTTTAATCTCAAAAAGTTCTCGATATTTTCCTATACAATATCAGTGAGTTTCAATTCGAACAGTAGTAAATGACTTAGTTGCCATACATCCTTAAATCGATAGATAAACTATCCAAGAATATATTTACAAAGTTACAAAGGCCAATTGTAAATATTTTCGAAGATCCAAGGCCAAAAGTATATCCCTTTAAGGGATAGGATTTTGGAAAAATCGTTTTTTTATATTAAAAAATACTTTGGGGTCATAAAAACCATACGCAATTGGTCCTGTAGCGAAATTTTTTTTAAGTTTCAATTATCGATTTTGTCGCAGCGCCTCGGACTTCTTTCAGGCGCGTCGTACAACTTTAAACGCGTTTTTTCTCGAAACCACTTTTTTCAAACTGGGAGGACGGATTACTCAAACACCTTTGCATGGATCGATTTGAAATTTTGATAGTAGCTTCACAATTACATTCTCTATGGGAGCACGTAGCCGTTTTTAAAAATAAATATAAGCTTTTGTTTTTTTCATAATTTACCGCTCATTTTTGGGCAAAAAATCGATTTATTTCTTTCAAAGTGCGCCATTTTTTCAAAACTTCATCTAAAAAATCCCTGCATAGTCCCATAGCTAATGAGATATATGTTATAATTATTTTGTTTTTGTTCGAGTCTTATACTTTACGAGAAAACCGTCCTCCCGTGTAGCTATTTGTAAAAAAAAAACACGTTTTTCAAGATGGGCTCTGTCGCCCCCATTTTGTATGAAAATTATGATAATTTTTTTTTTCAATACTTTAATATGTGTTAAATAAACGCTCTCACAAGAAATCATTTCTTTTTTCATACTCCCAAAATAAATTGTCAAAGTTAGGCCTTATTTTCTGCCGCTAGAGTGCTGTCATCCCTTAAGGGGTTATATACAGTTGAAATTTTCGAAAAATCGATTTTTTTTATTTGACTATATCTAATAGTAATAGTTTTTTTTACTATATGTAAAGTGCTTTTAAAACTTTAAACGCGTTTTTCTCAAAACGGTGTTTTTAAAGTCGGTGAGCAAGATTTCTCGGAAACGGCTGAACCGATCAGTCTCAAATTTTAACACAATCTTTTCAAGTATATTTTTTAGTAATTAATCGAATGTTTTTTTCCTCACCGATAAATATTTTCCATTTTATAAACAATCCAAGGCCTAAATTTTTGTCAAAAATCGATTTCTTGTAAAAGCCGCCATTTTGTCAAAAATTATTATTTTGCTTATTCCTTCGATCATTTACAAGATAATCCATTATATTAACGAAATATTTTTGGTTTTTTCATTTTGGATGATCCAGCCCGGAGATATCGTGTTCACCGCAGGACGCCATTTTCAGAGGTGCTCCCGGAGATCAGCTATAGCAGCTTTCGAAATCATTATTTTTACAAATAAAAAATGTTAAAATACAGTTAAAAGTTACCATAATATGTGTACAAATGTATAGGTTAATAGATTTAAAGGTCTTCTCAAGAACGATTCTTGAAAAGTCGATCTTTTTGGCCCTCCTGACTGTATATAACCCCTTAATAAGATTTTCCTGTCGGAAGAGTGGATCTTTTTTTTCGGATGAATTTAACGAGCGCTGGGGTTGGGATTGTCTGTATACGAACCGGTATTCATCCTGAGTTCGGTGAGACTGGGCATGGAGGCGAACGCGTTCTCCTGTATGCTCGTTATGTCGTTGCCTATGAGATCGAGCTCGGTGAGCCTCGACAAGCCCGTGAATGCGTTTTTGTTCACGGATTTAATCTCGTTCTGTGACAAACCGAGCCTCAGAAGTTGTCCGAGCGGCACGAAAGCTCCCGTTATGTCCTCGACCATGTACGATATCTTGTTGTTGTTCAGCTCTCTGCGGGGAAGAACACGAGGGCGGACGTTAGGGTTGTTGCTCAATCATTTTTTAAGGGTGCGGGGGAGTAACGAAGTTTCTATGCTGATACATCGTGTGACGTCACCGTGCCAATTTTTTGTAGAATACTAATGTGTATGAATGAATATCGGGAAAATTTTCATATCTACGGTAGACAATCGTAATTATTATTTACATATATGTTGATTTCAAGGATTTAGGATTAACGGACAAATTTATTTTCGACGTTTAAAAATCTTATTAAAATGGACACGAGCTTTGACAACGTCGCACGGTTCTCTCGTAATTCGAGGCTGTTAGGGTAATTGCAGTGACTGTCACAGGTTTCACAGGTTATGTCACAGCAAGAGGAGATAACAAGTGATAAAGAAAAAAAGATTCGTACGCCGCAAAGTTTGCTATGGAAAAGACGATTTTTCAATGCTCGTGCCCACAAGCATCGTACTGTGCTCACCGAAGCTAAAAAATAAACGTAACGTTTTTTTTTTTAACAACTTTATATTTAAACCGTACTGTACTAAAGTCAAAAATAATGTTCAATAAAATTGAAAACCAAAACAGTATAACTACAAAAAGTCCCTTTCTTGGTCACTCACCACAGGTGCAAGTACTTAAGGCGAGAAATCCCTTTAGAATTTTCAAAAATCGATTTTTTTTACATATTTCGAAAGTATAATACCCAAAGAATTTACTGACCAAAGGAAAATTCGAAATATTGAATATTTGCGGAGTTATCGCATATAGTCTAGAGCGCGGGGACAGCATGCGGTCAGGTAGCGAGTCACATGCTGAAACTTTAAACGCGATTATCTCGAAACTACTTTTTCAAAAACTGCTCGTGTTGTAGCTCAAAAAGTTATCCACCGATTTGGATGAAATTTTGGGAGGTTACTCTCAGTAATATTATCGGAAGGATATACCTAAAGTTTGAAAGGTAGCGTGTAAATAAATAATTTGTTTGGGGTCAAATATGTCGAAAAAATAGTCGAAAATTCGAACTTTGGAGTAAAAAGGCTCCCAAATTTTCAATTTTGCACTTTTTCATCATTTTTTAGGTATATCCTTCCCCTTAATATGTCAGTAAACGAATGACACTTATTAAATCTTTTTCGGATCAACAGAAAAAGAGTGACAACTGCAGCACTTTTCGATGTCGCGGAAAACAGGCGTCCGAAGACCCTTAATAACGCCGCCATTTTGTTGGTCATCCCAAAATTTTTTTTTTACTTGACAGCTATAATAAACTCATGTCCAAATTTGAAAATGATCAGATTATTGTATCCCCTCTAAAAAAAATCCCGAAAAATACCTATTTTTCACGCTCCTAAAGGGATTTCTCGCCTTAAGGCAGGATATACATTTACAACGATCAAAAAATCGATTTCATTTTTTTGTTTCTTTAAACGGTAGAACTATATATGTAGAATAGTTTGCTAAAGTTTCAAAGCGAAATTCGAAAAACTTCAAACGTTACAGCCCGTCAACGCTGTGCCTCACCGTTCAGATTCGGAGCGGGCGTGAATTTCAAACGCCTTTTTCTCAAAACTGCATTATCGAAATTGGCGTGCAGGATTACTCAAAAACTATTAAGCCGATTGAGTTAAAACTTGGCAGAAATATTGATAATATTGGTACCTTCTACTTGACGAGAATTGTTTTTGAAAAATTGGAAAAAAATCTACTTTTTTAATCCACATTTTACAGAAATGTTGCGTGAATAGTTAATTTTTTTTATAAATGCGTGCCATTCTCTTAAATTTGCATTTTCTTTATTTTAATTACCGTCACATAGAAACTATACATGTTCTAACTGAAAAAATGTTTGAACTTTTTTGCAAATCAAAGTCTACGGGAAGTCTACGCGACCTTGCTGTAACGATCTGCCACCGCTGCGTCATTTTGATGATGAATAAATTAAAAAAAATTGTTTCCTGTACTTAAATATACTATTAAATACCTAAAGTTTGTAGTAATTGTAGAACTTGTTTGTACTTAAATATACTATTAAATACCTTAATACCTTAAATTGTTTGTACTTAAATATACTATTAAATACCTAAAGTTTATTGTAATTGTAGAACTTTGTAATTGTAGTAATTTGTAATTGTAGTAATTACTATTGTAATTGTAGTAATTTGTAGAACAATTATTGTAATTGTAGAACAATTATTTCTTACTTTAAAAAATTCCTCAATATTTCTTTTTTTTCCCGTCTAAATATATTTCCCACCTTGAAATGTACATAAACGTAGATATTTTTCAAATATGAAATATAAATTTTTAAAGCCTCAGGCCTTTTTACCGAAATTTGAAAGTAATATTAGTACTTTGGACGTTTGACGCCTCAAGCTTTTAAAATTTTAATTCCATATTTTAAAAATATCTACGTTTATGTACCTTCTAAGTACTTGCACCTATGATGAGTGACCGAGGAAGGGACTTTTTTGTAGTTATACTGTTTTGATTTTCAACTTTACTGAACATTATTTTTTACTTTTTGGTGCAGTACCTTTTAAATAAAAGCTTGTTTGTTAAGTTTTTTTTACGTTTATTTTATTTTATACTTTTTAGTGTTAGAATTCGTGTATTTATTTGCCATGCCAGAGCCCCATACCATTCAGACATCGGCGTAATAAAAAAAACCTTGCTTTAGGTTATAAAGGTTTCGCGAGAAACTTTATAATAGTGTAATTATAAATTGTGCTCAAGTCAACAAAGTTAATGAGCCAAAACTCGATTGTCCTGCCATTTGCCATTAGGAAATTTCAGTTCCCACCTCCCACCACCATTATCAGACTCTCGTTATCATGTGTAACGAAAAGTGCTCATGATAACAAAACAAATGAGCACAAACTCGACTGTCCTAGTGTATGCTATTAAGGAGTTGCATTGCCCACCTCCCGCCTCCATCATCGGACCAGCTCCATGATACCATATTATTGCATTGTCACCGAAGTTACATAGGTATGCCAAATTACAGCTCAGTCAAATGCCAATAAGTACTTGAAAAATGGATTACAAATGTTGAACCGGTAAGACAGATATACGAACAAACCAACTTAAGTAAAAGCTTGTAAAAAAAGGAAATACATCATAATAAATAAATGAATAAGGTTCCCGTACTCGCAATTGACTTTAGCGTATTTGAAATTGGCGCGTTAG
Organism: Ophion slaviceki; assembly: GCA_944452715.1. NCBI lineage: Eukaryota > Metazoa > Arthropoda > Insecta > Hymenoptera > Ichneumonidae > Ophion > Ophion slaviceki. The sequence continues at coordinate 61,660,410 of OX101784.1, forward strand.
GTCTTCAATTGGTTCTGCTATTCCCATAGTTCCAACGTTGCCACATTTCAATACATAGCTCTCCACAATCCTCACTTTTTCGCAAACTGGTCGCATATTTTTCGTACATTCTCATTAATTAGATCGATAACGAGTCTTTTTTCCGGTAATATTGTTCTGTACACTATCCTGCACACCACGTTTTTGCGTCACGTTTTTTCACAAACGCGAAAGCTATACGCGAGAAATTGAAACTGTAACGACGTTGCCCCATAAAACCAATGCGATCAAGCGAAGATTGACGTGAACTTTAAGGTAGTCCTATCGCTCCACACTGGTCATACCACTGATCATACTTGAGACTTGTACAATTTATATTTTTAACATGCGAAAAGGAAAAAATTGTAATAACTAAATTTTCCATGTGTAAACTGTTTGATGAATGTTCACATTTAATTAGAAAAATGAAAAAATAGTTACTCCAACGATTCGCCCACTATTTCTAGGTTTGATATTCGGCAATATTGGTTCTATCTCCGTCTCTTTTTACTCAACCAGGCGAGTTTAACCTCCATGCTTTTCAACGTCGATCTGTCAAAACAATGTCAGGTGCGGGAAATATAAAGCATTGTATTCGGGCCACGACTGGTAAAAAGCGTGGAAAATTTGTGTCGGCGAAATATGTCGGTTAAAAATGAAATAGGTGTGGAAATTCGAATGAGTGAGATGAGGTTAGGACTACAGTCAGCTGTTGCCTTGCTGTCACGTCTCTTTATCGTAGCAAGTGGTAATAAATCCAATACCGGAAGTTCAAATTAAACTTGATATTACATAAAAATTAGGTCAATAAGCGTAATTTTTTCTGATAGCACTGGATTACTACAAGGGTTAAGTATGTAAATCTGATTATTTTTAAGAATCTGACGGATTCCCACTATTATATACACTTTTGTAGCGACCGGAAATTGGGTTTTTGTATGTCGTCTCGGAATTCCTTCACAAAAATACGCAATTTTAATATTTCTTTTCTCTGTAATTAGGCCAATAAACGACCCTGAAAATTTACAGAGACGATTATTAATATATTTAGTGAAGCTCGAAAAAAAAATTATGAAAATCCTATGGATTGAAGCCTGGCAATAGGACTACCTTAAAATTAAATATTTAATAAACGAGCGCGAAATCCTCCACTCTCCTTTTGCCAGTATATTCAGAAAATGTACCACAACAATTAGTAAAATCTTCATCAATATCCATTCACCCTAATATTTTTAAGCAACAACCTCAAGGCGGTACAACGTTATAACAGCAACGAAGACCTGTTCGACGTTTTTTCCCGAATTCCACACAATCGAATCGTTACTCACAAGACTTCGAGATTGGGCGTATTGTTGAAAGCTCCGTCCGAAATGTAAGTGATCTTGTTATGGTTGATTCGCAACTTCTGCAGCTTTCCGAGAAATTCGAACGTGCCACGCTCGATCGACGTCAACTTGTTGGTCGATAAGTCACTACGGGCAATAGCTAGACGTTAGTGCACCGTTAAAAAATGACGACGTTGAAGTTTGCATCGTTGGAATGCAACTAAAATGGATACTTTTTAATCGCTCGATTCTTTTTTCACCCGTTTATGCTGTGAAAAATCACTCCAACTTTTTCACGTACTTTCATTGGAGCTTTATAACCTCAATTTGTGAAAAAAAAAACTTTGGCTAATGATGGAAACAAAGAAATTGCGGTAATTATGCAGTATGGGGCCGTCCATATATTACGCCATCAATTTTTGCTGATTTTTGCCCCCCCCCCCCCCCCCCCCGAAATCATCCTATCCTTCTTATGGTCATTATGTAATTATCGTTACCGTCATCCAATGACTAGACCACCCCCCCCCCTATTTTAAAATGACGTAATTTATGGAACGAAAAACGACGAGAATTTTTTTTTCACCGTGAACTTCTTTATTCCATTATATTGAGTGATATTCCGTCGGGGGTGGCAAACATTTTCCATTAATTCGATAGATTATGGGGCTTTGAAGTTCGCGGAAACACGTGATAAAATAGGGATTTTTTTTGATATTTCGACGCCTATATTGGGGAGTATGAATTATTATACAATTGTACTACGTTGGTCATTTTTCTGGCCCTAATAAGAGCCGATAAAAATCTTGAAAAAGACTGATGTCGAAAAGTATCGAAATTTCTATTCTTCCTTCATGGCTCCTTCAACCCAACCAAACCCAAACCTGCCGCGTTCCACTGACAAGGAACATCACTTTGGTGTCCTCCTCCGATTTTGTTGAAACTTCTTTATGTGGAAAAGTATCAAAAACTAAGAGACACCTATTTTTGTTATCGGCGAAAAAACGGTTTTACGGGGTGAAACGCACCCTCGAAAATAGGGGTGTTTTTCGTTTTTCGTCCATAACGTTATCGTTCTCATCCCCAATGTATAGTACACAAAAGAATAAACACTGTTGCAATTTGAATTTTTTAATATCTCGTACCGTTAAAACGTTATCGACGAAAAACATCCCCATTTTTGCGGGTGCGTTTCACCCCTCAAAACCGTTTTTCCCCCGATGATAAAAAATACGTGGCTCTCAGTTTTTGATGCTCTTCCACATAAAAAATTGTCAACAAAATCGAAGGACACCAAAGTGGTGTTCCTTGTGAGCAAAATCCCCACAAGTTGGACACTTCACAGTGCGAAACAAAACATCGTGGGCTTTCAGGAATGGCATCAATCGTTCAGAATCTTCACACAATCGATGAAATTGGCGTAATCCGTACGGGCAATTGGTACAATTCATTTCGAAAGAAAGGTGTTTGATTATTCGCGATATAATCGAGACTGAGCTGTTCTTGTTTTCTGTTCGGTACTTCGGGACGTAATAGAAATACAAGCAGTGTGAGAGAGGGCAGTTGTGGCCACCGAAATCAAAACATATCTCATCGTTCCAAAATATATACATTGTTACCTTCATAATACACTATCTGTAAGGAAACACGTAGCTGTTTCGCGAGGCGTCGAAATATTACCTGTTTCTGGAAACTTCAAAACCCCATAACGTATGGAATTAATGGGAAATGTCAGCATCCTCCAACGGAATATCACTTACTATAATGGAATAAACAAAATGATGGCGAAAAAAAAAATTCTCGTCGTTTTTCGTAAAAGTCCTCATACTGCATAATTACCGAAATAGCAAATGTGGGGCAAAAATGGTTGCATTCCAACGATGCAACTAGTCAATAAAATTGACTTACAGCTCTACTATCTCTTTGCAAATTTCCCAGGCTTGAGCCTCGATCGTCGTGATGCGATTGTGAGAAAGAGTGAGCTTGCGAAGCCTCTCGAGGCCGAACAAACCGCCTTTCTTCACGACCCCCAGCATGTTGAAATCCAATTGCAGAACGGTGAGATTCTTCAGTGGCCAGAATGCACCGTCCTCCAGAGTCGTGATCTTGTTCCTCTTCAATCGCAATTCCTCGAGGCTCGTCAGGTTCTTCAAGCTCAGGCCTTGAATTATTTCAAGGTCGTTTCTGTTCACTTCCCTGAAGAACAAAAAGATCGCTCGTTGGTCAATCGATGGTTCGAGGCGCGGTTAACATTGAGGGGTCTTCTCACTTTAGACGCTAAAAAGTCTATTTTCATTATTTTTGATACGTTTATATTATAGATATTGATATAAAATTTGTTATGATAAATAAACTTTCGAAATGCATTGAAAAAAACTTTTTAAAGTATTTATGTAACCCAAACAATCTACCAACGCGTTTTTCTCGAAACAACGTTTTTCGCCGGCTTGATGAAATCCTCGAAACTACTAAACCGATTCTTATGAAATTTTAACCACATATTCTTCACAACTATAGCTATAGAGCAAATCGAGGATTTTTTTAAATTTTGATATTTACTTTTTTGCCAAAAACGGTGAAAAAAACGCTTTTTGTTTTTCGAAAAATGTCCGCCATTTTGTTATTTTTGCATATATCAAAAATCGTATGATATGCGCTATAGCCATTAACATACTGAATCTAAAACTGTTGATTTTTTTTTCGGATGATCTTTCTCCGGGATTTCATCAACAGCGCAGACCTACAATTTTTAGGAATTTTTTTTAACTACCATTTTCGTCTATAAATAGTGACTTGACTAAATACATTTTTTTTAATGTGTTTCGAAAGTGTATTTATTAAGTGTAACAACTTTTATATCAATATCTATAATATAAACCTATCAAAAAAATTCATGGAGATAGGCCTTTTTAGCGTCTAAAGTGAGAAGACGCCTTGAAAGCGTTAATTCGAAGTGCAATTGCCAATGGAGATCGCTAATTCGAGTCGAATAAATAGTTGTTGCGAAAGCGCGAGTTACTCACAGTACGCGAAGCTGGGTGAGGTTGGTGAAGACTTCCTTCACCAGTTGGGTAATGTTGTTTTTGTTCAGGCGAAGCTCCTCGAGGGAGGTGAGGTTGTCGAGGCAACCGTTCTCCATCTCGATCATTTCGTTCATGTTCAAATTTCTGGTTGTGGAATAACGAATTATACAGAGAATTGATTGAAAATCGAAGTTGAGATTTGTTCATTGAAATTGAAGGTTTTAAATGATTTTTTACAAGAATTCAATGTTATACTGTCCGAATTTCAATTATGCGGACATATTGAGAAATGCTTAGAGTGTGTCCCGGATTTTTGTCAGGGAAAACCGACCGAAGGGTCGTTAATGGCAGATGGATGAAGTACTATCTCGGTCAAATTGACCCAATGTGTCAAAATCGTGGCCTAACATACGACTGCAAGTTTAGAGCCCGAAAAAAGGTGAATTGCAAACATTTTTTTTATGGATACCCAGTTGATCGAATGAAAATTCCGTTTGGTGGCTTTTATTCTACACATTTTCGAATATCTTCACTAATTTTTTGACGTGGTGTTGAAGTGTGCATCGTTGGAACGCAATGATAGTTCTATTTAACATTTTAATTTCGTTGTTTTCAGTGTTACAAAGATGATTTTTTTTTTCGTAAAAATGCTCAATAAATATCTTTAAAAAAGATTGTGGGATTTTTGTAAGCGAAACGTGCCAAAATATGTACAATTTATTCAAAAATGTTAATTTTCATTGCGTTCCAACGATGCGAAATTCAACCTCATTTTTTCACAAGATTTTGTAACAACGACACAGCCTCTTTTTGTCCGAAAAAAAATTATTTCGCGATTCTTTTTTCCCGGAAAAAAATATTTACGGCGATTCTTTATTTTCCGAAAAGAAATATTTACGTTTCTTTTTTTTCCGAGAAAAAAAAAAATCATTTCGGCGATTCTTTTTTTCCGTAAAAAGATATTTACGGCGATTTTTTTTTTACGGAAAAAATTATTTACGGCGTCTCTTTTTTTCCGGAAAAAAAAATATTTACGGCGTTTCTTTTGGTTACGAAAAAAAATATTTTCGGCAATTATTTTTTTCCGAAAAAAAATATTTTCGCCGATTCTTTAGTTACCGAAAAGAATTCTTTTTTTTTCAAGCTTGTACCATTTTATCAAAATTCGAGTTTTTCGATTTCCTAGCATACTTCGAATCCTAATCTTATCCAGAACTAAAATTATTTTAAATTTTCGTTCCAGATGAAAAATTGGAGAACTCTTGCCGGCCCCAGGGCACTAGGACAAAGGTGACCCGCTTCACCCAACTCCAGCGCCGCCATTTTTTGACAGAATCTTGCAAAAAAAATTGTAAAGACACTCGAAGGTATGTAGAATAAAGGCCACCGAACCGAATTTTCGCTCTATCAACTGTGTATCCATAAAAAATTGTCGAAATTCATCTTTTTCCGGCCTCTAAACTGCTAGTCTCCCTCGAACACTTCGGGGTGCATCTAAAATTAACCGGAAATAGCAAAGTGACAAATGTGGGATAGAAGTAAAACGGAATGGGTTGGGAAAAGGGCGAATCGGCATACGGAAAAAGGAAAAAAAGAAAACGGTCGAAGTTTGAGGATTTTTAAGGACGTCGAATTCCCTCGTGAACTTACAAGTGCGTCAAGCGATTCGGAGCGGGGAAAGAGCCCCGTCTCAAGATCCTTATCTTATTGCCGCTCAAATCAAGATTCTCGAGCTTCTCCAGGCTCATCAAAGCCGTGCCGTTCACGACGTCGATGGAATTGTGTGATCTGCGGAGAAAGAGAGAGACAGAGAATGAATTATTGTCGCAGCCGGGAATCGATTATCCCATGTACAGTGGAAAATAAACGTGGAAAAAATAAAATAAAACTACAGCCGAAGGACTCCATGTATGCATTCGTTTGAATATACTCACAGAGTCAACTGCGACAAGTTCGACAGAACCGAGAGATCCGGCATCTGTGTGAGCTGATTTTTGTTGATCTTCAGTTCCCTCAGTTGGCCCAGATCCGATAAGGCGGCCGTAAAATTGTCGCCGAGCTTGTTCGCGCTCAAATCCCTGTAATAAACAGGTTTTTTTTAAACGTATGATACAACGAATTTTTTACCGTTGATGAAAACGTAAAAAAATCGATTAATCCTGAATTTTAGTGAAGTGGAGCGAAAATAATGGAAATGGGGAAATCAAAGGTGTTGAAATTTGCATCGTTAGAACGCGGCGGAAATTTGTTTCCGTTATTATTATGCTTTTAATTTCTTCTTTTTCATCATCCTATTTTTGCTTGCTTTTTTGTGTTTATTTTTATTATTACGAAAAATTTGTTCCTGCTTTATTTTCTTAATTTTTATTATTATAGAAAACCTTTTTTGCTTCTTCACATCGTACAAATTCTTGTTATGCCTTTTTATTCCTTCGTTCTTGTTATGAGCAAAAATCTTTTTTACTTTGATATTTTTTGTTTTTATTATTATCAAAAACCTTATTTGCTTTTATTCATTTATCATTATACAAAATTTCTTTTTGCCTTTTTCATTGTTATTACGATCCAAAATGTTTTTTAATTTTTTTTCTTCATTTTCATCATTATCCATTTTTTTCTTGCTTTTTTATGTTTTTATCTGTATTATTAGAAAAAATCTTTTCCTCCTTTATTTCTACATTTTTATCATTATCGAAAATATGTTTCGCTTTTCCACTGTTATCATTGTACAAATGTTTGTTTCCGTATTCTTAAGATAACAATAAGTTATAATAAGTTCCTTAAGAACTTATTGTTCTTATGATCCGAAATGTTATTTACCCTTTTACTTCTCCATTTGTATTACTATGAAAGATTTTCTTGCTTTTTTTCGTCTTCATTTTTATTACGAAACAAATGTTCCTGCTTTTTAATTCTACATTTTTCTCATTATCAAAAACCTTTTTGGCTTTTTTACTGTCACCATAATACAATTTTTTTCATTCTTATTACGATGCAAAATCGTTTGCCCTTTTTTATTTCTTTATTTTTATTATCACCCAATATTTTCTTGCTTCGTCGTAGTTTCGATGATTGTACGAAATCTTTTTTCAAGCCGTCAATCTTCAATTACCCCCAAAAACGTACGATCTAAAAAAAAATTCTTTGTCATCCAACGACGCAAACTTCAGCGCAATAAATTTTATACGACCCTTGTCGTTTATCTCTGGAAAATGAGGCGGAGAAAAAAAACTCGAGAACAGGTAAGTTCGAGAGGCTGCATCGAAGGAGTGAAAAATCCATTACTCTCCGTCGAGGTGAACGCATTTGGATTCTGCAAAATGCATTTGGCAAAGGAGGACATCTGTTTTTCAAAGAGCCGCTCTCGTACAAG